>JAULUF010000042.1:20245000-20912500 GCA_031834385.1 Semotilus atromaculatus | reverse complement strand
CCAATCGGTCCAACGACAGTTTTAGATAAGCGGGTGAAGGTTTCTGCGTGTTACTGTCTTTTCAGCGAGGCAAAGTGATTTAATTACCTCTTTATTACATCCAAACTCCAAAAATGAAAAAGTTTTAATTGATATTTGTTAATCATTGAATTTAGATGAATTTTTGATTATTCCATTTAACTCTTTATTGAAATTACACCCTTTCATCCAGATTCCTGTAACACTTTAAGTCTCGCACCGGTCGGGTATACAATCTCATAATCACAAGATCGTCAGTCTCGGTCATTAGACAGAGGACCAAGCTCACCAACTTGACTTCTTCTAATGGTAACTTTGTATAAACATGTCATAGTTTCCCACATACACTTAGATAATACTATACAATAATCGGGTTGAGGCTCACCCTATTTAGATTGGTCTAAAAACACTCTAAATGGAAAACCCATTATTAGCCTCTACAGTCTAAGTATACATGACTAATGCCAGTGTTAGTCAGATCTATAAAACTTCAGTCGCTGTGCTCCTCTGCTCCAACTAAGCTGGATTTTAGTCCTTTACTACTAACCTGAGCGTAGAATCGTGGTGTTATGAACATAATCTGCTAGAGTAAACCATTTCAGAGTAAGTCAGAATAATTCCAAATGTAACAATTTATTATCAGTCAGGTAAATGTATCATTCCAATTACATAATCAATTAAAAGATGATCAATAAAATAACATAAAATGCTCAAAGATAAAAAGTAAAAGATGCATACCTGACATTAGAAAAAATACATAATGCTGAGCGTCCAAGGACATTCAGCATTACGGGCTGATTTGGCTACAAATTTGCCCTGAGTCTCTTGAAACATTTCTTTAAATACCCAGACCAAGACAAAATATTCCCCAATGTGGGGCATGAACTTATAGGAATTTGCATTGACTAGAGTTATAGACATAGGCAGCTCACACCTTGTCGAGGAACAGGAGGTAGTTTGGATGAAGGCCCCTGGGAAATGGCATTATGCGTTTGTGTTGTCCATATCTCAGGAGATCAAAGTATTTGAGGTTCTGTTTTTCTTATAGAATTAAACAGTCTTAACTTAACACACTTAACCAATTTTTCCTCACAACAATAACCCCTAAAACGCCAAAAGAGAAAGACTGGCTAATCTCACATGATTCTGTCTGTCACTTATACACAAGAAAAACAAACCAGGTAAATAATTAAACTGTCAAAAGGACAAAAATATAACTTTAAAATAAAAATGTTAAGGCTAAATATAAATTTTTGAAAAGTAATTTTAAGCACCAAATCAGCATAGTAGAGTGATTTCCGAAGGATCATGTGACACTAAAGACTGGAGTAATGCTGCTGAAAAATCAGCGTTGCCATCACAGGAATGAATTACATTCGAATATATAATCAAATAAAAATCAGTTGATATAACATTTCACAATATTACTGTTTTTACTGTATTTTTCAGTAAATAAATGCAGCAGAAGACAGAAAATCATGTGTGGTAGTATCTGATTGGTTAAGAATCTACAACACATGATGAGATCAGTTCTATACAGAGATCAGCCAGTAGTTGAGTCACTGAGATCACAGTCTTGCTCAACACAATTGTGTCACTGGGCATCTTAACACAACTTTGCTCCAGTGGGACCTATCCTTGCAATTAGTATATGAAAAGTCACTTTGGATCCAAATGGACTGCCTTATAAACTATGAACTACTTCAGAGTTCATCATTGTTGGTTATTACACAGTGCTAATGTGTTGTCTCTCAACTTGTATAAGGTGAAAACAGCGTTCAGGGTAATCGTGTATAAGTCATATTTCCAGTGGGCAATGTTCTGTACAGTGGCTCTATATATATCGTGCTGTCCTCATTAAGTAAGACCTGAAATGTGCAGAAGTCATTTATAAAGCATGAAAGGGTGAAAGATCTCATTGATCTCTAGGTCAACCTCATTGCTTTTAATAAGACACTTTGCAAGTCTGACTTTAAAGAACCAGTTCACCAAAAAATAAAAGTTCTGTCATCATTTACTCACCCCCATGTCATTCCAAACATGTCTTTCTTACACCTCTTATCATTGATTGCTGAGTGTTCTCCACCCGTGTTAATTATCTGAACGTGCTCCTCCCGAATTTTGCTAATAAAACATCATTTCAAGACTTCTCTTCTTCTGCCAAATATTGATAGACCAAAAAAATTCGTATTTTAATATAATAAGTTTGTATTCAAGTAGCCACTATGTTTCCCATAACTTAATCACTGACACATCTGCTAATGGCTTTTTCAAACTAAGTGAGAGGTCTGTGGCCTTAAGGTCCTGATGTAATTCAGGTTCAACTGAAGATTGAACTGGCGTGACATAATTTTGATCAAAATCAGGCCAAAACAAACTTCCGGTACATCCCAATTCGCATACTGTCCGCCCTAAATAGTATTCAAAAATAGAATTAGTACGTCCCAAATCATAGTATGTTAAAATTAGTATTCCAAAGATGACCGGATGGTCTATATCCAGTCGGAATCTGAAGTGCAGATCGATGCACACTGGTTTTTCATGTTTAATACTGTAAAGATCCTTGCTTTAAAGTAATCTATTGTATTAATGTGACGATATACAAGAGACGGATAAATTGCGGATACAACGCAGATGAAAATTGGCGAACCCCAGGAACCTCTGTAGGGCCTTTCGGGAATCTGGACTTTGCCAATCTACCACAGCCTTAACCTTCTCAGGATCCATACGTACTCACTCGGACAATATGATATAAGGAACAGACTGTGCATGAAAAGCGCATTTCTCCATTTCAAAAAGCCCATTCTCTAGTAACCTTCGAAGCACTCGTCGGACGTGCTGTACATGTTCCTGGAGAGAAAATGAAAAAATCAATATGTCATCCAGGTAAACATATATGAACTGATCAATATCTCGCAGCACGTCATTGACGAGTGCTTGGAAAACCGCTGGGGAGTTGGACAGCCTGAACGGCATGACCAAATATTTAAAGTGCCTCCTGGGCGTGTTAAACGCAGTTTTCCAGTCATCTCCCTTCCTTGTGCGAACCAAATGACTAGCATTGCGTAAATCCAGTTTTGTCAAGGCCGATGCTCCCTGCAACATCTCGAAAGCTGAAGACATCAACGGCAAATGGTAAGTATTCTTTAACGTGATGTTGTTCAATCCTCGGTAATCAATATAAGGTCACAGAGAACCATCCTTCTTTCCCACAAAGAACTTCTTTGTCCTCGCTGGAGAAGAGGAAGGACGGATGAACTCGGATGCTAGAGAATCAGAAATATATTTCTCCATGACCTCCCTTTCTGGAACGTCCGACGATGCGGAGAGAGAGAAGCAGCACTAGACTTACTGAACACTTCCTTCAGGTCAAGATACTCTGCGGGCACTTTTGATAAATCCACTGCCTCCTCCTGAAACACAGAACAAGACACAGACGAACAAGCAGACACAAGACAAGACTCATGACACTGATTGCTCCAAGTAGTGATGGAACCCTGACGCCAGTCCACCCTGGGGTTGTGTTGGGTTAACCAGCACAACCAAGAACAACGGGTGCGAGTGGAGAGTCCATGAGGAGAAATTATAATGTTTCAGTATGGTTGCCTGATGTGATGAGTGTAATGGGTCCGGTGGTGAGTGAAATGTTAGGAAGTTCTTGGCCATGGAGAGCGTTGACGGAGATTTTGTGTTTGAGAGGGGTGAGTGGAATTTGAAGTCTGTGAGCCAGTGTGACATCCATGAAATTACCTTCGGCCCCGGAATCCAGCAGTGCTTGACAGTCGTACAGTCCATCTCAGTCTTACCGGAAGGAGCGTGGATGATGATGAGGTCTTTTCGGCAGAGATCCCACCCGATAGTAGCCTCCCTGTTACTATCGGGCTTGCCCTTTTACCGGACAAGCGTGGGCGAAGTGGTCTGCTCCCCCACAGTAGAGGCAGAGCCCCTGGGATCCACGCCTCTCCTTCTCCTCCCGGGAAAGCAGAGCTCTACCCACCTGCATGGGCATGTGGTCGAAAACGGGGCTGACTGTGTCCCCGCCACTGGTTTGTGCGCTATCAGCGCCCCCAGGTGGTCTGTTGGGAAGGGTGTGTCGCTCCATTCTGGTTATTCAAGCATACCCTTAAGGCCAGATCAATAAGCCCGTTGAGGGTCGTCGGAAGGTCCAGGGTGTAGATTTCATTCTGGACACGATCAGCCAGCCCATGCAGGAATACATCCCACTGCGCCTCCTCCTTTCATTTGCACTCTGGGTCAAGGTCCGGAACTCGATTGAGTAGTCTGAAACCGAGTGGTTACTTTTCTGGAGATCGGTGAGTATCCTAGAGCTTGCACTGCCCGCCCCATGAGTGTGAGACTCTCTACTTGTGAGTCCATCTGTGAAACCCTGTGGGTTATAAAATCATCCAAAGTGATCGTTGACTTACTCCCTGCTTCCATGTGCGGGTCAGATCGTTCTGTGACGATATACAAGAGGTGGATGCAATAGCGAGTAACAGGTTATTTATCAGGATAAACAGAAAGTCAGAAGGCACATACAATATGGTGGCAGTAGAGTGACGCAGGGACTTTGATGGGCGAAACAGAACAGAAGTGAAGACAGGTGAAACCAGATCCGTGACGTGCTGGGTGAACGGGTAATCCAAACAGGAAAAAGGAACATGAAGAACAATCCAGAGCAGGAACACACGATGAATCAGACGTCAGACGGGAACAGGTATCAGGGAACAACACAGGACTTCCACAAACGATCTGACAAAGACAGGACGAAAACTGTGAACATAAATAGGCACCGCTGATCAGATACAGCTGTTGTCACTGATCAGCGGTAGTGATCAGAGACCACGCCCACACTCATGACAACAATTACACAAGACGAGAAGGAGCCAGTGAATTCACGAACCGTGACAATTAAGTGCAGTTCTAAAAACGTGACTTGAATGCCAAATTGCACAGCTGGTGTATGTGGTGTAAAGTGTATGTGGAGCATATCCACATCTCTATGATCAGATGCTTTCTTAACTGCTGTTTTCTCACATGTCATTTTTGTTGTTTATTTTGTTATTGATAGGAAATGTATATCTATATACATTACATATATGTATATATATCTGAAATATATCAGATGTTCACTATACCAGTGTACCGCAGCTCTCGTTTTGCGAACTTCTTTTTACCCCTAAGCGAAGAACCAAAAAGAACTTTGCTGTGCATATATCAGGGCCTTAATATTTTAATGCCCTATAGCTAAAGCTGTAATACAAATACCCCCAGCACACACTGCACATAAGCTTACTTGTTACTACAAAAAGAGAGATCACACAGACGTCCCACATTCATCCCCTACTGTGACCTGCTCGAGTCAGTCAGTAAATCAACAACACACCGTAATCCTCCCGTATCCGTCCCTGCATTTATACAAAGAGTGATAATTAACTCTGCTTCACAATGCAAATTCCTCCCTTTTAATCCTGTTGCTGTTGGTGGATGTTTTGTTCTGCAAGCAATAGATAACAAATCTCCTAGTCGAGCATTAGGAGTCAATGCTATTAGCTAATGTGCATAAAGTTTCTTGCCGGAAAAAAGTTTCACGCAAATTTTACAGCAAATATTTGGCAAATATCCTGTGATGTTTTGTGCATGGAGTGTGAGCTTTTAAATGTTTGTATATTTGGGCATAAAATGTCACAGATTAATATGTCATATCTCTTTCCTACATGTCTTTGATCTGTAAAAGCCTCTGCATTATTAACCTGGAAGCTGAAATTGCTATATATATATATACACATGATTACCATGATTAAAGGCAACAAAGAGACATCCAACTAATGCGAGTTTGTGCAGATAAAACAAAATATTAATGAGAATCTGACTTTATAGCTGATTATGTTTGTTATATTTATTAATGACAAGCTACAGATTGTCATGTTTACTGTTTAAGGTCACGACCTCTAGATTTGTCACGTCTGATGAATTAAATTAAAGCTACTTTATGCAACATTTTTATAAACAAAAAAGCAAAAAAAAATTTAAATAATAATAATTTCATCTTATAAATCAAGTCTCAAATAAAACCTATAATAATGATTTATGTTTTAAAGTTGTTGGGACAAATTTCGCGGGACAATTGCATACTGTACATCATTCACCTGTCTGTCACGTCATATAATGTTATACATTTAAATAATGTTATCATGTATTCTGATTTGGCCAAGGACAAATAATTTTTTTTAGTGTTATCTGATTTTTAGATTTGAAATATATTTATGTAATTTAATTTCATTACCACATGTGGCTGAATCCCATCAGTTCAAATAATTAAATTAAATATCTTTCTAAAGCTGTTTTGGAACAGTATGTATTTTGCACTATAAAAATAAATTGAACTGAAATGAATTGAACGTCTTTGAGGTCCAGTAACTTCCCAACCTGATTCACTTTCAGGACTGTTTATTGCACAGCTGGAAGACTAACCTTAAACTGATTTCAAAATGATGATGTTTGTCTCCTATTATGGTGAGGTTATTTATATGATTTTAGATTGCTTTACTATGTGGAAAGCACTAGAGGAGGACATTAAAGAGCAGACTTTATCCCCTCAGATCTTATCGGAAAACTCCCTTTTTGAGTGCATCGCAAAAAACACAAGCATTTCTTCAGGACTTGACTGATTTGAAGAGACAGTGCACTTACTCCCAGGTACAGAGACCCTAAAGGGACATGGTGATGGAAAAATATAAGATAGAAGGAAACAATAAAATATATTTCAGTGCTCTTTTCCTTCCTTGCAAAACATTTGTTTACACATTTTACACATTTGGAACACGCTCCATTCCGCGTTCCCTTGCAAAACTTCCTCCGATAAAGTTTGCATTTGCTTGCAAAGAAATCAAAAGTCCCCATTCTCTGGGGAACGCAAAAGCAATTTTTTCCTCTCATCTATTTTTTTTTTTTCATCACTATGTCCTTTTAGGGGCTCTGAAAAATCTGGCCTTTAAAGGCGTGGAGCGGAGTTTAATTGAAAAAATATTTTTCCTTGTTTGTTTAATATGCAGAGACAACTGCATATTACAGTCAGTTGGCGTATCTGGAAACAATCACTGTTTTTATAATTCAGTTTGGCTCAAATCATAGCTTGAACAGGATAAAGGTCATACAGTGATGCTAAAAATGTGTTTGAGCTCCATATATTTACAGTTCAAATGGAAAACCTCAATGCGGTGTCTCATTCTTTTAATTTTGGGTCTTGTTACATTTCTTTGATAACGTTTTCTGTTTGAGCAGTAAAATTTCACCCCCAGTCAATCCCATGATCATTACAGGATTCTCTGGGATTCCATTTGCATTCATTTATTCCCTTCCCTACTCTGTTCCGAGTCACTGGGCCTTGTTCCCTTGTTCTTTGTAGTCAATCCTTTTAAGAGGTATGAATCCCCCTAGTGAGTTCTTTTGCCTGGAGCTCAAATAGTAGGAGCCTTAAAGGTGGCAGACAGTAAGGAACTCTGGGTACTCTCGCTTTTCTCAAAGAGGGCAGGGGACAGAAAGAGTCTGACAGTGAGGGGAAATGAATATGAGATATGTGAGAACTGAGAAAAGCTCCTTTATGTCAATGCAAATCTACCAATGATATTTCTCTCTGCTTAAAGAATAAACCTGATTCTGAACTAATAAAAACATCCAAGCATTGAAACAGTAGGAAGTGCAAAAGCATGCTGTCATTTTTCATTCAAGCAATTCAGATAGGAGAGAATTTCTTTATTTTATCAGCCTGTTCTCACGTAAATGCGTTTCTATGACACGCATGGTGCATTGTCGTGTAATTGATACGCGAAAATGAGTTTTTACGTGCATATGAGACGCAGTTTTTTGCGTGCATTTGATACGCAGTTCATTTGCGTGTAATACACACGCACCCCACACCACTAATCCTACCCAAGCGTATAATACACACGCACCCCACACACACCTAAACCTACCCTAACCAACCAATGCGTATCCTATGCACGTAAAAACTCAATTTAGCGTATAAATTACACGACAATGCACATGCGTGCAATAAAGACGCATTTAGTGAGATCGGGTTGCGATCCTTTTTTGTTCTCATAAAGAAAACAGATGTTCAGACTGTGCTGAAGCCTTAAGTTCTTCCTTTGGCTGATGTGTCATAAAACCATTCAATTTAAGGCATCACATATTAGTTAACTTATAATTATTATTAAGATTTACTCATTTGCTACCCACTAATATACATAATTGAAACACTAAAGGAAATAATTAGGTGTAATTATAGGCTGTTAACCAAAGTAATTATATGTTGTTCATTAATATTACTCAGTTCTTATGTAATTAAACTCCAATATGAAGACTAAAGTAAAGCAGGACCACGTTTAATTTAAAAGAAGCAAGGAGCAGTGGGAGGACATTGTGGGTGTAAGAAAAAAAGAAAGAATGAAGTGCTTCACCCTGAGCTGAAAGAGCCCAATGTATAGATCACTTTTGAAACCTGTCAAAATCAAAAGAGAAAAGAGTGAACTTGGCTTGAGAAAGAGCAAAAAATAGGCTACTCAAAGCACTCAGAGACTTTGAAAAAAGGCACAATAAAAGGCTTCACAGTCAGTAATTTAATGAAATAACATCCTTCAGCTCCAAGAAACACTTTGCTACCTTTGAGGTATTTTTGAGCAGTAATTACTGCTTTAATATGGCAGTCATTTGAATAAGTCTGTCCTTATAGGCACAAAATAAATACTGGCATTTTAATAATATTTAATATGTAGAAGACTGTTGGCTGCTTCCTCAAAAATGGTATAATTCACTTCTTTTGCTTTTACATATTTTTTTCTGAAAGCACATTATGTTTGGTCATGTACAAGAGAAACAGACGTGTCAAAGTCCATTTTAAGCTTTGTGAATTAAGACTTCATTTCCTGTTCCTCTGATCTTGATTTCTGAAATAAGGAGAATCCGGTGTTCTCGCAGGCAAACACTGCTTCAGGCTCTTGGGCTTGTGTAAAATACCTTTGCAATCATATTCGATTGTTTTGTTTTCCCTCTCTGCTTTGTAATTTGTGTGCTTGAGGCATCCAGAATATCCTGTTGAGAATGTAAGGACAGTAAAAATAGTAATGAAAAATATGCATGCGCACACACAAACTTACACTTGTGTTTTCATGTTTTATGGGGACTTTCCATAGACATAATCATTTTTATACTGTGCAAACTGTACATTCTATCCCCTTACACAAATTTTAACACTTTCAAAAAACATAATTTAGTATGATTTATAAGCTGTTTTCCTCATGGGGACCAAAAAATGTAAAAAAATTGGCATCTTTGTGGGGACATTTTATTCCCATAGGATTTACCAGACACGCACACACACACACACACACACAGACACACACACACACACACACACACACACACACACTCACACACACACACACACACACACACACACACACACACACACACACACACACACGCACACACGCACACACATCCACATGTGCACACGCACACACACGCACGCACACACACACACACGTCATTATTCTGAGATATTATTGATATATTTTATCTGACAGGAAATACATACAAATTAATACATATAATTATTATATTATACTTACTGGGATCTTGCATGCGTTGTCATATTTTATCCAAAAAGATATTCATAAGGTAATAAAGATCTATAGCTCCTGGACATTGTGAACAACAATTGGATCGCAGCATTCAGGAACACAATCTCTCAGTCTTTCTATTATTCTTTGAATTACACAAAACATGCCAAAACACAAAGATTATTCAATCCAGGCACAAAGATTGAAACAGTGGCAAGCAAAGAAAAAGATAGAAAAAAGGCAAGGTCATTTTGTCTCTTTGTAAAAATCAACACAGTCTGATAAAAGAACAGGGTGCTATTCTTGTTTTTTTGGTCAGTATCTGCAGATGTGAACACTGGCCTCAAGACCACAATCAAAGATGTTCACAGTACAAGTTACTCACAATGTACAATGTCCTAATTACTCTGAAGAATCTTAAATTACCAAAAGTTTCACAATGAATTGTGAGTATGCGCTTCCCTTGTGAAAGAGAAGTGGACTTAATGTGCTTCAAAGTAATTCTTAAAAACTAAACTTGCAGTTAACAATTTTAATCAAATAAAATACCACTTTTGTTTATTTGAAAACATAAAAGTTTCAATAGAAATTATATTTTAACATATATCAAAGACAACAGAATTATGAAATTACATATAAAGATGTGCTTCAGTCCTACTTAACTGGGTCATGCAGATTGCATTTAATATAAATTTAAACTATAATACATTTTCATTTAATTAACGTGCAATTAAGTGTCTGAAAACATTCCGTTCTTTTATAAATGTATGCGACTTTCAAAAGTTCCTGCAGCGATCTCCAAGATTGCAAAAGTTTGATATTTCAAAGAACCAACAAAGATAACATTGATTTCACATTGCCTGATGTTTGCATCATACCGGTCTACTGTCACTATATAACCATGATGAATAAAGTGATTCTTTGATCTCCAAAAAGCAACTGAGTATCATCACTTCGCCAGAAGGTCAGAATTTATCAAGTCATTAAGACCATATCCTCTCTTGGAAATTGAACCATGAATCAAGTCTCTCCTTGTTTAAATAAACACAGCCCAATCCTTAATGTAGTGACTTATTCCCAGCACTTCAAGTGGTGAGGGATTAAATCAATGAACATCGATTCATTGATTTGTCTGTGAAGAGAACTTGCTCAACACCCAACAAGTGCATTGCGACATGCTCTACTAGAAATCATTTCCCGGCATAAACCTGACAAACAGGGTTTTGTTAAAGCACAGTACATTATGTCAAGATCCTCCGAACAACATCCTCCATAATGTAGTGGTGCGATCGATCAGGACCATGTGACCTGGATTAAGAGCAGGCGAGGGTGAGCAATGACTGACAGAACACCAGGGCTGGCAATGATCAGACCCGCCGAACACGCAGAGGGAGAAGAATGAGATTGCGCGAAGCAGTAATTGATAGGTTGTCTACGTTGAAAAAATTAATTCAGAGCTTTTAATACCCCAACCAACGGAGCATTACAGAGTCTTAAATCTTCAAAAAGATGGGCTGCAACTCTCTAACCTTGGTTAGTGCTGCTCCATCTTCTGAAATATAAGATGGTACACAAAAAATATATTTGGCAGGCTGCTCTTATTAATAATTGATTTGTGTAACCGAGGGCCAAATATTGCTCACGGCAGGATAAAGACATTTTTGTCATGCTGAGATGTCCCAACTGAAAATTGCACCAGGATGCACCAGGATGAGAGTTGACCTTGAATGTGAAATTGCTGCAACCATTCAATTAAGATATAGTGACTGAATGCAGCACGACGACTGATCGAGAGAGCGATCGCATGAGCCCAAGAAGAGTTTAATGTTGCATGCGGGCTTGTTCTTCAACTCTGTGTTAAATATGTCAGTTATGCTTGTGCTTCATTACATTTTAATGTTACCTTCAGTCAGTGAGAGATTTTTCACCAGTGTAATTTACAGATTTCCTCATACAATATTACCGAAGGTGAATTCCTGATGGACTAAGTGCCTTTGCTCATGACTCTTACACTTGGGTTTCTCTCACCATGTGATACAAGGTTTGTCAGAGGGCATCAACTTGAAGTCATGAAACATAAACATCTTTGAAATATGTCATTACGGTTCTTCAGGAGCTCAATGGTGGCATTTGTTTTTCACTCAGAGAGCTATTTGTCTCATAGCTGGCCTTGATGTTCTTTTTCAATGACGTTGTGTCATGTAAGAGCTATGGTAGTCCTGGCAGACAATTTTCCAGCTTGCTACCACATCAAAAGAATAGGAACTGAACCTCTGCACTTAAAGTATGGTTTGTTGCATACAAGCAGCTTTTAAAGGGATAGTTCACCCAAAAATGAAAATTCGGTCATTTACTCACCCTCAAGTTGCTCCAAACCTGTATAAATTTCTTTCTTAGGCTGAACACAAAAGAAAATGGAAGTCAATGGGGTTCACCAACTGTCTGGTTACCCATACTCTTCAAAATATATTCTTTTGTGTTCGGCAGAAGAAAGAAATGCATACAGGTTTGGAGAAACTTGAGGGTGAGTAAATGACAGAATTTTCATTTTTGGTGAACTATCCCTTTAAATTAAACATTTAGCATATCCTACATGAAATGAATGTGAAACTTCGCAAACTCTTATATATAGCCTATTTTATATATTTTAAATACATATTATTTAGATATATCGATTATACACACAGTGCTGGAAATGGCCAAGATTCAGTGGGAAACTAGTTGGTTATAATGTTTTTTTTCCACCAATATATATTCTTATATATAATATATAATTCTTATTATACTGTACAAATAAAATAATATATATTCTATTTAAATTATAATTATATTATATTATATTTAATACATTAAAATAATAGTATATTAACATTATAAAAAAAAAAAAACTTTGGACCAATATTTATTGTGAAAGGTGCTGTACAAATAGTTAAGATTAAGTTATTTGTATCACAATGACAACATAAAATGGCAATTATTTTATTCATATCACACTTACTTTTTTAATATGAGGGTCCCTGGCATCAAATAGTTTGAAAATCTAAAACTAAATTTGCTTTCTTGGGACTTCAGACAGACATCTCGAGGAGAAGACCAATCTGGCTCAGTATTTATTTGTGCATTATATTACACACATTTTTGTGTATTTGTGGATTGTGAGCAAAGAATACAGTGTATTTGCACTTGGATAAAAGACAGAAATCCTTTTCATTTCTCTAAAAATGTGAAGTTAAAATCCCCCCTAGAAATTCACTTCCCAGACTCAATTTTACTTAATTTTCGAACTCACGCCTCTGAAAGGCTGAGGGCGGCAGAATTGCAAACTTAAAATGTCAAATTCTTGTGAATGGGCACATCAGCTAATAAATGGCACACTTTAATGTACTGATTTGCTAAAGACCTTAAGGTACTAGTTTTTTTCTGACTACGGGCAGCTAGGCATAAAACCCTTTTTGTTATCCGGTTCTACCACTCATATCTTAAAATAGCACAAACTAATAATAGGAGGACAAATAACAGTAAAATAAGGTTTAATAAAGACAAAGTTTAAAGCATTCGCCCTGAGTTTTTATTTGAGTGGATTTATGGTCATGCAAACAATGAGTAGGAAGGGGAACAAACCTACGGTTCAAGAATAGAATATATTTGTCCAGAATAAACAACTGCTTCGGACTGCACCAGGATAACAAGATAACCAGAAAACGGCAGTAAAAATAATACCGCAAGGAAATGTACCTGCATCCATCTGACATTATATGAATGTGGATGTTACTCAAGATTTATAAGCAAACCAAACATGAACTGAATTTCACCCTTTATGAGTGGAAAGACACCCTTTATGAGTGGTATGATCTAGAAAAGGCATCGTGGAGTCAAGGCACACATAGACACGTCTGGCACTCTACAAGAATCAGACACATGAGGTTTGTGATAATGATCCAGGCTATCCGCATGGACCTGAAAATATTGCTTTCAAATCTAAACCTACACTTAGGAACGCCTGTTAAACCCAAAGAAAATTACTTGGAGTTAAAAGCTTGATCTGTAAGAACGATTTTCTGTAAACGAAAAATACAGAGCTACATTTAATTAAAGTTTTCACTTTCACTTACCTGGAAAAGAAAAGTGTCCTTCACAAACTGTCCACAAAGATGGAAGTGCACCTCGCTCAAAAATGCCATTGTAGGCCTAAGCCATAGCATTAAAATTGGTAAAATTAAGGTGGTTCGTTAAACCCAATAATTTAAGGTATTATACGTTAGGCTTATTGGAAGTGTAAATAACTGAAGAACTTCTTACCTGGCTGCTCAAGCAGATAATATTAAATAGACCTGGGGTTGTCAAACTGAGGTCAACAACAAGAGGGTGCACCGGGGACCACACAATGTGTATTCAGGGCTTTCAAAGTTAACATGCACTCAAGATAATAATAAAATGTTAACGTAAGAAAAGAAAAACTGCACGTTTTTTCTGCAAGTTAGATTATTCACTGCAAATTCAAACTGTGGTCCGTGTCACCCATTTAACTGTAGTTCTTGCTGTGTGTAGCAGGCATTTTGGATAGAATTTTTGGACACTGGCTTCATTTTTTAGACGCATTTTGAATTAAATCCAGAACAGAAAGACCAAAACTAAAGGATTACGTAGCTTCATTAAAATAATGGATGTTGAAAAGCAGAATAGAGGAGTCCTTTTGAACTCTGCAGATTTCACAAGCTGTTTATATCCAATGATGGTGTGTCTAACGGCAGCTTGTTTAGGAAATTGAGTTTTTGGCAGCAGAGATGCCACCTGCAGACTGCAGTATATTCCACAAAGCCTTCTTCTCATCTTGCCTGTTGAGCAGCACTCTCAGTGGACTTCCTTTCAGTGAGCCCAGGAGCATTTCTGGAAATCACCCATCAGCAATGCGTTGGAGGTTTTTCAAGAGGTCTAGATAGAAGAATTAAAGCCTTGTCAGTAGTTTGAGGTCTGCGTGCTCTTTGAAGCGAACACAGAACCGAGGGTCAGGAGGCTGCAGAAGAGACGCAAAGGGCAACTGTCAGGCTCAGTCAAAGAACCCAGAAAACTGAGACACAAGAAATACAGCAGCCTCTTCGTCCAACAAAAGAAACTGAGCATATGCCGATGGGAGATCTTAAAAGGACAATTCACTCAAAAATGGGAGTTCTGTCATCATTTACTCACCTTCATGTTGTTCCAAAACAATAATGTAGATTACATAGCATACAAGTCATATGGATCACATTTATGACACTTCTATGGTCCTTTTGTGCCCTGTTTAAAGCAATCCCTATTCATTGTAATGCACTGAAAAGCCAGAATTCAGCATTTCTCCTTTTGTGTTTCACAGAATATAGTCACATGGGTTTTTTGAAAAACATGAGGATGAATAAATGATGTGAGAATGTTCATTCTGGGTTGAACAATTCCATTAAAATACACATTCCTTTAAAATTGATTCAATAATTTGGCAGACACCTTTAAACAAGATGGGTACGTTTAAGGTATACTGTACATTTCATCATGTGCATTTTCAACCATTGCTATGACCTTGGTGTTGAGATATAGGAACTTAAAAAATTGATGAAAACTGAACATGTGGCTGCCCTACAAAATGCAACAGATATTTTGAGTGTTCAGCAGTAAGAACTCCAAATAGCTTGTAAGGTGAACAGAAATGCCTACATCAAGAACATTAAGCCAGTACATTAAGATCATGAACTATTAAACTAACTATAACAAAAACTATTTGTTAGTGCATTGATTTTATAGAAACATGAATTATTTTATTTATTGTATTGTAAGATATACTTGGACATGGTCAGAAACAATGCTCAGGTAGGCAGTGGCATTTAAACAATGCCAAATTGGCACTAAGGGGCCTAAAGTGTGCCAAGAAAACATCCCCCACACCATTACACCACCACCACCAGCCTGCACAGTGGTAACAAGGCATGATTGATCCATGTTCTCATTCTGTTTACGCCAAATTCTGACTCTACCATCTGAATGTCTCAACAGAAATCGAGACTCATTAGACCAGGCAACATTTTTCCAGTCTTCAACTGTCCAATTTTGGTGAGCTCTTGCAAATTGTAGCCTCTTTTTCCTATTTGTGGTGGAGATGAGTGGTACCCGGTGGGGTCTTCTGCTGTTGTAGCCCATCCGCCTCAAGGTTGTGGGTGTTGTGGCTTCACAAATGCTTTGCTGCATACCTCGGTTATAACGAGTGGTTATTTCAGTCAAAACTGCTCTTCTTTCAGCTTGAATCAGTCGGCCCATTCTTCTCTGACCTCTAGCATCAACAAGGCATTTTCGCCCACAGGACTGCCGCATACTGGATGTTTTTCCCTTTTCACATCATTCTTTGTAAACCCTAGAAATGGTTGTGCGTGAAAATCCCAGTAACTGAGCAGATTGTGAAATACTCAGGCTCAAAATTGCATGAAATCACCTTTCTTTCCCATTCTGACATTCAGTTTGGAGTTCAGGAGCCCTAAATGCATTGAAGCAACTGCCATGTGATTGGTTGATTAGATAATTGCATTGATGAGAAATTTAACAGGTGTTCCTAATAATCCTTTAGGGGAGATTATATAAAAAAACGTTAATCAAAGAATCATGGTTTCTGTAAAATTATTATACAGCACAACTATTTTCGAAATGAATAAGATATGTTGAATTTCACAATCATCACATTAGAATGATTTATGAAAGATTATGTGACACTGAAGATGAGTCATGGCACTGAAAATTCAGCTTTGCCATCACAGGGACAAAATACATTTTAATATATATTACAATTTTATTTATATTTTTTTAATTTTACAGTTTACTGTATTTTTGATAAAGTACATGAAAAGCAAACAAAATTATGAGGAAAAAATACTTTTTTAGTATTGCATTAATATTTTTTTATATTATTATTTTTTTTAATATTATTATCATTCAAGAATGAATCCTGGTAAACCATTTCACTTTCTGAAATTCCCTTCAGTTGACCTATAGCTGAGATGTTTGGGCTCCAACAATCCCCTCATCGCATTTCTGAGCCCTGATTTCAGTGATATGATGCTGAGTCTCTGATGACTGCGAGTAAACTGATGCTTCTCCAACAGGGCAGACAACAGATCACTGAGGCTGATGTCAAAGGAGTTGTAATGAATTCTTTTGGAGTCAAAAAATCTCTCATCAAGAGCAGCATCTCCTGGTCCTAATTGAGGAGAGACGAGTAATATACTGTAGGTGACTATCTGGAGTCATTTCCTCATCTCTTAACCACAGGGGAGCTGTGTAATTCCCCAAAGGAATCACTGGATTGTGATTGAAAAGTGTGCAAATCAAAGGGTGGGAGGACGCCTGGTGCAGATAAACACGACTGCAATCAGAAATCATCAAACCTGAGCTGAACAGTTCAACATGAACTTAAGAGTTCAACTCTGACATCATATTTATGGAAAGCTCTTGACATCAAAGAGAATAATCAAATCACTGTCTGATGATTGAGCTCAAAAATGGTTAATCTCACTTTCAAAATAACTTTAAGTATTCAAAACAAAGTGAAAATAAAATTTTAAATACATTTTGCAAGACCGTAGTCTTAATTAAACATCTATAGGGCATCACAGAAATACTATAATGACCACTTACAGGCACTATTTTCCTTTCACATATAATATTAACAGTTCCTCTAGAGCTATTTATTCATAATCCATTTCAGAAAATTCAGTGCAAAATACATCTCAGAGATGAAACCAAACAAATGATTCATTTGAAATCTCTGATAGCTAGTATGCAGTCGGAGTCCCAGAGTACATGCGGCTAATGCGCTTTGCTGGAGGCATGAATGGACACATTGAAAGCCTAAAGGCACAAACACATTGTTAATGAAAAGTATTGACCTATTCCAGACATGTCACATAGCTAAATTCTTCTGGCTGTGCATAACAAAAAGGAAAGAGGCAGAAATGATTAAGCACATTGTTGTGCTTATGTGCAACGAGTTCAACAACACCTGGAGCAATCATTTGCTTCACTTCAATCCAGAACAATTACACAGACTCCTAATTGCAACTTTTAATGTTAACAGCAGTTGTACACAGTGAGTGGAATCCCACAGTCACAAGGATTGCTAACATTAATATAAAAAATGTTCCCACTCTCAAAACGCTTAACAGAGACAGAGGGGGAACGTTATGCCTGCATAAGGAAATGAATATACAAATGAAAACGCATTATTAAAGGTGAGGTATGTGATTCTCTTTTTTGTCCATTTTTTCAAAATCACTTGAAATCCTATTCATAACCCACTTACAGCCACTGAGTTAGAAGCACTGAAATGAAAATTAATCAATTTAATCATCTGTGGAGCGGGCAGGACTCGAAAAACTCCAGCCAATCATTTCCAAGACCACATAGAATCATTGGACAGTAAGTCCGTCAATTAAACGGTCGTACCATACCCCACTCCCCCCATCCCCCTCACGCGAATCAGGGCCAGCATTGGAGGAAAGAAGGTAGGACCATTTGAGTTGTGTATTTTCAAAATCTGCCGGCCGTTTTGCAAATCACATACCCCACCTTTAAGTACATTACCACTATATGTGTATTTTTGACTTTTAGACTTGCATGAAACAATACTTGCTATGAAGTGAGCCCAAAATGTGTGATTATAGCTTCATTAATGGGCCCCTATTATGTTTAGAATAGGTTTAGATGATTTATTGGTCAGTGCCTGTTTTCATCTTGTCTGAACGCTCTTGTTTTAGTTTCAGTTTCTTTAAAACCCGCAGCTGATTGGTCAGCCAGCCCCTGTCTGTTGTGATTGGTCAAGCAGTTAGAGCCTGTGTCAGATTATGGTAACGCCCCTAAACAAAATTGTCACGCTCCAGCTACCAGTGCCGAGCTTGGCGTTAGTTTTGCCACATCAGTTCTAGCATGAGTACAGTAATGACAGTCAAGAAGAACAAGCTGATCAACCACCTTCGCAAGCATGATTTGTGCAGGAAGTTTCACAGCAGTAATTGTTTTTATTTTTATACTTCGCTTGTATTTCAGATGTGATGTCATTTCCCCATTACCATATTGACCTGCATGGAACTGCATGGTTCAGGGCACAACAAAAGGTTGTTGTACTGCTGAAGAATACTGTAAAAAAAAAAAAACATACATAAATATAAACAAAAATACATACACAAGTTCCAAGTTCCTCCTCCATGTGGAAGACCATAGGCCAGACCAGAGGAACGTTTTCATAGTTCGACTGTTGGAGAAAGTAGGCTACCCCCTCTTTGGAGTGTTCGGACCGCAAGAACGACTTTAGCTACAGGAATGCCTTTTGTGGGAACTAAATTAGCTCATAATTAAGCGTAATGTCTAACCCAGCACAATAGGAACTTATTATATAAAGCTATATAATACCAACAGTGGCATTGATTGGCCAAACATGAAAAACAATGGCACCCGTTTGTAAAATGCTTTGTAAACCCACTGTTTATAACCTATATATTTACTCCACAAACGTGGAAAACAGCGATGGATGGGCAGGAACCTCTCTACCTTTACGCTGAGGAGGAAATCCAACATGACTTTGAAGAGACCAAGCAAAACATGAAACACGAAATTAGGCATCAACCACACGGCAAAACTTTTTCTATCAAATAACATTTTAGGACTGTTAAACAGATCATAAACTAATGAAAATGGAGAATGGAAGCGCTGTGTGTGATCGGCTCTGGAAAAATAAATGTCCCGCAAAACAACCAGAGCGGCAAGACGTAACTGATAGGTTTATGTCATTTCGGAGTTCCTACTGGCGATGTGAATGCAACCAGGAAAATGGCCCTAGGGAAAAACTTTATTCTCGGGGGAACACCCTGGTGGCTAGTTGCTATAATTGAGTTCCTTTAACTACCTGGCACAAAAGCCCCTCATGTAATGATGTTTTGCCCTGCCAGTGGGAGAAAAAAAAAAACAGTGTTCCCTAGACATAATGATAGTCCCTACATAGCCACATAACTACCTCTTTTTTGAGGGGCGAGCCAAAGTATCCAGCAGGTGGCATTATGCAAGGTGATACATTGTGACATAGCCACATTGTGGAAAAAAATAGCAGGACAAAATGAAACAAGGCGTTTAAGGCAGGTGTTTTCTGTTGGAGAGATTAACTCCCTTTGCTGTTGACTGTAACTTGACAGATTGTTTACATGCAAAAACAGCTATATTACACATTATAGGAAAGGTAAAAAAAAAAAGAAGCATAATAGGTGCCCTTTTACACAATAGAACATCTTAAATACTACATTATAAAATTTGTATGTATATGTGCACTCATTGTTTTACTGACAATATAGATTTTCTATGAAAAAATATAAATAAGAAACATTGTGAAACATGGTGGTTGAAAAATTAGGATATCGGAGGAAAAATTGCGTTCTCTCGCAAAAGTAGTGACATATCCTCTCATCTCATATTTTTCCCATCAACATGTTCCTTAGGGGCTCCATGCAATAATATATATATATATATTTTTAAGTTTTTGGCTGTTATATGACTTTTTGTTGGTTCTCATAGTTAATTTACCTTCATGGAAGATTAACACTTTGGAATATGCCAAATGTTAATTTTCCATACATCCTAAATGTGCTTTTTGTCAGCACAAAGTACAAAGACATTGGCTTATATGAATATTTAAATAAAACTGTAGCTCCATATTTTGTAGTTAGCAGTAGCTTAGCATCTAGATTTTTATTGAATGTAAATCGAGCCTGAAGGAGAAACATCTGTCTTTAGCCTCGCTACAGCTTCTTTTTCAAACGAATGTGCATGAACAGACTGAATACTTTAGTTCTAGCCTCCCACGTCTGCGAGTCAAGTTTAGAAACTTTAAATTGATTTGACACTCAAATGGATAAAAGATAGCGACTTTTCTGTCACAATGAAAGCTTTGTTTGTGCTCCTGCATTGTCAGACAAAACAGGCTTAAAAAAAAAAATACATTTGAGTCAGCATTAACCTACCTGAACCTAACCAGGCTGTGCATTGAGCTTGTGTTGAATTGAATTATATTAGTGTTGGTAGTAAGTAAGAGCTGGCTGTAAGTAGTAGTAGTAAGTAATAATAAGTGAATTGTTTCCAAAATAGCAAAGCTTTTTCAGTGCCATCATGTTTTCTCCAACAAGTATAGCAGTGTAGTATCTTTTCTCCAAATAGCGTTCATGTAAACACTGCATTCAGATTCACCAATCGGAATTAATTCAGTTAGACTGAAACAAAAGTTGTGCATGTAAACAATGAATGGCGACTGCAAAAAGCAAAAGCTGATTCCCGGACTTTTTGGACGATCTCGACGGCTGGACATGTCCGGGAAAAAAAGGATGGTAACCCCTACTACTCAGCTTTCTCCACAGAACAAGAGCCTGCTAACTTAGCTTCCAAAAAAAGATGGCTGACACTATGTGTACTTTCTGTGAGTGAGATCCCTCCCTTTATGGGCGGGTTGAGAACATGCGGGACAGCCCCTACTGGCTGTAGTCTTTAGCCTCTGGCCAAAAAATCCTCCGTTGACGCAAAATTACGATTTTTTTCAGGCAAAAAAATACATAAATCTCTCGTCTAAGGGGGATATGAGGGTGGAAAGCACGGTAATTCGAAAATACTACAGGTTTTCTATAATACAAAGCTTAATGCTAAATCCTGAAGTATCCCTTTAAGTGTAGGCCTAGTTATGTGTAATGTTTATTTCATATCTGTATGTATAACTTAGACTACATTTAGAATTTGTATTTGGATGTAAAATGTATTTCACAAAAGATATAAATATTTTAACTGAAAAGTATACAAAATAATATTTGAAAACTGCACTACTTTTCTAAAAAGCTCAATTAGGTAAATCTGGCAATTCCCAACCCTCCACCCTCCTCTGCTGAATCATAAAAAAAGAAACACTTGTCTGACATTTAGTGCCTTATAATTAAGTGAACAGAAAATAACCAAGCTAGCACACAAAGTGACTGAGCACTGAGAGGCACAGAAGAGAAAGGTATATCAAGCACACACTGACCCAACAATGAACTAGTCCTCAATAAACTGGATTCATTTCAAACAATGATCAATTTGTCATCACATTTAAAAGAGTTTCCAGAAGTCCCTGCATGTGCTTCATATGAGCTACATTTTCAAAGGTCAGCTATAGTAAGACATCAAGCATTTTTGCACACCTGGAGGCAACAGTTATGTGACCTTCAACTAGGACATTGAGAGATTTGGCGAGGGAAAAAAAAGGAAAAGAAACTCAGTCTTGTCAAGATTAGGCTTGAGGTGATGAGTAGCAGCCAGTTTGATAGGCTATATCAGAGAGGCATGCTGAGATCCTCTTTGGGATTGCATTTGTGAAGACAGAACGGAGGATAGAGACAATTGAGTAGCATCTGCATATCAATGACAGCAATGACACAAAAGAAAACATTTCAGTCTCTCAGACTCAGACAGAGAAGATTCATTTCCACTTAGGTCTGTTGTCTTTGCACAGTTGTTGGAATGAAAGAAGTCCTGGAAGTCCGTATAGCAAGGGTTTGTTTATTTTCCTGTTTATTATAACCATAACTGCAATAAAAATTATTTTATGTAAACGGTTTCTCTTTTTGTAAAGTCATAAATATAGGTTTCTAAAAAATAAAATGTGAAACCATCGGCAGGGGAAGTCAAATTTGACTTGGAAAAAAAGACCCCTGCCTGTTCTTACAGGGCAAAAAGGTTGCTTTTTTATATAGAGATACGATATTACTTTTTGCCCTAAAAACACTTTCAAGTAAAACCCATATGTGCTGAAAGTGATTTTCAGTGTGTCTAACAAGAGTCTACCGGAATATTTGACTTCACATAAATCTCGCTTGGCACAAACCTCCCTTACAAATCTGATCCTGCCCATGCCTGTCACGTTTAACTCAAATTCTGGACAATTTTTCTCCAGTTGAATGAAAACTATGTTTAAATATTTGACTACATTTGTCAAGCAATTTAGATCCGTTTATTTAGCACTGTCCCAATAATTGATTTAAATAGGCAGCTGTAACAAGCAACACGACGGGAAACGAGGGTAAGTTTTGAGGCGGAGATGGGCCAGAAGCTTGTCTGAATGTCCATTTATGGTAGCACCTTATTTTACAGTCCTGTTTTCCATGTACATGCTATACATACTGTAGTAATTACAATAACTGGGCAATGTACGAGTTCTGAACCTAACCCTAAAACCTAAATCTGAACCTAACCCTTAACCCATGTAGTCACCTTATATTATTTAGTAGTTTCTTGGTAAGTAGACTGTAAGTACATTGAAAGTGCACGTATGTAAAATAAAGTGCAACCCGATATATTTACACTCTCAGAAAAAAGGTACAAAATCTGTCAGTAGTACCCTTTAAAAGGTAAATGGTTGTACATTATTTAGCCCTAAATACATGATGCATATTAGTACCACCCTAGTGACAGCTTTTGTACCATTTTTTATGATAAACTACAGAGCCCCTAAAGGGACATGTAATGGAAAAAAATATATTTCAACACTTTCACATTCTCAAAAAAACTCAAAAATTGTGCGAGCGAACGCAAAGAACGCAACGCATGTAGTTGAAATATATTTTCTGTCATCAGGCTCCGTAATATACTATTTGTGGGTTCCAGGAAAATACTGCTTGTTTTTTTGTTACTTTATGGTTTCCTGAACTTCGCAAAGGGTTTTAGTAATTGTATAAATAAAAATGTTATTTAAAATCACATGGTGTGCTTACAAAAGAGAACAGAAGATAATCACCTTATATAAGAGACACAACTATCTTCCCATCTCACATGATAAATAAGCACTTTCCGCATTAGTCTCAGCCTGCGGCAGATCAATGTACACTTGAACTGCTCCCTTAAACGATCACGGCGACGGGTCGGTCACTTCACTTAATTGATGACAGTATTTACCATTGAGTAAACTCTTATAATTTAGATGAACTAGAATGCTAAGGTCCACTGTCAAGCATTGATTCCCCAGTCATCATTCTCAAGTGATTGCCTCACACTGAAGTCACTCTTAATATAGCAACAAAGCACTGCATTGTGGGAACTGAACTGAGTGCTCATATAAAATGCTTGTTGTTCAGTACTTGTGTGCCCAGAGGGGGATTTAATTATATCATAATTATCTCCTATACATTCTAAAGTCAATCTGTCCTCATTTCTTGTCATTATTTTTTTCGTAGTAATGACGCAGAATGTCTCCTTATCAGTGTGACGCTTGCACTGAACTGTTTTTTTGTTACATCAATCGCATAAAATGTGCGAAACCATATTTTACAGCATTGGTTCTCACCTCTCAGCCTTTTTGATTCCAAGTCCCTCGATTGACAAAGACCATATTCAAAGGCCCACCATGTAGGCTAAAATAGTTCTGGTTCTTCTGCTGTAATGAAAAAGCTGCTTGATTTTACCTTTTTTTGTGGTAATATATGAAAAGAATTATAATGTAAATTCCGTAATGGAAAATATATATATATTTTTTAACTGACAAATAGCAATTTCTCAGCAAATTATTTGAAAATATTTTAGAGCTTTAACTAGAAAAGCTTTTTCGGCACTGGATTGATAAATGCAAGATCGCTTGTAAACAAGAAATTTATTTTGTAAGATTTCTTAGTCTCTAATGAACTGGATTTTCTATTAGTTACAGAGACTTGGCTGAATGCGGGGATACAAGCCACTTCTCTGAACTTGTGCCCACAAACTGTTCTTTTTTGAACTGCCATAGACTCTGCCAGGGGCGGTGGACTTGCATCCATTCAGAAACACCACCTGTTGTAGAACTCTTAAGAAGACTCTTAAGAATCTTTCTCAAGTTTTGAAGTACTTCTATTTCAGTTGAATAAACAACGTCTGGTTGATCGCCCGAAACCTCATATGGACTTTTCAAAAGAGTTCTCAGATTTCTTAGTTGATGCTATAATAGGCTTTTTATTGTAGGGGATTTTAACATTCATGTTTGTTGTAAGTTAAACTCCCTGGCCATGGATTTTATTAGTCTGGTTGACTCTTTTGATTTTACCCAGGTGAATGGTCCAACTCACAAACATGACCATACCTTAGATATTGTATTGTTGGCTCGTTTTTTCAGTTATTCGTTTAGCGTTGACTTTTCTGAGCATTTCAAAGAGGCTTGTCAAATGTATAATCTTGATTCTCTTTCAAATATTTCAAATGTAAATGAACATCTTATGTTGTTAAACTCCATCTGTAATGACATCTTGAATTCTGTGGCTCCATTGAGAGAAAAACTACTACAATTTAAACCTGAACAGTAATTAAGCAGCTAAAACCCACATTCCCACACAGGTCTTCGATGTCGTTGGGCCAAGTATTTTAGCTATAATAATAAAGTCTCTTCCAACAGTGACTGTTCCAAAATACCTAAAGCATGCTTAAAAAAAACTAATCTTGGCCCAACCATCGTATCAAATTATAGACCCATTTCAAATCTATATTTTCTTTCAAAAACCTTTTTAAAAGTCAAATAATATTTTTGAAAATCTGTAGACTCAGGCCTCTATTGATCATAGAATCCTTATTTCATGCCTTTAACAATGTGTGGGTATTAAAGTTGTGCTTCTGACTGGTTTAAAACTTATCTTGGTGAAATAACCTTTTCTGTTCGTCTTGATGGTTTTTCTACATCTAGCTCTGCCTTGCATTTTGGAGTTCCTCAGGTCTCAATTTTGGCCCCGGTTTTGTTCTTGTTATATATGCGTTATATATGTTATATATATTCCTTTGGGGGTCCATTTTACCAAGCATGAGGTGTCATTTCATTTTTATGCTGATGGCACCCAAATCTACCTTCTCTATGAAAAAATGACAAAACAGGCTTAGTAGTTATGCATCTGATATTAAGTCTTGGTTATCTTTAGATTTTTCTCAATGAGAAAAAAAAACAGAGGTCATCGTGGGCCTTCAGGCACCTCTGATTGTGATTTGGGGGATGACTTTTCCAATTAAGACTGCTATCAAAAGCTAAGAGTTTCTTATTTGTTTTTTTTTTTCATTCAAAATGCAGCTGCCAGACTTCTGACTGGCACCCGGATATTTGATCATATCTCCCCAGTATTATGCTCTTTGCACTGACTGTTACAGAAGTAAGTTTAAAATTTTACATTTTGTTTTTAAAGCTCTGACTGGATCAACTCCTATTTATCTCTGTGATCTATTCAATTCAAATACATCCATTAGATCTCTGAGGTCTACAGAGGAAAGATTGTTGATGGTCCCAAGATTAAAGTTGAAGGGTGACAGTGCTTTTTCCATTGTTGGGCTTAACTGTGGAATAGTCTTCCGGTTTCCCTCAGATTAGTTTAATCAGAACCTGAATTAAAAATCTCTCTTTTTTTAATAAGCCCAGGCTTAACTGTCCCTAGAGTATAAGGCTCCATCACTTATTTGTGTTTTGACACTCTCCTCCTCCATTGCATTGCAGTCTAAATTATTTATATTAATATTTATGTCAATTTTTTTAGTATGGTTTTGTACAGCACAGTGTTCAACTACTGTTGTTTTCATGTGTCAGTTGCCGTGAGAACCAAAACAGAAATAATTTACTGGATATGTCTGAGTGAATGTACGCTGTCAGCTCCATATTCTGCTTTATTAAACAGAAAGGTTTAGTTGCAATGTTAGTTTTATGAGACATCAGTTTTTTTTACTAATATATTATTAATATAAGCATGCAATATTTTTCTTAAAAATTTTTGTTTATCTGAGAGTTATTTAGCTAGTTTTTGCATATTTCTGATTGAAATAATGGTGTAACAGTCCCAGTGCACGAATGGTAAACCTCTATTCTTCCAAAAGATTCTCTCATAGTTTTGGCCAATTTTCTGTGCAATCAGGCGGTCAGTGAACAGACTGTGGGCGGCCCGTGGGTGAGTGAGCTTGAGACTAATAGTTTAGGACTTTGATGCCAGGCCTATTAAACAATGGCAGTGATCTAGCAAAGAAAGGGAGAGTTTGATTGAATCTCAGTAACCATTTTGCCTACAAAGCCATTTCATAAACACATCACACTTTAAAGGTGCAGTATGTAATATTATGCCGTTTTATAGTCTTTTGTGTAAAGTTAGTTTGTTCTCTCTGTGTCTGCGTGGGTGTTCTCATGGTCCGCCTGTTTCCCCCAGTCCAAAAACATGCAGTATAGGTGAATTGGAGATGCTTGATGTCCATATGTTGGAATGTGTGTGTGTGTGTGTGTGTGAGGTCCAAGCCAAGTAATTGAGATATTTTGGGAAAAACCTGGCAACCTACCCCGGAAAAATCACTGACAAATAAATTCATGGACAGTTTCTCACGTAAAGCAGAAGATTGACCACAGAATAACCAAGAGTTGGATGCGACTGAAAAGGTTAATGAAAGAATGTATTTAATATTGCCAGCTAGCGGTTAATTGGTATTGCAGTCCACATTCAAAAATATTGGGGAGTGTCATTTCCTGATTGCCAGATTGAGGATACGCAAAAGGAATGAGTGCAATTGGCAATGGAATGCGCTGTTAAGTTCATGAGTTGATTTATCTGCGTTTTAATATGCTTCTAGTAATAGAAATTTTTAGATGGATCTCTGACCCAGTTTGTTTGTTGGCATACATGGCAATAATGCACAGTGTTTTCTACCAACTTGTAACCCTGGGTGTTGAAATACTATTGGATAAATTGGCAGTGTGCAGAATCACACAGACAAAAAAAGATATTCCGACACAAAACGCACATTTTAAAGTAGAATAAGTATTTCAGAGAAACAAGTATGTGAACTTGGCATGTTTTCTAAACATATGGTATTTTTATGTATTGGTACAGTAAAAAAGAAAAGAAAAAAAAAACATAGCACCTTTAAGGTTAGTGAGTCCCCCCCCCCACACACACATAACTAGCACCACTTAAGACTTCCGCTTTAAAATCACGTAGTAACCAGACTCGCAAGACACTGACAAATATGGAGGCTGATATTGAGAGATGTAAATAATAACAGTAATTCAAGAAATGTCACATTTAATTGGAACTGATTCACACATCTTGCCACCAGGGACTGTTTCTGGTTATTACATCAGCATGAAAGAGTGGGCTTTCAAATGGTGGGAAAAGGGAGATCGTTGGAAGCTGCCAGGCCAAAACTATTCATACTATTTACTTGTGCAATTAGTTTTGTTTTTGTGCTTTATTTCATTATTAGAGGTATTTTTAATAATACATTAAAAAACCTCAGCTCTAACTGTCCCTGATTGGTCATGCAGTCAGAAAATTTCCACCATTGGGGTTTATACAAGCAAGCTAACAAAGTGAGATTTTCAGACTGTACTGAACTTTATTGAAGCTGCATCAATGAAAAAATAGGGCTCATAGGTGAAAATAAAACTACAGAGCGAAATGTGCTACAATGTAACATATGCATGTCATTACAGATGTGAGATACAATATCAGGTGTGTTAGTGGTGGATAAATAAGGCTTAAAGCATAAGGCTTTTATTCAGACTCAAAATTCATTTCACAGTGACAGTCGTTCTTCTGTATGACTGTGCTTCTTAATATCCCATTTTCAACCAAAAACATTTCTATAAATGTATACGCACTTATTGCGTGTCCTTAAAAAAGAAAAAAAGCTTGCTACTGCAGTAAGAATTCTCACTCATACATTTGCACTGTACTTGTGATTTAAATAGACATTTGTTTCATTAAACTGATGTATTTGGTTCTTCTGATCTCCTGTGAACCTCATATTAGAGGTGCAGTGTTGGAGCATTAGCAGCAATAGTTATGGGAAATTTAACATTTACATCCATTCATTTACCATTATGTGTATCTGATATGAAAATATTTTCAATCAAATATGTTAATAACTTTTCAGTAGTTCCTGATATACTGAAAAGCCACCCAAGGGAAAAAAAAGCAATGTTGTCATGCAGTGTATTTTACATAAATACAAAAATTACAACTTTTTATATGAAGACTCCGTGTAAACACTGCTTGGGCCCTTTAAATGGCGCTTTCAAACTTTTTTCCCATTACAAAAACTTGAAATCACAATATTTAATTCCTTCTTAAAGTGTCTCTTTTTCAGTCTAAGTAGATATCCTCTCTGCCCCGTCTCAAACTTTGAAAAAGGTGTGTTTGAGGAAGCAAAAGAAAGCATGTGTTTAAAAAATATGGAAGCTCTTTTCTCTGGGCTTTCATTAAAAGGTTGGCATCTCTGGTCTCAGGACTGGTTTTAACAGTCTGCAGTCATCTTCTCCTTACATGCCCTGGATAAACTCTTGCAGCTGTCGCACAATCTCTGTATCCACCGTCTCCATAAGAGCCTGGAAGCTCTGGTCCCCCATCAACATCTGCTGAGCCTTCAGCTTCTCATAGACAAACTGCTGAAGGGAGACGCTGTGCACAGGGTCCTCAAGAGCCAGCTATAGAGGAAGAAAAAAAACAAAACATAGTATGAGGATAGCAAATGATCTCTGGTGGCCCATTACTTTTATTTATTTCTTAAAGGCCATATTAAGCCCTTTTACAAAGTCTTGATTTTGTTTTTGGGGTCTACTGGAATAGGTTTTCATACTTGAATGTTAGAAAACACTTTTTGCACATATTTTGCATTATTGCAGCACCTCTTTTCCCAGTCTGTCAGTAACGCTCAGTTTAGTTCCAGTTTCTCTGAAGCGTCTTTTTCTGAAAAGCACAATGTGCTCTGTTTGCTCGGCTCAATTCAATTAAATGAAACAATGAAATGTCACGACCCTTACCATAATCACAAATTTCAAGTCACTACAAATTTTTTGCGTATGCCTTGGGTGGAAATTATTAAAAAAAGGGAACAATGTGTCGTGTACGTTCCTGGAAGAAAACATTGCTTACTGTGCTTATAAAGTATTTTTTACTTTTTAATTTAAGCTAAATGATTCAACCCTGTTAATTATCATAATTTTTTATAATATTTTCCTTTAATGTATGAGAAATAAGTTTATCAGTATAAAACAATAGTTTGTCCCAAATCTATGCTGTGCGACAGCTTAATTTAGAAAATTACATTAATAAATAAATAAAAATAAATAAATAAAAACACAAATCAAGGTTTTAATGTATTTAGATATGTCCCAATTTTGGTAACACGGGGTTGCAAAAATCCTTAACATCATAAAATTAACAAAAAAATTATGCATTATGTTTTATTTAACAAAAAAGATTAAGTTTTAGGCCTTATTTTAAACTTGTAAAAACAAGCACTAGCTCACACTTCATAAAGTCGAACAGAATGTGTTATGGGATGCCAGTGTAAGAGATATATTCTAGAGAACTAGGCTTTCAGAATAAACCCATTGCAGAGTTAGTCTATGAGTGTGAATGGATTACTTCAATATAAGGACATGGAACTGTAGTGAAATAAAACACATAAAGCTGTCACAAAGAAGGGATCATACAAAGATAAAAAATATATGAAATACAATATACAGCATTAGAATGATGGATCACATAATAAAATGTCTCAAAGTCTGAAAAAACTAAGTAAAATGACAAAAAAAAAAAAAAACGTTGCTAAAAAAACGAAACAAAAGTCTTTTTAAGGTCAAGATGTTTTGAGTGTTAAAGAAATGCTTTGATAAGAGAAAAATAAGAATTAAAGCTGCAAGCAGCAATGAGAGGGCCCTCGCACCTTTAGGAAAACAAAGCACGGGTGGATAATATTTAAATAGGTAAATATAGGAGGGCTATGACTAAGTTTGGGGCAGATTGGACATCGTTTGCCTGAGTTACAGCAACTTCCTGATTCATGGTAAAACATTGAAATTTGTCAGGCCACCAGGGACACGCCCTTTGATAAACTCAAGGTCTTCGCAATTTAGCATCGTAAAGGCCTTAAGAACACACACTAAATCATAAGGCAAATATGGCAAAAACTATACAAAAATCAGAGGAAATTAAAAACGGCTGACTTCATGTTGCGTTTAGGACTTTGCCCCAAGATACTTTTTTGCAGGTATTGGGACAACACATGCATGTACCGAATTTCATACACGTCCGTGGTCCGTGAAACGTAGTGGGAGTGGCGCTATCGAGCCATTTTGCCACACCTAATTCTGAAACCCATATCAGACGTACATTTTTGCCAGTTCTGACGCATGAGCAAAGTTTCATCATGAGATTGAGCATGTTAAGGCCCTCAAAAATACAATTCATTTCAGAGAAGCAGGAGCGGAATAATAATAAACGGAGCAATTCCATGAGCAATTCTCTTCGAAGAGGAACATAAATAAATGTGTTTAATTGATTAATGTAAGATTTGTGGATATAAAGAAATGAAGGTGCAAAAGCTTGTGGAACATGATCCTAAGAATTGTTTTCTGTTCTCCCATTTAATAAGTCAAATCTACATATATCTATATCTGTTCAGCACATTTGTTGGCGACAGAGAGACACTGAGACGTCACCAGACAATGGTGAAGGAATTTTCTTGGTAAAAAGGCATTGATCCGAGCTTAATCAAATGTGACTTACCTCCTGAAGACAGAAATGAAAATACAAGACATCGATTCCATCTCAGTATTTATATGCTAATCCCGACTGTGCTAAAACAAAGTGCTGACGTCTCCACCCTCATTAAGATGAATTCATTATTTGACTTTGCTTTCCATTGCATAGACAAAGCAGTCACACTCTCTTTCTGTCATTCACAGGAAACCAATACAGTATTAGGATTTTTTGATAAAATGACTCAAATGAACTATCTATAGGAATATTTTAAAATACTTGTACATTTTTACAAGTCAAAGACAGTCAAGCTGTCATCAATTTTAAAATTAGATCATGTTTCATTTTTAATGATGTAACGTTATCACTGCACTCATACAGTGGCAAACTGTACTAATGCAGAGAGAGAGAGAAAATTTGCAATTAGAAACGCTGCATATATATTAATTTGGTTTTAAGCTCTATTATGCATCAAATGACTGGAGTAAATGTAACATTTAGGGAAGTCTATTTAGGATGGTGTAATTTCAACCCTCTCTTTGACACATGCTGATTGATGTATTGGCACTTGATGCTTTCAATAAACCTCAACAGCAATGTTATAGTAGTAAATATTGCATAAACGTTGCATTAATACATTATACGTTTATTTAAAAAACATTAAGATGTGTCATGGAGCATACATCTGTCAATGTGACGAGCATTAACAATGCCAGCTGTGATCTTTGGTGATTATACTTATAATTCACACTAAATTAACTCTGGCAGCTTCCCTGCTGCATGTGAAAAATAAAAGAGGAACAAAAAGTCATTTTCCACAGTACTTTTGGAATTAATGATTTCAAATGCCACCATCTGCAAACTGTTATATCCTCCAAAAAGGTTAAATATGACAAATGTCTAACACAAAGTCTCTCTCTCCCCATAATATTGGTGTAAAACACAAGACTCAACATTTACCCTCCCTGAGACATTTGCACAGAAAGCTTAGCCCCAGTGCTCACATCTTCCCCTGAGATGTTTGATCACGGATTTATCTGATTCCCAACCACCATTCCCATCTGACACCATGCAGGATGTGGAAGCCTAGAACCTTGTGTCTGTGAAGTTTGCAGCTCAAAGTTTGATTAAAATGGTAAAAGTGATGGCTATTTTCCCCATACTCGTAGTCCCGGCTTGATTCGGCCGAGGACGATCACAGCCGAGCTGATATAGAGCCACATCCAATGACCACAACATTGACATTGCTTTTAAACAACAGTTTGACAGAGCAAGTATTTAAATAAGTAACAACCATGGAGTGGGTTAAAAAACCCTCATGTATGTGGAACTACTTTTTCCAACCACGTATTCAAATCTCAAGTTGACAGTTTAATAGTTGAGCCCGAGCATCATGCTAAATTGCTGCTTCGATTGCCAAATCGAAAATGTCACTTTAGAACTAGCAAAAAAAAAATGGGCTGCTTCAGTTAATAGTGTATAGTGTTACGGAGTAGAGTATTATGAGAGAGAGCGTGTGACCTGCGTCTGGTATAGCTTTCTTTCTCTAGGTTAAGTAATAATTTTGTAAAAATAATAAATCAATTTGCCATGTCAGTGTGCACTGATAATATAATGCACTAACAATATTTTTGTAGTAGCATCCTTTCAATAGTTCAATAGGTGATTTCACATGACAGGCGTTAAAAAGTTAAAAAGTCAGACATGTCGCTTTTCAGTTTAGCCTCGTGTAATCTGCATTTAAGTCGCTGAAAGATCCCAATCCCCTAACTTCAAGTGTCTTAGAGATATCATATATATATATACACTCACCGGCCACTTTATTAGGTACCCCATGCTAGTAACGGGTTGGACCCCCTTTTGCCTTCAGAACTGCCTCAATTCTTCGTGGCATAGATTCAACAAGGTGCTGGAAGCATTCCTCAGGGAGTTTGGTCCATATTGACATGATGGCATCACACAGTTGCCGCAGATTTGTCGGCTGCACATCCATGATGCGAATCTCCCGTTCCACCACATCCCAAAGATGCTCTATTGGATTGAGATCTGGTGACTGTGGAGGCCATTTGAGTACAGCGAACTCATTGTCATGTTCAAGAAACCAGTCTGAGATGATTCCAGCTTTATGACATGGCGCATTATCCTGCTGAAAGTAGCCATCAGAAGTTGGGTACATTGTGGTCATAAAGGGATGGACATGGTCAGCAACAATACTCAGGTAGGCTGTGGCGTTGCAACGATGCTCAATTGGTACCAAGGGGCCCAAAGAGTGCCAAGAAAATATTCCCCACACCATGACACCACCACCACCAGCCTGAACCGTTAATACAAGGCAGGATGGATCCATGCTTTCATGTTGTAGACGCCAAATTCTGACCCTACCATCCGAATGTCGCAGCAGAAATCGAGACTCATCAGACCAGGCAACGTTTTTCCAATCTTCTATTGTCCAATTTCGATGAGCTTGTGCAAATTGTAGCCTCAGTTTCCTGTTCTTAGCTGAAAGGAGTGGCACCCGGTGTGGTCTTCTGCTGCTGTAGCCCATCTGCCTCAAAGTTCGACGTACTGTGCGTTCAGAGATGCTCTTCTGCCCACCTTGGTTGTAACGGGTGGTTATTTGAGTCACTGTTGCCCTTCTATCAGCTCGAACCAGTCTGGCCATTCTCCTCTGACCTCTGGCATCAACAAGGCATTTCCGCCCACAGAACTGCCGCTCACTGGATGTTTTTTCTTTTTCGGACCATTCTCTGTAAACCCTAGAGATGGTTGTGCGTGAAAATCCCAGTAGATTAGCAGTTTCTGAAATACTCAGACCAGCCCTTCTGGCACCAACAATCATGCCACGTTCAAAGTCACTCAAATCACCTTTCTTCCCCATACTGATGCTCGGTTTGAACTGCAGGAGATTGTCTTGACCATGTCTACATGCCTAAATACACTGAGTTGCCGCCATGTGATTGGCTGCTTAGAAATTAAGTGTTAACGAGCAGTTGGACAGGTGTACCTAATAAAGTGGCCGGTGAGTGTATATTACTTTTATACTAAAAAAATATGGTGTCTCAGAAAACAATGAGATAATATTTCCCTCTGTTTAAATCTAATGGACTGTGTGAGCTCTTGACATATTTAGTTCAGAGGGATATAGCCTTAATAGCATCTTATTTTTCACATCATGGATTGATTTCACAGAAAACTGTATTGACACTGCTGGCAATACATGCAGTAATATACACTAAACAAACTATAACCCAATTACACCAGATGACATTTTAACATTTCAGAGTCAGACTCACGATGCAACATGCTAAATGAATCACAGTGTTTTAAAGCCAAGGCTCTTCTGAGGAGTTTAAAAGTACACTCTAGTGAGTAAAGGCACAATAATTAATATACTAATAAATACCATATTCATAATGAAGCCATATTTAACAAATATGATATTAATCATAACATAATAAAATTATATGTTTTTGTTACTACTGTAAAGCTTTATTAAATTATTAAGGGATCTCATTCAATGCTTTCGGAATCGTAACTTTTTAAAATAATTTTGTTTCTGTATTTTTTGAATAAACATTTTAATGACAGTATATTTATTGAACAAAAATTTATTCTTTTATTTAACAAAATAAGCCAAAAATAGTGTAAACTTTGCTAAAGTGTTTGTTTTGAACAAGTATTAACTTAGACATTATTAAAAAATACAATTATTTGTATCAATACCGAATGTGGGGTAAAATGCCCATCTTGCCACCTCTTACATTTATGCAATTTTGAAACAAACAAACCACTTTTATCATTTTATTTTCACTCAAAATCTGTTGATACATCAACGTTCAATGAAAACATATGGTATATATATTTTTTCTGCAATAATACACTACAGGAGTAGTTAAAAGCACTTTTTTGTTAGGGTGTCTTTTGCCCCGCTGTACCCCATTTATTAGAAAAAAAGAAGAAAAACTATATTGCTGGTAATGTAAAAATAGATAAAATTCTAACCCATGACCAGGGGAAAGGTGCATCGTGCGGTGCCTCAGTTACAGTATCAAAGTTGAAACATAGGAATCAATAGATAAATGGTGCTGTTTGTGACCTTGGGTCAAACAATATTGCACATAGACTAAATCAGATCTCTCCAGTGATCCGATGTAACATTGATGCTTTCCTTGGAACACAATCAATATGTCTATCAATTGCAACTGGACAGCTTCAAAAAAATAAAAAAAAAAAAAAAAATGTGGTTTTAAATCCCACCACTCACTCAAAGCCGCATCCATGAGCTTTGAGGGATCATAGACATGTTCATTGTCATTGGTAGCATAAAAACAAACGGAAGATTCTTTTATGAGTGGATGAAATGAAGTGCAATGATGTGAGATTACTAGAATGCAATTGTGATACACACAAAAAACACACGCATCTGCAGCTAAACATGTAGATCGGATGACAATATAATCCGCTCTCACACAGGAAAGACCCTGCATTTCATAGGGTGTTATCTCTAAGAAAAATTCATTTGTTTATGGAGTGAAATCTGAAGTCCTCAAAATGGTTTATTATTGTTGGACATGGATCATTCTGCTTAACCGAAACCTCCAAAACCATAAATTGTTGAGACCTAGTTGGCACAGGATAGACACAGGAAGCACTAGGACCTTGAACAATTGAAGGATTTTGTTGAAAAACAAGGATGGGTTTGAGGAAAAAGGCACTCCAAAAAGGACCTTTGAAGTATTATTCTGAGCCAAGCCAGTACTATAAAGCAGAGAGGCCTCTGGAAGAAATCCTGCTCGAGCCACCATGAACTTTTAAAGGATTTTCTTGAATAAAGTCAAAAACTTTGAAGACCAGGGGCCCTATTTTAACGATCTGAAACGCAAGTATCAAGCGCGAAGCGCAAGTAACTTTGTGGGCGGGATAAATGACTCTTGCGCCCGACGCAAGTTTAAAAGGGGTTGGTCTGAAGTAGCTTCATTATTAATAGGTGTAGTTTGGCCGTAACGTGAAATAAATCAATCAGAGCGTCATCCAACATACACTTTAAGAGCAGGTGCGCATGTTGCATGGCGGATTGTTATTATTATGCCGGATTTACCAGGCGTGCGCCAGGAGCGGTTCACAGCCGAGGAGACCGACGTTCTTTTCAACCTAATTTTCGTTTGTATTTTTTTTTATCAATTACTGTTTGATATTGATTTTTCATTTTGACAAATGTAAATAAAGAAATGTCACAAATAAATACTTTCGGATGTTTTGGACTCGTTCTCTCTGAATCACGAATATATGCATGGTTATGTTTTTGAAATGTAGTCGAACATTAGACCGATATTAATTTGCTTTTCCTCACTATAGATGACACAGCAGCTCTTCTGCCAAATAAGATCTCCTGTCCCGTGCCGCTAATGGGGCATTTGGGTTAAGTGGCATCGGCACATGCAGTTCACCATCACGTCTCCTTACGTCCTCTAATGTTTCCTCATCTAGGCCAGCGGTTCCCAAACTTTTTTTCCTGCGCACCCCCTTCTATGTCCCAACCGGGTTGGCGCACCCCCAATCCCCACTTAAAAAAAAACGCAACAAAGCTTTGTTTTATCGCCATATAAAGACTCATGTTTAATCATGCGTAAATAACCAGAACACGCATGACAATAACAACATCAACAAAGTTTCAATATAATGCAACAAAGCTACGCACAAGCTTCCACTTTTAGTGACAGACAGGCTCAGTAACAGTAAGCACGGTTATTTTCAGCCGCGTAAAAGAAACATTGCAGCAAGGCTAGGCCTATTAAATGACTGTGGAGCTAGCATCATCATCATCATAACACAACGGTTATGGAAATTAGAACGACTGGAATAAAATTGTAATGAAGTTACAAACGATCCACAACATTAAAGAGAATAGCAGTGGTAACGAGCCAACACCGGACCCTTATGCAGGATACAGCACGTGATAAAGCAATATCCACGAGTAGGCTACCATGAAAAGGACAGGATAGGATCATAGACATAGAGACACAGCATAAGCACTTAAAAAAAAAAAAAAAAGAAGAATCTGTGTTCGTAAAGCATTTGAAATGGCATCCATTCTTAATTCTCAAGGGACGTGACCACTGCATAATTCATTTCAACGAGTTCTTTTCACCTTATTATAATTAATTATTGATTATAAGAGATGATTGACAAAATCAGGAGTAGCCTACGCACACCAAAAAAAAAAAAAAAACACCACTGGCGAATGCGCAACGTAACACATGAAAACACACGGTCTTTCAGGTCCTTCACTCGATCTCCCCCTCCTGTGCTATCTTTTTAAAGAAGCTTCCTATTTTGGGCAATTTAGTCAATCATTTCTCGAATTCCTCTTTTCATTTTCGCTTTTGAAAGCCACTGTGTAATTTGACGATGACTCCATAGCGATATTTTCTGTCTCAAGTTCAACGTTTTTACTGTTTTGCACGCAATAGCATGTTCACTTACCGACCCGGGAATTTCCTAGTCCCAATTCGAAACAAATTACACCAAAATCCATCATTGGTCGTTTCACACATGTATTGAATGATCAGTAAAATATGTTGGTGTCATTATTTATTAAACGAGTTGGTACGCATATAGCCTAGCGGCTGCAGTGCATATAAGAAGAGCAGTGCGTAGAAGACAGCAGCTGTCGTCTTCTACGTTTCTATCAAAAACGAATAAATTCTATATTTTTTTTATTTAAAATAAAAGCGATTACAAAGGAAACGTTTACTGTTCATGTTTTTTATGTTATTGTATGGAAAAATCCCACTTAAAAAAAACAGACCGCCATTACATTTTTCCTCTCGCGCACCCCCTGGTGGCAGCTCGCGTACCCCTGGGGGTGCGCGCACCACACTTTGGGAATCCCTGATCTAGGCTATGTCAACAACACAACCTTGATTTATGGACATTTTGTGTAAAACACAACATGCCACAAAGAATGCTGCAACTTTTTGTGAACTGTAGGCTACTGTAAAGTGCCTCCTGACCTATCCAAACACCTGAAGCGCATTTTCAGTATGCCCAACGTTCGTTCAATTGCACAGCGTGTTTGTGTGTGTTTTCGATTAAACCGTATTTCACTCATTGTTGCTGGCATCAAAAATGATGTCATCAGCCATGTCATTACTACAATTAGCCTGAAAAATTTGGGTAAATGTGTAAGCTAGATTTAGGCCTACATTTTTTTTACATCTTCATGGACACCACAATGATTTCCCTCATGTGTTAATATTTTTCCTTGTTATAATGTATGATTTGCAAAAATAAAAACTGCTGCATCTGTGTTGATGAGAGAATCAAAGTGTATGCACGTTGTACACCCGCTACATTATGGCCAAGCATGCGCGCTTAAAATAGCATTATGAACAACGCGCCACTGACTTTAGACTAGTTTTTTTCTGGTCAGTGGCAGAATTGTTTTCTGGAACTGCAAAATAGCACTAGGGAATGTTTGCGCCGAAACGCGCCTCCTTTTTGCGCCGACCCGCCCAGTGAGCGCAAGTTCATTTCCTAGTTTACCGACGTGCGTCTGTGGAAGGGAAAGCCCGCTTTGCGCGGCGCAAAATAGGAATGATACATGCGTCAGTGTACAAAGTCATTTGCGCCGGGTGCAAGATAGGGCCCCAGATGTATAAATGCCAATAAAGTCAATCTCAACTTTACTTAAAACTAAGGGTAGTCATCTATATTTAAGCTTGACTGGACCCTTGATCTCCTTTTCCAGTGTCTTCGGGAATCCCCCACATAGACTTTCAAGTAAAAAAAAAAGAAGAAGCCAGATTTACTCAGTAACACTGTATAATAACTTTCATTAAAAACATTAGAACACTAGAATACGTTAAAAAGACAATTAGTCAGGAAGTTAGAAAATTGATAATAGCTAGAAATGTCTAGAGTAGGAAAAACCTCTAAGTTCATGTACTGTGAGCACCCCCGTGTATACTTGCAACGTTTTGCTCAGATTGTATTTAACAACTAACTTCTATTAACTAAATCAAATTAATATTTGGTGTGTCCTTCCTTTGCGTTTAAAACAGCTTTTCTCCAGGTAGGTTTCTTCAAGCGTCATCTGTCATCTACATAAGAGTTGTCAGATTAAAACTGTCATGATTTCTTTCCAGTTTCTTTCTAACGTAAGAAAAATAATGTGCCATATTCATGAAAGTCTACATGCATTTCTGTGCAAATCATTCATAAATACCTTGTTGTGTAAATCTTCCCAGTAATTTGATTGCAAACATTTAAACAAGAATAGTTTAACGTATATCCACAGGAAATTATTCAGCTCATTTTTCATAAATGAATGTGACACTTTTTTCACACTTTAAGAATAAAAAAAAGACCTTATTTTCTCATTAATGTTAGTAAATCAAATGATAAATAATAGTAGTAGCAATAGTAGTAAGAGTATTATTCGGAAGATATTCGGTACTGATGATACTGTGGGGGTGCAGAAGATAAAGAGGATTTTGAAACATATAAGCAACAGTTATACTTCTAACGTAAAAGAGGATTGTCATTTGTCAGTCTCATATTATGGGCTCTCTCTCATTTAGCCATCAAGTGTCTACTCCACAAAAGAAAAGACATCTCAGCTATCAGACAATCACGGCAGTACCATCTGTGTCCAACACAATCTCAAAATCTCAGTCTCTAATACGCTACATATAAATCAATGTTCATTCAAATGGTCCTGGGACCTCATGCATATGAATGTCTCGTATGAAAAACAAGTTACCATTTGTACAAACTTTCATTCCCATTCTTGTCTCCTCCTAAAAATAACCAAAATGGAGATTACACCTTTTTATTATGCATAACTTCATCTGCATGTAATGTCCTTGTGCAATTTCTGCAATTTAGAAGTCATTTCCCAAGAGCATGACCTTCAGTAGTCAAAATTATGAGGCAAAAAAAAATGAATAAATAATAATAATTGGCCATAAAAGTATATTTTTTATAGTTTTTTTATTCTGCTATATTATATAATGTGAACTGGACTTTGCATTGATGCAGCACACAAAAGTATACACGTTCTTCTGGTTAATAGTGATTCTTCGCCTTGTATTTTCCTTGTTTGTTATATGTCGCTTTGCCCTGTTTTTGTGCTATTGTTGATCTCCCTTAATCCGTCTATTATGCATATTATCCAACAATCGCAATAACTGTGAACTGGACTTTGCATCGCTGCAGCACACACAAATACAGTCATGTTTCCTTGTTACTAGTGATTATTCACCTCATATCATTTTTCTTGTTTGTTATTTGTCGTGAAATTGCACTGTCGATTGATGTTCTATTGTAATCTCATTGTATCATTGCAATGACAATAAATTATTATTATATTATAGAACTGTTCATATTTATGTATTTATATTTTACTAAATTAAAATTTCAATAAATTAATATTTATTCATAAAGATTACATTCATATTTAGGATGGACTCAATATTAACTAATCATTATCTTCACAATTTAGTCATGATCTTACATTTCTTTCATTTATTTAAAAAAAAAATATGATCAGTATTTCACAAACGAAACTACATCAGGGCACTCTGCCCTTTGGTTTAAACCTTAAAGTCAATTGTATGGCCACTGACTACAGCTGTACTGACTAGTACTGTAAAGTATTAAAAACCAATCCATAAATCCATTTTCCAAAAGGAAAGGTCAACCTCACTGTTTACATAGATCAAAATTTTCAGGGATGATGGGGCAGCTGTAATTTACTTCCCCAGTTGCCAATAAATCCTGCCTAACCACCCAAAGTTGTCTGAAAGGTTAAGCCCACGTTTGCTTACTCTGCACTTCCTCAGGCTTTTAAAATAGACTCTAAATGATATTAATGGTGTGCTTTGCATCCACTTTGCTGGGCTGGTAATGAGGGAGTGGATCAAAGAGATGAAGCCATGCTTCATGAATTTCTAATTAGAGTTTTAAGCCTCATCAAGTCACTCAAAGACGCCGTGGACTAAATGAGAGCGGCGCTTTCCCATACAAATTGTGCATTCAGTCATTCAGAATCAACCATCATCCTCTTCTGTGTGCGCCATTGTCTTCTTCCGTGTTCTTGGCAAGTAATGGCTTTTCTTTAATCTGTTGGGTCACACAGAAGGGAAAGGAGTAGCGGGTGGCCCTACTCGGGCCAGTGACTTTAATATCTCCCGCTGACAGACGTGTCACAGCACCGGATCATTTAATAATAAAGGGAATTCTCCAAGTGAAAGGCTGCTGTAGTCTTAAAGCCTTTGGAGAGGAAACTGCTTTTCACAATGTTGCATCCATGTTTAACATGGGGTCTATGACACACGCTGAATTGCAGCTATGCTGATTTTTTTTTTTTTTTACAAAATAAATTAAATCTCATGTCATGAGGCTGTTATAAATTGTATCCATTTAAACTGAACTGACAACAATATTGAGGATGGATTCACAAAACATTCTTATGGAATAAAATTCTTTTTGATTTTAATTTAGCAGTCAACCAATCATGAATTCAAATATTACGGTCTAGTCATCATGGGTAAGTCGCAATGGCAACGCACTGGCATTAGCTTTTGGATCTCAGGAGTTTTTCCGAGGATGTGTCATCAAACGTAAAAGCATTAGTTTTATTGTAGTTTATGTATGGTTAGACATGTGCATGTGTCATATACAATTTTTTCCAAAATCAAGCTCAGATGGAGTTATGAGGTTTTTCTCCAGCGAATGTTGGAGATGCGTGTTTTTTCGGTCTTAGAACGTCCGCATCTGAGGCATTACGACTAACTTACAGGTTACAGAGTTTATTGTAGTTATGTGGTCGCACAATCTTGTGTTATTTTAGATGTATATGGCTATGACTAGATGTGCAAGGTTTTGCAGACAGTGTGATGATCCACTGGAGTTCCGAGGTTTATTCAAGCTCTTGTCTAAAGTGTATTATATTAACCAGTATTTTTTCCAATCAAACCAACTTTCAGAAAGGTAATGTTACAGAAGGAACACATGAACAGAAACGTTAAATTACTGATTCTATTTGGAGTGAACATTCTGACTTTTAAGCCCTGTTCTTAACTGCTATGTTTTATATATTTATAACTTTAGAGCAGTTTTAAGAAAAAATGATAAGAACTACACTGCACTCGCAATGATATGGATAAGAACATAATCAAATTCATATATATATAACACCATATATTAAATAAAAATAAAAAAAATACATACAGTACTGAGTGACTAAAACAGAACACTAGAATACATGTGTTGGTTCACATTGAGCTTGAATCTTAAATACTCCTTTAATTTTTTTTCAGGCAGCGGAAAAAGACGGTTATTGAGCTGATTTTCAGCTGTTCAGCAAGTCAATAAAAATATATATTTTTAAGAAATGCACGTAGGAACAGTCTTACAAACGTCTTAGAAATTATTTAGCTTCTTAAGATTTTCGTGAATCCGGCCCCTGCTAAAATCACATGGGAGACTGCGATTCTGGTTCTCTAAAATAAAAACGGCAAATTGTCTTGGTGGTTTAACCCTGCATGACAACTGAGAGATGAATGACAAAGTATTAGCAATTTTACCCGTTGTGCAATAAAACTGTATCCCTGTATTGATTAGCTTTAATCCCACTGCTAATCAAATTGTCTGTTTAAGCAGAAGTCTGGCTATTAAAGCAATATTGTACACTTTAAAACATCAAATGTACATCAAATTCCATCCCCTTTCGCTTTAACTGTCCGATCAGAAGAAGGAAACTTCAAGTCTGACATCTTATATGCAACACTCATTTCTAAATTATATTACAGAATTGTCTGAAACAAAGAAAACGGCAAAAATAAATAACTTGCAAAAGATGCTTCTCTCTTCACACATTAGAAATTGATATCACTTCTCCAAAGAGATTAACTGTCAAATTGAACTCAGTATATCATAAAATATAATCTGAATTCCCACATAATTCCCATAATTCCTTTACCCACAACTGTGCTTTACAGAGGGGAAAAGCTAATCAGGCCATTTCAAAGGTCTAGATGAAGTTAACATTCAAGATTTAACCCTTATTTGAAATTTCTCGAGACTAAATATACCCGTGAAGCAGGAGATTACGAAAGGTCACAATTAGCATTTTTGGCACGGCAGCAGCACAACAAAAAACTGTGCTAGTACAGAAAAAAAGAGATTACAGACTGAAAATAATTACTTAAACTGAAAGAAAAAGTGGATAGAACTAATTGTTTATCAATTAGGTACGTGATCAAGGGGCAAGCGGTGCCAATTTTAACTTAAATTGTAAAGCTATTAAGCCTAATTACAGGGTTTCTGCAGGTCTCTTCAAATGAAATGTAATGCCTTTTTAATGCCTCTTTAATGTCATTTTAAATTTTTTTTATGTCATACACGACCCATGACTAACCACGGATATTATTTTTATGGTTTTGAAGATAGGGATGTGTTAATTATGAAGATAGGGATGTGTTTCTCAAAAAATAGTGACAAAAATCACACACACACACACACATATATATATATACACTCACCGGCCACTTTATTAGGTACACCTGCCCAACTGCTCGTTAACACTTAATTTCTAAGCAGCCAATCACATGGCGCCAACTCAGTGCATTTAGGCATGTAGACATGGTCAAGACAATCTCCTGCAGTTCAAACCGAGCATCAGTATGGGGAAGAAAGGTGATTTGAGTGACTTTGAACGTGGCATGATTGTTGGTGCCAGAAGGGCTGGTCTGAGTATTTCAGAAACTGCTAATCTACTGGGATTTTCACGCGCAACCATCTCTAGGGTTTACAGAGAATGGTCCGAAAAAGAAAAAACATCCAGTGAGCGGCAGTTCTGTGGGCGGAAATGCCTTGTTGATGCCAGAGGTCAGAGGAGAATGGCCAGACTGGTTCGAGCTGATAGAAGGGCAACAGTGACTCAAATAACCACCCGTTACAACCAAGGTGGGCAGAAGAGCATCTCTGAACGCACAGTACGTCGAACTTTGAGGCAGATGGGCTACAGCAGCAGAAGACCACACCGGGTGCCACTCCTTTCAGCTAAGAACAGGAAACTGAGGCTACAATTTGCACAAGCTCATCGAAATTGGACAATAGAAGATTGGAAAAACGTTGCCTGGTCTGATGAGTCTCGATTTCTGCTGCGACATTCGGATGGTAGGGTCAGAATTTGGCGTCTACAACATGAAAGCATGGCTCCATCCTGCCTTGTATCAACGGTTCAGGCTGGTGGTGGTGGTGTCATGGTGTGGGGAATATTTTCTTGGCACTCTTTGGGCCCCTTGGTACCAATTGAGCATCGTTGCAACGCCACAGCCTACCTGAGTATTGTTGCTGACCATGTCCATCCCTTTATGACCACAATGTACCCAACTTCTGATGGCTACTTTCAGCAGGATAATGCGCCATGTCATAAAGCTGGAATTATCTCAGACTGGTTTCTTGAACATGACAATGAGTTCGCTGTACTCAAATGGCCTCCACAGTCACCAGATCTCAATCCAATAGAGCATCTTTGGGATGTGGTGGAACAGGAGATTCGCATCATGGATGTGCAGCCGACAAATCTGCGGCAACTGTGTGATGCCATCATGTCAATATGGACCAAACTCCCTGAGGAATGCTTCCAGCACCTTGTTGAATCTATGCCACGAAGAATTGAGGCAGTTCTGAAGGCAAAAGGGGGTCCAACCCGTTACTAGCATGGGGTACCTAATAAAGTGGCCGGTGAGTGTATATATCAGTGATGCGCGGGTCAATGTATAAACAACCCGCACCCGACCGACGTTTTCAACTAACCCGACCGCAACTCGGACCGCAAAAAAAGAGAAAGAAATATTGTACCCGACCCGCTTCCTGACCCGCATTTTTTAAAAGTAGTAAATGCTCATCGTAGCGTCATTACAGACGTGTGTGGCTTGTTTTATTTATTTATTTCGTTATTCATTTATTTGGTTTCATTTTCTTAACAATTAAGATGCATGTGTTTATTCAGTCTAATCGAAGTGTGCGTCTCTCCCCCGACTTTCCCAACAAAAATCCCGCCCCCTCTCAGAAAATACATAAAACTGACATTACTGAGCTATATGCGTTTAAAAGTATACTATTAAAATGGTACAATGGCATTGCTCAGTTCACGTGTTGGGAAATCTGGCATTTTGTCCCGCGTCAGCATTTATTCAAAAGTTAATAACGCTCAACATTCAAAAGGTAAATAAGGATTTCCCACTTGTATTAGTAGGCTTAGGCTATTTCGCCACGTGGATGCCCAATTGAAGCTCTCACAAGCACAAACTGCAGGCATAGAATATGTTAATAAAGTCTTTATTAACGCATTTTAGACGAAGAAAAACAGGTAGGCTAAGCCAAAGACTGAGGCTACAATATCCATAAATAAATGTTCACAAATACCCATGAAAGTAAAACTGAAACACACAGTAAACTTAACCTGGGCTTTCTAGTGGAGCTTCCACTCTCCAGTCTTCACCTTTTCTCTTGCCGCCTCCATCTCTCCTGCAGACTGAGCTTGTGCGTCATCTTGGCGACAGTTATTCAACCAATAAAGTGTAAGCCTATGTATTTAATAGAAAATTGTGTCTAGTACTAGGCTATATAAATTACAAAGGTTTAATTGGCATCTTTATTTCAAACGACCCGACCGACCGCGACCCGAATATCATTAAAAATATTTTTGGATGACTCGTAACCGCGGGTGACCGCAGGCACCCGCTCATTTTGGATCAACCCGCGCATCACTGATATATATATATATATATATATATATATATATATATATATATGTGTGTGTGTGATTTTTGTCACTATTTTTTGAGAAACACATCCCTATCTTCATAATTCTAGGTTTGACTTCGAAAGGTTTTTTTATCCAAAATTTCACTTGCACGGCACTGCAATATACAGTAAAAGCCAAAGTTTCAATACTGCTCAAAACCATTTTTTATTCATGATTAGATTGCATATCAACTAGTCTAAAATTAAGAAACCCCTAGAAAACAGTTAAAAAATCCTCAATTTTAGTATTTATCATGTTATAAACGAAATTTCGGTACTGTATCTCAAAGCCCTTGGTATAATCTATAATTTTTTACAGCAATAAACACAAATTACCTGTTTTCGTTGGCTACTACTTTGACGCTCTTAATCTCATAATAAGATTCTGCGACTTTAGCCGGGGTTTAGACAGAGGCGAAAACAGTAGGTGAAAAATCTCTGAATTACGTATTACTTCATTCATTTTATATTACACGCATTCGATGAACACTTTACTATCCCATGAGGCCACGGGTGAGAATTTATGAATGGCAGTGAAGCGACGCAACTGACGCTTGTAATGTGACTGACAACATGGCAGATACATTTTAAGTTAATGCTTATTTGTCAATTGCAGGAAAACCTCCCATTGGGCAATTTGAGATTAAGAGTCAATCGTGACTCTAGTGGAAACACTCTGCTGAGAGCTGCTGACTGGATACCAGATACTCCGTCTGTCACCAATGAATTAAACACACCCTGTAAACTGAAAATGTGAGAAACACAAGAAAGAGATCAGCCTTGCATGATGCTTTCAATAAATAAAGCAAAAATGTGTCCGACACCACTTATCACCTTGACTCAAAGCACCACTGACACGATCCTCTCAGTCACTTGAGGAAAGAGAAGCGCTGCTCGATCCTAAGAGGCAGCTCTAGAGGACAGAGTGCTGTTATGCTAGCGGCGCTAATGCGTGGCCACGGAAAACAGAAGAGTAGAGAACGCTTGAGAGGGTTCTCAGTATGGTCCTATCAACAAACTGAAGGTTAAGCTGTCTGAGACATGCTGAGAGCTCTTCATTTAGGTGTGGAAAAGGTCAAAGACCTTTAAAATGGTTGCATGGAACTACAGAAAATACAGAACGGTGACAAACAAAACCATCCAAACAAAGTTAAATCCACAATGAATGTTGATTGGAAACCAACTTATTTGGTTTATGTATTTAAAAGACTAGAACTACAACTCAAAGATTTTCATTTGGTATTCCACAGAAAACAGTCGTATCATATATGTTTTTGGAATGACACAAGGGTGTATAAACAAATGACAAAAGTTTCAAGTAATCTCACAAGGGTCATACAAGAGAACTCTGATACCCAACAAAACAGTCATTAGGTCCATTAAAAAGAAAAAAATATAAAAGACAATGTCCACTTAGGTCCTACTATAAATGTTATTCTTCATTGTGCCAAAGCAGTGTGAATGTCTTTTTCTCCCACGTGCCATTTTTCTCTCCCTTGCTGTCCAGTCCAAATTAGCATATTATTATTATGCTATGATAACAATCACATAATAATCTAATTAGACTAACGGCATGAGGGCCAGCTTGAAAGTTTTCATAGGCAGACTGAAGAAAGCTGTCATTATTTCATAATCATTGTATTTTTATGTGATTTAAAAAAAAAAGAAAGAAAAAAGAAAAAAAAAAAGAAATCTTGAGCTGAATACATTACTGATGATTGTCTGAATGATCTGGAGAAAAAAGTTACACTAAAGGTTCAAACTAAAATATTAGAATGTAGTGCTACACGTGTTAGTAATTTCACCAAAGAAAACCCTGTCACAGGTTATTTCCTCTCAATAATAAGTTATTTCCACTGGATAATAAGTAAGAATCAATGATTGGGGGAAAAGATATATTAACATTTAGTTTGGGGTCAGTAATTAAAAAATAATAATTAAATATTAATACTTTTATTCAGCAAGGCTGCCTTAAAGGACAACTCCGCCGCAAAATGAACTTTTGGTCTAATTACACATTGGTACATTGTCAACCGTTCTCTGAGATTTGTTTTCATGATTGTCGAATGTAAAGAGTTTTATCTCTAAAAACTGTTTAGCTTATAAAGCTAGTATATTGGGCATAGAGTATGAAAATAAAAATCGCTAGTTAATACCACTAACAAGGCTCAAAATAGCCCAACACGAACACGTTAGCATAATGAGGGTCCCTACCTGCAAACCGAAGCATTGAGAACGTTGTAAGTGTACAGACATTTATATCAAGATATTTTATAAAGACAGTCCACTTCGCTTACACAGGAAGGAGCCGTCTTTGGAAAACAGTCTCGACTAATCGAATCATGAACGCCGAGCCGAACAACGGACCATATGAGATTCCAAGACAGGTCAGCGCACTCGGCTCGGCGTTCATGATTCGACTGATCGAGACTGTTTTCCACAGTGGAAAGTGCGAAGTGGACTGTCTTTATAAAATATCTTCTTATTAAACTGTCTGTACACTTACAACGTTCTCAATGCTTCGGTTTGCAGGTAGGGACCCTCATTATGCTAACGTGTTCGTGTTGGGCTATTTTGAGCCTTGTTAGTGGTATTAACTAGCAATTTTTATTTTCATTACTCTATGCCCAATATACTAGCGTTATAAACAGTTTTAGAGATAAAACTCTTTACATTCGACAATCATGAAAACAAATCTCAGAGAACGGTTGACTATGTACCAGAGCATATGAGCGGAGTGGAGCGGTGAGAATATCCGCTCCTCGCTCACGGAACTGTTCACCCCTCCGCTCCCCAGCTCAAAGCCACATCAGGCCGCTCCGCTCATTATCGCTCAGCGCTCAACGCAGTTTGCTTCGCGCTCCACTCAAATCTCCCCCACTCGCTTCAAAAAAGGGAAAAAAATCTGCATGTATTTCACTATTAGCTTAGACCACAGCCTTACCTCCAAAAGAACTAAAGAACAACAACTAGCCTACATTTTCCAAATATAAATGTTTTATTTCAAATTAAAAATTAGGCCTGGCCTATGTAAGAAGGAATAAATAGCCTACAAAAAGTCCTGTAAAATTAAACGAATAAATGGGCCTATATAAAAATTATATAAACACAAATATAGATAGAAGTTTTAAAAGTAAATTAACTATTAGGCCAGAATTGTGATAACTGAACTTTCGCGCAACTGGCACAATTTATATTGGCTTAGGCCTATATTCATTGTACACACATCCTGAGGTAAAATTAAATGAATAAATGGGCCTAATAATATAAATAAAAATTATATAAACAAAAATATACATAAACGTTTTAAAGTAGGCCTATAACCTAAATTAACTATTAGGCCAACATTATGATAACTGAAATGTTGCAGCGCGCATTAAAATTTAAATAGGCTTATATCAATTGTACAAAACAACTGCTGTAAAATGAAACGAATCAATGCCTAATTATATAAATAAAAATATACAGGCTATAGACCTACAACAAAGTTTTAAAAGTAAATTAACTATTAGGCCAAAATTCTTATAACTGAACTTTTGCGCAGAGTGCACGTGGATTACAATTTAAATTGGCTTATGTTGTCAAATGAAAAAAATATATATAATTTTTTTTAATTAATTGCTTTCCTTATCTACAGTTCTTTTGAGTTCACCTTCAAGAACACAAGTTTGGACAATGTCAGTCTGAGGCTTCGGGTGGTTTCTTTACAGCAGGCCAGCAGCGGAGAAAACCCTCTCTGCGCTCGCAGACCCACTTGGGCGCTGAGCACAATGCAAGCTACTTTACCCAGGCGGGGGAAAAGACTTAGTTCGTTTTATATTAATAGTTTCGACTGAAAATAATCTACTGTGTATGATGGATTCTGGGTCAGGCTTGACTGAGCATGCTTCAGACAGGAGGTGTGAGCGCTGAGCGAAATTGGAGCGGGAAATAGAGCGACGCTCCGTCCTTTTAAAAATGCCGCTCTGCGCTCTGTCCAAGATCCGCCCGCTCGCGCTCCCCGCTCGCTCCCGCTCCACTCCGCTCACATGCTCTGCTATGTACCAATGTGTAATTAGACCAAAGGTTCATTTTGCGCCGGAGTTGTCCTTTAAATTGATTAAAAGTGACATTAAAAACATTTATTTCTTTTATATTAAAAAAAAATTCTTTTGAACTTTCTATTCATCAATGTATAATGAAAAAATAATTGTATCACGGTTACAACTAAAATATTAAGCAGAATCAACATTGATAAGACATGTTTATTGTGCATCAAATCAGCATATTAGAATGATTTATAAAGCTTCATGTGACACTGAAGACTGGAGTAATGATGCTGAAAATTCAGCTTTGCCATCACAGGAATAAATTACATAATGAAATTGTTTTAATTCTAATATTATCTTACAATATTACTGCTCAAATAAATCCAGCCTTAAAGGGGACATTGGATTGCCCCTTTTTACAAGATGTAAAATAAGTCTCTGATGTCCCCAGAGTGTGTATGTGAAGTTTTAGCTCAAAATACCCCACAGATAATTTTTATAGCATGTTAAAATTGCCACTGTTTTTGTGTGTGTCCCTTTAAATGCAAATGAGCTGATGCTCCGGCAAGACGTGAGAGCAACGGTTAAAGACGTCCGTCTAGCACGTGTTTACATCGAAAAACATCGGGAAAAAAAAAAAGTGTAGTGGAATGGAAAAACGAGTTCTGTGTGAATGGCCCCATAGGTACAGTAAGCCTTAGAGACTTATTTCATTTAAAAAACATTTTTAAAAAATCTTAACGATCCTAAATGGCAGTGTAGGCTTCTGCAGCAAGTCTAAACAAGGCCATAAAACATTTGAATGCAGATGATATCAAGAGCCAATCATTTAAAACCAAAATCACATTTTTTCAAACCAAACAAAAACAAGGGAACCCCCCCCCCCCCCCCATCACACAGGGCAATGAAAAGTGAGAAATTAAAAGTGTGTGAAATTAGGAGCGTTTCGCTCAGGGCAGCATTACATAAAAAAGACATTTAGAGAGGCTAACCGAATCTGGCACACCCTGGGATTCAGGGGTAATAAATCAGAGTGAAATCTGCTTATTAAATAGATGGATCCGGGTTATGCAATATCGCATCCCGGAAAGCAAACTGTTTTAATTCAGTATTCTTGTTTTGATTGACCTTCAAACCCTGAAGCATAGAAACAAATAATGAGAGAAGGCAGGCACTGACAAGAAAAAAGGCGGCAGGGATGAGCCTTAGTATTGAGTTTGACTATGACAGATACGCTAATGTAAGAGGCAGCATCAACAATAACAGTTTAAGCATATTTAACTTGTCCTGTTCACATCATAAAAAAAAAAAAAGACTAATCCACTTCAAATAAATAGCCCTGAGATGCCATATGCCGTCTTGGACGCTACTTGTCAGTATGAATGAGTGTTAGCAAAACCATCTTCTTAATTACACAATCTATATGAGTCAGGATGAAATACAAAAACTATAGTGCTTTATTATAAAATTACAAAAGATGTCCGAGGGCCGAATGGCTATAACAAACCAAGGGGAAACCACTTCCGTTCCATTTCTTTTTATAATGGCAATGATGCACACTACACATCATTTGCAACAGAATGACAGTTTAACCAGTTTGGGAAACAAGGTTAAACGAGGTTAACGCCGCCCCTATTTCAGAACTGTCCCGCTGTCTAAAGCCGCTGGCACCAATTTTGTGCGGAAACTGCCTGCACAAATATCACCCTGTCCGTAACATCATGACAGTTGGGTGGTTAAATGGTTGCGATGATTTGAAATAAACCTTTTAAATCTAAACCTGCTTCATGCTGGGAGAAGTGATAAAAAAGGTACATTTTTCCTTTTAATCCATTTTGTGCATCATTAACCAGGGGGAACTTACACCTTCCCTGTGTCAGTGTAGATTTGTAGCGTAATACATCTCTTTGACTTTATCTACTGTCTGTTGGGCACCCCACCGCCTGTTATGTGCGGACTGATTGCTCGGTGTGTCCATTCCCTCGATTAGTTTCCTTTCTCGCTGCAATATGAACTCAGTCCTCCATCGAAACTGCTCTGAACACTCTGTGACTTTCTGCAGGAACACTACTGTAATTTAATATACCACTCCCATGTCAAAGCATTCCAGGTACATGTTCGATAAAAATATTATATGATTAATAAGTTCTACATATCTTTTTACACTGGTTTAACTCACCAAAATAACTTTTTTTTTTATGTTATACAAGATTCAACTCTTTTTTTTTATTTAAGTTGAAATTACTTAAACATCCATGTTGATTGTACTTAAAATGTAAGGCAGCATTTTTTTTTTGCGTAAATACATCGAAATGGGACAAAAAAACAAACTTATTTGAGTTCCATGGTATCTAAGTGGTTATATCATGCCACTAATGGAACTTGGATAATAACATGTCAATCTCATCCCTCCTACTTGAAGCATTTCAGTCTTTCGGGGATGTAGGTGTGAGACTGCTTATTAGGGAGGAATATTTTTGTCATTTTTGACAGACAAAGCGGAGGTGGTGGTGTCCATCTGCGCAATCGTTTAATTATTGGTCAATGGATGTCTTGGGGGCCGTTTTTATGCATTACACTGCGCTGTATTACCCTTGATTTTCTATTTAAAGGGGTCATGACATGGTTTTTTGTTTTGTTTTATTATGCTCCCTTAGGTGCAATTATAGTATTACTATAGTTTTTTGTACAAAAAAACTTTAAAAAGTAGTGATTTAGGAACTTTTCCCACCCTATTGCTCAACCTCTGATTCAAACAGTCTGTTTTGGAGGTGTTTCCCCTTTAAGAGTTCAGTGTTAACGCCCACTGTTATGATTGGCTAACGTCAGTGCTCCTTATGCATAAATTATTAACGTTAATCATTTTGTATCACATGTAGACTACACAATGCTCCACCACATGAAACTTCGGTCTTCCGATCTTTTACCATCGTGTCAATTCTCAATTGATTTTGATTCATATGCGCGAGGGAGGGAGGGAGGGAGGGAGGGAGAGGGAGAGGGAGAGAGAGAGCAAGACAGTTTGAAGGCGCTCTCGCTCGTGCTCTCTCTCCTCGTTCTTTCAGTAAAATGCGCCCTGTCACACTCATCTGATCACTCACCGTTCAAATAAGGCTTTGGCGGGCGGCTGCAAATAAACTGCATCCAACTGCTTTCCCTGACGTCTGGATCGTTCGGCAGCGTATTCATGTTGTTTGTCCACAGCCAGGAACAGCACATCTGCGTGGCATCGCAGTCATCTTGTAAACAGACCCACTCGCTGCACGACAACGCATGCGATGATGCGAAATGAGGCGTAGTTGTCCTGCGCTGGAGGCGGTCATATACAAACGACTGGGACGTCACTTCGTACCATGACGTCACTAAGTACAAAGGATCTAGAACGAGCTGTATTTAGAGCTTGATTAAATAAATGCTTCGTTTATAATGGGGAGGACGTCTTAAGCTATGAAACTTGCAGGAAGTTTTAATAGTACATAGATCTCTTATATACCAAAAGATCAAGGCAAATTTGGTTTCTCATGTCATGACCCCTTTAAACATGCGCTTGACAGAAGTTTTTAAATCACTGAGTAAATCAAAAATCATATTTTGCAGTATCTCACGCACAACACTAAAGAAACTAGTTCTACATCGTTTCAACGGTTTCAGACTATTTTTGCAATGTTTCACGGTGTGTCTGTGAAAAGTTGATGGACCATCGTAGTAGTTTCGTGCACTCGTGAACCTTAAGGCAACGTGCAACATGATTACAACATGATTACTGTAATGCACTATTTGTAGGGGTTATTGGGTCTTCTTTAGCTCGTCTTCAAATGGTGCAAAACGCAGCAGCACGTCTCTTGACAGGAGTACGTAAATACGAACACATTACACCCATCTTAGCATCACTTCACTGGCTGCCTGTAGAGGATTAATTTTAAAATGATTTTATTTGTTTTTAAATCATTAAATGGTCTTGCCCCGTCTTATATCTCCACACACCCACTCGTGCTCTTAGGTCAGCTGATAAACTGTTCCTACAAGTACCAAAAACAAAACGTAAACTTAGAGTTGACCATGCTTTTGCAGTGGCAGCTCCAAAATTGTGGAATGACCTGCCTCAGTCGGTAAAACAGGCCACTTCAATCCCTCATTTTAAATCTCTTTAAAAACTTATCTATTTTCTTTGGCCTTTAACACCAGGAGTTGATATTTTGCTTATATGGTTTAGCAGTTTTTATGGTTTGTTTTATACGTTTTGTTTATAAGTTATTTTACTTTGTATTTTATGCTGTACGAGTTGTGTTGTTTTTGTATATTTGTTTATTCTTGTGTACAGCACTTTGGTCTACCTTGGTCGTTCTAAAGTGCTTTATAAATAAAGTTTGATTGATTGATTGAACACAAAGTACCTCACTCGGGAAACTCTTAACGTAACGCGTAAATGCGCGTAACTAACGGAAATCAAGCAAGCTAATATGCATAGGCCACAAAGTGTTGGCGAAATAACACAGAAGGAAATAATATGGAATTTTGATTCCAAAATAAATTCAAGCACTTTCAAGGACTTGTATCTATCGGGGTGACGTCATCATCTATAATTCGGTCTAATATTTTAAAAACGGAAGCAAGACCAACTAAATCGTTAGTGTCTTAACTGTGAGTGTAAATGCAATTAAGAAAAATAACATTTAAATGATTATTTAGCTAGTTTTTGCTTGAACATATTAAACATATCTAATCATTTCTGTAATACATTTTCATGTATTAAGATTTCACATATAAAGCGTTAAAATATGTTTAGAATTTATTATGTAAATTGACATGTAAATTACATAATCATTTAGCACCAAACGTTGCACAAATGTTATGAAAAATTTATATTTAAATACAGAAATGCATTGCCATTTTACATATTGCAATTAGATAGAATCAAAATATTACTTTTACTATTATCATTATTGTTATTTTATTTGTTTGGTTGTTGTATACGTATATGTATGTATACGTATATACACTACCGGTCAAAAGTTTTAGATCAGTAAGATTTTTTATGTTTTTAAATGAAGTCTCTTCTGCTCACCAGGCTGCAATTATTTGATAAAAAAATAAAAAAATAAAAAACGGTAATATTGTGAAATATTATTACAATTTAAAACAGCGGTTTTCTATGTGAATATATAGTGAAGTGTAATTTATTCCTGTGATCAAAGCTGAATTTACAGCATCATTACTCCAGTCTTCAGTGTCACATGATCCTACAGATATTATTATTATATGATGCTCAAGAAACATTTATGATTATTATCCATGTTGAAAACAGTTTTTTACATTTTTATTTCAGGATTCTTTGATGAATAGAAAGTTCAAAAGAACAGAATTGATCTGAAATGGAAAGCTTTTGTAACATTAATCACTACCATTCAAAAGTTTGGGGTCAGTAAGAATTTATTTTTTATTTTTGGGGGAAAGAAATGAGAAAATACTTGTATTCATCGAGGATGAGTTAAATTGATCAAAAGTTACAGTAAAGACATTTATAATGTTAGAAAAGATTATATTTTAAATAAATGCTGTTCTTTTGAACTTTCTATTCATCATAGAATTTTGGGGGGAAAAATGGTACATGACTGTTTTCAACATTGAAAATAATAATTTATGTTTTTTGAGCATAAAATCAGCATATTAGAATGATTTCTGAAGGATCATGTGACACTGAAAACTGGAGTAATGATGTTGAAAATTCAGCTTTCAAATTACATTTTAAAAATATATTAAAATAGAAAACAGTCATTTTAAATTGTCATAATATTTCACAATATTACTGTTTGTCATTTTTTTTCATCAAATAAAGCAGCCTTGGTGAGCAGAAGAGACTTCATTTAAAAACATAAAAAATCTTACTGATCTAAAACTTTTGACCGGTAGTGTATATATATATATATCTATATATATATATCTATATATATATATATATATATATATCTATATCTATATATATATATCTATATCTATATATATATACAGTATATATATATATTATGGCTGCACGATTTGGGGAAAATGTCATATTGCGATTATTGAGGTCAATATTGCGATTGCGATGTGCGATTGTGATATAATAAACAAATGGTTTCATTCATGGTTTTCATCAACTTACTTGGTTCTAAAGCAAAATGCACACACAGATTAGTGATACTTCTGTGTATTAATGTGTATTTCTCCACTCAAACTAGCAACAACAACTAAATGATTAATAACACCTTTAATGACCAATAAACCATTGATGTCTGGATAAAAATGACATTAATTATAGCCATCCAACATTACAGTGATTCCATCATTACAAGTGAAAGCTATAAATTTTTTAAAAACATTTTAGGCTTCAAAAAATATAACAGCTTTTAATTTAAGTAAACTTCAAACAATCCTCACATAAACCCATAATAAATGTAATTTAGGCCTACCTGTGCCCTTCCTGTCTAACAGGTAGGACATATACAGAAATTGAATAAAGATATCAAACAGTTTGCATAAATTATATATAGACTAGGCCCTAATCTTTATTAAAGCTACAAACGTGCTTTAGTCAAGCGCACCGACCGAGTAATTTTCTCTGTTCCCTTTGTTCTTTGACTAACTTTACTGACAGAGCATTATTGGATGCTGGCGCTTTAAGAGCAGCCGCTGTTGAGAGACGCGGATCTCACACGCGCCTCATTCTCTCACAACTCTTTACGTCCATCATAAGACTGCTCTTATGTTATGAAGATACTCGACAAAACGATATTTTGGCATAATTGTGTGTGTGTTATTGTTCGTTCAAGCGTGAAAGAGAACTGTATTCTGGCGTGCGGTCTGTTTAGCGCATGATACTGGCCGCGCGCGTCTCTCTGTGTGTCACAGTCAGGACATTCACAGACAGCGCGCTCTCTTTTGATGCAAATTGTAGTCCGCAAAAGCAAAATATCGTCAAAATCGATGCAGTATCCCATCAAAAAAAGAAATATGAATCCCCCGCAATTGTGTTTTGATTAGTCACAGCTGTCATTTTCGAGTACTCTGGTACTGAGGTTCATCCCACATCATTCTCTAACAAAGAAACACCGTCAATATAAGACCAGTGAGAAAAGGTTGCCACTTGCAAGCTCAAAAATGTGCTTCATTTCAAACCAGCAAGCGGCTGAAAGTATCATAAACCACCAGAGCCGTTTTATATACAGACAATTAAGAGAAATGACTCACTTTAAACCGTACTTGAAAAAAAAAAAAACTTGAACTACTGCACTTCACATGGTAAATTTGATCATTTCAACTGTTGTTTGGAAGCTATTGTTGTTGGCAGATTTTCTATCAGGAGCCCCTCAGCTGAAACATGCTCATGTGGGTGTTACACAAAAATAACATTAGGAAAAGACAGACTGAGATTTCACCACAATTCTCTCCAAAAACCAGCAATGGCATTTTATTCTCTCATTATAGCTTTTATCTAAACACTACGGGTGAGACGGTTCCCATGAAAAAGAAGCAAAACAACAAAACACAGTTTGCCACCCACGATATGGCACTTTTGTACCATGGTAATAAATGTATTGCTAATTGTTAGTTGATGTCATTTGATGGCAGGGTTCCTACATATTTTTTATTTCAAAATTCTTTACTTTTTCCATACTCAAATTTCCAAACCTCTGTAGATTTTTCAGACCATATTTAACATAAATGGTTCTCTTCAGCATTATATTTGGTATCCCTAAATATTTTAAGTTTGTTTTTTTTCCCCATTGGTTTTCTTGAAGTGATAACGTGCTTAAATGATGAGGAGGAACCTTAAATGTTTTAAAACCTGCGTATATTCACCCCTGACACATCGATTAGATACTGTATTATGTTTTATGTTGCATGATTTAGATGATCGTTTGCTTCTTTATCTGTTGCAGGTTTAAGTGCCACACGCACAATCATTCAATAGAGACTCCCTTATAGTAAAGCCAGTTTTGCATAATGAAACTGTGCCTTGAATTCATTCAGTTGTGTTCGACAATCACAAGACGATCACTAAACTTTTGTCATGAAAACGCTCAGTTTATATAATATAATTTGAGAAAATTCTTATTTTTATACTTAAGGAAACTGAATAGAGGCAATAGACAAAAAACAAACTTTTTCTATACTTGTGCAGACCTGTAAATTACTTAAATCAAATTCCATACTTTTCCAAACTGCATATTAGGAATCCTGTGATGCATTAACTGTTGGGACCTTACTGTAAAGTGCTACCAAAAAAATATCATGTTGAAATTTTTTATCTCTGTACAAAACATAAATCTGAATTCCAGATTATGGTGTTAAAATATCGGTTATCGATATTGGCCTCCAATTAATCTAACTGGTGCATCCATAAAAATTACTCACTGACAAGTATTTATTGAACAGGGGCCAGAATCATGAATCATTCTTCAGAAGAAAATTCTTATTAACTGCCAATTTCTTCTTATTTTTTGTCTTAAGAAAGAAGAAAATAATATTTTGTTTTCACAAAGTTTTGTATTCATAGTAGAAGTATTCATGTTCTTAAAAATCATCCTAACCTGTCTTAAATACCCAAATGCACTGTTTTTTTTGTAAATGCATTACAAGATAACAGCTAGCTGAATATAATACACACTACTACCATGAATGTGGACGAGTTCTCTAAAGTGACACCGATCGATCATTTGCACGTAAACATGATGCACTCACTAAGCTAGAACTAGACAGCATTCACTCTAGAGCGAGCGCAAGACAGACCAGTAAATTAATGGTTAAGACCGTTACATCTAAAACAGGCTTTTAAAAAAAATAACGACATAATTTGATATGGCGCATTAAAAACACAATGCTGAGTGATTAACTCCCGTCAAGCCAGTCGTACGAAAGCCTTTCATTTTCTTGTTAAAGGTGCCCAAGAATGGTTTTTATTTTTATTGTATAATGTTTTCTGGGTTGCCCTTATAATGTTAGTATGTTTTTAGATCAAAATTAGTCATAATTTAGAAATAGAAGGCATTTTTCCTAGCCTGATTTTAGCCTCTGATGTGAGCGCTCTGTTTAAGGGGCGTGTCTGCTGTGTGTAACCGGCCTCTGCTGTGATTGGCTGACATGCTTGCATATGAAATAGCTATGTACTACATGTGAAACTCTCTTGAATACTTTTACTACAGATATTATACGTTTTTACTATTACAGCTATCGAGATTAACAAATCGTGAGATGTTTTTAAAGTATTTAGATCTATTCCCATGTAGCGTATCTGGGTAAATCATTGACTCGTCCCTCAAAACACTGATAATGCACTTTTCCCCTGAGCACTAATAAATGCACATTCCTCTTTAAATCCAAAGCTTTAGCCTTTGACTCTTGTTCCACAACTCCCTTGCACCATAGAGTCTGATTCGAATTGCCTATTTGACACCTTTATGGCACGAATGCGAGCCTCAAAGAGATCGCTATCACACTTCTTTTCTGCGAAGAGAAAGGAATTCCAAACTTATCCCCCACTGTAGGCACCAAACCCAGGTGGCCTGCAGGACCTACCAGAGAAATCCTTTCCACACACACACACACACACACACTAGAGCTTAGATTCTCTGCCCGAGCCCGAGCCCAGCCCGACATTTCCCGCCACTATGCTCAGGTCGGGTCGGGTCGGGCCGGGCCCTTGATCAAGCACGTCACGTGTCACGCGCAGCATCTCCTCCACTCTCGCACGCTGTGCTGTATTGTGTATCTCAAGTTAAGTGCAAAATGGAGCTTGAAGAAGTAAAGAAAAAAAATGAAAACAGGATAATTAACTGAGCAAGTATGAAGGAAAGTCGGAGGTATGGAACCTTTTTTTTTTTTTTTACGTTTCTTCATTCGGATCCATTCGCGATCCATTCGATTCTGAATAAATAAACAACGCAGTTTATGCTTCGTCCTTGTTACATTATTCATAAAGATACTAATTAAATGCACGCAATAAAGGCAATATGCCTTTCAACTTATGTGCAAAATTCAGAATTAAATGAATGTGCACTGTGCAGCAATTTGTACAAAGAGTAGCCTACGTCGTGTTGTAGCCATTAAATAAGCGCATTTAGTTTCATATTTATTAAAATATTATAATGTTATTTTTTTCCATGTTGATTATGAAAGTAACAGACTCTGTGAAGTACTCACAGTACTTCAAAAGTACTCTGTGAAGATAACAGAGTATAGGAGGATGCGCAATATCGGGAGACATGGAGTGGTTCAGGGCAGGCATGATTTTGACCAATCCATTACGTTTTGTTTTGTAGAAAGCCTTTCTTTAAAGTGAATTTCGTTTTGTATAAATTGTATCTTAATTTTAATAAGTTTATCATCAACCAATTGCCTGGATTAAATAAATAAGAAGCAAGTATAGCAGACAATATAATCATGACAAGGAGGCGCCGGCGAGCCGCGGTCACTACGTGAACTGGAGCATCTCATCATAAATTAAATAAATTCTCAGGACGCTTGTCACAGAATTTAATCGAATATTTATATATACACATATATAAAATTGCGCAGCTCCACCCTGTATATGGTCTAGTACCCTTTCAGCACCTGCGTTAAAAAACCTGCGTCGCCCCCGGTTATTACGGCCCATGTATTAAAAATGGTCGGGTTTAAATCGGGCTCGGGCTCATAATCAGAGTTAATGTGTCGGGCCGGGCCGGGCTTGATTTTTTGGGCCCGATCTAAGCTCTAACACACACACACACACACACACACACACATAAGAACTTAAGGAATTTCCTCATAAAAAGACATTTAACAAGATATATCCGATATGTTTTTATGTGTGTCTGTTCGCCCATGTCACATTGGAATGACTAGCATTTTATCGTAGCACCAAGTGAGTTATAAATGCCTATATTATGATTTTAATGTATAACATCCCAATATCATCCTTTGCATGTCGTTCTTACTACCTTTAGGACGCTCTTGGTCTGACCAACATTAATATGCACATGGATATACAGTAAAATGTATTTTACTATGTTTTACCATCTTTGGAGTGTAAATGACTAGACTTGGATGCGGCCATGAATCAGATATTGACAAGACAAAGGGAAATCTTCGCGCCAAAGTTTTGCCGAATATTATTGGTTAAGGTTGCTCCGGAAGGGGCGTGGTCTGCGTCCTTTAAAGGACGCTGGCGCTCTTCCTTCTCTCTCGTCTTCGCTTCATCATGTAACGCCTTGCCTTCGGGTGAACGCCCGTTTTTCTTCTGTTTTGTTCTAGTTTCGTTTTTGTTTTCAGTCTTAGATAATTCTCCGTGTTTATTTCCACCAACGAGTGAAAAGAACTTAGCCTGAATTATCTCTTCAGCGAATTCACCCACAGACATTTGAACGAGCGCGCTGTGCTCGCTTTGAAAGGGGACACGCGCACCGAGCGACCACGTGACCTCCCAGGACCGAGAGACACACACACGCTTCTTCATACCAGCCATGCAAAGAGATACATGTGTAAGTATCCGTGTTTGATCACGCTTTTAAGGTATAAGATTTGTTGATTCTTGTGGTCTCTCAAAGGTTAACTTAAAGAGCCCCTATCATGGATTTTTGAAAATGACTGGTCAAGTAGTGTGTAATAAAGCTCTAAGTGAATGAAAACATCCTGCAAAGTTTTATATCTAAAGTGCACCGTATATAATTATATAATACCGTATATAATATTGTCTTTCAAAAGTGAGAGTCGACTCTGAGTTTATGAAATGAATTGTTTTTGAAACGAGTCATTAGCCGTTTCGTAGTGATGTAGATACGAAACATTAGCATATTGGCCGCGCCCAGTTATTGCGCGCGCAGACGCAAGTGTAAACTTGAAGTCTTGAACGCATTCAAATACTTCAGCTGAATAGCATCATGTCGAGAAGACGCTGTGTTCTACAATGCAAAGATAGTACAGCCACTTTGTTTTCACTGCCCAGGGACGAGCATGTGAAGGATAAGTGGTTAAAGTTCATATTTGCAACGATACCACAAGAGTATATCCCGATTGTGTTGTGTTCTCATCATTTTAATGACGAATCCTTCACAAACATAAATTAATTCAACTGTGGATTCGCAAGCCGGTTGTTCCTGAAGGTGGGCTCAGTACCCAGTGTATATAGATCAGCTTCGTCCTCCTCCGAATCACAACCTGTAAGTATTATTAATAATGTTTGCTGTTATGTTTTCTGTAGCATGCGCAATACTATTTTATTGTGTGTGTTGTGTACGCTCCGCGCAGCTTCTAGATCTCCATCTAACAGCAACGTGTTCGCTCTCAATTGTTTAGAAATATGTCAAATGTTTGTCGTTGTTATTACTTGGTGTAGCTACTACTGCAGTGCTTTATAAATATGCTTCTGCGTTGGGCTAACGCAAATAATGACTTGATTGATTGTGTGTTTACCACCGAGCTGTGGGCTATGGTCGACTCGCTAACATAAACTGGGTCATTTGACCAGTCACCGCAGATTTGCGTCACGCAAAGGAGGTGTTTGGGAAAATAATTCGTTAAACGAATCATTTGAGAGTCGTTGAGCAAACCAGGTAAAAATAAATGCATATTATAAGACAATTAAAGTGTTTTTTTGTCCTTGCATGCATGTGAAACTGTTTTTGGAAACTCCCAAAACAAAAATAGGAACATTTCAAATGCCATGATAGGGGCTCTTTAAATGTCCAGGTGATTTTGCTATTATGAAGATTCTTCCGGATCTTCCCATAACTCTCTCTCTCTCTGCATAATTCTCTCTCTCCCTTCCTTTCTCTCTCTCCCTGTCTCTATGTATTTTCATGTTTTGTTGTTTATCGTGTTGTAAATACATGTACTCTTTGTAATGCTATATACACGTAGTTTTCCCTGTATTAAATTCATATTCATACATTGAAACTGCCTACCTGCTCATGATTAAGTCACTGATATGTTAAAGATCTAGCTACAAGCTTTGCAATTGTGAATACTTTAAAACAGTATTCCGTTATAGAACAGGAAAGTCTTTTCTCGTGGCCAAGAGAAATAGTCTGCCTTTCTAAGTTATATGAATCATTTCTTAAGGATTAATAAACATTTTACGGTCAGTTCGCTGGCGAGCAGGCTATTAGATGACAAATTAATCCCCTGGGAATTATCATGAGAATCAAACGATTCTAGGCAGTTGGTATATTAATATTTAATTATAATGCGTTGTGATTGAATGTGAATACCCAACTGCTCTAATTTTGCCCGCCTGTATGCACAGCTAAATACAATCCGTTGTGTTTGGTTGCCCATAGAGATAGTGGCAAAGTATTCCCTTTTAGGGAAATTTTTATTTCTGTGAGTGATAACTCATAACCCGTATGATTATTGATTATGAAATATTAATCAAGTGTTTATCATATTAATCCCCATTATTGAGCTATTGAATTTCGCTACACCCATCACGTAAAATGTTGCCGTGATGAGCATTGAGCAAACAGATGACAGTGTGTTGATCGCGAGAATAAAGATCTTATCATTGCAACGCAGTTTCTGCACTCTCTCTAATGCTTTCACCAATGCAAACACGATGATGTAAATATAGTATTGAACGATTTTGAGAGAAAGATTACCTGTCTGAACTTGAACAATTACACATCAGAAAGTGTTGCTTGGTAGCTCGATCGATTTATTTTCAGACGTTCATCGAGGCCAGCTCTGTATTGGCCCAAGTTGAGGAAACAGTCTCGTCGGTGAAATGTTTGGAAATTTCCAGAGAAAATAAAATTAACCCATTGTTTCTTCAGAGGCTCGGATGAAGGAACTAAATACTTTTGTGTTCATTTGTACATCCAAACACTGAACAACTGCCATGCCTCGGCTGCGCTGTTCCGCCTGTCATTGAACATGGGCTGGCATATTCAAATTTTTGGAGTCGTACATATTAATGATCCCGACTGTTGCGTCACAGTCGGTATTACGTGGAGATTCGCCTATTTTTCAGGGATGTTTTTAAAAAACGAGATTTAAGTAAGAAGGAGAAACCAATGGTGTTTGAGACTCACTATATTTAACTATGCCTAAATAAATTCAATATCACATTCTAGGGCACCTTTAAGAAAAAAATGTGGGTGTTCCTAAGAAAATATTGAAGAACTTAAGAAGAATTTTTCAAGAATTGCACATAGCAACATCCTTATGAACTTCTTAGAATTTATCTTAAAAATTTGCTTAACTTCTTTCTTAAGAGGATTTTCGTGAATCCGTCCCCAGGACCACAACCTCTGGACAGAAGCATATAGTGAAACGTGAGAAAATGTAACTTTTAGACCCTTATCCTTAGGATAAGTTGGATGTTCATCAAGCTTGTTCATGAGAAATTGAGATTTCTCTACACATTAACACCTTGTGACCTCTTTGTTTGTGAACCAAAGTAGCAATGCAGCCAATTCTATTTGTCCAATCAGTTTTAATGTACTATTTCAATCAACACCCACTATAACTCATCAATAACAGCCACTCTGTGACATCTGTCATCAACAGGCGAGTGTAACATCTGTGACCTTTGTGCCGGGGTGAAACTCACCAGTTTCCTCCTCTTGTCCTGTTCTGTTGGTTCTTCGTCATCTGTCAGCTTCGGCTCTTCAAAGTGGCTCATCAGCATGCAGCTAGAGGACAGACAGCCGGAGAAAGAGAGTAAGGTTGTGAAGCGTGTGTGAGCAAAGTAGATAAATTACATTCATGTTACACTTCATTTCTAAAATGTGCAATTTTTCCCCGTTTTCCAGCAGCTGTGTAATCTCTCACTGCATTTATGAATACTCTTTTGACACAGGTTATGTATACATCCTGCCTGGAAATGATAAAATGCCTTAGGAGATGAATATAAGGGTATACCACATCCTGAAGTCATGAAATATTTGCAACCTCACAGCATCATTCATATTTCATGACCAGCTGACACACAACCCAAACGTACACATAAAACAAACATACTGTATAACAGGGGCCGGCAACCTATGGCATGTGTGCCAGAAAACAGATCTATATTTCGAGGAAATCATTACTCAGTAATACAGCTTGTTTTATTAAGGTAGGAGTTATACATTTTATTAAGGTGTGAGAATTGAACGCAAGTCAATGAAAGAGGGGTTGTGGCACAGTGATCAGTGATGGAACTTAATGGCAAAAAGTTAGCTGACCAGGGCCTGCAAATTCTTCAGTTTTCCAGCATTGTATGCATATTTGAACCCTTTCCAGCAGTAACTGTATGATTTTGAGATCCATCTTTTCAAACTGAGGACAATTGACACAACTCAAACACAACTTTTGAGGACTCAAACACAACTATTAAAAAAGGTTCAAACATTCACTGATGCTCCAGAAGGAGAAACAATGCATTAAGAGCTTCGTAAATATAACATCTTATGTCCACACTCTTATTCATGCAAATGTTTTTAAACCATTCAAGTGCGACAAGACAAAAGAGAGTGCGCTGTCTGAATATCACGTCTGTGTGACACACAACACACACAAAAACGTGAGTTATCTTTCACGCTTTAAAAACAGTAAAATGCAATTATGCCAAAATGTACATTTTGTCAAGTATCCTCATAAGAGTAGTCTTAAATGAGTTAAATAAAGTCTTAAAGAGTTGTGAGAAAATGAGACTGGTGTCAAGTTCTTAAAGAGGCAGCAGCCAATAATGCTGTCTGTCATTAAAGTTAATCAAAGAACAAAGGTACCATCTATATTTAATTTGTAATTTATGCAGTGCAGACTGTTTGATAACTTCATTCAATTTCTGTTTATTTCCTACCTATTAGACATCAGTAGCTGTATAAGTATCAGTGATACTAGCCTTCATTCATAAAAAGATGCCATTAAACAAGTATTTAAAATATACTGTCTTTAAGTTGTTTCTACATTAATTTGGTGAAATTGTGAAATTATTACATTATAAAATATATTAAAAACGTTTTTTATCGATTGAAAGCACTAATACACACACAAACGTAACCTGCAATAATACTGTATAATCTAACAAATACAAACATTGTGACACACATCACGATCACTTCTCTTTATGTTGAGCATTTGTTTCATGAACCCCTGCCATGACAGCATGTGCCCTTGTCCACCATTTTCCAGGTCATTAGGCAGACAAAATGCCTCTGTGGAGAAATGTCATCAAAAAGAGAGAATCAAACTTACTCTTTGAAGGTAGCCGTCTCAGGGTCTTCCGTCATAACATCGTGCAGCGCCTCCACGCTGATGTTAATGATCCCGCAGAACTTGTCCTGGATCACACTGAAAAATGATTGCAGTGGGAAACGTTATTCAGAGAATGAACACAACGTTCCAACATTCAGAGAACCATGTTGTGAGCAATGACACCACTGTGACAGAAAGATGTTTTAGGGTGTCTTCACAAGCCTGTGAGTAGCGATGTCATGGTGGCAGTTTAAGTAGTCAGAACCAAAAGGAGTGAAATTTCACAAAACTCAAAAACAGTTTCAACACACCAACAGAAAGTAATACGCTATTCAAAACATTATTTTAGTTCAAACGTATTGTCTAAAAAAAATGGCATAAAAACAATAGCCTTCAAGTATTTCTTATTTAAGTAAACTTCATTATCTTTGTTTTTATTATTGCCACACCAAGACAGCCATTTCGAACAAGCAATGCCTTTGCATGCAGACAAATACGCATGTGAGCGTTCAAAAGCTGTCACCTGTCAGTCTGACAGCGCGTGGGCATTGAGTTGATACTCGCCTAGCTAAACTTTAGAAAGACTGCTATTGTTAAAAAAAATTTTAAAGTTAAGTTTTAGCATTGACTTGGTTGCAAAGCACCGGTACTTGCGACATCCCTGCCCATGGGTATTGAGATTTTCAGTCTGAAGAAGAAAAAAAACCTTTTAGCCTCAAAATAGCTTGCACTCACAAAACCTTTATGCAAGGAACAATCATATAAGAAGAAATACTCAGTCTGTAACAACAGTTAGCACTTTATGAAGGACAATCTCTCATTTTCAGTCATATGAGAAGGAATTTAAAAGGAATAATTCACCAAAAATGCTAATTCAGTCATAATTTACAACCCTCATCATGTCATTCCAAACACATACTGCATGACTTTCTTTTGTGGACCACACATGGAGAAGTTCAGACAAACGCTGAGCTGCTCTTTTCTATACAGTGAAAGCTGCAGTAAAAATAAAACCAGTGCTATTTTAGTGCTATTTTTAGTATTATTTATATACTATTATAGTTTTTGTTATTTTTTGGATTGCCTTTTATTTTTATATATTTTTCAGTTGTCATTTTCCCTTTATTTTTTGTAATTTTTTTAAACATTACTATTTGATTAAAAAAAGTATTAATAATTTTAGAGCTTCAACTTATTTCAGTTACTTGCAAAGGCAGCAGTTTTATTTAACAAAAATAACCTTGAATCATTCGACTTGTGCACTATATTCCAAGTCTTCTGAAGCCATATGATAGATTTGTACTTGACTGAAATTTGATTCATTATTCACAGCTGTAGTCATCTTTCACTTTCAATGTACTGTGTAAAAGAGCAGCTCTGACATTCAGCAATAAACATCTCCTTTTGCATTCCATGGAAGAAATACGTTCATATGGGTATCGTAAGATATGATTGTTGAGAATTGTCACTTCTTTTATCCCTGATATCCCAACTATCCCTGTAAGAATGAAAACATCCTAGGGTCTTGACCTTCCCAGCACCTTCCCATTACTCGTCTATAATGGGTGGACGGGCCAAATATCCTGTGTTTGGCCCTTTCCATCACAGCCTTCAATATAAGCCCCCAATGTATGATAAAAATTGCTTCATTCGTCACTCATAGATCTGGAACACACAAGATCCCTCGACTGTCTACTTAGAACCCTGTGAAGATTCTTCCTCCGCCTCGGATCTGCTCATGCAGCATTCAATGAAAAGCCAGATAAGGAAGGTCGGTCCTAAATCTCAAAAACACTGCTTGGTGAAATGAACTAGTCGATACCATTTCTAGAGCAGCAATCACGTCTCTGCTTTGGAAGATGATGAGGTACTGAGGCTGCTAAGGGAGAGGGGCACAGCTGATATGACTTAATAACAAGAAATTGGTCAGAAATGAAAGATGGGTGGGTATGAAATTATGATTGTGATACGACGTGTGCTTGCCTATCACCCATCTGCACCCCAGTACTGGGGAATTCCTTCATCCAAAACAAGGTGTTCACATCATATTTTATCCACGTTTTCATTCATTTTTACTACATAAAAGTTACATTCTCAATTTTGCATGCACCTCAAAATTCAAACCTGATGACTAAAAAAAGTTTTAAATAACTCAAAATGTGTCATGCTCAGCATATATTAGAATATATACTGTAAAAAAGCCAATTAGCATTTTGCCTGAAGACAAAGTAAGTCAGCTGCAAACAAACCTGGCAAGCACCAAAGCTAGCTAAATATCTACCTCAGCTATACATTTACTAAAGCTTACAGCTGTAATATAAATTTTTTTTTGTAGTATAATACAGAGCAGGAGGCAATCTTATCTCAACACACCAATATTAGAGCTACAAGGGCTGTGCTAGTGATCAGATGCATCATATTAAAGATTTCATATCATCCTGCTTGGACCTGAAAAAGAGGCCCGTATAACACCTAACAATGCTTAAACCAGCACTTTTGGACAATTAAACTAGCAGAAAACATATTGTAACGAATCAGCTCTTTGGAATATTAATAATCAATAATAACTTATTATTAATTATGAATATTTGGGTCAGTTAATTTAATTAACTTGATGTGGCTGAATTAATATTACAATCAATTAATCAGTTCATCCAACAAACTCTTTGATTATTCATTTATTCTAAGAAAAAGGTACCTTCCATGGCCATAGAAGAATAATTATTTTTTAGCTTGTAATTGTACAGCGCTTTGAGCATGTAGCCAAATCAAAATTGTAAAGGGACTCCGTATTGCAAACAAAACAGAACCAAATACATATTATGTACAAGTTTTATTAACTAAATCATAAATATAAATAAACTAAACAACGTACACACATGAATACATAAATAGGTGAGTGATAGGACGAAACCGGAAACGGAACTATTGAGAAGTTCCATGTAACTATGAGAAGAAACATCAGCATTTCATTTTCAAAGCATCAAATCAAAAGTATACTTGCATGCCTGGGTAGTGTACACTATTATCAAAGTTGTTGAAAATTGAAGTTGTTGATGATTCTGCGAGTGTCAAATGTTGAAGTCTCAATCATTTTCTTCTTCATTGGATGAAGAAGATATGATGAACTTGCATGGTTGGTTTGACTCTGTTCTCATGGCTGGAGTGCAGACTGTGGCTTGCCAGCCCTGGTCCGGGGAGGACACGCAGAGTAAAGGGTGTGAGTTGCGACGGACTTCTTCTGCCTTAGGAGAAGTCGTTGTGTCAACACTCCTGAGGTTGTCTTTTTCAGTTGGTAAGGTTGCAGTTTCTGGATTGAAGAAAAGACAGTCTCACTCCCTTTTGGGAGCATGAAAGCATGTCTGATGGTGCTCACGGCCTGTTGGGCCCAGGGGCCCCAGTGAAGGGGGGACGGGGACGGGGACTGGGACGGGGACGGGGACGGGGACGGTGGGGGGTGGGCCCTCCCTTTTCAGTATCAGCAGAAGCAGTGTTGTGGTCAGATGGAAAAAAGGAAGATGGGGCAGAGTTTGTGTAGCAGCTATTTAAAGCCTGGAGAGAGACCACACCTTTTAGGGTTGGCTTGTCCAATAAGAAGGTGAGATTCCAACCGGGAGAATTTGATTTATGGATCTTTGTTCCAAAACGTGCTCATTTGCATGTTGAGCTGGTTGGCTTGCCGATGAGCAAAATAGGACAGATTCTTAGCTATCGCAGCTATAAACATATCATATATAAACATATGGGGGGGGGGGGGGGGGGGGGGGGGGGGGGGGATGACATTGACGCCTGGCTCTTATTATAAAACACACAGTATATATATATATATATATATATATATATATATATATATATATATATATATATATAAAACAATAATACTAATAGTATCAAAAGACACTACACAAGACAGTAAATTATCACACACAATGTCCGGAGATGCATGTTAATTTATAGATAAGTTCATCCATAAATGAATGGAGCGAAGTCTGTCTTAAAGTCTGTATCCATCTTCCCATTCTCTCTCTTGCGCATGTGGCGTATGTGGCCACATTCCTTTGAGGTCGTAAAAGTCTGTTATCAGTCTTAAGGTGCTCTGTAACAGGACACCCGGTCGACAAACTAACTTCATTTGTGAAGTTAGTTTTGGGGGAGTTTCATAGACCTTAATATTCATTAAATATAATGAATATGAATAATTAGTGTGTGTCTGATTCGTCCAGACTCTACAATATTTTTTATGGGACAACATTAAAATTGCATTCATGTAAGACTGCTGTAAAGTCTTAAAAAAAAGTAATAAATAATTGTATTCTCTTTTTTTTGTGCACTTACAATGAAAGTTGAGGCTGCCTCAGACATTTTGACCTTTAGAATTAGAACAGGTCATGTTTTAGCTACTGCAACTTTAAATGTGAAATCATAGTAACAGCATCACTGACAGGTCATGACTGTTATAATATAATTTCTCTATTAAAGTGAAGTATTTACATGAATCAATGACACTGCTTTTTTTTTTTAAGACCAATAAACAAAAAAAAATACTCTGAAATAGAGTTGCACAATTATGACAAAAATCACAACGGGAGATTATTGCTCTTGATACTGTTATGGATGTTGTTAATTATCAAATGTTGATTAATAGAATATACATTAAAATACTGTGTGTTTTGAGCAGTACTGAGTGGATTTATTTTGTGCCAAAATGTTCAAAGCAGCAAAAAAAATGTTTTTAGAAACGTTTGCTGCTGTAACTGTAGCAGCTGAAATTGCAATCATTATTATTTTTCAAATAATTGTGCAGCCCAACCCTTAAGTAATTAAAATGTTTATTTCTGACGCTGGTTTGGATAATAGCATCACTGACAGGTCATAATTGACCAAACAAACAAAGATAAATATTAGGTAAAAGTTTTGCAATACGTGAAGCCCTGTCAAAGAACGAAAATAAAAAGCTGAATCTATTTACCTGCGAAAAATGTCTTGTGGTTATGCTACTTGAAATTAATGCTAAATTAACCACAGTCTAAATCACGTAATCCACTTGGCTTCTTTATGAATATGTATTCCAACTGTAATCAAGCAAGCAGCATTGCTATACGCTGTCTAAATGTTCTGGCAAACTCCAACATCATTATTCCAAAGGCAGCTGGTTGAAAACACTCGGAACGCTTCTATTTGTGCATGTGTAGAAATTAAAACGCAAATCTGCATATCCCTCTCCCATTTTTTTGGCCTGGCTGTATGCACAGAGATCATTACATCATTATTATCATCATCTGTTTATTCCGCGTTTTCCAAATGACTGAAGCAGAGACAAATCTGTATCGTTTCATTGCTGCCATCACCGTGGTTATACTTCATTAAGGGGTGAAATTGTTTGTGACGTATTGCACCTCAGAGAAGAAACTTTGGCATTGCTGTGAGCCCACAGGTGTTTATTCAGAGTGAGTCAGAACACAGCAAATAGAATAGTAATGGCAGGATCAGAAAATGCCATTCATAGCGCCCTGAATGCATTTGAAAATTAATATGCTGGGCCTCATTTCATGCAAGCCTCTCGGCACAGCTAAATATCCTTTCAGAGTCGGCTTTCATAATTTTCTCTGTGCCGTTCAAGACACACAAGTATAAAGAAACGAAAAGACACCTGAATATTGATGATTGTTAAATGGCGGAGCACAATTCCTCCACAAAATAAGTCTGTATATTGCAATAGTGTAGTATCACACTTATTAAAATAGTATTTTAAAGGCACACCAGACAAAAATTCTGTTTGGGCTAGGGTCAGAAATTAAAGTGAAATTAAAGGCAAGAATGATTTGTAATATCGATTTTACACTACCATTCATAAGTAAGGTAAAATGTCTTAATTTTGAAAGGAGTCTCTGATGTTCACTATGCCTGCATTTATTTGATCAAAACTACATTTTTAAAGCTTTACTATTGTGAAATATTATTACAATTGAAAATAACTGTTTTCAATTTTAATAAATGTAATCTATTCCTGTGATAGCAAAACTGAATTTACTTCAGAATCATTACATTACTATTACTATATGTGACACTTTTTATATGCTAATTTGCAGTTCAAGAAACATTTCTTATTTTTATATCAATGTTGAAAATAGTCAAGCTGCTTTGTTTTTGTGAAAACCATAATACGGAATTTTCAGGACGCTTTGATGAATGATGTCATCAAGTTATGACTATAACTTGCTCAAGTTATGACTATAACTCAAGCTATAACTCGGGGACATTTGATGTCCCCGAGTTATAGCCGTTCGAAATGGGGGTCCCAGCGAACAGCGATCAGGTAGGAGGCGTCCCCGAGGCCCGCCACTCTAGCGTTCGGGCAAGTGTCCCCCTGGGACCTCCTCCCCGAAGTTGAGCTCTCTGGATCTTCGCGTTCCAGAGATACAATAAAAAATTTTCTGAGATCGTGACGTCACCGGCGTCCGCAATTTTGTAGTGCCCGATGGTTTTAGGCTAATATCTCCACGAAAACACCACCAAAAATTCTGAAACTCATATTTGGCTCTTTTCAGCTCGACTAGACTGTTCCAACGAGCTCGGTGCAGTCGAGTATTCGCCGAGATATTTGCGTAATAGACGATATTGTCTATGAGTTCGAGCACGAGCGCTCTTGTAAAAATTGGTTGCAATCTGAAACTTCACCAGCTAGAGGCTGCTAAAAACTACATATAGCCCCTTTAAAATGTGTTATTTGACATATGTATTTATGACATGCATCATATTTATTAGTAAATTAGTCAGAAAAAATGCCCTCCAAAAATAAAATAAAAATCCCCCTGAAATAGAGCTAAAGTACACAATTTTGACAAAAATAAACACTGTCATTTATCGCTCTTGAAGTGTAATCGCAATTCTCAATGTTGATTAATAGAATATTCATTAAAATACCTTAATCACTAATGAGCTGATGTTTTTTCATGCTGTACCTCTAAATTAAATGTTGGAATAATGCTTTCATGTTCAGTTAAAAATTGTAGCGGTCGTAATTCCAATCGCGCTTATTTATTGAATGACTGTGCATTCATACCCTGTCTGCAAAAGTAATGGAAAAGATCATTTCTGACACTGGTTTAGATACGAGCAGAAAGCAAGATGTGGCAATAATGGAGAAAACAACATAGTGCTCCTGAGATTCAGAGACTGAGGCTCAGAGATCCAGGCTGTCTCTACAAGCGTGATAATGCATGGCTATCCCACTCTCCCAAGACTCAGGCTTAAAACGCATGGGGAGCCTCTCCCGCATATCACAGCAAAGCCCTGAAAACTGCAGATGGAAAACAAGGCCATGATAGAGCTATCATTGTTTCCAGTTAATCTCTTCTTTGGGTGGGAGGGAGATTGACAACGAAGGGCTCTGGTATCGATGCCATTATTGATCTCATAGAAAAATGACCCGTAAGATCAATATCAATGAAATAAGGTGACAACAGACCTGCAGCGGCACCACAATCGATTTCACCGGGCCGAACGCAATTGCAAAATACAAGATGGCCACATATACAGACAGGTACATGCATACAAAATGTGGACACATACAGTACAATAGATAGGATAAATCCAGAGAGTGGAATATTTTGTAGATGACCGGCCACCCTTCAGAATAGGAAGTGTGTTGTACGGTCCAAACATAAGCCTGCATGCAGAGACATGCTCAAGTGTTTTCAAGCGGCCGGATTTAATATTCATATTGTAATGAGAAACGTGAATGTGCGTCAATCATGAATTTCTGTACCATTTCACTTTCCCTTATAGCCTGCACATGGTACAAAAGCAATACGACCGGTCAGATAGTCTGGTCTTTAAAATGGCCAGGGGTTAGCAACCTTTTTGACATGAATTTTAAATATTTCTTGTTAATCACTGTGCATGCCACATTGCATAGAAAAATATGTTGTGATGTGGTGGAGAATGCTTGACACTGTTTCCCATAAAGAAAAAAAAAATCATGCAAATTACCACCTCATTGAGTGTTACATCTCAAAAACAAGTGCAAATAATGCAGTGTGTTGTGGCGGTAACTAAGTGCATCACTTCCCTTGATGCTATTTTGAGTTTCAACGTCACTGCCAGGATCATGTATGCCGAGACTGAAGAGAAGTGACTCAAGCAGACGTGTACATCTAATTTATTTTTTTAATGCAAAAAGAAACAGAAAAAAAATCTCCTCCCACAAGGTCATTTTTGCTTTTTGTTGGTCAACGCAGGAAATATGTAAGACCAATTTCCAACCATTGTGAAATCTGTGTGGCTAATTCTTTTGTCCTCACAAGAAAATTGCCAATTTAGTGGACTCCAAAAATTCAGATCACAACGGTAAATGTGGCTGCACCTTAATACGTAAAAATGTATCTCCATAAATAAAGATATACATTTGCATTCAATGAGTTATCAAGTCAGAATTGCGAGATATATACTCGAATACTCGTATATAGAAATAATTATATAGTTATATTGTGAAATATATGTTTGCAATTGAGAGAAACTAAGATTTATATCTCGCAATTCTGATATTTTTCATATACTTTTTCATATACTAAAATACTTTTTTCTCGCAATTGTAACTTTAGCTCTCACAATTTTTACTTTAACTTACAATTGTGACTTTATATGTCAAAATTATGAGAAAAGTCAAAATTGCGAGAAGTAAACTAGCAATTACGAGAGAAAAAAGTCAGAATTGCTTCATCATGGAAGATGCAATTACATCATTTTTTTTATTCAGTGGCGGAAACAAGCTTCTATAATCTACTCTTTCAAACAACTTACATATGTTTTTATATATTATAATTTTTTGCAATAAATTTTAATATATTGTATTTTATACTTATAATCAATTACTAAAAGTCATTTTTTTCTGACTCAATTCATTTGCAAAGCATCATGGAATGAGTTAATTATCTCATAAAAGACATTTAGCACACAATGTGTTCTGTTGTACCTTTCTCTGATTCTCAAATACTTATGTGCTTCTAATCAAAGTTTGTTTCGGTTACGCTATTTTAAGGTGACAGAGTTGCATTGTACTTTCTGAAATACAGTAAGTACTGAGTAATATTAACCAACTACACACTTTCTATAAAGTAATGGCTTGGTTTTGTTACAATCGAAAAATTCGATATCGATACCGATACATTGACTGCGATACCGGTTCCTGAACGATACTTTTTTCGATACCAATTTTATGAAAAACAACATTACATTACATATTACCTAAAAAAAACTTTGGTTTTATTTTTTCAGTTTGTTGACAAAGACTCAAAGGCCACTAGGGGCAGAATATATGCCTCACGCTCCTGTGCACGCATGAAGCTTGCCGTAAAGCACTGACAAAAGTAGCCTAATCATAATTAATGTGTTGGGAAAAATAGTAAGGAGACATTTAAATGATTTATTAATACACTAGTGTTTTCTGAGTCAGTGTTGGCTACAAAGATGAAGTTGACGATGCGGACTCGTTATCTCCGTAGTATAATGAACGCGCACACCTAAAACATTCTCACCAGAGAGAAAGACACCTTTCATTTGGATTACATAACCATAGAATCTTTGTTTTCAATTATAATTGGTTTGTTTAAAGGAAGACATTTCAAGCTTGCTAAAAGCCTATTTCTCATGTCTGTGAGGAAAGTATTAATTAATTAATTAAGTAAAAAATGTATTTCTTCTTGCAGTCGAAGACAGAGCAACTTTCTGCTCTTAAAAAAAGTATCGAACTCAATACCCAGCCCTACTTGTAATTATACATAATTAACAGTTATTACTAAAGTACATGTAGTAATGTAAAACTATGTCACCTTAAAATAGTATATAAAATAAATATATACCTGAGTTTGGTTCATGATCACTCTTGCCCTCTATACTTAAAAAAATGGGTGGTCATTTGTTTGGTTCGTTTCTATTTCTTGGTCCATTACATCAGTAGTAAAAAAAAATATTGAACTAGGAGGCATGGAAACTTAAATTACTTGTAATATTATAGGCAAAATGACTGACTCCCTTTTACAACACCTGACATTTCAATTAGATGCAAATGGAACCTTGAAACATAATAGCTATAACTTACAGGCTATCTCACAATGTGACAAGAGGGATGATAATGGGACTATCACTGACATCCGAACTGCTGACGTAGCTAATACAAACATGCCATTTCTCCCGACAAGCCACCATTATGAAGAGATTTCTCATTGGTTTGGGCTCTGTGGTGAATGTCAAATAATTTGTATAAATGCTATCATTTGTACAGCTTGCTGATGACATCTACAATATCAGCTTCAGGCATTTGCATGCAAATGTGATAGGGTTCTCCCTGCAGTGTTTATAAGATGACGAACCTGTTGTCAGACGGTAAAAGCGACAGGAGTGCCAGGGAAGAGAGCTTTCTCCTGTCAGGCTGGGTGATGTTGTCCATGCGGTCCACCCACATCTCAATCATACTCCCCAAGAGCTGGTCCGCCTGGGAAGCAGAGATCACCATGATAAACAATCTTGTTCACATAATTCTCATTTATAATTTAGCTGTGCACAGGTAAGCCAGGCACACTGGGAACAAGATTAATACGTCCTTCATAAGATAAGAGGAAAACATTAGGGTACGTCGAGCCGCCTGACAGGCCAGATATATAAAAACCTCCGTCTTTGAAGTTCTTTGGCTGAGACTGTAAATAATAAAGGGGTCTCTGCGGGAAAGATATTTCTGGGATTGAGGAAATTAAGGAGAATACGGATATATGCTGAGACTACAATAGTGCAAATGAGTTCGATTTTTCAGCGGGGAGATATGGCCCAGGGTTGAAAGGGAAAGATTCTGTGTGGGCGGCTCAGCAAAGCATTCGGGTCCACTGGGACCAAATTACAGTAAGATCAGCTCCCACAAACACAACTTAAGATACGCTGCACAGAGAAAGAAAACTAGGCCAAGCTTGAGAATTTTTAATTTGTAGGTTGATTTTTTTGCTTCAGTCTATTTGACCTTGACATAAAGGTAAATATATATGTATATAGCAGTGGCATTTAATGCAGTCACTCTTACTTTGGCGGGTTGAATTTGATATACTTTTCAATTGTAGTCTTTTAAAAAGGCATCTGAAATAAACTAAGTGCGTTGTAGTGTGGTGAAAAATATTGATTTTTCAATACATAGACACTGAAATATCTGGACGCTTCCAATACTCATTTTCTGCAGAATAGATGATAACATGATTACAGCTGCTCTTTCTCGCTCTCTCATCTCTCATCAAGTTTACACACAAACATGCCTCACCTCACTCACTCGTTATATTTGCAACGGATTAATATTGTTGGTGTTACAGAGCTTGAATTTTGGCGTGGGATTGCACATAATTTGACTTATTCCCACAGATTTTGTGTTCACAACCAAAATGTGCGTAAATAAAGCCACCTCTCAGCCGCCTCTCTCCTAACATAAGCAGTTGAGAAAGAAAACACGTTTAACAGTATAATGGATCAGTGTGTGAGGTCTTAAAGTGACAGCAGCCTAATATGTTGACAAATAGTAAGGAAATATTAAAAATATCTATATGGCATTTTCTCCTCATGGCATCGAGGTCAATATTGTGGTCTGTGAAAATGCTGAGTGGCTAATAACAGGAAAACCACTAGAACCAAAAATAAAATAAGAATAAACTGAAATAAAAAACTAAAATTTATTTTAGCTAATTGCCAAAAAAAAAAAAACATTTCTCCTTTTAATTTTCACTTAAGTTAAAAAAACTAAAACCTAAGTGAAAATAATCAATACAATAATTAATTAAAATAATTCAATGATATCCATAAGTGAAAAGGTGTTTTACTTTAGAACTATCAATGTTTAAAATTCGCTCTATCAGGCAAGCAATTGCTGGTGGCCTGACAGTCATCCTCACCTCCTTGTTGAATTCCACAGCCATCTGAGTGAGAAGTGATGTAAAAAAGCCTGAATTCTGCAGGAGAATCCGACCCATCACCCCGAGGTATGTAGACATAACCACAGGATACCTCTGCAGTCAAACACACAAGTACGTGCAAACATTGAAAACTGGAAACGGTGGAGTTTCACTGAAATGAGGTTAGTGTAAGATGAATACTGTAATAGACTATACTGTGTTCAACTCACTTCTCCTTCGACAATCCCCTGTAACACAGCTGGCAGAAGAGGCTGAAACATATGGGAGCCTAATATAGGACTTACTTTGATGGCAATTTCAACAACCTGCAAGAGGCAAAGGGAAAGAGAATGAATTGATCACTGCAGAAAATATACCACAAAAACGGAAAATGGGCATGAGTAGAAATGGAAAGTATAATTGCCTAAAATCCCCAAGTGCTCAAGGAGTTACACAACAGATGGAAATCAAATAGTTAAAACATTTGAGGATTGCGGAAGATCAAACTCATTTTAAAGCTGTGGAAAACAGGTAAATGGGACTAGAGAGAAGTTTTGGAAGAGATGATAAATAGTGGCTGGATCATAGTAAAAGGCTGATGGATCTTCTAAGTAGGAATTGGCTGGTGAGTGATTTGAATGCTCATCTTTAAATCCACTCTTACTATATTATGTTTTTCTTCAAAAACATTCGGATTGTTTCCCACATGGATTGGGTGAAGTTTTATTTATTTATTATTTATTCAATATAATATTTTATGATAATATAAATGTATGGCTTAAACAAACAGTAACCTACTTTTTAATTGTTATTTTATTGTCTACAGCAATTAAGAACAATTGTGGGCATACACACAATAGATACAAATGTATGCACACGTCTTTAAAAACAACAACAAAAAAAACTACAAAGTACACAACAAAAATCTAATATACAGTATCTACATGCATATAACCTACATGTTTTTATAAACAAATTGTAAAATTAGTGCAATACCACATGGCGATTTTTGAAATGGAAATAAATCAATGTTATTTTTTTTTAAATCCCCAAACTAATTGTATTTGCAGTACTGAGGTCTCAGGAACCCCAAACATTAAAAAAGAGATGTTGAATCTGTCAATCAGAACATCAGGGTCATATGCCTTGTTCAAGGGCACAATGGTGGAGGTGCAAGTCTCGCTTCTCGCAGGAATCAAACCACAGGGACTATATTAATATTTCTGAACACCATCATACTCGTGAATCGAGAAGGAGAAGGCCTGGAACAAGCCTACAGGCATTGCCTTGAATCACCATGTTTAATATTACATCACCAGCAAAACCAGATCAAAGCCCCGCTGCACAATTCTGACCTTGAGGACAACCAAATAATTTTTCAATAATCTCAAATTGCCTTGTCGCTCTGAAAGAGAGGACGAGAAGCTTGTAATTGTGTGAATTCTGTTGTCAGACTATGTATTGACTTGAGAAGGAATCTTGGCAGCCCAGGGCCATTAACCTCCTGTTCCACCCTCACTTTGACAGGATGCAGGATAAACCGCTCTCCCTGAAGGTGCGCCACTGTTTTCATTTTTCTTCTTCAAGCTGCTGGTGTACAAACATCCTGGCACACGGGGCAGAAACTTTACTTAACTGACTTCAGAGGGTAATCTTCAAACAACATGTATAAAGTAATGTGTCTGGATTACAGCCATGATGGAGTAGAAAGCTTGAGCTGGCAAAATCTTTCCAGACTGCTGTCGGAATTACACCACTTTCGAGGTTCACTTACATTTATTCCTTTTGACTTCCATTGACTATTTCATGCAAAGATAAGAAAACGTCTTGATCATGTTTAATTCTTTTGATCACAATTGTAGCATAATTTAGCTGAATTTGTTAGTTTTTAGAAATAGTAATAAGTAGCAGTAAATTGCTCCAAGCCATGTCAGCACTGTTTTTTTTTTTTTTAAATGGTAAATACGTGGCGGCCATATTTTTCAAGATATGCGAATGTCCTCACAGACAATCGCGGCACCTTGGACAAACACATCTCACGCCAGTTTTCAAGTCAATCACACTGTTGAATAGATTCCATTCTATAGCACCACCTTTTTCACGCAACCACAAACTGAGCTCATTCATAGGTGTATCGAGTTTGGTGAGATTATCTCATTCCGTTCAAGAGGGATAGCAGTCTTAATAAAGTGGCAACGCCCACTTCGAACATTTTGGTGTCCCGTCATGGATACCAATCAAATTTTTACTTTTCGATAGTTATGAACAATCAGACTCCAGAGTGTTTTTCTGCACCGGTTTGGTTCAGATCGGATGAAAAAACTAGCACTAGTTCACAAAGTAGTTTTTTTATTTTTGTATTTTGACCATTGAATCTGTGACGTGTTTTGTCTGCCTTGAGCCAAGGTTTGCAAAAGAATAAGACACTTGAGTCTGCGCCGAGCGGTTTAGGAGTTCTCTCTCCCAATCAGAGAGAAAGCGGGTGGCAAAAACAGATGGATTATGGCATTCAGAAGGGAGAAAAATGCCAAATTTACCATCTCTCACTCAACAGCTGTACTTTTTTTGTAATTTAATGCCTGGGTAATACAACATTATATAGTGTTATAAATGTACATTAAGTTTTTTTTATAGAAGAATACGTATAAAAAACCCCCACAATTTTGTAATATTAATACTGCTCTGAAAAAAACCCCAAAAACATTAGACTGGGACTTTGACGTAAAACTGCAGGAAGATAACTGCTCAGTTTGTAATAGTTTTTAACTCGCTTCTAATTACAAATGAGGTGAAATTATGTAAACTTCTGCACAAAATAACTTGAGATTACGCTAATGTCAAAAAACAAAGTGAATCTAGCATGCCGTGTTCTAAATGCACGTTATAAACAACTCAAACTCACAGCAAAGGCAGCGATAGAGTTTGTGTGGACCGGCATTTACTGTGAACCGAGCCGCTCTAAAACCCTGTACACTCATATTCAATACAGTGACACGGTGTTCTGATTTCAAAAAGCAACAAGCGAAAACAAAATATAAATCCTCACTGAAACATGACCTTTGAAACACGGATTTAAGAAATTTTTATGCAAATTAAGGACTTATTTTAACATTAACAACACCCTGTAAAAATAAAAAAGGCATGAGTCAAAAATAATTTCTGGTGGTAATCAACTTCATGCTACAACTGTTGACAGAGCGTGACCTCTCAAATTTCTTTTACATTCAATAGAAATGCACTAACCACATCAGTTCTGCTAAAAGCAGCTATAAGAATGTTTCTCAAAGGAAGGATCTGGGCACTGACAGTATGCAAGCTGGTGGTCAGTGTGTGTGTGAGCATCCAAGGATGCCCCTACGGGCTCCCACTTGTACTTGGCTCCAATTGCACAGTTTGCTCTTCAAATCAATCATAAACTACCACATGTTTCCCTGCAGACGTCCTGGCCAGGGCGGATAGAAGGCCAAAAACATTTTCCTAAACTTCACTGAAATCATTCAAACTAGCCTGACATGCTGCCCTAGTTTCATGCAAGTGTCCTTAAAAAGGCAATTTAGTTTCATTTACTCACCCTCATGTCGTTTCAAACATTGTGCACTATTTTACAAGTCTTCTGAACTTACTTCTGAACATCCCAAATTTACACTACCATTCAGTTTTTACATAAAATAATATTTTTGATCAATAAAACTGACAGTAAATACTTTTTATGATGGTTTTGAAGCTTGGAAGCTTTAATTCTCATTGAAATTGAATAGAAAAGTTCTGAACAGGTTGTCCTTTTTTTCCACAGAAAGAACAATTTGCAACAACATGAGAGTGAATAAATGATGAAATTCTTTTAATTTTTAGCTGAACTATCCTCTTAAGCGTGACAAATCCTATTCACACGGTGAGCAACATCTCTGTCTGATTTTTGAGTACTCTTTACAGAAGTACCTTAAAATTAGTTCCTCTTGACTCTGTCATGAAAGGACATGAACTGTATAGTCCTTGAATCGTGTACACCATAGGAGAGTTAAATGGCCTGTCATCTCTCATTGTCCTTTAGCCTTAGACTTAACTGACAACTCTACAAACACATTTTACTGAGAAGATGGCCCCTTCTTTTTGTGTTAATAAAAACATCAATAAAGTGAAAGTAGTGCCTCCAGATACTGCTAATAATAATGAACAGTTAATTAGGGAGTTACAAAGCTGCTGTCCATAGGCCCGATGATTTACGTGCCAAACATGCTACCTGTGGTGTAAGGCAGGGAATCCTCTGTGAGGTTAATCGAATGGCTTCCCACATGTCTGAGACTTTCACTGCCTACACAGTTGCTTTAATGCATTCAGAGCAGTTCTCATGTAGAGAGGTGCAAGTCTGAAAGGTTGTTTGATACATACAAACTCATTAAATGTTAACAGATCAACCATTCACGGACAAACAATTAGTTATTTACATCATTTCAAAGCTGTATTATTGTACAAAAAAGAGAGATATTAAGCAGAATGTCCGTGCTTCTCTTTTCCATTCAACAGGATAACTGGATGGTAAATTATATGGTCAAGATTCAAAAAGGGTAAAAAGCACTTACCTTTTCTATTCTATAAAAAAAAAAAAAAAAAAAAACGTGCTATGTGTACTGTGTGCTAGACTAACAGCACTTGTATACTGTTGCCCTCTTGTTGGTCTGGGCTGGATTTCCCGAAACCTTCTTAACGCTACGCCGTTCTTAAGTTGTACCTTATCGTTATTACGTGTTTCCAGAAACGTTCTTAGTTAAGTATACCTTCGGTAAGTCATACGTTCGGAAGCTTGGTCTGACAGTCTAAACGAATATAATTCTGAAGTTGTAATACAACCAGTGTTCAATTAGGCTAATTCAAGTGTTTTCAAGCAAAGAATAAAATTGTCATTACACTGATTGTTGTTATTGTTGTATTATATTATCCAAAGGTACATCAGCTGGCAAACCATTAGGCATTAAAGGCTTAGAAGTCTATTTAGGGAATGATTGTGGAGGGGAGTTTGCTCAAACTATGGCAGCGATGAATAGTTGTGCTAAATCAAAGATGGCGCCATCCGCCGAGCCCTTTCAAAGACCAGTAAACGCATAAAGGCGACTGCCAGTTAAGCACTGCTCAGACGCTAATTGTTTCTCATGGGGTCATAAGATATTTTCAAACATTTACAGGGAAGAGTCCGTGATTTTATTGCAATCCGAATCCAGATTGTCAGTGTTTTTCTCCCACCACTGGTGTCCTCGGCCGAATTACCTTCTGTTTTTTGACAAATACCAAGGTTTTGTGGTGATTTAATTGCTGTCGTAATCCACATCTCTGAGTTTACAAGAAGAGATCACTTCAAAATTCACTGTTAAAATACTTTTTGCACTGCAGAGCACCGTACATACGATTACGCCTTTATGCGTTTACTGGCCTTTGAAAGGGCTCGGCGGATGGCGCCATCTTTGATTTAGCACAACTATTCATCGCTGCCATAGTTTGAGCAAACTCCCCTCCACAATCATTCCCTAAATTATTATTACTGAAATGTTGGAAAGTATTTACAAGAACAATATTTCATCACACCTCCACCTCAGCGAACAAAAAGGGGAAAGAGAAGAAAGCACGTAAACATCTGAAATGGGCCTTTATTGTGGCAGAAATATATGACACAATTTTAAAATATGTAGGCTAGGCTATTTTTTTTTTAATATATAATATCCCTTAAGTCCTAATAAATGTAATTTCAACTATTTCTGAAGTGATTCTTTTATAAAGAACACCACTTTCTCAAATAACGCAGTGATGCAGCCCCCTTCATGAGTGAATAATTGATACTCAAGCCATCGGTATCATCCAATTCAGCATCACCGCCACGGACAGCACCTGGTAACGTCGACCGTAAGAAGGTACATAAGCAACCTCCTAAGATATGGTTCGGGGAACACGCCTAGAAATGGTATACCTTTAGTTAAGTTATATCTCTAGAGTCTTCGCAGCACGCTAAGAGACAACGTTATTGGGAAATCCAGCCCTGATTGCTTCTATTGTTCTCCTCATTTGTAAGTCGCTTTGGATAAACCATTCAAAGTTCAGTACGATTTTTTTACTTAATTAAAAATGTTAGTAAAGACATTTATGATGTTACAAAAGATTTCAGTTTCAAATAAATACTTTTCTTTTGAACTTTCTATTTATCAAAAAAAATCTGACACAGTTTCCACAAAAATATTACATAGCAAAACTATTTTTAACATTGATAATAATCAGAATTTTATTTGAGCACCTAATCAACAACAAAAAAACTGAAAATGGAGCTTTGCCACCACAGTAATAAATAACATATTACAATACATTAAAATAGTTATTTTAAGTTGTAATATTTCACAATATTACTGTTTGACTGTATTTTTTGATCAAATAAATGCAGCCTTGGTGAGTGAGACTTTTCAAAAACATTAACAAAATCTTCCAGACCACAAACTTAATAATGCAAGCTCTTCACTGCTAATGTTCCAATTTGTCATTTCTTTCAAATCTTATTTGCAGTCGTATTTGTATCAAATTCATATGTGGAGCTCTAAAATCACCATTCGGAGCATGGAAAAGAGGAGCTTGGACATTGTGCCCAAAAAATCATTTTGAGTTTCACGGTGGGAAGAATATAAAGTTGAACGATATGGGAAGGGGGGGGGGGTAACCAATTAACCATCATAATTGGTTCTGAAAGTATAATGCTGTATACAGGGATTCAATGCAAACAAGTTGAGAATGCTGTGAATTTCCCACCTAGCAAACCATACTTGTTATTTTCAACAAACGTCTTTTACACGCAGATTCCCACCATCAAAAGGCACAAAACAAGCCTTTCTATCAAAATGTCAAAAATATACATGTGTGTCTCAGATAACCTTGGGCTCGTTTTTTCCAATTAAAGTTGCCTTCACTCTAGTGGAAAGATGCTGCCTGTTGGCACAACGCAAGACGCGGAGCGCGTAGACGTGTGCACACCTGCGCTCTATGCTACTTAGGATCTACAGAGAAAAATGATTAAAGTTAATTAGAAAAGTTTCACAGTATACCCTGAAGAGATGACAGCACAATGATGCAGTCACAATACAATGCTAACATAAAAAAAACAAATATCCAAAACCTCTGGTAATGCATTCCAGCTCTTCCTGTGGGGGCGCGGAGAACGTTTTATGCTCCAAATTGGCTTGGGGTCTCCGATGAGCATCTGCTAACCTATGAAGGAGCAGCTGGAGGCCAAAGCGAAAAGCTTTATCTGTAATGGCAGCATCCTGGCACCCACTCTGTCTCTCCACCTCCAGAGAGGACAGGCACTGCAGTTGCGGACAAGAAGCTCGCTTTGAAGCCCACATCAGACAGGCTTCTTGCCGTTTGACCCCTGCAAGATAATTATCTGTGCTACAAGGTCCGATTGGTCACATGGCAAAATGAATTAATTAAAATGCTCGAAAATAAGTTAATAAAATAGCACGGTCCTGCAAATAGTGCTTTCACCATTTCTTCAAAGTAGAAATCCACCGCAACTGTTGGTGTGGAAACGAGAAGTGTTTGAAAAACGGAGGGCGATGTCAAAGAGCGCGCCTCTTCTGTCAGATCTAAGAGCTTTAGTGCATAAGGTAAAGCAAGCAAAGTTGAGATTGGCTTCAAAAAAAAAAAAAAAAAAGAAAGAAGCTGAGCTGACTGGTCTACTCAAAACCAAAATGACAGAGTTGAGGAACGGGTTCTCTAGTCATTACTCTGCAGCAGTGTCAGGGCACTTCATTTCACAACAGAGCGTCAAGACAAGCACAAAAGAGCCTTTCGAGGAAGGATGGATCAGGCTGTTTGCGAAAGAGTGTTAGGGATTGAGTCGTACCTTCAAAACCTGGACCTGCCCTTCTGTGGTGATGTCTCTCAGAAGTTCACAGAAAGATCTGCAGAGAGCTTCAGCATAGTTCTGCAGAGAGAGAGAGAGACGAGTGTAAAAACAGGGCACAATCATTCCTGTTATGAAGTACATCATATACTGTATGTCTTATTATATTAGGAAAAATATTGACATGTAATTAAAAAAGTTGTATTTGATCATATTACCACAATTAAGTGAACACATTTTAAATGATTTTGCTGCTTTAGTTTGAGACTGTTGCCATTTTTACCATCAACTTAAAATATATATATTTTATGAGAAATATTTCAAATATTGTAGCATTTTTTCCTAATACAAGTATCCCAACAAAACATCTCAGAAATATCACACTTAATCCGTTAATTTAATTAACAACAGGCAGTTTATTAGAAAAATAACAATTTCTCCAGAAAGCAACACCATTTTTGATGGGAAAATGACAACATACACATCATTATGTATTAGCAATGGATTTAATTAATTCTAAGTTGTTCTGTGTGTTAGTCTGGTTTTAATTTAAATAATGGTTTGTTAAAACATTTCATTCTGTTAGATCTTATAAAATGAAAGAAACAGGGGCAGTCAATTTTTCCAACCAAAATATGGTAATAAAAAAAAAATCTAAATGAACTAAATTAACATGTTACCATCCTCATATAAGCTAACTTTAGCTCTTTATTAACATCATGTTACACATCCTGTTCGTTTACTCATTGTCGTGTACATAACTTACTTAGAATTTATAAATTGCCTAAGTTTGAAAGTCATTTAGTAATGTATTCTTATTTTTTCGTTACAGAGCTTAAAAGATCCTGCAAACAGGAATGATCCTGCAGAAGTCAGATTGTACAAAATATTTAAATCTGAAACATCACACACAGAGTAGTCTGTTAAGATTTATTCCACATTCATCTTTTGAAAGTGCAAATAAGGTTACGTTCACACAGTCATTCCCATCTTCTTTGAATTTACTCTTATTTGAAGTCGTTTTTTTACTCCTACCTGTAAGAAATCTGTAGCAGAGAGATAAATGTAGGCATTGATGATCTGAAAGCACGTGCGCACATTCTCCGAGCTCAGTTCTGAAATAAAGAAACAAAATAAGAATGAAACCAGGGTGAACCAATATCACAGAGTAATATCGCTGAGAGAAAAATAACAGTTGGGAAAGAACATGAATACCAGCAGCGAGGGAGACTGAAGCGGTGTGTGGAAAGAAAGTAAAATGGTTACATTTCATATAACAAAACAGCCGTCTGGAGCACAGACAACTTTAAAACACTGCTACTCGGACTCATCGAGAACTCACACTCCTGTAGATAGAAGACAAGAACTGCAGTGGCAGACATTACCTTCACTTATTACACAGTTCTGCGAAATACTTGATTCTGATTGGTCGTTGGTCAGGGAATTACCAATAATTGCTGCAGATAAAGTAACTTAGCACAGAATCGCCTTTCCCAATTTGCAGACAGCTTTTTACAGAAAGAGTCGTCAGTATTGTTCCACTCAATGTTAATGAGTAGTTGAAAAATGTCTCCCAGTTCATCTGGGCTTATTGCGAGACCAAATATTCACTATTTGTGGTTCAAATCTGGACTCTGACAAAACATGTTCTCAAGCCACTTCTTTATTGTCTTTGCAATTTGAACAAGAGCATTATCTTGTTGAAAAATAACATCTGATCATTCCTCTTCAGATAACAACTTTTCATTTGTGGGGTGCAAGCCATTCTGTAATATTCTCTTGTTCTCCAAAGCATTAAATGATTTTTCACAGTGAGGTAGCTCACCGATACACAATGACACAGTCTCTTCCTCCATGCTTCACTGTAACAGAGATGCATTTATTTATATATTTCTCACCAGATTTTCAAAGACATCGCTCTGGAGCATCTCGTGTTTCATTGTGATTCATCACTCCACACTACTCTGCTGAACCACGCTGAAACAAACTTCCCATATTCTGCCAAAAACGTTCTGTCTTTGATGTTTTTCTGAGATAGCAGAAATTGTTAATTTCCTGACCAATAGTTTGTAGTTAAGAAAATTAAATGCTTTGTGTTTAGCCATTGTTTGTGTGTGTGTGTGTGTGTTATATATATATATGTATGTATATATATTAGGGGTGTAACGGTTCACAAAATTCACGGTTCGGTTCGATACGATACACTTGTGCCACGGTTCGGTTCGGTACGGTTCGGTACGTTTTCAATGCAGCAAAAAGAAAGAAATGCCAGAGAAATTTCCTTGATTTTTTTTATTTTATTATATTTTTATTAAAACTAACATCATAAAGTATGATATATTTTTTTAACTTTGAGCAATGATGGAGCTATACTTGACTTTTCTTAGGAGCATATAAAACAAAACAGCTCCTTGGACAAAATGAAATGTTATATTGTAGTAGTTATAAACAAAGGTTTATTTTAGTTCAGATTAACATTTGAGGGCAGCAATTGTATTCATAATGTCAAAATAAAACCGACGTAATGTTACTTGAAAGCATTATAGCCTACTATTCCTGCCAAACCTCCGTGGTTACAGTTAGTGTTACTACACTACTACATATCCATGGTGATGTTGCTGATCTGTGGACACTGGATAGTTCATGGCACATGTTTCTTCCTGGTTTCCACGTCAGCGCAGTTTGATCCGTTAATAACGGAGAAATGTGAATGTTTCTCACTAGATCTCGCAGCGATGTTATTACTTCAAGTTCAATAGCGAATTCAAATGCTTTCTTTACTGGATGTCTCAGCGCTATGTAGTAACAGAGATCGGCTCGCGCTGCATTGGTCCAAATAAACAGTCCGTCAACCACATAATAAGGAGTAGCTCAATTTCGTTCCGCACATTACATTTGCCATTTGTTGTGGGGCAATGTTGTGGTCGCGCCAGCATCTCGAGTGCATTTAAAATAACGAAAGTTTGGTCGGCAGGAAAAATTGGACCTTCTGGCACCAACAATCATGCCACGTTCAAAGTCACTCAAATCACCTTTCTTCCCCATACTGATGCTCGGTTTGAACTGCAGGAGATTGTCTTGACCATGTCTACATGCCTAAACGCACTGAGTTGCCGCCATGTGATTGGCTGCTTAGAAATTAAGTGTTAACGAGCAGTTGGACAGGTGTACCTAATAAAGTGGCCGGTGAGTGTATATATATATATATATATATATATATATATATATATATATATGTATGTATGTATTAAAATAATTTTAAAAAGATAAACAGTTAATGTTTGTTAAAAATGTTATTAGATGCATTTACTGAACCCATCTACTGTACATTTGACAGTATTTTTTAACAATTATTAAGTAATTAATTTTGATTAGCCCTTGTTAAAATTTCTCTATTTTCCCTTTGGAGTGCTAGTGAAACAACTAAAATCAAAGGTTACATTACACTTACACTAAGCTTTAAGTAGAGAGATAATCATACAGCAATTACAGTAATAACTATATCAATACACATTGACAACAGTGAACAAGGAGGAAGCCACTCATCTACTGCTTATCTTGCTATTCATTGCTACAGTTGCTATGGAATCCAAAAATCACCTTTTTTATTTTCAATTAGAAGAAGGTGAACTTATTGAGCTTGACTTGTGGCCTTTATCCTGTTAAATATGACTTTAATATATTTTCACATGATTTTCAGTTGGTTACTGTGAAAATCAGGACACTGCGAAGGCCAACTGTCCCGGCTTCCCTTTGCAGACGACCTTGCACAAAGCCAAGGTTGACCTCAGCTGAAAAAATGGTGCAAAATGTCTCAAAGGCTGAATAGGATTTGGGGTGAATTCCAAGGGCTTTAGGATGGGCTGACCCTTATATTGTTAACAGTAATGAGAGATGGCAGAATCACTGCTTCAATTGTGCCTGGAACCGCAGCGTGTTTTGTACTTTTCTAAGGTCAAGAGGGTCTCCATTCTGCACAACCTCTCAGTGACACACACGGCACTACTGCCATCCTCATCTGATGATCTGAAGATAAAATTGCTTTTCTGAGCTGGTTAAGTTCAAACGCAACATCACAAGCCCCTTCATCTGCAGGATGGACAGAAAAACACACAAATCGCCAGTGAAAATCCAGTGGCTGTTTCTGTTCCACTTGTGTGGACAGACATATACACACGATACATGTACACACACATGGGATATTACACCATGTCATTATTTATTTAACAAAAACTAGGCCAAAATAAAAAAAGCCATGTGTGACAAACTAAGTACACTCTTAATGATTCCATTGGAATTCAGAGGGTAAGTAGAAGTCAGACACTGCTAATCAAATGCCTTTGGTTAATTGATCATTAACAAGTGTGATCACCTCCATAAAAGCAGAAGATTTGGCAGTTTGCTGGTCTAGAGCATTCAGGTGTGTTAACAATGCCAAGGAGGAAATCGGGGCAATGTTCTTAGAGAAGCCATTATTGCTGCCCATCAATCTGGAAAGGGCTTAAATGCCAATTTCAAACAATTTGAAATCCATCATTCTACAGTGAGAAGGGTTATTCACAAGTGGAAAACATTCAAGACAGTTGCCAATCTTTCCAGGAGTGGACATCCCATCAAATTCACCCAAAGGTCAGATTGTGCACTGTTCAGAGAAGTCGCAAAACAGCCAAGAACTACATCTCAGACTCTACAGGCCTCAGTTAACATTTTAAAATTCAGTACAATTAAAAAATACGGGATAAGTATGGCATGTTTGCAAGGGTTGCAAGGAGAAAACCTCTTCTCTCTCAAAAGCACATGGCAGCACGCCTTAGGTTTGCAAAGTTGCATCTGACCAAACCACAAGCCTTCTGGAACAATGTTCTTTGGACAGATGAGACAAAAGTGGAGATGTTTGGTTATAATGCACAGCGCCACGTTTGGCGAAAATCAGCCCAAAGAGCCCTCTGAAAGAGGATTGATGATTTTTGCCTTGTTATGCAGCCACAGGACCTAGGAACCTTGCAGTCATTGAATCGACCATGAACTCCTCTGTATACCAAAGTATTCTAGAGTCAAATGTGAGGCCATCTGTCTGACAGCTAGAGCTAGACCGATATTAGGTCAAGCAACAGGAAAATGATCCCAAGCACACCAACAAATCTACAACAGATCGGCTGAAAAAGAAAAGAATCAAGGTGTTGCAATGCCCCAGTCAAAGTCCAGACCTCAACCCGATTGAAATGCTGTGGCGGGACCTTAAAAGAGATGTGCATAAACAAATACCCGCAAAGTGCGCAAACCTCAATGAACTGAAGCAGCGTTGTAAAGAAGAGTGGGACAAAATTCCGCGACAACGATGTGAGACTGATAAAACCATACAGAAAATGTTTTTTTCAATGTATTGCTGCTTAGTGTTGCTCAACACGCAATTGAATCATAGGGTGTACTTAGTTTGTCACATGGCTTTCCCATTTACATTTTTAATTTCTGTGTATGTATATATTTATATATATATATATATATACATATATACATAGTCATGTGAAAAAGAAAAGACCCCTTTTAGAATTTTATGGTTTTATGTATCAGAACATAAGTTATCTGGTTGTTATATATATATATTTCACATATTCACATACACACACACAGACACACACGCAAGCATATATACCCTGACACTGTTCAGATAAAGCAGCTGGTTTCTCAGAAATGGGATTTGTTCAACTGTGTTGAGTGGTCCATTTCCTGTACAAAAGCACTTTACGCTTCCTCTTCATACCGCACTATCATGGGAACGCAGTCCGCTGACTGCTTGGATTTCAAACCATTTGAATAAAATTAAAATCGTTCCCATTTTACAATAAATAAACGAAATAGTTTCTGAAGCTCCCCCGGTTCCCCTCGCCGTGATTCCCAGACATCTAACGATGATGAGGTACGAAACAATTTAATTTATACCATCTCGTGCAGTTCATGAATATTGATGTCATCAGAAGAACGGCAGCTCTGCTCAGCCTCTAGAGCACCGTAACAAGTGTGGCATGAGCACTGTTATTACACAGAGACATACAATGAGCTGAACAACTGGAAAAAAAAATGAATCCTATCCTGCTATTTCACAATTAGTCAGCAGTGATTTTTCAGACTATGGGTAAACCAATCTGATTTAATATATGTACCAGCACCAGGGGCGTTTCTAGGATTTTCATTTTAGCCCTCAATGAGGGTATAAAAAAAAAAGGTAACACTTTAGTTTAGGGTCTAATGCTCACTTTCATTACCATGCAATGGCAGGGTTTTATAATCACTGTAGTCTTGAATTTGAGTTAGGTTAGTTAGGGCGATTCGTGGTTTCCCCGAGAAATGTTTTATTTCTCTGAACTATAATGCGCATCTTAAGATGTTTTGAAGGCAAAAAAAAAAAAGGATAACAACAGCTTTAAAACCATGTCAGTGGGCAGCTGATTATTTTTCTCTCCTCATCAGCATCACACTCTTTTTCTCTTTGTTTTTATCTTGCCCTGTCTCTTCCCTTCTTAAAGCTGAGCTTTGACTGATATAAGCTTTTCATTTTTGTCTGTCAGTGAAGAAAGTAAACATAGGGTCAACTGATAGTTGATTTAGCCTATGAATCATTTTCTCAGACATGTTAATTTACTGAAAACTACTAGGAAAGCTAGGTAACTAAGTTTATTAAATTAATTCATATTAAAGGCTACACATTCATTATTGATCTTATGCCTAATACAGGGCTTTATAAATCAAAGAGGTCCTAAATTTGAGGTTGGTAGGGGGTTCAATTTTTTTATTTCTCTGATATGTGCATTTCAAGACGTTTGAAGACCAAAAAAAATGATAAGAAATAGCTTTAAAACCATGTCAGTAGACTATTTGTCAATACCTGCTCTCTCCTCATCTTCATCATCCTTTCTTTTTTGTTCAGTCTCCTCACATTGCCCTTTCTCTTCCCGTCCTAAAGCTGAGCTTTTTTTATTTACTAAAGGCTACAATTTGTATTATATTCTCAATATGTACACATTCATTAATCCTGTACCTAACATGATGAAAACGGCTTTGTTAATGTTTCTTGTGCCCTCACAATGACAGAAAACTGTATTAGCCTACTTTAGGCTGTATGAGTCACGTTACAGGCCTATTTTCAGTTCAAAATGGCGAAATTAGACAAAACTATATTAGTTTTCCTCATTATTTTTTGTCATTCGTTTTAACATTTATGACCTTAAAAAACTGTCAAATGAAGCCCCCCTGAAGCCCCCCTAAAAAGGGCCTAGTGACGCCCCCTGACCAGCACAATGAATATAAGTGGAGGTCTGATGCTGTGATTTCCGTCAATAGAACTTATTTTCAGAGCAGCAGCATGACAGGTATGAAAGCGAGGTTGTGAGGGATAGAATTACTGTGTTTTCAATAGCACCCGCTGTAAAACGCTGTATTAAGCTCCTAGATGACTTATTATTTTCCACAGCTCATATTGACTGGAGTTTTTTTGTCTACTGAAATTTCTCAGAAAGATATTTTTGCAGTGTTTCATCAGCAGAACAATCCCAAAAACACATTAAATAACAGTACAACCCACTGAGAGATGTCCACACAGCCTCGCTTTCATTCATGTTTTAACATCAAAAAAGGCACTGCTGTGAAAAAGGTCTATAAAGCCATAGCTGATAGAATTCCTGGGTGTTTCAACTATGGACACGTTTTGCCCCATGAAATAAATAACTATTTTAAATAAAATAGTCTTTTTGATGTGTGAAAGCAATTTCTATCATATTTCAAATTATATTGTGTTAAATAGCATTCTGTTAATGAAAATGACAGTTGTGGGACAATCAACGCTTATGATTTTTTTTATATATATATATAAATCATTGCCACTCAACAAATATTTCAATGTTTTTTTTTTTAGATGTAATAACTTAAGAATAAAAATCATCTGAAGGCATAAATGTGCTGTAAAAAATAATAATAAAAAAAACACCCCCATATAAAATCAAAATATCACCAATTATAGGCAAACGCAACAATAAAATGCCCACAAACAAACTTTTTGTAAAGACTTGCTTTGGTTTTCTTTATGCTAAACTCTGAAGTGTTAAATGTATTCCTAATGCCATAGCAGGAGTATTTACACCACTAATTCATTTCTGCTGTCACAAATTGAGAAGTTAATTACATTCCTGAAAACTTTATTAAGCTAAGTGTCAACATTTCAGAAGGCCACATGGAGTTAGAGTCCATAATGGAAAAATGCTGATCCCATGTCATTTTGCAGGTCTGGTTACAGATTAAATCAGCCCAACCAACCACCATTCAGAGAATATTATACATTACAATTAATATCAGATATGCATTGTCAACAGTCTTGCCATTCATCATCCCTTTCAAAGCTTGTTTTTTTATCGAAAAAGCTGGCAATGTCTGACAGCAAAAAGTGACGTCAATTTAAGCGTGCCAATGGAACTCATACTATATAAATCAAAATAAAACCACTTACAAACAAACACAATCGTAATGTCTGCATTCATTGCCATCACTGTAGTTATTTATTGTAAAGATGGAATGCCATGGAGGATAAATCTGAGTATTATAGACATTTTTTTCTGGGAAAGAAAAAAGTGCTAAGATTCTCTGAAATCTATTATTGATGCTAAAGGGAACTGTAAAATTAACATTTGTTGAGTTTGTATTCAAATATAACAATTAGCTGGGAATTGTTGGACTAATGCAGTCAGACAGAATTATGAGCTAATCTTGCTCTGACTAAACCCGGCTCCCTCTGAGAATATAATGACCACTCCATTAAGGCATGATTAAACATGCTGCTATTCAAATCTTTTTTTCTTTTCTTTTTTTCTGGTTTCATGTCAGTTTTATATAGGCTATATAAGAAACCTGAATGGCAATTAAATGGCCTTTACCATTTAACTATGAACTTCTTTTTAAGTACTTAAATCTTAAGGAAAATGCGAAGAGTAGAATGTGAAGAGTAGAAAAACATTTACTTTTATACATTTACTGGACACTTAATTGAACGTAGATTACAAATGACAAAAAGAGCAGATAATTATCAGACATGAGCCAACAATATTAGCAGCACTGCAACAGAAATGAGTACTACATATTTTGCACCTGACTAGTTCGCCTGAAGAACTAGCTGACGTATGCGTTCACCTGACCCCAAATCATTTCTTAGGATGCGGACAGACACATACAAAATGGCTGGCTGGAGAGCAATGGATTCAAATATAATGTTTTTAAAACTACTAACTTAACACAATGTCTTAAATGCAAACTTATGGCATGAGACATTTAAAAAAAACATTAGAAATGAATGCAACGAAGCTTTAAAAAAAAAGAAAAAAAAAGCAATCTTCAGGATGGGAAAGGCATCATATACATTTTTACAAAAGCACATATAATTTCTGAAGTTAAAATAAAGAAAAATGTTAATCTATTCGACTTCACTCATAACCAATCCGTACTGCAATGCTAAAAAGGTGAGTGGCTTTATTTAATATAGTGCTTACATGTGCAATAATTTTTTATTACTATTCAATAATAACTGAAAAAGTATAGTAGTGGAATTTCCATAAAAATAAAATAAAAAAACTGAATAGTGCTTACTATTAAGCTATTACTGTTTAAATGCTTAAGGACAATGAGGGACAGATACAAGGTCTTCCTTGTGCACCGAAGTGAAACAAATCTCAATTTCATCCCTCGTGCCAGCTAACATGCTTTTAATATTCAGTCATTGTTCCTTGCTTCATTAAGACATTAAGAGCTGAGGCCTTCAGAAACGTTAAGTTCTCAAGAGTGCAGACAGCCAAGGGCCAAGCCCAAAGCACCCAGAGGCATGAAGGCAAAAAAATAAAAAACCTGTCAGCTGAACAGATGTGTGCAGGGCACTGATAATGCATTTAGATGTGAAAATGAAACAAAATACACACAAATTCCACATAGCTGCCATTCTTTCCCACTGACATTAAATCAAGAAAAGCGATATAACCTCTTGAAAAACCAACCCAAGCCTCCAAGGATTTTTGTCATTAAATTATTTCGAAAAAGGTCACATCTAAACTATAGCTTGAGGCAACGAACCAAATGTTATACATTAAGAGTAAACAATTTAGCTTAACAATTCGAAATATCAATGAAATCAATGTACAAAAGAAAATCCATGTCAGGTTTTAAGACTGGTCTGGTCAGGTCAACATGAAGCCACATTTATAAAATAAACTCAAACAAGCTAATAGGGAGAAATGTGCCATCACTGTTAACAGACCAAAAGCTTTACATATGCATCCAGCGGCTTTCACAGAGGTGATGATAATGCTACATTCATTTAACTAGAGGAGAATTAGATGTACCCTGTGAAGAGCTCCACCTGTGTGCGAAACATTTCGTTTGTAGAGAAAATTATGTAAATTGCATTTCAATATGTATGGTGTGACACTCTCAATTGTTTCCTTGCCAGCGCTTTTAAGCACATAGTGTTGAATCCACAAAGACTTTTTCATGCTTTTCATGACAAGCTAAAGGGCATAAAGTTAGGCAGTTTGTGTTTTGTTTTATTTTTTTTAAACTCATCTCTGCATATCATAAGTGCATGTTCAACTGATAGGAAACACAGTAATCATTTCATTCAGAGATGAAATCTTTGATGAGAAAAAAAACAACAACTATATTTCTCCCAGTACGACACTAAATTGATCCAGATTTTCAAATATCGCCATCATTGTTATGATGATTATAGACTGTCCTCCCAGTACAGTCTATTGTTGTGAATAGACATACGACACACAAGACGAAAGACATCACAGATTTCTCAAAATACAGATATTTTAATTCATTCAAATGTATTCTTACTGTAAATAAGATCTTGTGACTGGAAACAAATAAGACTGAAAGATTTTTGTAAAAACATGTTAAAGATCTTTACTTTATCCGTAATTTAATTGTTTAATTATTTAATGAATTAAGAGGCCTTTTAAGAAAGATGACACTATAAACTAAAATTGTGAGCAGAGATAAAATGTCCTTGGCCTTTGGAATTAAAATAGCCCCACATCATCACACACCCTTCACCATACCTAGAGATTGGCATGGGGTACTTTCCATAAGATCATCTCTCAATGCAAATCAAACCAGCAAGATCTCTAGGTATGGTGAAGGGTGTGAGATGATGTGGGTCTATTTTAATTCCAAAGGCCAAGGGAACTTAATCAGGATGCATAGTATCCTGGATCCATGAAATAACTGGCCTTTAAAAATAAAAATCTGCCTGCCTCTATGGGAATTTAACTTAGGGGTGTCCTGACTTATGGACCCTGTATTTTAAGGAAGAACATTTATTTATTTATGATACATTATTCGTTCACAAAGAAAATTGGTGTCCTTAAAGGTTGGATTTTTCCTAATTTTTTTTATTAAGGCATTAAGTTCAATTTCCAAAAGATGATTTTTTTATTCCTCTTTTTAGACAACTTTAGCATGGGTGTCCAAACGTATGCACACCACTGTAGATAGGTAGAACAACGGTTGGATGGACAGATAAACATACAGAAAAAGATACAGACAGACAGAAAAGAAATAGACAGATACACAGACAGACAGACAGAAAAAGTGATGGATGATGGATAAATAAATACAAAGATAGACAGACAAACTGATACATAGAATGACAGACAGATACATAGAAAGATAGGGAGATAGACAACATGAAAACTGATGCATCCATAAAAACAGTATCCCACAGCTCTATTAATAACCGTGTCTCCTGAGGTTTAATAACAGGAATTGTGTTTTGTCTTCACATAACCAGTGGTAGTCCTACAGACTCCGACTTCGTACACAGCCCCTTGTTGATATTTGTTCGAGTGGCGCTTCTGAAAGTTTAGTCCTTAAAGAAAATACGATTTATTTATTTTTTGCCTCTAAGGGATTGTTATGAAATGTAGATGCCGCTCCATTACTAGCATCTCTCACGGGCATTTTTCTGATCTTTGCTTAAGGCTTGTGGCTACGACTCTTTGACACAGCCAGTAAACACTACTAACAGCCAGAGCATCTAGGCACTTTTTTTTTTTAAATGTCAAGAGATTCACAAAAGAGATAGTCAAAGAGGCAGATAGAGCATCCCTTGATCAGATGAAATCCAGACAAACAGCATATCTAAAGCCTGAAAAGCATTTCTCAGCATATCAAGAACAGAGGGCCTCATTACTTGTCCTGGAAGAAAAACACACAAACAATGGCACGCTCAGCAGTTTCAAGCGAGACAGACTAAAACTCTGGCAGACGAGAAATATTCTTCCACTGAAAAAAGTCAGTCAAAGGGTCGTTGAAACATCCATAAGGTGAAGTCACATTTGGTTTAAGAAATTCTATGGCTTTTTGCTGTTGGGGTCAAAAAAAAAAAAAAAAGACAATTCAGTGAGCGTTTCTACTGCAGGGTCTGATATAACTTGGAGGGAGGGACAATTCCAGCGCTGTTAAGATCATCAACCGCTGCCATCAGTAACAGTGAAATAACTCACCATAGAAACATATTTCTTGAAAAAGCAATGACTTTCCTGCCACTGTGAACTGCTGTAGGTAAAGCTAACTGGCTTAGGCATCAGCCTGATGGCATTTCAGATACTCACCGGTGATATTGAAATAGCCACACAAAAGGCTAGGAAGTTTTGTTAGGTTATTAAAACCGCTGCAAACCACCTCTGGCATTTAAAAGGAAAATGGCCCTAAGTTGACTTATTATGGGATTTCTGTTGTGTATGTGTGAGAATAAGTAGGAGTATTTACACTGCTAATAAAGCTCTGCTGGCACAAACAGAGAGGTTCATTAAATTTCTGAAAATCTTATTAAACCAAGTGTCAGCATTTCCATTACAGGCTCTAACCTCCCATGCGGGTTAAGGGGAAAGCCACTTCAGTTCACAGGTCTGATGGCGCAGAGTAAATGTGTAAAGCACCAACCCAAAAAACTGAATAGTGCCATTCAGAGATCATTATACATTACAGTTAATAATAAAGGTGTTAGAGGTTCTGCAATTTTCCAATCATTTTTCAAAAACTCAATCCCTGATTGTACTGTGCTGAGTAGAAGCTAACGAATTGTCCTCCTACCTAATCATTTTTTAATTTTTTTTATTCTAAAAGAGTTCTATCAAACGATACCAGCCATTTGACTCTCCTTGCTACAGTTTTGGAGTTCTGAGTCTTTACTTTTGTGTATGTCACTCTAAAAATGCCTTCGGGGCTTAAAGGGCCATTCCACTGTAACAGGAAGCAAATGGCAGCGCCATGGTAAACCAGCTCCGCATCACACACACGCTCCAGAATCAGAGAAAGACAGTAGTGTAGTCAGCAGGAGGGCCGTAGCAGGAGCCTCTCATCCCAGACCTCAGCAGGTGAGAAGCTGCGAGCAGTGAGAGATGAAGGAAGTGAGCTGTTTGGCACACAGCGAGAGCTCTCCTCCCCTGTCGAACAGGGCTAAGAACACATGAGATTTCATCACCCAGGCAGATAAGCTGGCCTGAACGGTGCGCTGCGATCGGAAGAGCGCTGGCTGCAGGCGACAACGTGAAACTTTTTTCCTTTTCACATTCTGTCAAAGGGAGTTACGTTTTCGACCTCTCTTGTCCCACTTTGCATTTGTAAAAGCCATACTGCTATGAATTACCAGATTTCAGAGAAAAAGAAAATTCAGTCACTGTCACAATACCAAAATGTAGTCATTATCAATACCAGTGAAATTCATGATTCTGAACACCAGTTCTGAACTACTACAACTCAAAAGCCACCAATAAGCAGTTTTATTTTATTTTATGACCAATAACTCCATTGAAAGACTAAAGCCTGGGATACACCAAGCCGACGTCAAAGAACTTGTGGCGATGAAAGCTGACCGTATTGTCGCTTCTTGTCTCGGCCAAAAAGCTGCTCTTGAAAACACCAAACGGTCTACTGGTGACGGTCAACTAGCATGTGCGTTCTGTGCCTGCGTGTAAGGAAATAACCGTCTATATCAGCAGGTATCAATAGCCTATTAACTGAAACAAAGCAGTGCTTGCTTACCATTTTAAAAATCGATCATGCTGATCACTTTCTTCATTCCAGTCGACTGAAGTGATTATGAATATATTCGTGCATGTGAATGCTAAGGTAAGATGATGTAAAATTATAATAGCCTTCTGTTTGTATACTGCCTTGACTTCTTTCGCTTTATACTCGTTCGCGAAACTGAAAACCAAATCAGAGTTCTCTCTAACTGAAGGCACTTATGTGCATTCAATATGCTGAATTGGCCCCCAAAAAAGCATCTGACTAGAGCCAACGGTGTGGAATACACCGGAAAAAAAACTAAGCCGACCGATGCTCAAAAACGGCCAACAGTCGGCTTGGTGTGTCCCGGGCTTAATGTTGGTAGGCTATATTTTTTTTATTTTAGAATCAAGTTTGTACCAGTACTTTCGAAATCTCTCTAGATGATACAGACTAATTTCCGGTCAGAGGCCATCCTCATTCCATTCCATGGAGAGAATTTTTTTTTTTCCTCAACTATCTCCCCGAAGAATGGATGAAAGAGACTGAGTCTTAACAGGCCCTTGTGCTAATATTACCATCAGCACCTGAAAGAGACGAGGATAGGAGAAATGAGCATGCAAATGGAAAAATCACTTCAATCAGCTGCCTCTCTTTGCATTTCAATGGACCGGCAGATGCTTTAATATAACGCTTTCTCTTATTCTCTCTCTCTCGTACTGACCTCTACCATCCCTCGACTCCGAGGGCTACGCATCTTTTCCAACCATCTAAGTTTATGAGAGGTGTTGGTCTTACGCTTGAACGGTCCCTACCCAGCGAAACCCTTCCGTGTGACATTTCCCAGAGGCTAGGAGGCGGTGATGCAAGCATATTTAATTACAGTGCCCCAATCAAACCGTTAATTATCTAATTCTAAATACATCTCCAGGGAAGCAAAACCAGTTATTTCTGTGTTGCCTCAGTCGGTCTGAAAATGATCGTATTCACATCTGAGAAAGAGTCCTATTACAACCAAAATACCATTTAAGTGACTTAAAGATACAAGTGAAAAAGACAACCATTAAAGGGATCTAACTAAACAGAATAAAGAGCTCAACAACTATCAACTAGAATATGAATTTGGCCTCTGCTCACCCACATGAATAAAAGAACTACATCATAAGGAAGCTGCTGATTGACAACCAATCTGACCAATGACTGAAATTTTAAAAACCCATTAGACCACAGGATCGAGGTCAACCTAGTTAATATTCAGCCAACAAGAATTGAGAAAATAGAAGAGGATGAATTAAGTTCTACTCTGGAAATTCAGCAGGATAAAGTCAGTACTGCATTTCAGGGCCATTCGACAGTAAAAATGGCTTTTAGGTTGAGCCTAGGGGTTAAACGGATCGTTGTTGAGCCTAGGGGTTAAACGGATCGTTGTTGATCCGTGATCCGTACAGACCAGGCCCCATGGTTCGACACGCATGTGATTCGCTGATCAATTGCGGATCAAAGTTTAATCGCAATAGAGTGAAAGGTTATCATTTGAACATGTTTTTTCCTGCTAGTTTACACATTTAATAGATTTTAAGACTAGATGAGGCAAAAAATAATTGAATTCTGTATTCAATTGAAATGAATTGAATTGTGCGCTGTTATCTGTTTTTTCATTTAATTATTACATTTCTGAACCCGAAATTAATACTACAGTTAGACCTTACTTTATTTGTAACTTTGTTAGGTTGTATTTATCGATGCTTGTAATTGGTGTAAAGTATTAGTTATTTTTACTGTCTGTTCACTTGCCTTTAATAATGTTTTAACTTTATTAGTAAGGCTAGTCGTTTTGTTGCTGTGGTATCAGAGTACTTAAAGTGAGCAATATAGTGCGTATTATTGTGTTCATTTGCTTACAGCTTAACTCCCAAAAGTTCCTCCCATAATTTGCACAAAATGTCATGGGGCGTAGAAAAAAGGTGGATATCGTTAAATAAATAAAAAAAGATTGAGGTCAGCAACCATCTAAATTAAGATAAAGAATTCAGATGGAAAAGTCTGTTAACTGTATTTCAGGGCATGTTCATTAGACAGTTCAATTGGCACTGGCTTTTAGCGATATCTGTAATTTGAAAAAAATAAACTTTTTTTATGGAACACTACTGAAAACGTATGGAAAAACTAATTCAGAGGCATCTACTTACCAAGAAGGGCATACATATTCTGGAAGATCCTCAGAAGCTCAGGGGTGATGGCAGGGCTGTTCTCTAAAGTCACAAACCTGAATGAAGAAAAACATCATGCCATTTAAACAGCCTTCATTTAAACTGTAACACCTCAAACATGTTACTTGATCATCATGGTATGGAAAGACAAAACAAATATATCTTTAGTAATATAATAGTAATATTACAATGAAAGAATTATGCTTTTAGTGTCCATGGAAACACTTCATGGCACCAATTCATAAAAAGGGTGGCTTCAAGCTGAGCATCTTCCATCTTTAAGCAAAACAGGTGATCCTTTATAAAAGCATTGCAGAAAATGAATGGATGCTGCTAAATTTGTTGAAGTGGTGCTATATTTGATCCAGAGGCTACAGAGGAGTCTTTGTGCAGGTTGGGTTATTGTACAGAGTGACTCTCTTTGTCTTGATCCAAGAGAGATAGAGTGACTCAGAGAAAATGATAAATGGACAGCGGGGAAGAACAACAAACCGAGAGAGAGAGAGAGAGAGAGAGAGAGCGAGAGAGAGAGAGAAAGAGAGAGAGAGAGAGAGAGAGAGAGAGAGAGAGGCGGGGGGTTAAGGCTCTTCAAAGAGATGGGCGAAGAGAATGAGAAGACTGACGGAACAGAGAGAAAAGAAATTCACTCAGAAAGGAGAAAAAGATTTTTAAAAAAAAGTATATGAATTACAGCACTACAGAATAAATGTATAAATACAAAGGAGGGTTGAGCTTATTATCACGGACAATATCGATCGGAATGTAGGACAAGCGGTTTAAAACCAGGAGCTGAAGATAAATTAATTTATGCGTAAGATTTCTCCTGACTCAGCGATGTCTTGTCGCTTGACAGCAAGTGTAATATGGGGCACTTGCATAAAAAAAAGTGCTGGCCCGGTTCCTCCAAGGCCCGACTCCAATGATTCATGCTATCATTCGCATCTGGACAGGCAATTTGTCACACAAATCTTTTAAGCATTACGTGTGTCAGTGGTTGACAGGAGTGAAACAGCCACTAACTGGAATCCCATTTAGATTGAGGGCAAATAATACAAGTTAATACTTTAGCTGTATTCCTGAGGTTAGAAATATCTTGATAAAAGAAGAAATGTGACAGTCATATCCTTAGTCATGAATTGGGTCAATCTCAACCCATGTAAAAAATCATGCGACATTTTACACGACATTGACTACGTTTACATGCAGCCAATTTTCGGGTTATGGTCGGGTTAAGGTCACTATTCGGGTTTCTGAAACATTAGGAATAACCCGTTTACATGCGTGAGCAGAGAGAGTTTCTCCTGTATACATGGAATTGCAATATCCCGATGTAAACAGCGACGCACGGTTAGCGTCTGGACGTACGGACAACCTTAAGACGCAGTATGCGTCATTTCCGATTCTTCTTCATGTATCCAAAGACGACAACAACAGCAGCACGCGGATAATGAATAGTTCGGGGCAGATAGCGATCGCCTTTGTTTGCGCTTCGATGCTGGTAACGTTACTGACCTCGCTCCAAACGTATGCTGTGCTGCGTCTCGCCATGTTTACTTCCGGTATACTGCACGCGGGTTTTTGTATGCACTGAGAAGTTCCTCTACTCAAAAGACCAAGATTCCTTGCGAATAGAACATGCGCAGTGAGGACAATCACTATGGGGATATCCCGACACGCGTTTACATGACCAAACATTCGGGTTAGAAAAGGGGTACCCCAGGTATAATATCCCGGTTTTTAAAATCCGGGATATGAGCATATTCGGGTTTTTGCCGGTGTTTACATGGCCGTTCGCGACCGGGTTATTGCTAATATCCCGGTTTTGAACGGGTTATTGGCTGCATGTAAACGCAGTCAATGTTAATTTGTTAATAGCAAACTGTCAAGAAATTAAATACCCTCTTTTTCAGTTACACGCAATTTGAAATTAAAAATCTGAAATAATCTAAATTTCAGCATTTTAATTGAGATAGCAAACAGAACTTTTTTGAATTAAAATAAAACTAGTTTAAAAAGGCTTGAGAGTCTAGAAATTTGTATTCCGTTGCATACACTAGTGTTCAAAGGTTTGGTCGGTGAGATCTTTTAATGCTTTTGAAAACAAGGCTACATTTATTTGATCAGAAAATACAGTATAAACAGAAATACTATTACAACTTAATGTAGTTTATTCATGTGATGGCAAAGCTGACTTTTCAGCAGTCATTAATCCAGTCTTCAGTGTCACATGATTCTTCAGAAATCATTTGCTGATTTGGTGCTCAAAAAAACATTTCTTATTATTCTAAAAGCCGTGATACATTTTTTTTTTAAGGATTCTTTGATGAATAGAAATTTAAAAAGAACAGCATTTATTTGAAATAGATTTTTTTTAGAACAATGAAAAAGTCTTTGCAGCCATTTAATGCATCCGTGCTTAATAATTATAAACATTCTTTAAAAAATGTAATAAAAAAAATCTCTGACCCTACACTTTTTAACGGCAGCGTATATTTCATGAAATGTAATACATTTTGTGGATCGGAATGGAAGTACACTTTATTTCCCAGACATTTCTATGAAATTTGTCTTCGAGGCATTTCAAATCAAACTTCCAGTAAGGCTGTGGCTAATTACATTCTAATTAACTGAAAGGAGGCCAATTCAATTGCTATGGCAATGTCGATGCCACTAGTTGACTTTCTTCTACAACGGTGAGCAGCAAGCTAGTGGTATGAAGAGAGCTGACAGAAAGCTGGAAATTTGTCCTATCCTTATGTTCACCATGGTGGCCAGCTGCACAGTTGAACTCACACAGCGGACAAAACAGCATAAGAGCTCGAGGAGAGTATGTGCCACGTTATTCTGTGCTGCCCTCACCACATCGCTGAGCAGCGTGGAGTGAGTACAGAGGTGAAACAGCCACATGACTCATGTAGTTTATGGAGAATTTTGTGACAGATTTGAACTTTTTACGCACTGTGTTGGGTGAAATGTGACGTCAAATACGTGCGGGGTCTTTAGGGGCAATGAAAAAAACAAACAAACTTTTTTTCAGAATCTGAAAAAAAGAATTCAGTCTCTCTGTAGAAAAAGCATGAGATGAGATAAAACCACTCTTGAAGTGAATTGCAATCATATCAGATATGGGATCCTGCTGATATATAGATAGACAGACCGTATATGGAAAGCAGAATATATAGAGAGTATAGGAAAATCAAGGACTTCAGAGAGACAAGTGAGAATATAAAAAACACTACCAGCCAAGTTTGGACAGTGGACACGCTACTTATTGTTACCAAAGGTGTGTGCCTCCTCCTGTATTAATCTATGGCAGCCCAATGCTGGAGAACAGTGCTCTGATCCACTCAAAGTTTGACTTTTCATTCTCTTATAACTTATCACCCCTTTGTTGTAGAAACTGTCTTTTTCCAATCTCCACTAAATCGATCGTCCAATATTGTGTACTATATTGCTACCTGTTGGTTTACAACTTTATTTTACGCTCTATTTGGAAGATATGAACAGATATGAGGCTGAATCTTGGTAATGCTTTCAACATGAGGGTTTAAAGATGCCTGTGAAGTTTAGGAAATTGTACTAATTGTTCAATTTGTCAAAAGCTTTTCTAATCATATGGTCTAAAGTCAAACCTCTAGACATTCCTAAGGTCAAACGAAGCACAATGGCCAGTCATGTTCAAGGTCAATCATTTTGCCTGTTGGCCATTTTGAATTTTATGGTAAACTGCTTTATCTATAAAGCTTTGGTGCATTAAAACCAAACTTGATAATATCAACGATAAGTACGATGCCCTGGGTGCTAGAGCAGGGACAGCTCCAACTTACTAGGCTATGTTCAGACTGCAGGCATAAGAGGCTTTTTTGTGTTCATTTGTGACACAGATCTGTTTATTTCATAACCGTGTGAACACTGGAATAGATTCTGATTTGGGCCAAATCCATATGTAGTCCTAAAACAGATACAGGTGTGATGTTTTGCAATGCGACCTCAGTCTGAACAGTCAAATCGGAATTCATGCGACTTTTATGCCACTCTAGATCAACATTTGTCACAATTCTGTGCTAATGGGAGTCACTCAAAAGATTTTACAAAACGGTAGATATTTGGTCACTCAGTGAATATGGAAGAAAGCAGCAAAGTTTTTCAGTGGAGGGACAGTGAGCATTTATACTTAAATGTTTTACAGTGACAGCTTGCTTAGCCAAACTTGGAAAACCTAAACAAGAAAACATTTGCTCTTTCTCTTCACCCTCGTCTGTATCCTCATTAGTGACTGTGCACAAATTTGCTGGCTTCCGGCCATGCCACATCACCTTATAAATGAAGGTGTATATGCCGACTTAAATAACCTACAGTATGTGTTCACTTCCGTATAATTGCGTGTTGTGTGCAGTCTTTGTTATTGTTCTTTTGCACAAGCGGGTCAGTTCGGACCGTGACCTGCTCACACTCAAATCTGATTTTGACTACATTTAAAAATATATATTTGTTACAGCTCTGCAGACTCTCAACCAATGCCATGTTCTATAGAGTGGTGCAGGTATGACATCACTTTGTAGGCCAAAACGCGGAAGCGAGTTAGCATTTTAGCACTTACGGTTCCATCTTTCCGAAGTCAATGTTTTTTTTTAATGGGTTTGGTTAAATGGCTGAAATAAGGTCTGTGGTGAACACAAGCTCAATAGACTTTCACGTTTTATTCTGCGACATAAAATACATCAATATTACCCCACTCTAATTTTTTTTAAAGCTGTTACGCGTCTTGAAAAAGGCAGTTGCTAACAAGTGGCTAAATTGGATGAGATTAAACATCATCACGGCAAAAAGATAAGCTCAGTCCGCTTTTACAGCATCGTTATACTTAGAATAGTTTTTAAGAGCGAAATTATATTTCAAAAGTTCTGGAAAAATGTTTTTAGATAAAAACTGAGAGAGTTGTCGGAAGTTTAGTGATGGTGATGTTGAATTCATGGGACAGTGTCGTAGTTCGTTTATAGCCTACCTTTAGCTTTTTACTTCTGGCTTTTGCATTTAGGCTTTGAAATTCATAAAAGTTGTGTTCATCTGTGATAATTATCTTGATGGACAAAACGTGCAAGTATCATAAAATTTTGTTGATCACAGAGCTTGTTTTTAGCAATAATCCAAAAACCTATGGGAAAATCCTTTTGGGTTTTTGTTGAGGGAACCAGCGTGATGCTAACTGCCAGTTGGCCTACAAAGTGACGTCAAACCTGCACCACTCAATTCACTAAGGAAGCTTTGTAAAGGCCACTGAATGTATATTGACACTTGTCGACAGCTTTTCTTTCACTATAGAGTCCTAAAAAATTAAAACAGTTTTAAAAAGACATTCATATGTCGGTATAAGCACAATTCATATTTGTCTTCAAAACTATTTCAACCATTAAAGCATAAACCTCTAAGCCAGTCAGGGGTGTCCAGACTTATGACTGAAAGTGTACAAGGCAAAATGACCTAGAAATTGAGTTTAACCTTTTATTCATAGTTTAAACCTTTGGCACAGATACATTTTTGGAGACTTACCAGAGCTCCAGACCATCTTCCAGCAGGTAAACATGAGGGGGCTGTGAAACATCTGTGCTGAGCTGGATAACAGGTAGGAGGAAGGGATACAGATTCTTGCTTTCTGCTCCCAGGCCCTGGACAACACAAAACAATATTTCAACCAATAACACCTGGGAAAAACTGATGGCTTAACTTTTTCAGAATGAAAATAAAACAATGTGAAAGCCCTGAACATTAGCTGTGTTATAGATTTCTAACAGTTGTACAATGAAGATGCAGCAAAACAAAAAAACATTTGTATTCAGATAAAAATGTGATAACAGGTTGTCAAGATAAGGAGTGCTGCCAAAATGAGTTTCTTACAACCGAGCAAAAAAACATAATTTTCTGTCTGAATAGCGGCAATTGTGATATTGTGTCAGTAAGGGGATATCAGGAATACACCAGCGGCCGTGTGTTTTCTGGGTTCATTCAAGGGCCTGGTCTTGAGCGAGCCTCGCTATCCCCTGGGTGAGATATGTCCTCTCAGCCTCTGACTGATGAGGGCTCATCACATAGACCACCACAAAGGGCTCTTAAGTTCAGGGCATGACTGCCTTCGGCGGTCTGCTGATTCAGAGCTGTCCATCAAAATCACAGATGGAGAGCTCTAGGGGGCTCAGAGAAGGTAGAGCTGTACCGTCCGTAGGATCCAGCTGAAGCTTTGTTACTGTCAATGAGCCAGTGATGAAAAACAACAAACAGAAGCCAAGGACACCCACCACAGACACGAAAAGCCATAACGAAAGAAACGAGACAAAGACTCACAGATTCCACCCAACAGAGACAATATAAGTCTCGCACATTGAGAGGAAAAAGCCATCTCAAGGAAAAATCTGTTTTGAATCCGTTTTGAAAAATAAGGTGGATAGCAGGGGTAGCCAACCCTGCTCTTGGAGAACCACAATCCAGCATACACATCTAAACCAGTTCAGGATTACTTGAGAATTACAGACAGATGTGTTGGAACTTGGCTGACTAACCCTGGTGTAATACGATATAACCAAAGAAAAAAATCTGTTCTAGTTCACAAAAAACATTCTAGTTTACCAAAAAAGTTTCCAAACACTGCAAATTCCAAATAAAAGCTCCATCAATAACAACGGCCAATTTTGCAGGCCAAGGCAATTTAGCCTCTGCAGGTCAACAAATCATATCCAAGTGTGCAATAAAGAGAGCATCCATTTTGGAGCATCTGTCAGAAATATGCTTTTGGGGATGGACCCATGATGGAGCCATTTAGGGATGATTGACTTTGAATGTTCACTGGTAATATTGTCTCTTCAGCATTCTGTGCCAAGCTGGAGAGCAGCAGCTGTGATACCATATGGCTGCAAGAGGAGGCCACAGAAAACACAAATAAATGCAAGGTTAATAGCAAACTGCTGATGGCGGGTGGTGAGATATGCAAACAAAAGAGAGTTTCCTGAAGGACTGCTGGCATTTTAATATGCAAATCTAAGGACTTAGCAAAAAAAAAGAAGAAGAAAAGATTAATGAGTGCTGGTCAACTAAGCTGGCACAAGTTTCGGATTTTTTGAAGTATGCAAATTTCAGCCTAGGGCGATCTTTTTAGACTGATTCATGTGCCTGTGATTTACAAGAACTGAAGACGCTGTAATGAAAGGGTCTTTAACGTGAGCGAGAAAGTTAATATGCAAGATGTGGTTACTGAAGAAAAGAGCACTTTCAAACGCAAAGACCAGCTCATTTAAGCTGATGATTGCTCAATAACTCTCCTCAGAAGCATATTTATGAAATTAACTCAATGAAATAAATGTCATTTTCGACTTTTGGCCGAAAGTATATATGCTGCCCTGCCCCTCCTTGTTCAGTGCTCAGGTTTCACTCTCGGCTCCACTTCTAAAGATGCACAACTTCAAAGTGACTTTGGCTGAGCTCTGCTCAATATAGAAATATATATATAAAAAATATTAAAAAAAATACAAAGCCTTTTGGTTGCTTGCTTTGCATGTCAGGCATAGTGTCTTCCTGGCCAAGCTGCAATGTGGATATTAAACTTCAGAAGTTTAGTCAAAAGTCTGGCTATGAGAGAGACCAAAATAACCAAAACTCAACATTAAGAGCTCAGTTACCGTTTCAAAGTTTACGTTTCTGAAACCGATTCCATTATCATCTTTGTGTAAACTACAAAAACGTGAATTTGTGAAACTGGTGACTTCCTTCCCATGTGTATAAGGTATTCAGTCTATAGGCGCGTCATTTTTCTTTACAAAGTGACATCGCCAACTAGCCTGACATGCATAATAGAGAGAGCTTTGAGTCATTTTCACAGGTCTGTGTGAATGAAGGATCGTTTTATCAATGTTGGCGTCTATATGCAAAAAAACACAAAAAGAACGTCTCCATTTTTAGTACATCGTTGTCGTGTAAACGTCCACTTAGGCAATCTCCAAGAGTCACAGTATGCAGTATGCATAACCCAGAATCCATTTAGTCAAAATTTATTTTATTTTATTTTTAAATGTCACAAAATGTGTTCCTGCATCAGCAAAGCGTTGCTCAATGGAGCTCTCAGTTAAACCAAGCTCAAGATATCCAGCTACTGCAGCCTCTGGATGGTTTAAATGTGGGTGTCACTCATCTCCTCAGGAGTGACACAGAAACTGCTCCTGATTCATAGCGCAAAAAAAAAAAAAGGGGGGGAGAATACAAAAAAAAAAAAGACAGGATAAAAAGAGCAGCTTGCAGGATCCCATGTGGAGGAAGATGGAGAAGCACTGTGGCAGTTTTCAAATACACCCATCAATAACAAGCCCCTGTCCGCATGTGTGTTCATACACTCACAGCAGGAAAGGATGAAGTGTTTCGTACTAAAATAAAGGTCTTCTGCAAAACCAGAGAACCAGAGAAGTGCTCAGCATGGCTGGAGGGCATTTGTTCATATCAACAGACGACGACTGTGAAAACCGGTGGTGGTACGCACATCACGTCCAAGTCAGCATTTGAAACACAAACAGAATGCTAAACACCCGACCCGACCATTTCAAAGGCCCGTTATCTGTTTCATTCTTGGCCCCGTGGGTATGCCGTACCTGTACGAGATGTATGAGGGTAGTGAGAATGGCACAGCGGAGCATGTTGTGTTCTTCTGACTGCTTCCAAAGAAGAGGAAGGTACTGAACCAGGCAGCCCACGTACGGTCGAATCTAGAAGAGAGGGGAAAAGTTAAGCACTGATCTTAAATTGCAAAGGAGCACACAAACAAACGAAATTCTTTTTTTTTTTTTGCCTGAATGCTTTAGATTAATTAAAACGAAAAATCAATAAACAGGTCAGCTTCAAAGAGCCTCTAAAAATGTGATTACACTTTAAAGCAAGTGTGACCTGGCCATTCTAATGATCGTTTTCATTTGATTTTAAAACTGCAGTAACCAACAATTACAGTTATGGAGTTTTTAAACTTTCTGATCGCAATGATACTCAAATATTATGATCCTCTATTGAGGGAACCATAGGTATGTGACCAATTTCTACTATGTAAAAAATAGTGAGTCAGTGTCAAATTATGAATTAAATATGAAAAACAAATTTGAATAATAGTTATTCAAATAAAATCATCAACACCATTACAATTATTATTACTATTAGTTTTTACCCTATTTTTCTCTTCTCTGAAACATAATTGTTCAATACAATATTGTTAATACCCATTTGTACAGTGTTAAAAATATAAATAAAAATAAAACATTTATGATTACCATTTTTATTTTTACCATATTTATATTTTTAAAATATCTCTAAAATATGTCATTGTTCAGTACAGTATCGTTGCGTTTGCCATTTAGATGATATTGAAAGTCACTAAAACAAAACTTCTGTAGCAAGAGCTCCTTTAGTCTAAGCAAGTCCTGTGTTGCAAGTTTATCTTTTTATGCTGCTTTTGAAATGTATACGAGTGATTTGGTACCTCCCTCACATCTCTCTCCCAGTCCCCAGTCTATTTTTTGCAGGGGTGCCCTAAAACGTTATATCCTTCACTTCTAATCCCTATTAGCATCCTTTACTGAGGGAATGTTTCACGATTAGGGAAACACAAAAAAGCATACCTTACATTTATCTGTCAAAATGACAAAAAGCATTTTGAATAATTATCCATCAATGGTTTTAAAATTCTGTACATTTTAATTCATATTTTCTTCTGTTAAAGGGAAAACAAAGTTGCCACAACAACATTCCATGTGAAATAAGCAACACAAACGTGCTGCAGAAACAATTTAAACCTAATGACGACGTTTACGCCTCAAAATGTTAATTGCAACTTTATTTCACACAACTTTAGATCTTGCAATTGGGAGAAATAACTTTGCAATTAACGTTTTATTTAATTATTTTCAACTCTGAGGGCAAAACTGCTTTAAAAGATTTTAATTATTTCGTTTAATTGTGATTTTATATCTCACAGTGTGACTTTCTCACAAGGTGACTTTCTCATTTTAAATTTTCTCACAAATACCTTTATTTTTTTTTACTTCAAGGCCGAAACAGGCTTCCCACAAAATTGGACTGAAATAATCAGATATACTCACAACTGTATATTTTTTTCCTCACAAAATACTGCATATTCCTAAAATTAGGATTACCTTCCGATTCTAAAAAAGGTAAATAAGCCAATAATAAAGCAGATGAAATGAAAATGTAAATTCACACTCATAGCCATGCGAAACGGCTCTATATATGTATCAGACGGGCTGCAGCATTCATTTTTGTTTTATTGATAAAATTAAACACTAATTTCACATATATTGTCTTTCAATAATTCAAGCGCTTTTCAAGCACCTTTTCATAAATATGGCTGTTTTCAAGGGTTTTCCAGGACTTCAATTTCAAAAAGTCAAATTCAAGTAATTCAAATACGAACCCTGTTAATAACTCCTGTGGCTGCACAAAATTGATACGGAAGATTACTTCTCAAAAAGCTTCCACTTTACACGGTATGACCCTTCGTAATTTATGCATGTTTGACCTAACAAAGCTTAAATCATGATTCTTAGTATTCTACCATGATTAATATAACTGCCATTCTTCAAATGGCTCAAAGTCAGGGTTCACTCAATAAAAGGTCATTTTTAAGCAGGTTGTGGCCTTGCCCTCAGTCAGCATGGTTTGGTAATGACATGACATCAATATATGTCTTTCAGTGTGCAAAAGCAACAAATACTAGCATTTTAAATAGAAAAGCATGTGACCCCAGGGGGTAAAGATTGCACCCTCAGTGTTCGGATGACATCATTTGACCTATCATGGTGACTGAAGCTCACCTGGATGCTGACTCTTTCGATGACGCAAGAAATAACGTGGAGAACTTGCATTTTGGTGTCGCATTCATTAACCTGTTGCAACAGCTGGAACAACAGGCCGAAAATAGACTCCAAGTACTGAAGAGGAATAAAATAGGTGTTAATGAAGACTGTTAAATCATTAAATGAAATGTAACGATGTCAAATGTTCAAAACAAACAACTTACCGGCAGGAATTGCTCAGTTCTGAACTCAAAGTCATCGACGGGTGAGGCTGAGTTAAGTGTAATGACTGCAATGACCTCTTAAATACACACCTCATTATCAGACCTGAAGATGAATGAGGATGAAAGTGATTCAAGTAATCATACGCAAACAAGCGGGAATGGCTATGGGTTAATAGGCAAACTAATTACAAGTGTGCTTAAATGCATTCAATTAAAGTAGACAAATGACCACTCTGGTCTAAAATCTGGAAACTACGACAGGCTCAGCATCACTCAGAGAAAAGGATATCCAGCTTTAGAGTTGTGGCCGTTTCGATGCGAACCTAAAACAGAGAACATTTTCATTATAATGCAGTATGATCTGAGCTGTGAAGTATGAAATTTTAATGGGAGAATGTTCCACACCACTGGTGACACCAAATGTAATGAAAATAATGACCTTCTGACCAATGCATTTCCAAGATGTTTTCACTGGTTCATTAATTTATATCAAGAACATTTATATTAATAAACATTTCCATTATTTTTCTTTGGCTTGAAGATTATCATTTTTTATGACTTTTCCACTGATTCAGCATTACTGGATTTTTTTCAGTTAAATATCTAATGAAATGTATGAAAGCTGCCATAACTAAAACATTGAACATTTTCCAGCAGTTTAAAATGTCCCTTAATTTGCATCACTGTAGGAAACACGCAGGTTTGCAAACACATTACCGCTCAAACGCATTTTTTTTTTCTATTTAAAATTCTATTTAAAATAAATGCTGTTCTTTTGAACTTTGTTCATCCAAAAAAATATTTTGCAGCTGTTTTCAACATTGATAATAATCAGAAATGTTGCTTGAGCAGCAAATCAGCATATTAGAATGATTTCTGAATGATCATGTGACACTGAAGAGTGGAGTAATGATGCTAAAAATTCAGCTTTGCATCACAGGAATAAATTACATTTTAAAATATATTAAGACATTTATTTTACATTATAATAATATTTCACAATGCTACTGTTTTTACTATATTTTGAATCAAATAAATGCAGTGAATCTTACTCATAGTTTTCCCATCATATTAAACTGCGCTAGGAGAAAATATTTTACAAGCTTCACCTCCAAAGAACTCTTTTAAAGGATAGCCATTCATTTCACCTTAAATCAGTGTGGTACATGTTGACAAGAGACCTCTAAGTCTACTCAAGGTTCCTCAACATATAAATCTTGAGAGTTAGCCTGTAACCAAAACAAAATTAACATCATTAAAAGGTCTTGCCGGTACGGGATAACAGAGGAGCCTGAGGGTGTTTAGCAAGGATTGCATAAAGAGTACGACTCAAGCAGGTGGCTAATGACAGACCCCAACACCCTCTCAAAATGATCTATTACACAGGCTGATGGGACAGCATGCTGCGCTCCGCAAACAGGTTTAGAACGTGAAATAGCAGGAGATTATGAAATTTCAGCAACACATCAAACTTAATGATCAAGCAATTTTCTGAGTAATAGCCAAGGGCCTGAAGTAATCCATTTATTAAGTAGTGAACTGACAAAGACCGAAATGGACAAGAAAGACATCTTAACCACTGATTGGTCTGATTCGTCTCTTAATAATCCTTCCATTTAAAGTCTGTTCTTACTGGCAGCAGCTTTGCTATATCAAAAATCGATCTCTGTCATGTTAATAGAAATGCTAGAAACTCTCACTTTCAGCCACTTTGTTTTTGTACTGTATATAGAGAAAAAAGCAGTATGTCACCTTAGGAATGCTAAATAAATATCATACCATATTGGTCATTGGTCGATTTGAAATAAATTTACACTAGTTACACATCTTACATGTATTTATAGGCAAAAGGTAAATTATGCATAATTATATGCAACTAACCCAAAATTTAAACCATAATCATATAAGTGCATGTTGTTAATTAATATTACTCCATAATTATTAGTCCATACTTGTATAATTACACTGTAACAAGGATAACTTAAAATAAAGTGTAACTAAATTATTATTGTTCGATGAACAAAAGTATGTGATTTCAGATACAGCAACTGTCAGTGTGAGTCACTACACACAAAAAAAAAAATAGGGTTTAACTTAAAGTTGCCGGGTTGCCTTAGAAATTTTTATTTAAAATAAATAAAAACATTTTAGTTAATAGGATATTGGTTTAATCAACAGAAACTCAAAATAGCATGCTATCTGAACCACATTAATTATCAAAGTGGACTTGACAAAAGAAAAAAAGTTGTGATAAATTTTTTTTTTTTACGGTGTATAAGACCTGGAAGACTAGAAGAGACGCTCAGGTAACAACGCTTTAGGCAACAAATACATACACACAAAAACCTGCTATTTTCTGAGCATTTTCATAGCTACAGACTGCAAAGCATGTAACTAACAGAAACAATATCGTCAGTTACCGAATTCAATCCATCGTCATTGTAATGGGTTTAGGAGGGTTTACATATTCTACAGAGGATTAAAAGCAGAGATAAGCAGGGCTGCCTCCTCTCTCTCTGAGGCATCCGCGGTAAAACATCAAACACCGGCTGAAAATAAAGCACTCTGCTCCCTGCCAGAGTACAGAGCGTCCACCCAGCAGATATGAGAGAATTATGAGCGAGGAGATGGGATTCTGTGACAGTAACCCTTAAACAAGATATATGCCTGCCTGTGGATGTCGGACGAGTCCACGTGCAACCTGGCCAACTAGAGCGGCCCATCGGTATGGGTCTGCCTGCATCAGTTATCAGCCTGCTCAGGTTGTCTCCGATATGGATATGAGCATCTAATATTGCTTTTTTCGGCTCGTCTGAATTGAAAAGTTAGGTGAATAATAGCTATTATAGTCTCCACAAGCAATCGCTGAAGACACAGCTGCCACGGTAATTCCCCCGCAAACACATATCCATGCACTGTTCATTGTTCAGAGTAGGGCTGTAGTCAACCAAAGAAATCCTTAGTCGACCAAAGTCTTGTCCTGCCCAACGATTAGTCGACTAAAAAAAAAGAATAAAAAAAAAAAAAGACGCGATGTTTTGATTGAACATTTTTTAACAATTGTCATAGAGCATTTATAAAACAACAACGAAAAAACATACAAAATACATAAAACTATAATAATAATACAATTCTTTGAAAATTAAGTGATTTTTTTTTTTTTACTGCAAAAAGAGGAGCACTGGCCTCCTAGGTCTATAGTAGCCTAACAGTAACAATCGCGCACCTGACCACACCACACGCTACAGAAAATATAACTGCTATCTGCCACAATGAAAAATCCTAACAAAAGCTCTCGTTTATACAGGCTGTATATTCTTCTTTACTTTCAAAGCTATGGGTTAACTTTTGTCCAGCCGATCTAGGCGTTTTAAAACAAACCCAAAGAGCCTAAAAAACAATCCTAATAATAATAGGCTGTATTGTAGGACCGCATATAGGTTTATTTTCGTTTTGTTACATTATTTAGGCTATTTTCAAATGCGTCAAGTGTACAAATAAAAACAAAAACATATAAAGAAAACACAATCTATTGAGTCAGCATGATAAAGCCGTTAAAGGGACAGCTCACGTCTTTTGCGCGCTCAAGTTCGATTTCAAATGTAGGCGCGCGGCGTGCGCGCTCATGATGGAAGCAACGCGGTCCCGGTGCGACGCGCTCCAATTGCGTCCACGCCGCATCGAGATAAAAACATATAGTGTATAAAAGCATAAAAACCGAAACAAGTAGCGTTCTAACTGAATGAATACAGCTAAACTACCTATATCCCTTACTGAGCACGAAGCAGCAGCGCAGCCACAGGGGCGAACCGACTGTTCTATGTGTGTGCGCTAAACTGTGGCGCTGTTACAAAATAGCCTAAATTAAAGCATTTAAAGTTGGGGATAAACCATAGGCTAATTATATTTAGAATACAGTAATATATAACTGCTTATAAAGGAATAAATATCAAGGAGTAAATCATTGAAAAATTCTTTGGTAAAAAAAAAAAAAAAAAATGCAACTGGTCGACCAATAAGAATGTCAGTCGACCAAGACGGCATCGACCGATTAGTCGACTAAACGACTAAAGTTGACAGCCCTAGTTCAGAGTTTTGTTTTGGCTATAGTTTTTGTGTTTTGAACATATACAATGATAAAATACAAAGTATTTGAGAAAACTGAAAATTCTACAAATACTATTTATCATTAAAAAAAATACTTCTTGCTTCAGAGGCGCAACTTAACAGGCAAAGTATGTGCTAAAAGTTAGGAACTCTTAATTGTTGAAAAATCAGTGGCAACATTTTTTTTAAATTATATTAAAAATATATGGTAACACTTTAGCATTTGTTGACTACATTAGGAAACATGTACTAACACTGAAAATACTTCAAAAGCATTTAGTAATCTTAGTTAATATTAATGTCAGCAATTACAAATACTTTATCAAAATAAAACATGTGTGTTAATATTTAATAGACCTAAGCTAACATGAACTATATGAACAGCTGCATTTTTATTGACTAACATGAATAAAGATTAATAAACACTAACAAATTAATTGCTCAATGCTAGTTAATGCATTACCTAACATTAGCAAATGGGAACTTAATGTAAAAAGTTATCAATTATATCATAAAATATACAATAGTAATATTATAATATATCATAATTCTATCAAATTAATTTAAATATAAATACATTTTATAACTATAATAAAATAAACAATTTGGTATAAATAGAATTCTATTTATATCAAATGATATTATCACAGTTTTAAAAAAATGTAATTAAATAATATGATGGATTTTCATAGTTTAGTATTGAAAACGATAAATACAAAATTATTTTTTGTAAGTTTTAAAGTGATCATCCAAGAATAAAAGTTGAAATCAATCTGTTTTTTTATTTATAAAAAATAAAATAAAAAGTCAGCCCCTGGCAAATAAAACAAAGTAAAAAAAAAAAAACATTTCCTGGTATTTAGCTATTTCATCTTAAGTAGCTCAAACAGCTCAATACACATCATTTGTTTTTGTTTTGTTTTTTCTTCTAAACACATAGTTAACTTAATGTTAAGTTTTTTTTTTAATTAAAATCGATTATTTCGTCACAATGCTTCTTTTGGACTTATCTTCATGTATATTAGATGTCAAAACAATAAAGAGAAGGTTGTTTTCCCCAGTAACAGCACTGCAAGCGAAGGAGCAGTACAGTATTTCCAAATACAAGCTGTATATATGTATGAGGGTGTGTGCACATGAAAGCGATTAGTCTATTCTTTTCAAGCTGACAAACCATGAAATAGAAGTAGCCCGAACTCATTTCCTTTGCATAATAGAGTTCGGGCAATGTTGAAACATATAAGATAAATGATCTACTGCTGTGTTGAAAGCTCCTGGAGGCATGAGAACTCTGGCCTGTTCAGAAATGAGGGACCTCACCAAACGCTGCACATTCTTCACATTACCTAGACATACAGTGTTATTGACAAGCTTTCTTGTTGTGCCTAGGATAGAGGTCAATAAATAGAAGACCCCAGCTGACATCCATTTAGACCAAAACAATCTCTAAATTAATTAGGGCTGCCAAAAATTTTTTTTTAGTTTAACCGTACGCTTTAAAAATATTTAAAACATGCAATTACGCAATCCGTTTACTTTCTGTCATCCTTTAACTGTGCTTGATTCAAGTGCCATTAAACCACTAAAGTGCGATAAGATGCAAAAAAGAACTCAAATCTATACTGGCGTGCTGTCTGTGAAGTGGTTTTCTGTGAACAAACGCCCGAAACAGAGCACAGAATGCCTCTTCAGACAGCGTGCCGGCGGTCATTGCAAGCATTGAGTTCTCTTTCGTGCTTGAATGGACAAAAACAAAAAAAATTGTGTCAAAATTCCAGTTTTGTCGAGTATCCTGGTAAGCACAGTCTTAAAGGTGTTAAAAAGTGTTAAATGAACAGAGTTGTGAGAACATAGGATGCGTGTTAGATCTGCATCATGTGTGTCAGGACTTAAAGTGACAGCAGCCTAATAAACCTGCTGCTGTCTGTCATTAATGTTAATCAAAGAACAAAAGGCAAAGAGAAAATAACTGACTTTGACTTAGGAAGACTGTGCAGTGTTTGATTATTACATTTCTGTATATTTATCTGTAAGACCTATCTTAACATGGGGACTGACCTTCATTCATTGTGCTTAGTAAAAAAAGATGCCCTTAAAAAATATGTAAAATATATTGTCTTTATATTGTTTCTACATTATTTGAGTTTCAAAGTGAGAGTATTACAATATAAACCTATCTAAAACATTTACTGTTAGCTATAAATATATACACATCGTCAAAAGTTAATTTATTTATTTGTTGAAAAATGCAGTAAAAAAAACCCAGCAATTTCATGAAATAATGTTTTAATTTTATATAAATTATTTATTAAAATCAAATGCGCCATCATATGACAAAAAAATTATTTCAACACCACTCAGGTTATATACTGGACAAGACCATTTTGGAGAAACAATTTCAACTCTTCCAACATAACATAAAAAGGCAAAGGCATTTGAAAATTCGTCATATATTCAAATCTATTATTTATGTATTATGTCTTACTATAATCTCAGTCCTTGAAAGCTGTGCTTAACCAAAACCCCTTGGATAAGACAAATAAAATGTTCTTGTTAAACATACATTTTGACAAACAAATGCCATTTTAATTGGTTGTTAAAACATTGCCACTGACACAAAATTCAAAACAGCAACTTCTTGCACTGAAATAATAATAAAAAAACACACACACACAGACCACAACATGGATGACTGGCCTATAATGAATTTCTAAGGCTTGTGGAGCTTTAATTGAACCCAAGAAATGACCAATGGGTTGTTTTATAAGCAGGAGGGTAAAATCTCCAGAGTTGTTGATATGTTGGAACTGTGTAAGAGTAGTTCGCCTTTGCCTGGAGCCTTCAGGCCCGAGGCAACTGTCAAGTCGACTCAAACTGCGAGTCTGCACACTGACATGACAGCACCTCTAGAGCGCTGACGGCTCACCACGCTCAGACGACGAGCGTTGGTGGAAAACCACGAAGGTAGAGTCTGCTAATGTGTACAGAAAATAAATTACGCGTTTAGTGCCCGTCTGCTTGCTGGCTCAATAAAAGTGAACATTAAGCTTGTTAAAATGTTCTACAGATAAGAAAATTAACTGTAGATAAAGGTTACATTTAAAGGGTTTGCTCACCGAAAAACTTTAAATTCTGTGTCTTACACACAGGCAGCTCATGATCTGGTGTTTTCAAGCGTTTTCAGCGTGGCTTATGCTGCCTTCACGTGCTATCGTAAATTATCGGAATTAGTTTTAGTTTAATAGGAATTATCGTAAATTCGTTTGCTAGCTAAAAATTGCCCTCTCAAGACATATTTACCACTGGGAAGCTTGGGGGTAATTTTGATACCCAAGTTCCTGAGTTAAGTGGGCCATAAACTCTAAACATTGCGGAGGGGAGAACGATTGCTGCTGAAACTGGTATTCGTTATCAGTCTTTAAGTCTTAAATGTGTCCCCGGTTTAAGACACTACCACAACTAAAAAGTCCAGTCAATGCAAATACCTTTTACTCTCTTTAATTTGGTCACTGAAAAGGGGTTGGGAAACAAAATTCTGTGGGAAAAACTGCAATTGGATCAAAACAGCAAAATTGGACCCCATTAACTCTGCATGGAACAAAACATTGACATTGACACAAAAGACATTGTTTAAAATAACTTCTTTTGTGTTCCATAGCAAAACATGTAATTCCAAACGTGTAGTAAGTCATACACATTTGGAATGACATAAAGGTCAGTACATGATAATAGTTTTTTTTATTTTTGGGTGAACTATCTCTTTAATGCTACAACAGAATTATACTGCTCCAAAAGAAAGAAACCAAAAATGAACGCTTGGGTGCTGTTCAAACCATCTCAAGAGACCCCCTAAAAAATAAGACGTAGTACTTGATGAAAGGCTATAAATGCCTCAGGTTTTACATCCAGATTGCTCTGTTGCCAATTGAGACTCACCCCTGAGACAGGACAAAATTTCTATTCCAGACATGTTAGGACGAAATGTGAAATACATTAAATTAATATATTATCGGCATTCCCAGTTTGTCCCATTTTCCATCGTGATTTGTTTGCCATTCCCTCTCTGGACGGATTCACTGAGTGAAATGGAGCTGGGTTTTTACTCGGTTTTATAAGCTAATAACAAACTTGTAAACTTTATTTGGATCCCCTGTCACACGTACCTAGCAGCTGCACAGCTAAAAGAGAGTTAATGGTGTTTGGTGAGCCCATGGTTTGCCTCGTTCCCGCGGTCTCTGACTTCAATTTCCTGTGGAACGCACGTAAATACATACACAAACACCCATGCGAGAGCGCTCGGCCGGGAGCTCTCATACATTTGAACAGCATGCTAATGGTCTGTCATCTCCACAACTTAAATATTTAAACTGGTTCTACTGAGCCTGTGGAGGCTGCAAAGGCAATATGACATGAGAGAGTACACACTGCACAGACTTCCATAAATACAATGAACATATCAATGAATAAATAAGTACATGTTAGGGTTGGACAGTATGACGGCGTAAACAGCGCGATGCTAGAAATATCCACGTGGATTATCAATTAGCAGGAGTGCATTACACTGTTTACATGCTATTTGAAAGTAATGAAGAAACATGGAATATAGAAATACGGAAGGGCGTGTCCCAAATAAGTAAAACAAATCTATTATTATGAGATGCTTGAACAATGCAAAGCAGATTGCACAAATATTATACATTATGCATTAAAAATATGTATTACTAAATGTATTAGGCATTACTTATTTTTATGTACAATGGAATCCTCACCGATGATCTAGAATTTGAAATTCTAGATCATTATAATATAAATTCTATATTATATATAGAATATATATATAATAAAATTTTAATTTATAATTATAAAATCAGGGTTATTATATAACGCTAATTAATACCACATCTATTAAAAACATTTCTGTTCATTGAAATAAAGCTAAAATAGTAATAATAGTTAAATTAGAAATGTTTCCTTGGCAATAAACTAAAACAGGAAATACATTATTTTTAATTAATCCTGAATAGCAATATATATAAAAAACAACTAAAATGCCAAAAGCACATAACAAAAATGACTAAACATTCAACTAAAATATAACATAATACAATATAAAATATAAAAATAAAAGCCAATTCAAAATAATAACTTAAAGGACAAGTTCGGTATTTTACACTTAAAGCCCTGTTATAAGATCGTTTCTGATTAAATAGAATGGTTAAGATTGAAATTTGGACACATGCTGCTCAATTTCAAATAAATGAAGCAGCATTCTCCCTAGTAGTCTTCGACTTTTGGACCCCACTATACCCCATTTAATTTTTTTTTGCAAAAATACATTGTGATTTATGCAGTTACCATGACATAAAACTGTTCATACAGTAATATAAGATTACTGTCCTCCCCTAGTACATGTTTATTTTCATGCTAAGCGCTGCACAGCAATAATATTGACCACCAGTATGATGACGACAGAGGTGCAAACTGCTGTAATCAATGCCTTAAATGTAAATGTAATCAAGCCGGGAATGGACAACAAGTATGAGTTAAACCTAGATAAAACGCTTGGATGATTTTATGCTACCGTACCGTCCCCATTTAAAAAAATACATCATTTCGTAGCCAGCGACGGCAATCAAAATTCCAATCAGGTTGATGGAAATGAAAATGATTTGTGGATCGTCCTTCGCCTTGAATGTTTGCAGAAATCCCCAAAACACTTCTGTGATAATTTTCCTCCCTCTCCATCACCGACTGAATGTGTCCACTCTGCCAGCTGATAAAGCCTTCATTCTATTTCCAGACTCCGATAATCCCACCGAAAAAGGATTTTCACAAACATTTGTATGCATATGATGAACTCCAATAGCCATTGTTGACATCTAGTTTCTAGCATATAAATATATTTTTTACCATATACTTAAAAACTTAAAATAATATAAAAAAAAAAAGATAAAAAAAAGATAATATTTATGGATGTTCTAAACGACATATTTTCAAGCAGCTTGAGACACATTTTTAAAAGTTTGAGGGAATCGCAATGGCAAAGACCTCAATCGGTTGAGTAAAAATAGCAACGATTAAGAAACTGTGCAGACACACAGCTCTTCAATACAATAACTGTAGGATATTCAACAAATAAATGTGCAATAAAAGATTATTGATATTTGTCTATCACAGTCTCCACAAAAAGTGGAGCAACAAATTATGTAAAATAATGGGCACATTGCTCACAGCTAGTTATTTGAAGTCAAACAGTAACTGTCTGAATGTGTTACAACAGCGCTGCTCTGATGAGTATAGAAGCTGTGCTTTAATGGTGGGATATTTGGAGAATTTTAGAGTTTTACCACGGCGAGAAGTCACTGCTAGCACAATGAAGCACAGCATGAAAAATGTAGTCTCTAAATTAACCCCTCTTAACGAAACACATCTAAAACAAGCCGATTGCCCTGACCCAACCTATCTAGAATTTTAAACAATGGAAAAAAAAGAAATGTAGGCAGTCAATTCTGTCAATGCATTTAACTGCATGAACATATCTAAAAATCCGATCAGAAAACTCAGGCTATTGAACAGCAAATGAATACAAAATGACAATAAGCTGGGAAAAGTGTTGGAATACAAAATGACTGTAAGCTGGGAAAAGGTTCTTGCAGTGCACAAACTGCATATGAAATTGATTTTGAATTAAACGTGGCTAAGCTGCAGGCTGGAGGGTGCCTTTGGTCACGCAGTCGTATTAGTGATTAGACACTGGTGATGCTGATTAATGCTACTGTTCATAAGTTGGCATCTAATGATGCCTCTCATTATTTACCGAGACACAACGAAGGTAATCAGAGTCCTCACGCATCCCTAATTGGGGAAGACAATATTGATTTGAACCAATGGGCGATTTGTCCAGACTTTCAATGCAAAGAAGGCAAGTCAATAATTCGTAATGCTCATTGGGAATTCATAATAGCTCTCGTGCAGAACATCACATCAGGGTTATTATCGTTAACTAAAACTAAAAACTTTATTATTTTTTTTAAATGAAGCTGAAATAAAATTCAATAAAATATAACAATTAGATGAAAACCTTGAAAAATGGAATTGGCAAATAACTGAAATAAGTTTAAGTTGAAGCTCTAAAATTAAATAAAAACAAAAAATTTAATAAAATTACTAAAAAATAATTCATTTAAATAAATTTAAATAAAAGCTAATCATTTTGATAAAAACTACAATAGTATCACATCTACGTATGGTGTGTGTAGTCATCAGTTTGATCGGAGATTCTTATAATCAACATACTGAATCATGAAAATAATTGAATAGACATCATACAGAAATTAAGATGCTGAATTATTTTGAAGATGAAAGTAGAAATTTAACAGAATGCGTGTGTTGCTCTTTTCCGTGCAATTACAACGGGAACTAAAGCTTAGACCAGTTTTGTGAGCTTTTGTTTCTTAAAAGAATGTAATTCAAGAACCAGACTTTCCATCCTCTCTCATAAACGTGGCAAGGACGGCTAAAACAGTTTTACAATCAATAATATAATATTTCACATTGTTTTATGATATTTTTATGGTGCTTGTGTCCTTTTTGAAGCTTGAAAGCATCAGCCAACATTCATTGTAATTCATTGTAATGACATGAGGGTGAGTAAATTATAACAGATTATTAGTTTTTGGCTGAAATATCCCTTTAAGAAACCTGGACATCCTGTAAGCTTCACATACCACAAGATCGGGGTCCTGCATGAGACTGAGGATGACCTCGTAGAGCAGGGGCCGTAGATCCGGCTTGAACTTGACCGAGATCCATTGTCCAATCAGCCAAATCACCCGCCTTCTGATAAACTTGTACCTAAAAAGCAAAATGAGCCAAATCAGCATTCCCTGTGCATTGTGCTGTTAATGGCTTAAAAATTTTTTAAAAGCTTCTTTTATCTGAGAAGGTAAGGTTCAGAATTGCAGGTGTAAGACACAATAGGGAGATAATGTCCTGAAATGGTCTTTTACGCTTCTAATCCTGAATTCAGCACACCTTAAACAGTTCTCATTTCCATGAATACAGAAAAACTTAAAGTTTTCTGTTCCCGGGAGGAAAAATTACATGAGGTTAGTATTCAAAAGCCAAAAACTTTCTTTGCAGTAACTTTATGTTCAGAAAAAAAAGAAGGAAAGAAAGAAAACCTGGCACAAGTACAAAATAAAACACTGGGGGCTCATTTATTAAAAAAAAAAAAAAAAAGCATATACTAATCCTAAATGTTCTAAATATTCCTATCATTCTGCTTTATAAAAGTGCAAATTATTATAAAATCATGCTCACGAGTGATTGAATGCACTCCACCTACAGATCTCTCTACAGTATGTGGTGAGATTAAGCAATTAAAGTGCATTCGGAAATGTATTCAAGAGTTACCAAATGTATACAGCAGTGCAGCCAAGGGCACCTTAATATTTCTGCACACTCACTAGCCTAATCAGTGTTTAATTTTTCATAATTAAATGTTAGATTTATTAATTAGTCACACTGAAATGCAAATAACTTCCCGATCAAAATCGTTTACGTACTTGTGGAAGTACGTACAGCTTGTGGAACATGCATGTGCGCTTGATCATATTTGGAACATACTGTACATTTTTTCTTGCTGTTTTGTTCTACTAATACTTTAAATCAAATCATTTTCATTTTTGTCCTCAACAAAAGGCGACTAATGACTGAAGGATGAATCGCAAAGTGTAGGTTAATAACTTTTAAATATTAGTTTGTTGCTTTTACACATTTGTACATCGATTTAATTTAGTCAATAATTCTCTCTCCTCCTCGGTCCAAAATCCGTGCTAGACATCTTACAGCTGGCTGTTATCTTTTAGGTCTCAGAATAACTTTCTTATGGATGTGTGCACATAAATAGTATAGATGTTAAGAATAAATAAAGAGGATATTGAAAATAATACTTAAACAGTAATAAAAGGGGCAGAGGTGTTCGCTTTTGTAAGGAATCCACATTCTCCTTTGAACTGATTTGCAGTATTGGCTCCCAAAAGCAAAGCAGGCATGACTCTTAGCCCTGGGGTTCTCTCAGGTCACTAGAGACAATAAAAGAGAGGCATCATTTCAAGGCTTTTTTTGAAGAAAATATCTCTAGAGAAACAGGCTGCAGTGCCAGTGGCGTTGATAAAAAAGTAAGTGAGCGTGCCAGGGGTTTGAGCTGCTTTCGTCTGCTTGCCAGTGAGCGACAGAGTAATTAGAGCCAATGGTGATAAAAACTTCAGCATCACACCAGAAACCACCAATACTAATATCACCAGCACCTCATTACGTTAAATATAAAGGTCACTCCACAGAGAGCAAATATATTAGCCAAGCTGCGAGTTATAATGAGTCCACTCTAGGTAAACATTGTGTTTGCTCTACAAAGCATCTGCTAAATGACATGTAACCAATGATTACTCTCAACGGCAAACAGCGGAGCATATAAACATGCAAATAAAGGTAAACAGGCCTGCTGCCGAAGGACCTTTAGCTTCTTGTACACTTAGTGTAAGGAGTCTCCAGAGAGACCTCATTTTCCTTTTAAATTCATTTTTAATAGGAATTTAATATGGAGTTTGGCAACAAGGTTATGAAGTAAATGTATACAGGAAAGGACGAGAGGGGTTGATCACATAATTAGCATGAGGTACAAAAAATAAGCCATAGACACAAATGTCCTTAAAGTTAGGCAGGGCATTTAAAAAAATCTCTCGAAATTATTTAAAAAATATATTAAAATGTATAAAATTTTAATGTAATATTATTTAGACATTTACACACACATGCACACATATACACAAACATGCACACATATACTGGCGTTCAAAAGTTTGGGATCAGTAAGATTTTTTAATATGTTTTAAAACAAATGCAGCCTTGGTGAGCATAAGAGCATTATATGTTATTAAAAATACACACACACAAAAAAAAGTATTGAGTATTGGACAATTTAAGAGAAAAGTTTTCTATTTGAATATATTTTAAAATGTAATTTACGTCTGTGATGCAAAGCTGAATTTTCAGCATCATTACTCCTGTCTTCAGTGTCACACGATCCTTCAGAAATCACTCAAATATGCATATTGGCTGCTCAAGAATCGTTTATTATTAATATTACAGTTGAAAACAGTTATGTAAAAAAAAAAAAATCAGGATTCTTTGATAAATAGAAAGTTTAAAAGAACAGCATTTATTTGAAATAGAAAGCTTTTGTAACATTATACACTACCGTTCAAAAGTTTGGGGTCAGGAATAATTTATTTTGGGGGAAGAATAAAATAAATCAATACTTTTATTCAGCAAGGAGGATGCATTAAATGGATCAAAAGTTCAAAAGATTAGATTTCAAATAAATTAAATAGAACTTTCTATTCATCAAAGAATCCTGAAAAAAAATGTCTACAAATGTTTTTAACATTGATAATAATAATAATAATAGTTTTTTGAGCATCAAATCAGCATATTAGAATGATTTCTGAAGGATCATGTGACACTGAAGACTGGAGTAATGATGCTGAGAATTCATCTTTGCATCACAGGAATAAATTACAATATATTCCAAAAAACATTCAAATATATTCAAATATAAAACAGTTCATTTAAATTGTCAGAATATTTAACAATCCTGCTTTTGTTGCTTTTTTAATCAAATAAATGCAGCCTTGGTGAGCATAAGAGACTTCTTTTAAAAACATTAAAAAAAAATACCAATCCCAAACTTTTTAACGGCAGTGTGTGTGTGTGTGTGTGTGTGTGTGTGTGTGTGTGTGTGTGTTTGCAATTCTACTAAATTTATGTATTCGATTACATTGAAATGACAGCTTGACAACATGAAAAATTAACCCAATTCAGACCTTTGTGTTGCAAATGAAATAATTCCTATAGGACACAAATTATACACACACATCCAGAAGAAAATCCCCAGTAGTAGGAAGCTGCTTGTGTTGTTTGTTTGGTAATATGCATCATAAAGTTTGTATGCATGCCTGAGGTAGTGTCTAAAAGTGGTTAATGAATCACCATGTCAGCTTCATGCAAGTTTTTGCCAAAGTTCTGTTCAATCTTTCAAAAAAATTAAATAAAACGTCAATCCCAAAAGGAAAGACTCAAGGGGTTTTCACAATATGGTCTCCAAGGACCATCTTCATATTATTACTGTGAAAAACACATTTTACAAAAATGTAAAAAGAGGACAGAGTTAGTGCAATTAGTGAAAGGACTATTAAATGTATCAGAGAGCCGTGACTGTGTCGCATTGGAAATTTTAGTTATGACCTCTAGTTGCATACGTTCACGTATGCATGTGCGGGGGCCACAGAATTCAAATTCTGCTATTTAGTATTTGAACCACTTCAAGAGATAAAAATAAATATATTCTAGTAGGCCTGAAAGGTGCTGACAATAATACTCTGCCTCTATTCACAGGTAATGATTGATTTTAAAGAGGGATGCTGTCAAGTGGCTGCAGCTCAGACACGTCGAAACCGACCATGGCAGGGGACGTCACTCAAAGACTGCTGATAACCTCAGTCTTGTCAGTGTCAAAAAGAAAAGTACGGAAGCGAAGCACTATAAAGGAGACTGAATCTTGTGGGCTGTCTCTCTTAAGTTTGTCATGAACACTTGAGCATTGAAAAGATGAAAGAATCTGAACAGTAAGTTGTCATATACAATGACAATTAGGCCTCCAGCAGAGGGACTGGTAATGAAAACATTGTTTCAAGTACATTACTGCTTTCAAATAGCTGAGTCATCATTATAAATGTCTGCCATGCTGCGCCTCTTAAACATATACACAAAACACAGCAACACTTCTTCAATTACACAACTCAAATGAGCAACGACAAACCATTCAAATGAAGCAAATACGAAGAGAAACAAAGGAACACAAAACAATTTCACTGTCACTCTTTTGCTAATGTGCTTTCAGTATTCAGTTTGAGTGCATTCAAAGACCTGATATTCATAACTGAATATCCATGGCAATAACTGAATATAGTTATAGCTACCCCAGACTTTGACTATCAGAATAAAATCTAGTCCAATCTGCTATTTATTCTTGTTAAGAATCACCCGCTCAGACAATAAAATGCCGTCTTACCAAAATGCAGCCCATCTATCATAACTTACCATACCCTCATCTCTGTGAATCCATCACTGGATTTTCCAGTAATGGTTTTCTGGTTTTCCACATCTGTACAAACTCACCTTTCTGCCATTACCAAACATACTAGCTCCATTGATATCCTTGCCAAATATAATACCTCCATTTCCACTGCCCTTGATACTCACGCCCCCCCTGTGAGAGAGGACTCAACAGGGTTGTCAATGATCTTCTCATGGTCATCGACTTGGACTCCATTAGCACTTTGAGTCTCCTTGACATCTCTGCATTTGATGCTATCTCACAACTCTCAGCTCTTGGTATTTCTGGAACTGTCTTGCCGTGGATCATTTCCTACTTGTCTGACAGTCAGCATTACATTTCTCTCCATCAGGCTAAGTCTACTACTGCCCCTGTCTCACATGGTGTTCCACAAGGTTCTGTTCTTGGACCTTTTAACTTTCCTTGCTATGCAGATGACACCAAGCTCTACATTAGTTTCCAACGCACTACTCCTTTCCCCACAACTCCATTTTGGCCAGTAATTTTCTAAAACTAAACATTGATAAAACAAATCTACTTCTGGTTGGTCCTCCTCAATTTACATCCTGTCTCTGTGATGACAATACTGATATTGCTGATTTCCTTCTTCAACCTTCCACCACTGTTAAAAACCTGGGTATAATTTTCGATTATTCCCTCTTTCTATCCTTATATCTCATCTGACCAAATCTGCCTTTTTCAACCCGCTTAGACTACTGTAATTCTCTTTTTTGGCATAGCCACAACAACACTAAATAAGCTCCAATATATTCAGAACGTCGCAGCCAGAAGCCTCACACATTCCAAGAAATCCTCCCACCTTACCCCTGTTTTACACAGATTACATTGGCTAACCGTTCGTTTCCGTATTCAATACAAGGTACTTCATCACATTCAAAGCCCCCTATGGTCTCGCTATTGGTCTTACTATTGTAAAGCAACTTTGAGTTTGTAAAAAGGAGCTATATAAAATAAACATTATTATTATTATTATTTCATGTAGCCAGACTTTTGCCAATCAGCATAGTTTGTTCAAGCATGCATCTTATTCTGGCTAATAGACACTCACCTAAACAGGATGGGGCCGCAGAGCGCAGAGTCAGACTTCTGACTAGCAGCATTAAGTCTTATCAAGTCTGAAGCTTATTTTGGCCAGTAATTTCCCATCAAGACGGGAAGAGATCAAACTGACTGACAAGTACAGTAACCAATTTATGTTCATTTTGTTTGTACATGCTGTTTAGGGGCTAATACTGAAGTATCAGAATCTGCCTGTCCTTAATAAACAATACGGACTATTTCAGACAAAATAAATTATTCTGAAGACATTGTGGAATTTCCTTTTAACCCCAAAGAAATAAGCACTGAATATTCCACACACTGTAAAAAAGTATTTTTTAAAGTTTTGAACAAAACAGATTATTGGAGTAAGTTTTACAAGAAACTTGTGAAACATACTAGCAATTTGAGTGATTTTTATTTTTATTTTATTGCAGACATGCCTCCATAAACTTTAATTCCCAAATAACTTCCCAGAAATGTTGTAGTCCCCATCCAATTCAACTGGAACTGGTGTATTTTGGTGGCTATGCAAATTTACCACACTGCATAACAAACATAAGTAATGGGTCAAATCATAACCCTTAGTGTGTGTTTCGGATGAGGTAACATCTGTGACTTAACACTCAACACAGTTTAGTCCCCCAAAGCTAAACTGGCACCACAGCTGCCACACTGAAGCTCTGAGATGAAAAGGTCATTTCATGCTGCTGCGAATCGCAAGTTGACCATCATCATCACACATACTGCTGCTCTCAGAGCTCGCCTGCAGTGTGGCTGCTGCAATGTATTTGAAACGCGATAGAGTCTGGCATGAGGCGAGGGTCGCTGAGCACTGGCCTGATTCTCCAGTGCACCAAAGGATACGACCCAGCTAGGACAAAGGAAGGACGCCTGCCTCCAAGAACTCTTAGAGTGGAGGTAGCAAAGGTTTTAGTTTGCGAAAAAAACGGCAAGAAATCTCTCTTTTAAGTTCACAAGAGCTGTACGCAAAAACAAACATACAATACAAACAGTGTAGCCTGATTTACCAAAAAAATTACTCTGAGCCTTATTTGTGTTAGTGAATTAAAAACATAAAAGGAGACCAGTGTAGTCTAATTCACAAACATACTCTTACAGTATGAGCCAATTCAGATTAGTGAATCAAAAATACACAGCATGACCAGTGTAGTCCAATTCACAAACAAATGACTCTCACAATATGAGCCTTTTCGTGTTAATGTATCACACAAATACAGCACAATCAGTGTAGTCCAATTATTTAAAAAAGACAGGTTGCCATTTGAATCAGTATGAAAGACTGCCTTGTATAAATATACAACATTAGTAGAAACAGAATCTCATACATTTGCAAGCAAATCCGATATAACAAAAATATGCACGCATTAATACGAATCGACTCATATGGAATCAAAATCTGAATCTAAGAGTTTGTGAATATGAACGGGTATGAATCCATAAATCTGCATCGATACCCAGGCCTTTACCAATTACAAAAATTAATTTAGCTATTTACTATGCATCTTTGATTTTTAAATGCATTTATTGTATTGTTAAGATATTGGCACATATGTCTATTTATAAGTACTCCAGTGTCTTTTATTCAGGTGTCAGGCCTATCAGCAGCCCGGTGCACTGTCCCCAATGTCCCAGGTCAAAATCCATCTATGTGAGGTAATAGTTCACTATGACCCGCTAAAGGCAGAGAAAGAACATGACAGAGTTTTTGTAAATGGTGAAGACGAATGCAACAGGCTTCTCGAGCCAATCGATCCAGACTTTAGCAACACCTGTCCAGCGTAGCTGCCCATTTCGACCCCAGAGGCACAAGATCAGCGCTTAGATAATCTGTCTGCCCAGGCAAAGTGCAAGAGTCTCGACTTTGTGACACGGTAGGTCACATGAAGTGATGAATCAATGGGAGGGTCTGGAGGGCTGCCAGTCAGGAGAAATGAAAATGCACAAGGTCAAGGAATTTGCAGGCGTTTCTCATAACATGTAATGAGGACAAATTACCAAGGTATAATGCATATTGGTAACTTCCTGCTGAATATAAACTTGTCAAATCCCAAAGCTCAAGGCACAGATGGCAGATGTCAGCACCAGGGTTACTCATATGTCTTTCTGAAAATCCCTCAGAGGCTTTCTCAGGCATACTGTCTCATCGTGACAGTGACAAATGTGCCTGATTAAAGAGTGGCAAGCGTACATTTGCTTGCTCTGTCAAGAGAACGCCTCAATACCCATGAAAACACACACATTCGATTGGTTGACTGATCCCCTCTGGAGCCGCACAAAAGCCCACCGACATGCACATATTTGCACATACATCGTCTGTAGCATACTCTCGGGCATGTTATGCGTAAGCTAACAAAAATGAAACACGTGGATGGTTACAAACAAATGTGGAATTTGGAAATGCATGACTTTGTCTCTCTCTATCCTTAAAGACCCATGAAATCGCTTAAAACCTGAAGTTTTCTGGCACTTTTTTGAAGTATTTTGTATTGAAACTAAGTTTTGTCAGGCCACTTTGAAGCATTAATTACACAAATTGATGTAGGGCAGTATGATTCATCAATATCTTGTTTCATTTTACAGGAAAAAATGGGTATATCTGCTAAAATTTACTTTTGCTACCATTTATAGATATGCTTGTATATACACTCACCTAAAGGATTATTAGGAACATCATACTAATACTGTGTTTGACCCCCTTTCACCTTCAGAACTGCCTTAATTCTACATGGCATTGATTCAACAAGGTGCTGAAAGCATTCTTTAGAAATGTTGGCCCATATTGATAGGATAGCATCTTGCAGTTGATGGAGATTTGTGGGATGCACATCCAGGGCACGAAGCTCCCGGTCCACCACATCCCAAAGATGCTCTATTGGGTTGAGATCTGGTGACTGTGGGGGCCATTTTAGCACATTGAACTCATTGTCATGTTCAAGAAACCAATTTGAAATGATTAGAGCTTTGTGACATAGTGCATTATCCTGCTGGAAGTAGCCATCAGAGGATGGGTACATGGTGGCCATAAAGGGATGGACAAGGTCAGAAACAATGCTCAGGTAGGCCGTGGCATTTAAACGATGCCCAATTGGCACTGAGGGGCCTAAAGTGTGCCAAGAAACCACCAGCCTGCACAGTGGTAACAAGGTATGATGGATCCATGTTCTCATTCTGTTTACGCCAAATTCTGACTCTACCATCTGAATGTCTCAACAGAAATCGAGACTCATCAGACCATGCAACATTTTTCCAGTCTTCAACTGTCCAATTTTGGTGAGCTCTTGCAAATTGTAGCCTATTTTTCCTATTTGTAGTGGAGATGAGTGGTACCCGGTGGGGTCTTCAGCTGTTGTAGCCCATGCGCCTCAAGGTTGTGCGGTTTGTGGCTTCACAAATGCTTTGCTGCATACCTCGGTTGTAACGAGTGGTTATTTCAGTCAAAGTTACTCTTCTATAAGCTTGAATCAGTCGGCCCATTCTCCTCTGACCTCTAGCATCAACAAGGCATTTTCGCCCATAGGACTGCCGCATACTGGATGTTTTTCCCTTTTCACACCATTCTTTGTAAACCCTAGAAATGGTTGTGCGTGAAAATCCCAGTAACTGAGCAGATTGTGAAATACTCAGACCGGCCCGTCTGGCACCAACAACCATGCCACGCTCAAAATTGCTTAAATCACCTTTCTTTCCCATTCTGACATTCAGTTTGGAGTTCAGGAGATTGTCTTGACCAGGACCACACCCCTAAATGCATTGAAGCAACTGCCATGTGATTGGTTGATTAGATAATTGCATTAATGAGAAATTGAACAGGTGTTCCTAATAATCCTTTAGGTGAGTGTACACTACTGTTCAAAAGTTTGGAATCGGTAATATTTTAATTATTTTAAGGTCTCTTATGCATACCAAGGCTGGATTTATTTGATCACGAATACAGAATAAACAGTAATATTGAGAAATATTACAACTACATACTAAAAGGTAATGTATTTCTGTGACGGAAAAGTTGAATGTTTCAGCATCATTACTCCAGTCTTCAGTGTCACATGATTCTTCAGAAATTACTCTAATATGCTGATTTGGTGCTCAAGACACATTTCTTATCATTATCAATGTTGAAAACAGCTGTGCTGCGTACTATTTTTGTGCAAACAGTCAGTTTTTTCAGGATTCTTTGATGAATGGAAAGTTCAAAAGAATTATAGAAAACTTTGGTAACATTATACATATCTATATAGTTACCTTTGATCATTTTAATGCATCCTTGCTGAATAAAACTTAATTTCTTTAAAAAATAAACGGTCTCTTTTCTTTTAAACGGTGGAGTAGATGACCTCAAAACATCTAAAAGCCACAAAACCTAAATTTTAATTTCATGGAGTCTTTAAATGTCAACATCAATGTTATGAAATATGCAAATTAAGTTTAAATCCCACTCTCCTTACTCAATAGGAGAAAGAAACAGACATACAAAAGCAAAATGGAAGGAGAAACTGGCGGTCATGGTTTCAAATGCGATCATAATGAGATCTTCCACAACAGAGGTCTGTTTCTCTTCTCTCTTCTCTCTCTCTCTCTCTCACTAAAGTAACAAATTATGCTTTGTATAGAGTCACAATCTTCATTACCTCTCTTTAATATTGTATCAGTCCTCCCACATAACTGTCACCAAAATATAAAAACGACATCAGGCATTGCACAGCAGTGTTGGGGAGTAAATAACAAAGTAAAAAACAAACTACATTTCTTGGCAGCACAAAATTATCTTTAATGAGCTACTTTTCTAAAAACGAATCGCTACGGCCACTATGTCACTATATTTTGCATGAGTACACAGTGAAGTGACGGCAAGTGGGCATTTTAGGAGAGCAATTCATTCTCATAAATCTGTTTATTCAGCCAGTTGAACCAGTTCCAAAAAAACTATTTAATGGTCCATTTGAGTCTCTGCAGGATTTTACATCTTGCTTTTCAATACAATATACAAAATATTTAAATATTTATTACAATAATTGGCCAAATGTATATGACATGATCAGAGATACAATCCTGAAAGACACATCTTTTAAAAGTTGAACAAATTTTATTTTGTGACAAGACAAAATGCTTAAAAAAAACATTATAATAAATGTAGAAAATTGTTAAGTTTGTTTGTTTGTTTGTTTAACACCATGCCAGCTTCTCTGGCTATTTTCATGGCGAGAAGATTTATGGTAAAACTATATCAGGTTTTTACAATCTATTTTTGCTAAAAACTGTATTTGGTTACAAAAATTATTCAAGAGTGTTAATTGGGTAAAAAAGGTTTTAACACAGAGTTAAAACATGTCGGTGGATCTTCTCCTAATATTAAAAAAACGTGTCATCCTGGAATGGCATAATCGGCAATGGGTATAAACAATCAGTTACACTTAAGTTTAGGGTCCAATTCTCACAATTTACTAACTATTAACTAAGATTTTTGTAGATGGCGCAGCTCAAACAAACCTTTCAGACTTTATCAGTCTGTTTACAGACGATAATCGTCATCAAAAAACTACATAGGCTATTTTTCACATAGCCCTACAGTTAAAAACATTTATTCACATGCAATAACTTGAATTAAATATTTTTTATAGGCTAGTAGGATTAGGATTAGAAAATCGATTCTTGATAGCATTCTTAAAGCGCAAGATGAAAGAGAGAGTTTTCTGAGCAGCGCACTCATACAAAGCGTGCAAAAAGCCACCTCTCATATACACTCACCGGCCACTTTATTAGGTACCCCATGCTAGTAACGGGTTGGACCCCCTTTTGCCTTCAGAACTGCCTCAATTCTTCGTGGCATAGATTCAACAAGGTGCTGGAAGCATTCCTCAGGGAGTTTGGTCCATATTGACATGATGGCATCACACAGTTCCCGCAGATTTGTCGGCTGCACATCCATGATGCGAATCTCCCGTTCCACCACATCCCAAAGATGCTCTATTGGATTGAGATCTGGTGACTGTGGAGGCCATTTGAGTACAGCGAACTCATTGTCATGTTCAAGAAACCAGTCTGAGATGATTCCAGCTTTATGACATGGCGCATTATCCTGCTGAAAGTAGCCATCAGAAGTTGGGTACATTGTGGTCATAAAGGGATGGACATGGTCAGCAACAATACTCAGGTAGGCTGTGGCGTTGCAACGATGCTCAATTGGTACCAAGGGGCCCAAAGAGTGCCAAGAAAATATTCCCCACACCATGACACCACCACCAGCCTGAACCGTTGATACAAGGCAGGATGGATCCATGCTTTCATGTTGTAGACGCCAAATTCTGACCCTACCATCCGAATGTCGCAGCAGAAATCGAGACTCATCAGACCAGGCAACGTTTTTCCAATCTTCTATTGTCCAATTTCGATGAGCTTGTGCAAATTGTAGCCTCAGTTTCCTGTTCTTAGCTGAAAGGAGTGGCACCCGGTGTGGTCTTCTGCTGCTGTAGCCCATCTGCCTCAAAGTTCGACGTACTGTGCGTTCAGAGATGCTCTTCTGCCCACCTTGGTTGTAACGGGTGGTTATTTGAGTCACTGTTGCCCTTCTATCAGCTCGAACCAGTCTGGCCATTCTCCTCTGACCTCTGGCATCAACAAGGCATTTCCACCCACAGAACTGCCGCTCACTGGATGTTTTTTCTTTTTCGGACCATTCTCTGTAAACCCTAGAGATGGTTGTGCGTGAAAATCCCAGTAGATTATCAGTTTCTGAAATACTCAGACCAGCCCTTCTGGCACCAACAATCATGCCACGTTCAAAGTCACTCAAATCACCTTTCTTCCCCATACTGATGCTCGGTTTGAACTGCAGGAGATTGTCTTGACCATGTCTACATGCCTAAATGCACTGAGTTGCCGCCATGTGATTGGCTGCTTAGAAATTAAGTGTTAACGAGCAGTTGGACAGATGTACCTAATAAAGTGGCCGGTGAGTGTAGTGCACGGACAAATACACACAGAATTATATCTCACAATTATCCTTCTAGTTAATTTATTATAGCATCAAATAAACATGAATAAACATCAGAAGAAATATTGTTTCAACCGTGGAAAGACATCAGTAGGTAGGCCTACACACCTTTTTTTTTTTTTTTTAAGTTCAAATGTCCCCGTAAACACAGCCGGTTTTGTTTTAAACGATTGAGAAAGAAAAACAGTAGGCCTATGTCCATTGAATCAGTCCAATGACAGCCTATACTCGCTGCCACCATTAATGTTGATCAAAGAACAAACAAAAAAAAAGAAAATCCCTCACTGAACTTTTGTAACTTCAATTAGCTTAATATTTTGTTTGCCTGTTGTTCAGTGCTGACTGCTCCAATTGCAACATGAGTCTGTGTATGCGTCCCTGTCAAACATAATTCATATCGCCCAGCCCTAGTTTACACACAAAACCTCCGCACGTCGATTTGTCTCAACATGGGGACAAGAGAGCTGTCAGTCAATAAATGGGAAAAAAAAAGTAACTTGTGTTACTTATTTGAAAAAGTAACTCAGATATTTTTAAAGTATATTTTAAAATATTAAAAGTAATGCGTTACTGTACTAGTAGGCCTAACTTGAAAAAGTAATTGATTACGAAACTCAAGTTACTTGTAATGAATTACTACCCCTGTTTATAAGCACTAATAAACAGCCAATATCCTAGTAATATGCATGCTAATAAGAAACTAGTTAATAGTGATAATCGGACCCTAAACTAAAGTGTTACCAAACAATCTGGTCCCATCAGTTTGAAAATTAACAGAAGCTTCTTCTCCCAACATTACAGGGCTCATTTCATGGAGTTTATACATGGTTTGCCATTTGCTATTCATATAGGAATGCATTATTGGTTTTTGATCCATAGTAGGTATTGTTAAATGTAGAAAATCGTGTAGGGTATCGAACTACTTCGAATGGGTAGTTTGTCTAGTTTAACTACTGTAAATTAAGAGCAGTTTGTCAAGTCATTTTCCCCAGCACTTCTGAACATACCTATGCTCTATTTTTCGAAGCGACCTGTCCAAATCCCATTTCTTTTTCTTTTCTTCAAATCCAAAGTTTCTTTCCTTAACCCCCATGGCCTTCAATGAATATTTAAACACCTTTCTCTCCAGGACATTTATTTTACATATCTGATACCACACATCTTCCCAACTCTCTTGACCTCATCAAGTCCACCGCTGGAGTCTCCCAGAAGAACATTATTTAACCAATCCATCAACTACAGCTGATATAATACAGCCATTGTAAGGAGGCAGTAAATGTCATTGAGGCGCAGTGTAAAGATTATCCAGGCTCCCGTCTGAGAGGTTTATCTAAATCTTGATATCTTTGTGCTGTTCTTAAGACTTGAGGAAAAGTAAAAGATATCAGCTCTTTCCAGGGGTTGTCCGGGAATTGTTTGATGTTATCCTGCACAATTTTAAACTCCTGAGGCTAAAAATCCCCCCCAAAAATAGAGCTATTAAAATGTGTACACCTTTATGTAACCAACCCAGATTTCCAGAAACAATCATAGGAAAACAGAAAGAAACTTGAAGGTGCTGGGATTCATCCCACATTCTTTTTGATAAATTGCCTATCTGAGCTCACAGAGGAGTAATGCAATAAAAAAAAAACTTCTGAGAGAAAGCTTTAGTCTTTTATCTGTAGGAGGGTTAGACCCCGTCACTGCACACAGGCGCTTCTTTGAATGCACCTGTGGAGTGACATCACTTCCTGGAATAATAGAAGTGAATATCATTTCATTTACAGAAAACAGTGCTTAAGATGTTTAGTTTGTTGATGTGAAATGTCATACTGCACAGACATTACATTATCAAGTGTTCTTTACGAAGGTTTATGAATGTATAAATGGCTTTTAAGAGATTAATGATGCTTATTAGATCATACCTGTTATGGCTGACTTGTAGCTCCCCTAGTAGTTGGTTCTTGAACCACTGATCAAAATCCACATTGTCAAACAATTCATAAGCGGCTAACCCAACAGCGTTGTACACTGCAAAGAGAAACAAAGTTAACATTTAATTTAAAAGTTAAAAACTCGATTTTCGTACAAAGGTGTACACATAGTCCGTGTCAATTTTGCATATATTTGATTAGTAATCTAGTTTTATCTAGTTTTAGTATATACACACACACACCCACTGTACATATGAATGTCTACGTTTAATTATTGATCTAGTACAACATTTTTATATATTTATTTTATTATATATTACTTATAACAATTGGAAAGTACAAAATATACATTAAATATACATATTTATTTCCATCAATGTATTTATTAAGCATATACAATAAACACACCAGTTGACCATTGTGCTGTAGCAGCTGTACAACCACAATAAACAATACAAATAATAAAAATAAAGATCGTATGCTACACTACTCGTGTGCTAACCAAAAAAAAAAAGGTCTTTAACTTAATAGACTGACCTTCGTGTAAAGAGGTAGCAGAATAATATATAATACAGCATATATACATCTGTATATAATACTAGATTTAATAATAGTGCAGAATCTAGAGCAGAAATATTAAATATTTATTCTTCATTTTACACAAAAAAGTCTATTTTTTGCGATTTACATTTGTGAAATACTATTTGACTGCCCTATTTTAAAGGTTGTATCAGTGATTTCAGGCCCCCCCCAAAAAAAAAAAACGTGAGATCTGCACACAAAAACAAATGGGTACAACCACCACTCAAAACCAAAATAAACAGTGTTCCAACCAATCACCGACAGGGGCGGGTGTTGTGAGGTTTTGAGCTCGTGCACGGCTGGACAGAGCAACACTGTCGGTGATTGGTTGGAACACTGTTTATTTTGGTTTTGAGTGGTGGTTGTACTCATTTGTTTTTGTGTGCAGATCTCAGAGCCTAGGCTGCCTACACAGACGCGTTTTTTTTGACAGCATGCTTATGGGGCGGGCAGCTAGCGGTTCGTTAGGAAAGATTAGACATTTATTTTTGGGCCCGAAATCACTGATACAACCTTTAAGTCTCAGATGTGATGGTTGTGTATAAGGGTAAGTAATGCATGATGGTACCTGCATCCTTCATGAGCATCTGCACTGGGTCCTCAACATTACTGGGGCCTGAGAGAGAGAAAGCAAGCATTGTGATATTTTTCCCTCCTTGAAACCTGCACACAAAGTGCTTTAGGCCTGTTGAAAACATCTAGAACTTTACACATCTGTAATAATTGTGACTGAACCACTTTGCAAGCAGTAGTAAAAGCAGCAAAGCATGTAATAAAATAACAAACAACTAAAACTTTTATCCCATTTCCCTAAGCCAATCACAATTAGCCATCAATGCAACAATGAGGGGGCGACGCTCCTTATTGTCCATGTATAATTAGAACACAGAAAATGCTCAAGAGAAAAACAATGACACGATTAGGAAATTAACTGAGGGGTCATTATGAGAATCATCGTCAGTATGTGTGTTTTTATAATGACTTCTCACTAATAATGATACAATGATGTGCAAAAAAAAACTATTTGTCATCTCTTTCAATTTAGTAAAATGTAATAATGATAAAAATGTGCCAAACCTAAATTACATGCCAAAACACAAAGATTCTTACAGGACTGTCCATAAGAATACCATTTAGCAGTTAGCACATCATCCTAGTTTAATCATGATAGTACATTTTAATCAACTAATTTACACAGAAAGCTCATTTTGAGTCATTCACTAATTAATTAGGGAACCAGATCAAAAGCAATGAGAGCGTAACGCTATTCAGATGGTCCTTGTATTTGTCTGAAAGTGCGAGTTTAATTGCTACACGCGGCTTTAAGAGGAGCACTAGCGGTGGACACGCTTCAGCTTAGCAGGGTGTGCTTTATAAAGGTGACATTTGCCCTGCAAGGCTATACTCAAAAAGTCCACATCTAAAGTAGAACCCCAGGTGACTTTGTCAGCTTTTCCCTCACAAAAAAAGTTAGAGACAATCCCTCATTTGGAAACAAAAAGAGCTTTGAAGAACTGATGGCATGGCATGTGCCATTTGGTGTCAACCCAGCCTCTCTAAGCTAATGTCAGCAGGAAGCTAGAAATGAGAGTACTTCCATGCTGAAACACTTCAAAAAAAGGTTTTGTAAAAACCTTGTGGCATCCAAACATATTTTCAGTGCCTACTCTTGTAGCACACATGAACGGCTTTTCAAAATATTTCACGTAAGAAGCGAACATGTTAATTACTAAAGATAAAAAGGGATCTAGAGTGTTAACTGGTGATAAATCACATTCAGTTTATAAAAGAATCCTTTTTCACCATGTTCTCAACTACTCCTGCTCCAGATGTGACACTTCTTTCATTATCACAACATAATGACAGCTCATTTAACCAGTGAGTTTCGTTTGATCAGCGATTCTTTAATCATCACATTCAAAGCTTTGACTTGTCTAATTTATTCACTGTGTCCTTGAATGCCAGGAGTCATGAATGAAAATGCTCACTTTTCTCTGTTAATAAATGTAATGAATCTATGCTGGACAAAAAACAAAAAAAACAAACAAAAAAAAAACAACTTAATAAACTTAAAAAAAGATAGTAAAACCAGTCTCAAACTCATTATTATTGGTTTAAATCAGTCTGATGACTCACTCACTAAGTGAATCAGTTATCTTGAACATCAAATCAAATCAATCCAATTAAATCATTAAAACAAATAAATAAAACTGGCATAGTTTTGTTAATAAGCTTATATTGAAGTAAACAGTTATGTCCAATTACTCTTAGAGTACTGAAAGAATCAACTTGATTCATTATTTCACAACAATTTTCCAACCCTAGATGGAGTTGAAGTAATATTCGTCAACACATCACATAAAACCAACCTTGAAGATTCTGCACCATCTCCAATAGTACTGGTGTCAAAGTTTGACTGTAGTTGTGGAAAATGTCCAAGAAAAGCACTTCCGTGCACGGCTGTAAAGATATGGAGTAAAACAAAAAGAAACAAAATGTGAGGGAGCATTTGGTGCAGGAACAACATTTCAACACAAACCATCTGGTGTTCTGTGGCATCCATCATTCTTGCCAACACAATCAATAGTGTGCAATGAAGAAGGGGTCAGGGTGCGAGACCTGACTCAGTGGCCTTCAGCATCTAATATTGCAGGCAGGGACACTGACCTCCCACTGGAAACAAGGAGGTCAAATATCACATCTTTGCAAAGTGTGCCAAGCTCAACATTCGCCACACATGTCATATCATATGTCCTATGCCTTCAGGAAATCTAACATAATCAATACGGTTCAGGACTAAGTCAATAAGGGCAGGTACCTGGACTGGATATGGATGATCACATAAAAAAATACTTCATTTTAGATTTTAGCTCCTACCAAGAAATCCAGTATGATTAATCAAAATAAAAAGCTAAATTTCAATATGACTTAGTGCAATTATCAAATCAGAAAGGCTGCCATTTAATTAAATAAATATTTGCACCAGACACGAGCGGCGCAACAAAAGACAATATAAGCCTTCATTTTTGAGTTGCAACCACTGAGTTAAGATCCACTGCTAGACTGATGTTCAACAGTCATATCACTTAAATATAATATATATATATAAAATATAAATATTTGCATTCAGAGGACAAGAAACATTTAAGCTAATCCATAATTTAGGCATTCCCTTTCGAAATTACGTGAAGGTGAAGTGATTCCACAGCAGTGTCTTTCAGCGAGGAAATGACAAATGTGATGTAAAACACTACTCTCGCATGAGGTTATAAGTTTAGTCAGCCAATGTCATTTTAAAGCCAGGATATAAAAGCCGCATTAAGTAGGCAGCCAGATGTAATGCAAATCAAGTCGCATGAGGGCAGTAACAAATGACCCTGTAGAGTCACGGCCCCCCTATGTAAATTCCATAGAAATGAGACAGACCCCTGATTCCTTTTAACTCGGTCGCTTTGCATTTACTGACACTTCCATTGACCTTGGAATACATATTTCTGTAAGGTAGTACATCAAAAGACGGGCAAATGGAAATGTTTCATATGCAAAAAGCAGTTTTAGAAATGATGATAATTATGAAATCAGTCAAACTAAATTTCATAGAGAGAGATCACTTACCCGCAAACTATACTTCCAGGAGTCACCACCTGTCTCTTCCACAGCTGAAGAAAGAAATAACATTAAAACACAACTTGTCACAACATATATCATGCGCTTTAAAGGGATAGTTCCCCCAAAAATAAAAATTCTGCCAGTTATTCATCTTCATGTCATTACAAACCCCTATGACTTTGTTGAAGAATGTCCTGTCCACTCTATTCAATATAATAGCACTGAAGGAGGACTGAGGCTGTCAAGCTTCAAAAAGCAAAATCATCCTACTTGTGCACAATATTCCAAGTCATTTCAACCCATATGATAGCTTTGTGACAAACAGAGCAAAATTCACTGACATTCTTCCACTCCAAAGGCTGTTAACCATTTTGAATGGACCACTGAGTTAGTGAGATGAATAGTTTTTTTTTTTTTTTTTTTTGAATGAGACCATTTTTATGATTCTATTATGGTGATTCCTTGTCATTTCAGGGCTTGACATTCCCAGTCCACATACATTTCCATTATATTGAAAAGCGTAGCCCGGATATTCTTCAAAAAACTGTTCCAGTTTGGAATAACACAAAGGTGAGTAAATGATAAGAGAGTTGTTGTTTTGGTGAACTACACTTTCAACCCTCACAACTTATGAAAGAATATTTTTTTCCTATCAATCGGGTAGCCTTTATGAGAAATCATATCCTGGTTCCACACCATGAATGTGGCAGAATTCTCTCCTTCCATGATCCAATCAAAGAGCAGGTCATTAAAGGCACAATATGCAGAAATTGTGTTTTTGTCAAACAGCGACCCTTGTCGCTGTGCAATACTTGCACTGTCGTAAATACACCCCCACCCCCACGCTGTACACCGGTACCTGTTCGGTAGGATAGAAGCGTTGGTCATGGAACAGGCACAAGACACCGAAGATATTGACCAGGTAATGTTTCACGATTTCATAAAAATATTGGGCTATTGCATACATACTGCATAGTCTACTGAACTAATGATGATGTTCAAAATCTTATAATATATGTCAAGTGTTAGACTACTTTATAATAATAAAGTAGCCTACCGCGTTTGGCAGCTTATAACGTTTTTACATGATTGCGTCTAAATCACAAGTAAATAGCCTCTAGTCTAGGCCTAATGTATAATTTCATTTATGTTTTTTGATTGTAATGTAAACATTACAAAATGCCAGATGACATCAATAAAGTTAAATGTACGTCACATTATTTCATAACATTGGCCGTTATGATGTCATTAGACATGATTATTGCAATTTATCATAATAGTTTGCAAATTGTGCTCATTTACACTAGATAATTATGTGAGATATTGACAACTGTTCTCATGATAATCGCAGGAATCAACGTCAACAGCGTCGTGTGGCAAGCAAAAAAAAAAAAACGTAAGAGAAACAAGTGTTTATTAGCAAGTCTGCTAACAGCTCTGATAATAGAAATCTAGCTAAACATATGTGGAAATTATTGGACTGGTCTAATTATCACCAATGAATGAATGAACAGCATCGTAAAAACAATGACATAGGCTACTACAAGCAAGCGCAACAACATACAACGCAAGTACAAGTTTACAAACGTACAAGTTTACAAGTAAGAGATTTACTAGTCTAGTCCCCGCCAGGGTAAATAAAAATAGCATCATGCGATGTTCGTCTGTTATAGGACAAATTAGTTTGAATAAACGAGCAGATACTGATTAGCAAGACAACTCAGTGAATGTGCTTTCCATTAAATGAATCACACACACAGTAAGATTGTGGCCAAAACTGGTACTGCAATCACTTTCAAATTACTGACTCGAGGTTGCCAGATATGCTGCAGGATCCGATTACGACACGTTATTAGCTGCAGCTGTGGTAACTAGAGCAGAGCTGGCAACCCGGATGCCGCAACACTACTGACTTCGTGATTGGTAGATCGGTGGAGGGTGGAGCATCAGACCAAAACACAACATGACAACATCAACATCAGTTGAGGGCTGCAACTTCACTTTTTAAATGACAATATCCTGGCCGGACTACTGTTGTCAGTGATATAAGTATTTGAAATGAACATGATTTCTTAATGTCTAGTGACATATCAGGGAAAATTTATGATTAATTGAAATACATTTCTTACATACAGCTCCTTTAACAAAAAAACTAAACAAAAAAACAGGGCTATTCCAGCCCGATCTCACGGCAATTCGTACAAATTTTATGAGGTGGCTAATTCGTAACAATTCATACGACCTCACTCATACGAATTTGTAAGATTTTTGCTAAATCGTACATATTTTACGAATTGGCAAATTCGTATGAATTCATACGAATGACCTACCCCTGACCTCGCCCCTAAACCTACTCATCACGTGGGTTTAGACAAATCGTACGAATCCGTACGAGTGAGGTCGTATGAATTCGTACGAATTAGCCAACTTTTAATCACTCGTACAAATTCGTACGAATTGGTCGTGAGATAGCGTTGGCTATTCTGGTGGGTGCTGTGATGCGCTCATGTAAGGGTGGCGGCGTGGCGCAATAAAACTCCTAAAATCTGTCACAAAGAGCCGGCAAAAGTAATGATTATGAATATGTAAAATATAGCAAGGAGATATTTTAATTATTTATTAATAAACAAGTCTTTTCTTTGTCCGTGTCAGTTGCAAAGATGAAGTTGACGATGCTGACTCGCGATCTTCACAGTAGTGAACGTGCCAGAGAGAAATGCACATTTCATACGGATTACATAAGCAGAGAGCAGTCTGTGTCTGTTTTCTTTCGTTTTGAATTATTCTGTTTAAGTAGACATGTCTGTGAGGCGAGTAGGCTACCTTATACAATGAGTTTCGATTCACTTATGAGACAAGCTCCAGTTCATGGGCCGGCGCCTCCGTTTCGTGATTATATCGTCTGCTATATTTAATTCTTATTTATTAAATCCAGGCAATTGGTTGATGAAACATTGATTAAAATTAAGACACAATTAATACAAAACGAAATTCACTTTAAAGAAAGGTTTTTTTGCTTTCTGTTTGATGTCTCTGTGAAAGTTTTAAAGCATATTTTAGTGCCGCTTTCAGAGCGGTCACGTCCGTAACATTGTTTTTTTCCTCATGCGAACTGAAATGATTATCAGTACATGTGCCACATAGCCACAGAGGCCGGTGGACAAAGAAGTTAATTTCCATCCCTGGTCTAGTCCATCAACAAGATCGCCAGGTCAGCATCGCTGTTACATCCAGTGCTACTTTTTAACTTTTTAACTCGCGTCAACGAGTGAAAGCCTGACCGAGTGGGACTCTTGTCCGGTTCCTCACGCGGTCACGCTCTTTTCCTTCTCCTACTTTCTTCCGACAGCGTTTTCTTTGCTTTTTCCATCATCTGAAATGAGCGCAAGTGTCTTTGTGCTTCATATGTTGTTGTTGTTGTGTGTGACGTTGTTGCCGTAAAGCAAGTCATGATTCTCGCGAGATTTGTCGGGGACGCCCCTCTCAGACTTGCATTGCTGGTATTTACAGCTAACGCCACATGTACATTTTCTCGTATTTGAGGCGTGGTTTACGAATGCCCGGCGCCGTTTATTGGGTGCTAAGAATGTCTATTAAATGCGCCTGTACGGAGCTCATAGCCAACATCGATGTCGTCATCGTCTTGCTGCTCCCTCCCCGTTCTGTGATTGGTTCCCTAAATGAGGTGAAAATCTGGACCATGGTATCCATACTGCCTTTCAGCGTGAATAAAAATCGCGCTGCGGGAAGGTAGCATGTGGAAACCCAGACTACTATTAAGGTACAATTCTTGCATATTGTGCCTTTAAAGCGATAATGTCACCTTCTCTATCATCTCTAGTCCCCTTATGTTCCTAAGGGTTGGTCATCAACAGGCCAGAACAATTCCGTCTGCTGCTGAGTCACTGAATTAATCGCAATTACGCTGCCTTCACACCTGGACCCCTGGACGATTCCAGAAACAAATCACTGGACCACGGCAATATACATTAGAAAATGGCACCAGCAAAGTACACCAAGAGATTATAAATTACGGCCAACTGTACTTTGTGAAGGCCATTTCCTTTAAATGAATTACACGTGTTAAATTAATGCAGAAGGTCCGGTTCAACATCTCTGGACATGACACAACGGAGGGCTCGGATAACTGACAAAAAAGGGCAGCTTCATGACTTCAAGTTCATGGGTAGTACATCTGTTGTCATAGACACTTTCACCTCAGTGATTCATAAATTTAGGTTGAGCCATATATGGTCATCATTAATAAACACATGCAACAGTGTGGTTCAGTTTGAAGCCCTAAAACCCAGAAAAGAATGTCCTATGGGACTTTAGAATGGTGATTTATTTAAAAAAAAAAATATTTGTGTAAATTAAAAGGGATAGCTCACTTCAAAATTAAAATACTGTCATCATTTACTCAGCCTCAAGTTGTTCAAAACCTGTATGAGTTTCTTTCTTCTATTGAACACAAAAAATATATATTCTGAAAAATGTCGGCAACCAGACAGTTGATGGTAGCCATTGACTTCCATAGTAGAAAAAAAAGACTTGTGTCTTAATAAATACGTCTGGTTACAGACGTTTTTCAAAATATCTTCTTTAGTGTTCAACAGAAGAAACTCATACAGGTTTGGGACAACTTGAGGGTGAGTAAATGATGACAGAATTAAAATTTTTGGGTAAACTATCCAAGAGTACACATATCATTCATTGAACTCAAACATGGCTTATCATTTGAAACATGTAATAGCTTAACGTCAGTTTTGTTTTTTCGGTCATGATGTGACCTAGCAGTGAACGCACATACTGCAGACATGTAAAGCTGTGCCTCTCATTTATCTCTCATGTATCATTTCTTCTCCCCATCTCTACTGTCTCTCTATGATTAAATGGCAAACGGCCCAGAAAAACAAAAACAAAAAAGTTTCACAGCTTTAGATATGTTATTGAGTTCATAATTCACATTTACCAAAACTCTCTGGGTCTTCTTCCCACATGGTTAGCTCTTCCTCTGTCAGCAGAAAGTATTTGGATACCAGTCTCCTGCCGATCTCCGTCAGCGTTTGGTGTGTAAAGAATGAAGTCTTAATTTTATGTGCCTCCAGGCTCTCTGGTTTACTGTCTGGAATGCATATTGCAACATAACTTCAATATACAATTATCCATATAGTAATGTTCAAGATATTAGATCATTCATTAAAACGTCTCATGTGCTCCTACAGTCTATTAGTAAGACAATAAAACAATAGGCATTTTTATATCAGTTTACTTCAATCTCTATCTAGGGAACCTTAGTCATGACTGAACAGGCAGATTTCATTATGAAACATCTCATTGGTTCGCTTTTGCCCTCTACCAACTCTGAAATGTCCTTGATGTGTTAAAAGGCTGTTATCCATTTCCTATTTCAAAAAAGCTAGAACTTTAAAATGGAGGCTCGCCATGCCAAAGTCATTACGCAGGCTGCTGATGGGCTGCCTACCTTCAATGTTCTTGGCAGGTTTGTAGGCATCGTTTTTAACAATCATCTTGATGAGGTTCATGCACTGTACAATAAAACGCTCAAAAACAACTCCCTCGCCAGCCTCTGTGAACACGTAGCTGACCGCAAACTCCAGCGATCGCTGAATAAGGGGGATGAAAGGCCACGGGTGATATTCCAGGAAGTCCAGCAACTAGCAGAGACCATTAGACATGAAGTTAAACCACAGTTCAAGAGTTCAGCATGGCCCACAACATCAAGTATAAGTGCCCAGATTATTTCTATTTTCCTCTTAATTGACTGAACTTTTAGACTTACAACTTTGGTGAACAAAATGATGGTCTTCTCAAGCTTTTCTCTGCAAAGACTGCCTGGTCCGACTTGCCGGCCTGCGAAATGTAGATGGAGAGGCTGAAAACATATGCTTCAGTTTCCTGAAGGAATAGTTCCATACAAAAATGAAAATGTTATCATTATTTAATCATCCTCATGTTGTTTTAAAACTTCTATGACAAAAAGCACTATTTAAAAAATCATAAAAGGTGCCCATATGATGTGTGTGCAGTACCAACTGTATGAGGAACAGACTGAAATTCAAGATGTTATCCATTGAAAATCTAATCTATCTCTTCTTAGCACATTTATGATAGTTCAAATCTTATCTGATTGATCTGTTCAGAAATTACTGATCCAGTTCTAGATGATTTGCTCACTTGAGGAGTTTGCTTCACAGACTTATGATATTTTTATAGTGCTTTTTAGTCATTTTGGAGCTTGACATTCTCAGTCTTTATTCACCTTCATTATATGGAAAAGAGGTGCCAAAAATCATTTTTGTGTTGCACAGAAGAAAGTCAATCACTGAGGTTTGGAACAACACAAGGAAGTGCAAATGTGTAAGAATTTTCATGTCAAGGTGAATTGTCCCATCAAACATATTTTACACATAGTACGAATATACTGTGATTGATCATAATGTCTAAATCTATGGAAGCTTGTTTCTGCCACAGAATAAAAAAATCTAAAAGGTAATTGTGACTTATCTAACAATTTACTTTTTTCTTAGAATGATGAGTTTTTATCTTCCAATTCAGAATTTATAACTTGCAATTAAGAGTTAAACCCCCGGTTACACAGACAAGGTTATAGACCCGGACTAAAATACATGTTTGAGCTGTTTTAACTTAAAGAAACTTATCTTACTGAAAGAAACTTATCTTAAGAATAAAGAATCTTAAAATATGTCAGTACCATTATTTTATCTCAAGATGCACACCAGTACTGTTTACTTTCTATGGCATGTTTATAAAAGTTATCTAAATGCCCTAACTGAACTAAGGCCTAATCCTGGCTTAATCTAAGCCCTGACTGTGAAACTGGGCCATAATCTCACAATTCTGACTTTTTTCTCACAATTCATTGTATCTCACAATTCAGAATGATATACGCTCACAATTGAGAGTTATCAAGTTCTCACAATTGTGAGAAAAAAGTCAGAATTGTGATTTTTTTTTTTATGTGGCGGAAACAATCCATTCTGAATCAGTCAAACGAAAGTCCAAAAAATTTGAAAACCAAAAAAGCAGCTCCTCTCAGCAGAGACTAATCTGTTTCCTTGCAAGTCAACACTCAGGACAGCGTGATAGAGCAGGGTAACCTTTCAAGGGGATTGGGCATCAATTTCTCAGTGCGGAGAGAAATGAAGAAATGAATAGAACCCAAAAAGCCTGGATTATTTGGAGGACCTTATCTGGCCCAGAGTTGATATTTCACATTCTGTTTGCTCATAAGCTAAGTTTCTCATCCACGCCGAAATACCAACAGGCCGAATGAAACCTGACCTGCGGCCCAGCCAGGAGAACATATTGCCTATGATATCACCAGTAGATAACAGCTTGCTTCTGTCTCATCTGATGACATATAACTCATGCAACGACGAGCCTGGGAAAAGCAGGCACAGTGTCTTCAGGTGAAACCATGCAGATTTGGCATTATTATCTTCTGCTTTAGCAGAAATTTAGTTGGAGCTTTTAAAGTGGTGATCTTTCAAAAATAAATTAGTTTGGCCTTTGACTATGCACTCTATACTCATGCAATAAAGAACTGCAATCCATCAGAATTAACCTTGTGATCTCAATCAGAAATATCTAAAAGTTATTTTCATACAAACTCGTTTTACTTATATTATTTTGGATTAAACACCAGAAAAGATAATATTAAAGCACAACGAATCTGTACAATTTCAAATTGCACAGCCTGTCATAAATTTAGGCCTAATAGTGATAAAAAATAAAAATAAACTGTAGATGGGCTTTTGACTTAAATTGACAGTCAAAAATGAACAGGAACGATGTGTTTTTGCTTCACTCAATAACAGATAATGACCTCTGTAACCTTAATATGTGGCTGTTATCTCTGGATGGGCTGAGGATTAAAAACTCCTACAATCAAAATCAAATGTTCATTTCTCCTAAATGGTCGTTTCTCTAAATCCAATTTCACTATATCACACCACTTTATTTTCCAAATGGGAATAGCTTTGAATAAAAATTTTATTTGAAAAAAAACAAAACAAGTCTAACAGTAAATTATGGGGAAGTCTTTTAAGGTGTTCTCAGTCATTTGTAAAAAGTTTTACACAATGAAATAAATAGTACTGAATATGTTTAAAATCAAGTATCTTTATATGCGATTTCTCCTGTCAAAGTAGCCTAATAAAAAACGTGATATTTTACATGGAGTAAAATATTCAACAAGAATGTGTAAAATAGATCAAAAGTGATCATTTAAAATTATATTTTTTATAAAAGATTACATTTTTTTAACTATGTGCTGCTCTTTTAAAGGTTCGATTCAACAAAGAATCATGAAAAAAAAAGTATCACAGTTTTCAGAAAAATATTAAACTGCACCACTCTTTTTGTAAATAATAAAAAGAAACATTCCTTATTATTGATAATAAGGAATGTTTCTTGAGCAGCATATAAGCATATTAGAATGATTTCTGAAGGATCATGTGACACTTCATGTGAAAAATTCAGCTTTGCCATCACAGGAATAAATTACATTTAAAAAATACTAAAATAGAAAACTGCTATTTTAAATTGTAATAATATTTCACAATATTTCGCTAGTTTGACATGTTTGCCGACAGCCGATTAATGACCAATGTGATCGACGAAATTCTGGCATTGTCAGAAGATTTGACACACAGTCCTGCAGTGTGGCTTCTCCTACGACAACTGTCAAATCAAAAACCAATAGGAGCGCAGAACACAATTAGTGACATGAGACAACAAACCACCACTTACTCCACACATCTTCGTTTTTTTTCCCAAGTCTTCTTTTTTAAGAAAAGCCATGATGAAAATTAACGCTAGAGACTGTTTTTGTTTGCTTGCCACAATTTTTTATCCTGCATGTAAATGCAGCTCACAGTCACTGAACTTGTCACAGATTGATGATGTAAAACACAGAGCGAGTTGACATTAATGACAACTGAGATCCTACAGTGTTGACAGCTTACAGCAGGGATTATGTTTGTACAGTCTGACAAGCAATGATCGCAAAGGACTATTATAAATGTCGATGGAAAAATATGGAAGAAAAATAATGACAAATGTATTTGAAACAAGAGAAAACACTTTAGAAAACACCATAGAAAAAAACTCATAAAAATGGTGTTACACTATTGGAAACTAAAAACATGTAATACTCACAGCATTCTAGAAACTGCTTTAGCCTCTCGAACACTGCGTTGAGGAAGCCCTAGGGAAGGAGACACAGATAGCAAATGAAACATCGGTATCAGGTGTGGTTTGCGACTTTGAAATCATGCCGCTGACAACATCTAGGTTTTCATGTTGAAGGCAGATTTGGCAGGAAGCCCCAGGCAATCTTAACTCAGGACGGGGAAGGACAGGCTGTTTACGTGGAGCGTCGGAGGAGAGATTTAGAGAGTGCCTGCCGTGCCAGGATACAATCCTAGAACGGTCGTTAAATAAATTGAACCAGTTTGATCAACACAGGACAAAAGTAACACTCTGCTGGCAGATGGAAATTTCTGCACCACAAACGGTAAATTACAGCAGTTAATTTGCTCCTAGCACTATAAATAATGGGATAACTGACTGTCTCTTTAGAGGTATAAATGAAGTGAAAAAGCTACTGTGTGCATATTAATGTACATTCAATTCCTCTATTGGAGCGAAGGCTGTCTCCCTCCACGCTCAAAGTGTATGTTGCCGCGTTTGCCGCACATCACACACACACAAAGCAGCAGTATGACAACAACAACAAAAAAACACTATCTGCAACCATGTAACATCAAACACAGACAGCATGTATGAAGACATAATATAAAAATCGATATTTTGTAAATATAAAAGTATAAATAAAAAAGCAATATAATATAAAAGTATAAATAAAAAAGCAAAATACAATAAAATATCATACTTCATATAAATGTATAAAATACATAAAAATATATATAATAAAAAAATAAAATAAAGAATACATTAAACAGTAGCTATATGCCTGAAGTATTTACTTATTATATATAAATAACCATTAGGTTTTATGTAATTTAAATAAAGAAAAACATTTTTACAAAATATTTTTTTTAGATAAGTAATTATTAGTTAAAAAAAAAAAAAAAAAAGTTTGGTTACATGTCTTTAATGTGTCATTGGTCCTGTTTGAACCTGGACACTTCACGCGTTTTTATTGATTGATAGCTACATAAACGTGTTTCCGCAAAATAAATATTAATCCAAACTTCAATTCCCACGCTAAATGCAAAAATTTTACTTTAGTTTATTTTAAGCTCACGTCAGTGAAAGCAACAGTTATGAGCTGTATTTCATTGATCATCAGCTAATTTCAAGATCAAAGACTGCAATAGGAGAGAGGGCCTCTTTAGCACTGGAAAGATCATTTAGTCGGTTTCCTTTTAATTATGATGAACTTTCAGTTTCATTTGCCTCAGTTTGCACGTCGGCTTGCTGAAGAGATACTCAGTTACTCACCTGCTTCCGGGCCATATCTGTGGCGATTGGCGAAAGCGATATTTCCTTCTCGACTGCCTTTTATGTAATAAACGGATGTTCACTTGTTTCTTATGCCATTTGCTAAGGCGAACATATAAACTCCCTGTGATGAGAATCTCACTGGTGGCTGAAGACCCTGTGAAGTCCACTTCGGACACTGGGCATCAGTCAAAGGTAGACTGAAGATGCTCTGTGTTTGATAGGGATGAAGCAACGAGCATGAAGAGGATTCGGAAAAAGCTGGATATTTTATGACAGCGAATCTCTGGCTTTGAGCTGAAAGACGACATTAAAGTCCGAAAGACTCCAGAGAGACAAGAACGCTACTGTCCTACCGGGAGAACGCGGTTTCTCTGTAGCTTTGGTGGCTGATTATAGCCAGAGGGAGCAGCTCAATGAAAATATTCTCTTTTGAGTTGTCTTACCTCCAGAAGGGATCAATAATGGTGCCATCATCTTTTCCTTTACCGTAACTAATAAGCTCAAATTCAAAATGTCAGTTGCATAGGCTCCAAAGATGTAGTTGTCCTGACAGTCTAACAAATGGACTGCAGGATCAGGGGTTTAATAAAAAAAAACATGGGGTCTTCTTTAAAGCAGAAAGGGAAGAAATTGAGACGTCATATTCATTTTGAATATAGGCTACTGTGATACTATAGTCATACTATACAGAAATACTCTCATAAACTATATATACTAAGTTTGTGTTTTATGAAGTTATCCTAACTGTCCTTTGAGACAAATGCATTTTAAATCTCAGTGCAACATTAAATATCATTGATGCACTGCACCAACAAAGCTACAAAACTTTTTCTTCGACTCATTGTTTCCTGCCGATCTCTTTTTTTTCTTTTTTTTCAAAGACTCATTAAGGTTTAGGAAGGATCATAACAATGTAATTTGAATATTATCTCTGATAAGCCAACTCCCACAGATGCATTAAAAGATGAAGGCACCATATGGGCTTCCTGCAGAGGCTAACTGCATTTCAGCATGTGCTTTGTGCCAGAGAATTCTCCTCGCATCCAGATTACATCGAGACAAAACTCTCATTTAACCCATTTAAATACAACAAAGTGAACAAATAAATCACTATTATTTCTTACGTGTCAAAGCAAGGCAGAAAATGTTGTGTTTAAAGGAGGGATTTTCTAATGTTACTACCTCAGGATATATGTAATGCATTAAATATTCACACTGACCTTTTTTTTTTCTCAATCCCTATCTTCCACTTGAGAATAAGCATCTCATTTATGAGCAATGATTTATTTTTAATGTAGGAACACCAACATCATAAACCTCAGGTTGATTTTATTTGCAAACAACTAATGTTTCCACAATACTGAAACGCAGAGTGTGCAAATGGCATTCTGTATGTCTTTGCTATTATATGGCCCATTCTACAGAATTGGTTCAAAGTCAGAGTTGGAAACATCTTGAAAAAATAAAAAATTCCCACAAATGTTGTATAATTAATTATTATTAATTATTAATTTTGCAAACTGTGTAATATCCAAGGTACACATTTCTAGTAATTGTGCAGTTAATTCTCATATTGTATTTTCAGAAAGTTTTGGAATATTTGTCCTCTCTTCAAATTTGTCACAACCGACACACAATAATATATAATTTAATAAGAAGGATTATATTGACCTATTAAGATTTTGTAAATCTACCTTGTAAATATATTTTTATATTTTATAAAAATGTATTTATATATATTTTCACACGTAATTAACAAAATTAAAATTTCAATAGTAATTTATGAGGTTTGTTGTATTTTGAATCCATTCTTTTTGTAAAAGGCATAAAGTAATTCATACTCATTTTAAAGTTAAGGATTCATTTGTTTGAATATACATTGAACTATCATAACATCTTATGATAGTGACAGTAATGATTTGGAACGACCACATCACATTACAGAATTTTAACTCGCATACTAAAACACTACTAAAACATACTAAACTACTAGTGATTTGCATAACTGTACTACATTTTGTTTATTTTACCCAAATAAAGGATTATGTGTTCCTATTTGTCACTACCAAAACAATGATGTCACAACCGAAACTTCACCACGTTTCGGTAGTGACAATTTAAGATGCTTTTTAGCCTAGCTCAAAGATGCTAATCAGCACATGGTTACCTAGCACAGTTCTGAACAGTTGTACACACATAAAAACTAAATTTTATGGATTATCATTATGGAAAATGATGGGCCCTATCTATTCACCATGTAGCTATGAGAGAGAGGGACAGAAATATTTCCTGATCAAAAATGTAGTATAGTTAATACGTAGTATTATGTAGTATAAGTATAGTATAGTTAAAATCAGTCTCAGCCAATGGATGAAAACATACACTGTTTTAGTAGTAACATCCAAATGTGGGATTTTTACATTAAGTTTCATGATTTACAAAGAAAACTTTTTTTTTTACTTCGCTTAAAAAAAAAAATCAAAAAGATAATTAATAAAAATGTATATGGAATAAAATGTAAAAATTACTTCAATATATTTTTCACAAGTTTAAATTTATACCCAATACCCAATAAATTATGATTTTATATATATTAAGCTTACTGATACTTTAAATATTATTGTGGGTTTCAACAGATGATAGAAAGATCTTAATAAACATCTAAGATTTGAATACTAAGATGTTTTTTTTAAGTGTTTTTTGGTTATGGGACAGCAGTTTGCACCAATTCTTTAGAATGGCCCATATATGAATTATGATACACCTTCATGTAATTCTTGTAATACTCAAGAGCTCACCATGATTTCCATGTTGTTATGTGGCTCAATGAATCCATGCACCGTAAGCTTCCGAAGAACTGCAAGAAGAACAAAACAATCCATACAAAACCATTAGATCTTAAAGATGTTATTTACCAATTAAATTACTAGTACTGAGTAATGTTACCATGTACGCTGAATGAGGCAGAAGAAAAAGTCTTAATATAACCATGGATGCTTAGTCTACTGCTCAATAAATATAAGTAAACTCCATTAACCATTTCTTTCAATGTCTTCATTTTAAAACATCTTTTGCCTTCACTAACACATTCAAAATATTCTTTAAAAGTACAAATATTCCATGTATTCTCTCAGTTAATAGCCATAAAAGCTATTCTTATAATTATACAAGTATAAATATAAATTAAGTAATTATTCAAATCAAGTAATAAAAAGTAATTAAAAAAAGACTGCTTGGCATTATTATTAATGAAATTTATAGCCATTATAAATTAAATGTAGCATTTAGAAAAGGAATGGTAGTGGATTGATTCATTAAACATGTTTAGAGGCATTCACCTATGTTTGGGTGCAACATTCTGCTTCTAATTTCTCACAAAAAGTATTTTTCATTAAACGGAGAGTGCATTTTTTTTTATTCTGTCATTATGTACTAACCCTCATGTCGTACCACCCCCCGTAATACTTTCATATATCTTCAAAGCACAAATGAAGATCTTTTTGATCAAATCTGAGAGTTTTCTTTCCTAGACCTGTTCATCATATAAAGCTATCAAGTGTCTTCAGAAAATCTGGACTAAACCGCTCAATTCATATGGATTAATTTTACGATTTCTTTATGAACTTTAAAGCAGAACTCGGCAACTCTAGTCATTTCTTGTTTCTTGCTGTCGCATGTTTTCTCCAGGTCAAACTGGTAGTTGCGTAGTTGTCAATGGTGGGACAGAAAGCTCTCAGATTTCATAAAAAAAAAATCTTAATTTGTGCTCCGAAAATGAGCAAAAGTCTTACAGGTTTGGAACGACATGAGGGTAAGTAATTAATGACATAATTGATAAACTATAATATAAACTACTAAACTAACGGCAATAAACTATTATAAACTAACCCTTTAATGCTGTTGAGTTTAAGGGCCAGTAATTAAAATTAGTAGTATCGTTTCAGATTTTAAGCCTAACTCCCTGTTCATGTTCGATTGCGGAGGGCTTAAAGCTGCTAAAATTATCCAGCGAGACCAGTAAGTGGTTTGCAACATTAACTCAACCAGTGTCTGTGCTTTCATGTATAGTCTGCTTAAGTCTGTAATCTGCAGTCGTAGGCTGGGAAATTTTCTAAGTGTGTGTGTGTACCTTTCAAAGAGAGCAGAGTACGCTCCAGGGAGCTAAGAGCATTTTGTTGGTCTCCAGCGTAGATCTGCTGTAGGAATGTGTCCGTGTGATGATTCCACAGAGAGCAGGCAAAGCTATAAATGCTTGATGCCAGCTAAAAAATAAAATAAAAACAGAAACACAATAACAGAGGGACTTAATTAGCATTTTATAACTATTTCTTAGTTCGCATAGGACAGAGCTCTGATTTGATTGAAATATTTGGCAGATATGCTAAAAGTCTTAGCCGCTACAGTGAATCTTTGATTTGAAGCACCCACTACGCTAACTTTACTTTAGTGCACTAAAGAGTAGGGACGCATCAGAATTTCGGAAATTATCAGCCGAAAATCATTTTCGGTTTTTGGTCGATAGAGAAAAACACTACGCTCTGCTCACATACTCTGATAATAATAGCTTTGTAGGACTAGACATTATTTGGATGATTGGACAATAAATAAATCTGTTAAATCAGATCCTGCTGAATAGATTTGAATAAAGAATGATATATTGATACTTAATATAATTTCTGTCAATTTTAGTGTGTTACTTTCAATAAAAGTTTGGTTATTTTATTTTATTGCCTTGTGTTTTTTAAATTCAGTCAAATTAAAATGATTGAATTTAAGCTAAAAGATTACTGAATTATTTAATGCCCGTGTAGCCCATTTATTCATTTGGTAAGCAGCTGTGTAATTAGCAGAATAACATGCAGTCAACCGCACGTTAATTCAAAATAAATCCTGACAGGGTGATCGTCTACAGACCTGAAGGGGTTTATTTTTGCAATAATAAACGAATGAGAACATTCACTCAGCAGCACCCAAGTATTTCTTTAGGGCAGTTATTATTTTAAAGCCTACTTTATTTCAGGCATTACAGCATCAACATACATCTCCATTATGGGGAAAGCCAAAATAGAAACATCTCAGAATGAAAAAAAAATAATAATAATTGGGCCAACCAACCAACACACTATGAAGAAAACTGTGATTCATACAGTTCACATTACAAAATAATCCAGCACACAGAGAAATAATAAAAAAAATTCTTCATAGCTTAAGGACAGTGAGAAGTCAGCAGTTATATCTTCCACGGTTCATTTAAAGATATTCTCAAACCACCAGAGAGGACGCGAGCATGCCATCAAAGACTGCGGCACAGAATGCTTTTCTTGAAGAGCACTTCAGAGGAGCTGTCTGACATGAACAAAAACTCAATCTGTTTTCTGTTTTGCATAGCAGATGATGATTAGCATTAATTACATATATGAGTTGCATAATAAATGACTTTGTGTATAATGATAAATGGCATTTTCAAGGGAGGAAACAACATAATGATGACTACTTGAAAGAGAGTACAATAAAATAACTAAGGCAGCTGTAATTGGGAAAAAAATTCATAAATGCACCTCATGGAGAAAAGCATCATATTCTACTAAAATATAATAGAAGGGGTGTGTCAGTGTGGCTGTAAAAGCAATGTGCAGTCTATACCTCAAACAGGCACACATGTACAATGACTGGGGCTTGGTCTTCTTATCACTATGGCAACGTTCTTGGCTGAATCCCCATGATGAGAGACGTATAAAAAGTGAAAATCTTACGAAAAGTCGGATGCACAAAAAAAGATACATAGTGTTATAAGCATTAAAAGGTGTGACAAATGGATATGGCACTTTACATGACCATGGTGAAAAAAATTGGTGTGGAAATATGTTTTTCTTTTTCAACAAATGGTCAGTGAAAAGAGGTGGGGGATGGGGTGGAATTGAGGTTGGCAACCCTGTTATACCAGGTATAAATACGTGTGAATGATATTTTCCATCTAGCTATTAATATTATACAACTAATAATAACAATTCTGTCACAATTTAGTAACACTCATGTCATTCAAAACTAGGGATGTGACAGTGAGGAAATTTTCCCACCAGTTAATTGACGTGTGACAACGTGTTTTTCCCTCTTTTTCCACCTCACTTTTAAAACGCTTATGAATGTCCGTGGGGCCGTGCGCATTTCACTTTCGCTTTCAAATTAGCGGCAATTCGGGTGCAGCAATTGCTTGAATGGTGGGTTCATTATTATTCTTAATGAAAAACACAACAACAAAACAGTACAATTATAAGCTTATATTAAACACAGAACTACTTCGCTTTGAAACCGAATCCTCTGCCATCGTCTTGTCAGTCAGCCTGCCTCACTCTCGTCACGTAATAAATGAAATCTGACTCCTGCTGCTGATCTGTGCTGTGACTCTCGTTCGGCTCACGCTGAATTGAGCAGAGGCATTTACATTTTAATTGTAGTGTCTGTTCTCTAACTGAACTAAATTATTTTTTTTACTATAAAAATCAAAACGACACTGGGGGGCGGTGCCGTGTGGGCAAGTGATGTAACCGGTGTGCGGCTGAACACCGGTAACATAGACTATCGCAGCAAGCATATTACAAACAGTATAACTACTTAATTTTTGAGCGAACTAACCGTTGAGGACATGTCCCTGTCCCAAATGGAACCCTAAGCACTCACGATCTTCCACCACGTCCACTTTCATGACATAATGCCGCTTTCACTGTCGGGTGGAATCTGCTGCAGACTCAGAGTTTTAAGGGAATCGGCAACAAAGGGGGAGCTCGCAAGTACCCTTCTGAAACCATAAATGACAAATGGGATGTCCAAACTTGGTCCTGGAGGGCCACTGTCCTGCATAGTTTAGCTATGACTTGCCTCAACACATCTGCCAGGAAGTTTCTAGTATGCCTAGTAAGTAGGGATGTAACGATTATGGAACGGTTATGCATTCACACTTGCGCAAAGCAGAGCGAGCGTTTTCAGTTCATTCCAGAGCAGCCTCTTGACCAGACAGACAGAAAGACTGAGCTGAAACAACCTCCTCCCAAGAAAACAGTATTGGAAGATTTCCTTGGAGGGACTTTTTGGGGATTTGTTTTACAATTTCAATGTAGTTTTATTATTTGACCAAATATATTTAAATTTTACAAACAAATGTGCAGCATTGTCTGAGAAACAATAAGAGGACACTTTTTCATTTATAATTTGTCTTAAATCTCATTTTGTTCAAAGAATTGTGAGAAAATCGTATCGTGAATCATATCGCATCGTGAGTTGAGGGAATCGTTACATCTAGTAAGACCTTGATTAGCTGGTTCAGGTATGTTTATTTGGGTTGAAGTTAAACTCTGCAGGAAAGTGGCCCTCCATGAGCAGGATTGGACACCCCTGCCCTACGGTCTTGCGGACTTAACAGACACGCGCACATGGCGGCCATTGTAAGTCAACAAGACCACAAGAGCACATGAAATGTACCATTTGGGACAGGGCCATAGTCTACCATTCAATAGTTCAAAAGAGTCGGTAAGATTTTTTCAAGATCAAAAGTGCGAGATAAGATCGAAATGCTGTTTAGGTAGGGCTGGGTATTGACACAAATTTTTCATAATTCGATTAGATTTAGATTCACAAGCTTGAGATTTGATTCAATTCTGATTTTGATTCGATATCGATTCATTTGGACATATATCAGCTACAGTACATGGCAAATTTTCTCAAGTGTAAAAAATCTCTCAAATGCTGTAAACTATACAGGGCACCCTGTCAGTTGGTACATTACTATAATATTAAAGGTTCAAATGAACGGATTTATATTCAAACATTTAAGAAAACTGAATTAAATCTGGAAGAATCAAAAAGTAGAGTGATTAAGTGATGGTTAATTTTTAGGCTGCACATGGAAAGTGCATTTCTACACATTGCACCAGAACTCAAAGGTGTTGCATTAGTGTTTATACTGCTTGTTCTGTACGTTTCTGTACGTAAGATCACAAAGAGGCAGCAACATCAATATTTATTAAGCTATACTTCACATAAAAACAACATCTATATTCTTATCACACACTTTCTTCGAAGCAATCAATGTCTTTCGATTAAGGTCACAGAACTGTTTTCTCTGTCAAATCCAATTCAACAGGATCATATTAATCTGCTGTCAGTGATCCTCTAACACATGAGCTTGTGAACACAGTATATTGTATTTCCCTGGACATACTTTGGTCTTGCACATGTGGCACATCATTTACACCACTGCAAAAGCCATAGTGTTACAGAAGACACAAACACACACTTGACACGTCGCTACAGGCAGAACATCTTGTAAACGGATAGTTGGTGAACACAGGTAATAGAAATTGTCTACAATGGACAGGACAATAAAAAAGGATTTCTATGCATTGAAAAGTGACCTTGGGAATTACATACATAACAAATTCCCATCTGCTTTTGAACATTGCATTGAGACAACTGCGTATATTGCAGGGGCACTGCTAAAGGATCTGGTGTCTCCTTCCAAAAAAAGAAGTGATAAATAAAAAAAATTTAAAAATGAGATCACCACAAATAAAGTTCAGGAGGTCTCTTTTGCATTCATTAATCTTATTAATAAATGATAATAATCACTCCTGTAAATAAACAAAATTTAAAATAAATAATTTAATCAACTTACATTACTATTAATAATTAATTTTATTAAATAAAATCTAATTATATTTAAATATTACATATTCAAGAATTTAAATATTTTACAAGTATAAACCTCACATGGAACTGGAACACTATAAAATAAATCTCTAAGAGAGGTGCCTTTGCCGCATTATTTTAGAAGTCCATCACACGACGCTCATTTATTATCCATATTTTCAAATGCAACAGAAGCGCATAGCTCTTCTACCTCAATCAGTAGACTGCTATTTGATATATATTGCAAAATGCAAATGTTCTTGTTCTGAAAGACGTCAACATCCTCATTTTAGAGATGAAAGACCATCTGTAGAATATGCCAAAGGTTTCCAATTTGTGCATCCAAAGACAAGACTTTTTTCTGCACAATTAGTATTGAAATGTTTATCTTCACTGCAAATGCTGTTTACATTTGCCAAAAGTCTAACCATAGTTATTTGCCATTTGCAAATGTAGCAAATGTTGGAAAAACCAGGTGGCAAATGATTGTTGTTATAAGAGCAAATGATGACAAAAAAGCAAATGAGCAAATGACCGTGAAAAACATTTTTTTTTTTTTTTACTCTCCAACAGCATGAGGGTTTTTTTGTTATTATGTGTGCATTTATATTGACAAGACAGCCCAGCAAAAGGTAAAATGATCAGCAATTACCAAAAGCCATAGTGAAGGTACAGCCGTAATAATCATCTGAGAGCGCATACGTTCACATTAGGGATATTATGAGAAGCATACCATGTACATAAATGTACAGTAATTACCAAATTACCATGGAAACATATTATTCTAATCTTTAAATACATAACATGACTAGTTTTTAGAAGAGTTCTGCATAATCAAATCATTACAGAGCACATTGAGAACACTGAACAAAACATGAAATGACCATTAACAGAAACAGTAGTTCATGTCATGCTACAGGTAAGATGGAGGGATCAGCACAAACTAATTATTTCCTGCCTGCAAACCAATTTAGCACAGTACAATAAGTACATTTTCAAACTATCTGTAGCCTCTTAATGGAAACTTGAACATTTCACCTACACTGTGGATTTACAAGAGTTTTCCCAACAAATGTATGTGGCAGCACTGACTTCAACTTCTGAAACTGACAGAGAAAATAATCACAATTGAAAACTAGCAGTGGGGATGAGGAGCTGTTCGGTGCCAGTTACCCTGGCCCAAAATTGAGGTCAGGGAAAGTTTTTTTAAATTGTTGGTCTGACTTGAATGGATATACTCCATGGTAAATGTTAAAGGGGTCATATAATGCCATTTTTGTACAAGCTAATATGATTATTTAGGGTCTAAATTAAAAGTTTGTAATATACTTTAATTAAAAATTCTCATTAGTATTGTAAGAAAACACTTATTTTACCTGGTCAAAAACAGCTCTGTTTTCAGCACGCCGTTTCAGTGCATATGACTTTAAATGATAATGAGCTTTGCTCCCCCCGCCCCTCTGTTCTGTGCCTACACCGTTTATAACATAACACAATAACCATAACGCGTTGTTCATTATAAACGTGGGATTATGAATTATATTGAGAACGTCGTACATAGAAAACATGCCGTAATGTACCCTGAGTGTAAACATAGCTGCATTCATCGTGAAGCGTGCAGCTAGCGATGTGCAAAGATTAATATAAATATTAATATAAAGGTTAATAAAACGTACACTCACTTCAGTTCTTCTGGAGCAGCTGCAGGAACACGAATAGTCGGTAGCGATTCTTTTTTCAGGAGCAGCTTCCAAAACCAGCTTTATACTGACCCTCGTTTATAAAGCAGTCTGGTGTGTGAAGTGATTCGCGCAAACATGAAAGCAGTGACGTTGATCGTGGGGAATATTCACTTCGAAAACAAACTCAGCCTCTGTCTTCAGCAGTTCGGATTTAGGAACATTAAAATGACTGCTGTGTTCCTTATTGCACCCAAGAACAGAACACCACTTCGCTTAGACTCCATTCTGCTCATAGACAGTGCTCCAGTATCAACGCGGACTATGATTGACAGCTCGCTCGCTGCCTCGATCACGAGCGAGGGCGGATCTGTGTTGAAACGCTGCTGTCAATCAACAATCGTGGGAAGGGCGTGCGAGCTTGTGACGTCACAGGCTCGAACGGCTTGATTTGAGGCAGGGGAAAACATATAAGGAGATTAAAACAAAACCACTGGATGGATTTTTATCATTATATGATGTTTGTGTACAGGCACTGCCAACACACATTTCAGTGCAATCAACTTGTAAAAGTGCATGTACCATTATATGACCCCTTTAAGTTCAACAGTGGCCTGCTTCAGCTGCCATTAAATGATTAGAACTAGGGCTGTAACTACCGATTATTTTGATGATCGATTAATCTATCGATTATTTTTACGACTAGTCGATTAATCTATTGATTATTTCTAAGATTAATCTAATTATTTCCTGGACAGTCGATTAATCCTTTAGTTAACCTCCCGTAACTTCTGCCATTAATCTTTTAATGTTTTATTCAAACATTTTCTCATAAAAAATAAAAATAAAAAAATAAAAACTTGGGTTGCCAAAAAGTAAAGTGCCAAGAATTAAAATAAGCAATACAAATGTCCATGATGGCTGCATACATAGTTACAGTTTGGGATTGACAGCGAGGTGTGAGTCTTGAAATGTTTAAATCATTCAGCAGATTAAAGGAAGGGTAGTCTCAATTTTGAAAAGGCTAGCAAAAGCGAGCTAGCTTAATATCCCATCCAGTTTCATTAAATGGTACAAACTGGTATAAATTGAGCACAAATTAATGGCACCAGTTTGTAACGATTTAAAATACATGGGGTGGAAAGTGATGTCACAGCTCCCAAATTTTGGAAGCTCCCTAATTGTTATATCTGCGCAAAGAATATAGTTACAGTGTTTGTTTTAATGGCACAAAAGCAGCATAATATCACTAATATGACAAAATATAGGAGAAGTGCTTCCAATAAGATAAATACTACTTATCCGTACTTAGCGTCCATATCAGTTAACGTGATTGCAGTTTACTCTTGCTAAACTGCAGGATGTGCTTGATATTAAAAAGAGTTATTAAAAGCACATAATTAAGCCATAAAATAGTACTCTCAACTCACCCTGTTCCCATTACAACTTTCTTGACCTAAATGTTCAAATACACAGAAAAATGTCAAAATGTCTTGGCAAATACTCACATAAACACAGTTGGTTATGTCTTCAGTGACAGTAAACAATTGAGAGAAAATCAGTGTGTATCAGTATATTGGATCCATGTGTTAGGTCTTAAAGTGACAGCAGCCTAATATACTTGCTACCGTTAATGTTAATCAAACAATCTCTCAGTGCTCTTAAATGAATAACTTCAGTAGCTTTTATAAGACTCATTATATATTTAATTCATGCAAACTGTTGTTCTATTTGATTATTCAATTTCTGTTCTAGGCTATTATTTACTCGAATACTACGGTGAATAATGCCTGATAAAAACGAACACCCCTTTTGGCCTCTGCACATTAAGAATTTGTTTGACATAAAATACTGGAAGTGCACCTGATAGTTTCAACGGTGCTCAAGGTTGGTATGATTTCTCCCATTGATGATGATTTATTTTATCTCTCCTATTCCTTGCCTAGATTGTGAATTCACTCTAGCACTCAATAAAAGCAATTTACAACATCAGACAGAAGACATACCAGAAAAATGGCTCAAAGCCTTTAAGAGAAGTTGAAGGAAAAAACACGCCATTTTTCAAAAACAATTTCACGCTATGTGTAGCTTTACAGCAAAGAGGCAGATTTCACTTCTTAAAGTTTATTAGCAAATAAATCCACAAAGTGACTCAAAACTACCTGAAACAAATTGCTGACATTGGAGTGATGAGCAAAGACAATCCATCACCTTTATTTCCAAGCTAACAGTTGCAAAATCCTTAATTTATTTGGACCACAGTCAATTTGAAGAAACTTTTTAACAAAGACAGGTGGGAATATTCGTGCTAATTCCTGACAATACACAGATGCAAAACTTTTCAGCGTTTAACAGAAGACGCTTGTTCTGTGCCGTTTCATTAGCTAGAAGAAAGATCACAAGCAACTTTGCTCCCAAGTTGCCAAATATTGAGGAATACAGCATGCATCTGCAGTTTACATACAATCCCCCACCTCTAGATGAATATTGTCACATGTGCACACAATTAAACATGCATATGACAGGTGTTCGGTGCCTAGCCTAAATAAGAAATATCAGTTCTGGAGCTTTAAGGTATATTGGGCCTCCAAACTTGGGAGTTATCAACAGCAAAGCACCTGGCATGTCTCATTACAATACAACCACTGGAGAATTATACTGAGCTCCCGGAGCCTCTAAAAGCAAGTGAACACTTGTTGAATATTAAACGATGCTGTGGGGTTTAGGAGCCACAACGTCTACGGATAAGCGCTCTGGGATTCACTATCTCTTACCAGATGGGAAGCATAATGAAAATATGTCACATGATATTATTGTACCTCTAAACTATTTTAAAACACTGACTCACTTTTAAGGCTTGTTCACATCAAGTGCAAAAGTGCAAGAAGTCTTTGCCATTTGATAATATAGATTTCATTTGCTTTGATACACTGATAAATATAGAAATATACACTCACCGGCCACTTTATTAGGTACACCTGTCCAACTGCTCGTTAACACTTAATTTCTAAGCAGCCAATCACATGGCGGCAACTCAGTGCATTTAGGCATGTAGACATGGTCAAGACAATCTCCTGCAGTTCAAACCGAGCATCAGTATGGGGAAGAAAGGTGATTTGAGTGACTTTGAACGTGGCATGATTGTTGGTGCCAGAAGGGCTGGTCTGAGTATTTCAGAAACTGCTAATCTACTGGGATTTTCACGCACAACCATCTCTAGGGTTTACAGAGAATGGTCCGAAAAAGAAAAAACATCCAGTGAGCGGCAGTTCTGTGGGCGGAAATGCCTTGTTGATGCCAGAGGTCAGAGGAGAATGGCCAGACTGGTTCGAGCTGATAGAAGGGCAACAGTGACTCAAATAACCACCCGTTACAACCAAGGTGGGCAGAAGAGCATCTCTGAACGCACAGTACGTCGAACTTTGAGGCAGATGGGCTACAGCAGCAGAAGACCACACCGGGTGCCACTCCTTTCAGCTAAGAACAGGAAACTGAGGCTACAATTTGCACAAGCTCATCGAAATTGGACAATAGAAGATTGGAAAAACGTTGCCTGGTCTGATGAGTCTCGATTTCTGCTGCGACATTCGGATGGTAGGGTCAGAATTTGGCGTCTACAACATGAAAGCATGGATCCATCCTGCCTTGTATCAACGGTTCAGGCTGGTGGTGGTGGTGTCATGGTGTGGGGAATATTTTCTTGGCACTCTTTGGGCCCCTTGGTACCAATTGAGCATCGTTGCAACGCCACAGCCTACCTGAGTATTGTTGCTGACCATGTCCATCCCTTTATGACCACAATGTACCCAACTTCTGATGGCTACTTTCAGCAGGATAATGCGCCATGTCATAAAGCTGGAATCATCTCAGACTGGTTTCTTGAACATGACAATGAGTTCGCTGTACTCAAATGGCCTCCACAGTCACCAGATCTCAATCCAATAGAGCATCTTTGGGATGTGGTGGAACGGGAGATTCGCATCATGGATGTGCAGCCGACAAATCTGCGGCAACTGTGTGATGCCATCATGTCAATATGGACCAAACTCCCTGAGGAATGCTTCCAGCACCTTGTTGAATCTATGCCACGAAGAATTGAGGCAGTTCTGAAGGCAAAAGGGGGTCCAACCCGTTACTAGCACGGGGTACCTAATAAAGTGGCCGGTGAGTGTATATAGAGGATTAATGAAAAATATAGTGTAACTTACAGTCAGCCTCATTCACGTTAATGCCCTGTTTGTTTTGCGATAATGGCTAAACACCAAAGAAAAACACCAAAAAAAGCAACAAAACAAAAAAAATCACTATGAAAATATATTGCTTTTCATTTCACTACTTTTTGCTCTGCACTGCTATTCTTTTATATTATCCTTGCACTCGGAGACCAATTACATCAACCGCTGTTAGCTTCACACTGTACAACTTTAGACACTTTTTTTTTTTCTGTAAATGTTCATTCAAAACAGAGACAAACATTTTTAAAAACAGAGTTTGCACACTTGTGTGGCCTGGACATCAAAACAGCAACTGTCAGTTGAAGCGCTGCTGAGGAAAAAAATAAAATAAATAAATAAATTATATATATATATATATATATATATATATATATATATATATATACATATACATATACACACTCACCTAAAGGATTATTAGGAACACCATACTAATACTGTGTTTGACCCCCTTTCGCCTTCAGAACTGCCTTTTTACGTCTACCTAATTCTACATGGCATTGATTCAACAAAGTGCTGAAAGCATTCTTTAGAAATGTTGGCCCATATTGATAGGATAGCATCTTGCAGTTGATGGAGATTTGTGGGATGCACATCCAGGGCACAAAGCTCCCATTCCACCACATCCCAAAGATGCTCTATTGGGTTGAGATCTGGTGACTGTGGCGGCCATTTTAGTACAGTGAACTCATTGTCATGTTCAAGAAAACAATTTGAAATTATTCGAGCTTTGTGACATGGTGCATTATCCTGCTGGAAGTAGCCATCAGAGGATGGGTACATGATGGCCATAAAGGGATGGACATGGTCAGAAACAATGCTCAGGTAGGCCGTGGCATTTAAACGATGCCCAATTGGCACTAAAGGGCCTAAAGTGTGCCAAGAAAACATCCCCCACACCATTACACCACCACCACCAGCCTGTACAGTGGTAACAAGGCATGATGGATCCATGTTCTCATTCTGTTTACGCCAAATTCTGACTTTACCATCTGAATGTCTCAACAGAAATCGAGACTCATCAGACCAGGCAACATTTTTCCAGTCTTCAACTGTCCAATTTTGGTGAGCTCTTGCAAATTGTAGCCTCTTTTTCCTATTTGTGGTGGAGATGAGTGGTGGGGTCTTCTGCTGTTGTAGCCCATCCGCCTCAGGGTTGTGCGTTGTGGCTTCACAAATGCTTTGCTGCATACCTCGGTTGTAACGAGTGGTTATTTCAGTCAAAGTTGCTCTTCTATCAGCTTGAATCAGTCGGCCCATTCTTCTCTGACCTCTAGCATCAACAAGGCATTTTCTCCCACAGGACTGCCGCATACTGGATGTTTTTCCCTTTTCACACCATTCTTTGTAAACCCTAGAAATGGTTGTGTGTGAAAATCCCAGTAACTGAGCAGATTGTGAAATACTCACACCGGCCCGTCTGGCACCAACAACCATGCCAAGCTAAAAATTGCTTAAATCACCTTTCTTTCCCATTCTGACATTCAGTTTGGAGTTCAGGAGATTGTCTTGACCAGGACCACACCCCTAAATGCATTGAAGCAACTGCCATGTGATTGGTTGATTAGATAATTGCATTAATGAGAAATTGAACAGGTGTTCCTAATAATCCTTTAGGTGAGTGTATATATATATCAAAATACTCTTTTTATCCAAACAATGTCATGATATTGAGAGAAACTATATCTCCTAATTGACCTAACAACTTGTATTAACAAGCAATATAATTTATATTCAAAGTAAACTCTGAAATCCATTTTTAAAGGGGTCATGAATTGAGAAATTAAATTTTCCTTGATCTTTTGACATACGAGCAGTCATTAAAATATCTTATAAGTTTAAGAACTCAAAACTTCTTTGTAAGTCCAAAAAAAGCTTTCATTGAAACCAAGCTACCAAAATGTTTTCCTCTCAGTGTGACGTCAGTGCGAATGAAAGGATCAACAGAAGGATCAACGCTGCCTTCTAGTCGCAACCAGCCTAGTCACACATGTAATAGGAGGTAAGTGAATACGAGAGATAGGCAAACACAGGACTACTCCAGCAACAAAACGATAGACCGTTCCATTCCATGCCGATCAGGCCCAGCCGGTACACATATGGTTTTGTTTTTCACTGTGGGGCTGACAACCAATCCTGAGTGGCAACGTCACTTCACGCATTCTACCAGCACTGTTCAGCACAGTTCAGCACAGTCATGCTAACCGACCGTGCTGACAATTCCGGGCCAGGAACTCTTTGTAATCGTGCTGTGCAGTATCACACTCAAGTGGAAATATAACTGGAACCGTTCTTTACCGTTAGAACCGTTCAGCCCGAAGGAGGAAAAGCGGCTTATGTAATGAAAGAAACACCCACCTGTAGCGTCTATGTTTTAAACACTAATATAATGCAATAACAATCTCACAAATCCATAAGGAGGATAAGGAATACATATAAATAAAGATGATTAATTACCACGCTGTCGCAGACTGGAGTGTCCTTGTAGGGTTGCTGTCTTCTATAAATAGTTGTCTGCCATTTTTCCAACATCAGAAGTTTTTTAAACAATTCCACAAGTGTAATGACGGGGATATTGAAAATTATTTTATGCAAAACTGTCACCCAATCACAGCAGTAGGAATTTACTTCAAGTCTTGAATGCGGCATGCCTTTCAAAACTGAGTGTTACAAAGAGATGACCCAAAGCAGGATAGAAAATAGCCTATTACTTCTAAATTAGGATGTTTTTTGATGGAAAAAACTTGATGACATTATGAAGTGGACATCAAAGAACATTATAATTTAAAAAATACAGTCCATGACACCTTTCAATTATTTGAGACCATGTTATAATGGTGCATGTAACCTACTTGCTGATCATCAACAATCACCATGTGACAAACACACAAGCTCCTTTCATCTAAGTGCTTGTCACATCACTCACACCTTTGGACACATCATGTCATGAAAACTCGTGGCGCATTCATATACGCCATATAATGTGTGGCTCCACTGATGTGCTGAAGCACAATTTGAATTAGTGAGTCACGGATTTCCTCTCTAAAAACGTTACTGTTTACGACTATGGCTGATGACTATAGTTCCCATATGGACACTCAATTCTGTCTTGTTAGCCTGCTCACCCACTAATCATTAATCTTACTTTATTACAGTGAGCCATGGACAGTGCTTTATGAGTCTATATGAAAAGTAACCTGTCCTCTAAGCAGCAGCCTTAAAGTGACATTCATGTAAAAATACAAATGTTGTGATCATTTACTCACTATTATGTCCTTCCAAACCTGTATGGCTTTGCAATTAAAGGGATAGTTCACCAAAAAATAAAAGAATCTCCAAAACTGTTTGGTTGCCAACATTTTTCAAAATATGTTATTTTATGTTCCACAGAAGAAATTCAGATTTTTTTTCTTCTTTTTTTCATTTATATGGAGACATTTCTCAAAATATAGCCATTTTTGGGTGAACTATGTCTTTAAATAATTGTTTAAATTACATTTTGCAGTAGCAGAATTTTTTTATTCATTTTGTTCCACATAAAATGAGAAATAGGATTATAAAAAACCCCAAAAATGACAGCTGCACCTTATTAGCCATTTAGATTTTTAAGCTATTGTTACCGAACTGTTCTGTTTTGTACCCAGACAGCCACATTCATTTAGTATATTATTGAGCATGGTTATTCATTATAATAAAGAAGCAAATATTACAATAGCCTAATTGACTTAAAATTGCAGATACTGTAGAAGAAAGACTTTCCAATTAGTTTCTTTCTTTAATGAAGTGCATGAGCTTTTAAAGGTTCAGGGGGAAGTCATGCAGAAATGTGTCAGAGAAAGAATTAAAAGTATATGAAATTATTTATAAACAAGATCTAATAAGTCGTGATTTCTGCTTTACAGGTTTAAAAAAGCAAAAGCAAAATCATTTCCTGGTTGGGAATCACTGTTCTGAGGAAGCTCTTCACTGTCGACTGGTTGTGACGTTAATAAAAGTGTTTGCAGGGGTCAAATGAAAAGTATTTCTTAGTGGGAAAAAAAGGACCTGCATTAACATGAACAAATGCCAGTGATAAATCACTTGTCAAAATTACGAGTCTCCCTGCAACTTAGTATGGTACAGGTGTCTTATCTCCGCAATTCTAGAGGCCAGTCAGAACGTCAGTAAAATGTAGAAGAGAGGAAAAATGTGATGTAGCTTGAAGTCAAAACATCTGCTGATATTTCACACAGGAGTGCTCATACATCTCCTGTGAGGCTCAGTGAACTGGGGCAGAGGGTGAGCATGTGCGCAGCTTAACAGTGCCTTCTAGAGGCAGGTGCATGTAGAGCGGGTACAGTGACGAATGATAGTCCATGTCACTGAAAGTTGCTAATCTCAAATGCAATAAGGTGGAAAATAATAAGAGAGCAGAAAGCTCTTTGGAATAAAACCAGCATAACATCCGGATGTCATGCCCAACAAACACACCCAAAAACATATCATACTAAGTGCTACCTGTTTTTATCTTTAATTGTACACATAATGGTGTCAAAGTATTATTATTATTAATCATTTTATAACTATTATTCTTTGTATATTACCTGAATGCATGCATTTAAAGCATACATTAAAACAAAAGTATGGGATGCACAACATATCGGCCACCATATCGGTATCGGACAATATATGTTCATTTTTAAATATGTAGTTATCGGCCCGATTAGAACATTTGGCTGATATATTCAAGCCGATAAATAATGGATTATTTCTTTCAGCTGAGACACTTTAGATGCACAGTTTTCACCATGATGGTTTTGAATTGCTTGAAACTGAAATTATTGAAAATACAGTTAAGTACAACATGCAAGTCTGTCATATTGGCTACATAAAATTATAATGAGAACATTATAATTGTGTGCTTGGGACCTGGCTTTTCCTGGGGAGAATTTTGGTTTTGTAATCAGGCTCTCAAAAATTAAATAAAAATTTGCATTTAGATTTATTGGCCAATATATCTGTTATCGGCTTTCAAATATAAAGAATTAGAGTTAATAGGTATCGACTGGAACTAAACAGAGCCATACTGACAGACATGGAATGCAACGAATGCATGGAGTGCTGCAATAATGCAATATATGTGAAAAATAATGTGATTTTTGAACATTTAACCATGAAAACCTATTCTAGTAGACCCCAAAAACAAAATCAAGTTTTTTCATTAATTTTTCCAGTTGTGATTACTGGACGAAACTTTTATTTCACTTAAAAGTGCATTTATAGAGCTGGTTTTGGAGTCATATTTTAACTTTGGTCATTTCCATTTGCTTTAACATTCAATTAATTTCCTTTTTGGGTTACATTATTTCCACGGCGCTCTTTTAATTTGTCAATCACATTTGACCATTGTCCAAGGCAGCCAATTACGTACATAGTACTAGTTTAATTTATCTTGCATCAATATGTGGTCTCGTTCTTCTTTATTAATAAACTCATTTGAAAACTAATCAATATTTCACTGAAAATTATCCTCTTACACAAAGAAAAGAAAAAGCGACATAACAACCTTGACCAGCAGGTATAATTCTAAGAAAAAAAGGTTGAGCAGAAAATAACACAGATGAAGGTAAGGAGGATGAGGGCTCTACTCACATCCTGAAAGAGTCTCCTATCGGTGGCGAGGCGTTTGGAGGCCAGAGTCTTGGTGACGTGATAGAATGTGAGCAGGGCTCTGTGCTGCTGTAGACTGTCCTGAATCTTCACAGACTCCAGCAGAATAGGGATCAGCTCGGGCCACTGCCGAGGACAGTCCAGGCGTGCCACTTTAGCGATCAGCACTGCTATCTGGGTGGCGATCTGCAATACAAAAGCAACTTTAAAGGGATTTCGAGGACACGTCTAGTAGCAGATTTCAATCAAAGCTGCCTGTGTGAATATATCAAAATTCTTTTAAATGTGAAATGAATGACTACTGAAGTAACAGTCCTCACATCCTGTGGGCATTTAGCCCTTTCAAACATGTCTCAAACGGATATGAGATTTAAATGAACCATTTTAATCTAATTCATTAATCCAATATCCCTAAATGCAGAAGTGCTACCACCATTAAAGCAGCAATTTAAGCAATCAAACCTCTTTGAAATTATGTCTGAAATGAAGGAGACGACTTATAATTCTAACAGCATATTTACATGTAACCAGATATTCCCTACTGAGGGGGATCAGGTAAAATGTACACATTTTAGATTGTTCGCTGGAAGTGGTGCATCCAATGTCCTACATTGTCATGAATCTAATTAATAATGATCTATCATTAACATATATTTATATTAAAGAATGATTTGTAGGCCAAAAATACTGAATTCTGGATGAGATGGGTATCCAATGGTTTCTGTGGCAGAAACTATGAAAAAAAAAAAACTGTACGTGTGTGATGCACAACTGTTTTCGTGTGCGCATTTTGTTTTGTGTATGTTTTTGGCAAAACAGTAATCTGTTCTGATTATCTCATACTCAATGCAAATTACACAGCAATGCTCTAACCAAGATTATACTTGCAAATTAGACCAAAGTTCCAAAATGTTCCATTATAGTGATCTGTTTTGTAATAATAGGAATAATTAGTGGTGCACTCTGTACATATCAAAATTAATTCTCCTTTACAATATGCATTTAGCATACATTTATTTTCAAAGTAACTTACAATGCATTTAATGTATACATTTCACTATTATGCGTGTTTCCTGGTAATTAAACCCATCACCTTGGTGTTGATAGTGGTGTGTGCTACTATCAGCTCAGCTACCGAATAAAAAGCAGATAAAATAAATGAATGAATGCATGTATGAAAAAACATCATTATTGCAATTGTTCACAATTCTTAGAATTGTGAGATATAAACTGGCAAAGCTGCAATTGCAAGAATAAAAGTCAGAATTATCAGCTGACTATTTTCTCAGAATTGCTAAATATAAACTTGAAATTGTGAGAAAAAAGTTACAAGTTTATATATGGAAGTAAATTACTGACAAATGTTTTTGAAACAAAAAGCATGTTGAATTGCACTACTTGAAAAAAATATGCATTGCACTAACCATGCTTGCATTTAAATGCATTGTATTTTTAGGACTTGCATTTTTTATTGGCTCAAATTCGACATGGTTGAATATTTAAGCTTTGAATATTTCAATTCAAACATTTCAAACACATTTTCATTATTAATTCGACATGGTTGAATATTTAAGCTTTTTCATTTTTCACTTCCAAAATATTCAAACTGTTTAAAAATACAACCAATAATATTCAACAGGACATTTTCGGTCCATTTTATTCGCTTTACAAATTCGCTTCCACAAATTCAATGGTTCAAATTCGACAGTAAATTCAACATTGACATTTAGGAACTGTAGGAAAAGCAGTAGATTACAGAGCATAATCTCCATCTGCTGTTAGACGACCTCAGCAGCATAGGGTGCAAGCGTGTGTTGTTGACGAAGACCGAGCAATTAATTCATTCATAAAAACACATTTATAGAAATCCAAGTGTATTTGTTAACTTTATATCTCGGCGATGTGCTTTAGTACAAGGGTTTCCCTCAATACTTCAGGATTTCTGGAATATAAAGTGCTTAACATAGCTTAATGTACTAACACAGTGATAAAGACCAAACTCGCACCTTATTGAGAAGGCTGTAGGCTACCATTGCGACAGGCAAGCAGATAGACTCAGAATATGAACTTAACGCGCAAAGTTTCATGCAGCGTTTCCCTGTGAAATAACGTTACTCAGTGGCACAGTGGGTGGGACAGGTGTGTGTGTTGCTAATATAATGTTAAATCATAAATCAGATGTAGGCTATGTACAATAACATTACGATCGATGTCCAGCAATCGATTTTAATAGTACATTGGGTTTCATCTGTCGTGTGTAGGGTTGGGAATCGTAAGAAATTTTCCGGTTCCGGTTCCGATTCCGGTTCCGCCAAACGATTCCGGTTCTGGTTCCGGTTCCCATTCAATAAAAAGTTGTTTTAATAATAATACAAATAGTACAGGGAAAATATACAATCCTTTTTGTGTTTTATTTCTGATACTTGTCAAATGAGTTTAACAGACTGGCAATGTCAACAAATTCAACATATTATTTAGCAACACATTTTTCTGAAGGAAAATAAACATTTTTGCATTCTCAAGGATAATTTGGGACCTCTCCTATAGCTTATTGTATCTCCAGCAGTGGAATACCCTCTCAGAAGGGGTAGAATATGCTTGAACACACATGTAAGATCCAGACAAGTGAAATATAAAAATTTTTAAATCGGTTTGAATGATTGATTCATAAAGACTTCACTTGTTTCATTACTAGATTAAACTGCTCTAGCAGTTAATAAACAGAAATGCATGCGTCTTGCGGAAGGACATTATAGCCGGAGCTACTTCTCTATGTTTATGTGTATGACGCGGGTGAGTCACGCAGGCACTGGGCTACTCCGCAGCGGTGCCGAACCAACCAGTGTAAAGTAGTCCGAGACTAAACGCTTATTACAGCTTTACCGTGGTGATTCAGGATAAGACAAAAACACGGTTTGAAAAAAGGCATTCATGATGTAATCGCTCATTATATAGCTACATTTTGTAAATTCTGAAGCGAATTTTCGTTATTTGAAGCGACTTTCAAAAGGTGATTAACTCTGTTTTAGTTGCTGTACCGTAGACATCAGTGTTTATTCTCGAACTATAAACTTTTATCTCAGTACTTCTGTGATCATTTGAATATTTTTAACACAGAAATATCGATACTGTGTTGTTGAAAAGACTGAAAAGCTGTTTCATGTCGAACTGCTCTCTCTGGGTCAGTGACAGCGCAAACAGATTTGAATGTCCCGGTGTGAAGTTTTTGTCATTTAGGAATAAGATCGCATGGGCGTTTGAATCGAGATCGTTTAAAGATTAATGGTGCAGCTCTACCCTCTACTGTCTTTATTCTCTCTCTCGCGCGCGCGCGCTCTCTCTCTGCGTTGATATCTGACGCAAAAAAACGTATACGAATAGCGCGAGGGACAGTGCATTCATTACAATTTTAATATTCACGTGGTGAGACGTCGCTATTACAGGATGCTCCCAGCACTTCGTCCACACATCACACCAGAACCGTTTTCGGAACCGAAACTCAGGAATTTCGCACGGTTCCGGTATTTTTGAAAAAACACTACCGGTTCTGGATAAGAACCGGTTCTCGGTGCCCAACCCTATTCGTGTGAAAAAAAAAAGCGAAATAAAATGGACCGAAAATATCCTGTTGAATATTATTGGTTGTATTTTTAAACAGTTTGAATATTTTGGAAGTGAAATATGAAAGGTGAATATGGGTTGTTGAATTTTTAATAATGAAAATGTGTTTGAAATGTTTTGAATTGAAATATTCACAGCTTAAATATTCAACCATGTCTAGTTTGAGCCACAAAAAAAAGTAGTGCAATTCAACGTGCTTTTTGTTTCAAAAACATTTGTCAGTAATTTACTTCCATATTTATATCTCACAATTGGAATTGCTTGATATAAACTTATAACGCAATAGTGAGGAAATAAGTCCGAATTGCAACATAATTTCTCAGAGTTGTGGAACAAACTCGTAATTGTGAAGAAAAAAACCAATTGTGAGATATAAACTTGCAATTCTGAGAAAAAAGTACAAATCGCTTGCAAACTTGCAATAGCGAGGAAACAGTAAGTCTGAATTGAAAAGAGAGATTAAAAAGTCACAATTTTTTTATTCCATGGTGGAAACATGCTTCAATAAATGCATTTACATTTGTATTTTCACATTTTGTTTCCACTTTGTCATGCAATTTGGAAATAACAAGGCAGTGTTTGTGTACTATACTAAATTCACTAAAGTCTCTAGATATGTGTGCCGTGTCCGCCATGGTCTATAATAAGAAAGCACTTTTAAGCCTACAATTAATTTGAATGTGCATGTGACGTTAGTCCACAACAAGAATTGATCACAGTCATTAGCCAGTAATAAACTAAACAGTGTCCAATACCAACCCATCAAAAAATTCTGCACAATACAGAAATGCAGTAAAAATACATAGCAAATGAGAAAAATATTATGATACATGCGTGTTTCAAAGATATGTTTCTCTATTTTTAACTTGTCAATATACAGTGAAGAAAATAAGTATTTGAACACCCTGCTATTTTGCAAGTTCTCCCACTTACAAATCATGGAGGGGTCTGAAATTGTCATCGTAGGTGCATGTCCACTGTGAGAGACATAATCTAAAATAAAAAAATCCAGAAATCACAATGTATGATTTTTTAACTATTTATTTGTAAGATACAGCTGCAAATAAGTATTTGAACACCTGTCTATCAGCTAGAATTCTGACAATCAAAGACCTGTTAGTCTGCCTTTAAAATGTCCACCTCCACTCCATTTATTATCCTAAATTAGATGCACCTGTTTGAGGACGTTAGCTGCATAAAGACCCCTGTCCACCCCATACAATCAGTAAGAATCCAACTACTAACATGGCCAAGACCAAAGAGCTGTCCAAAGACACTAGAGACAAAATTGTACACCTCCACAAGGCTGGAAAGGGCTACGGGGAAATTGCCAAGCAGCTTGGTGAAAAAAGGTCCACTGTTGGAGCAATCATTAGAAAATGGAAGAAGCTAAACATGACTGTCAATCTCCCTCGGACTGGGACTCCATGCAAGATCTCACCTCGTGGGGTCTCAATGATCCTAAGAAAGGTGAGAAATCAGCCCAGAACTACACGGGAGGAGCTGGTCAATGACCTGAAAAGAGCTGGGACCACCGTTTCCAAGGTTACTGTTGGTAATACACTAAGACTTCATGGTTTGAAATCATGTATGGCACGGAAGGTTCCCCTGCTTAAACCAGCACATGTCAAGGCCCGTCTTAATTTTACCAATGACCATTTGGATGATCCAGAGTAGTCATGGGAGAAAGTCATGTGGTCAGATGAGACCAAAATAGAACTTTTTGGTCATAATTCCTCTAACCGTGTTTGGAGGAAGAAGAATGATGAGTTCCATCCCAAGAACACCATCCTTACTGTGAAGCATGGGGGTGGTAGCATCATGCTGGTAGCAACTGCACTGTATTAAGGAAAGGATGACCGGGGCCATGTATTGCGAGATTTTGGGGAACAACCTCCTTCCCTCAGTCAGAGCATTGAAGATGGGTCGAGGCTGGGTCTTCCAACATGACAATGACCCGAAGCACACAGCCAGGATAACCAAGGAGTGGCTCTGTTAGAAGCATATCAAGGCTCTGGCGTGGCCTAGCCAGTCTCCAGACCTAAACCCAATAGAGAATCTTTGGAGGGAGCTCAAACTCCGTGTTTCTCAGCGACAGCCCAGAAACCTGACTGATCTAGAGAAGATCTGTGTGGAGGAGTGGGCCAAAATCCCTCCTGCAGTGTGTGCAAACCTGGTGAAAAACTACAGGAAACGTTTGACCTCTGTAATTGCAAACAAAGGCTACTGTAATGTTAACATTGATTTTCTCAGGTGTTCAAATACTTATTTGCAGCTGTATCTTACAAATAAATAGTTTTAAAAAATCATACATTGTGACTTCTGGATTTTTTTTTTTAGATTATGTCTCTCACAGTGGACATGCACCTACGATGACAATTTCAGACCCCTCCATGATTTCTAAGTGGGAGAACTTGCAAAATAGCAGGGTGTTCAAATACTTATTTTCTTCACTGTAATTGACTGTGTTATCCTCTACATTCCCTCAAAATCAACATCAACAAATAATAACGTTACATTCTCCTCAACTTACATTATCAATTATCACAAGAGTTATTAGTTAAAACTGCATCTAAATATGAAATAGGCAAATCTATTACAAGAAGACCAGATGTTGATTCAAATCCATGTATGTCACTCTCCTTTATTATAATGAATTTTCGGTCCCACTTTATATTAAGTGGCTTTAAGTACTATGTACTTACATAGAAAAATAAGTACAATGTACTTATTGTGTTCAGGTTGTATTGTAAAACACTTTTGCTGCTATTGAGATGTGATACTGGTAAGGTTAGGGACAGGTGTGCTGGTATGGGTCGATTTAAGGGTAGGTTAAGGTGTAAGGGAAGGGTCAACTGTGTAATTACAAATGTAATTACATCAATTAATTACAGTTGTAATTACATGCAGGTATTTTCAAAATATAAGTACAATGTAAAAACATGTATGTACACAATAAGTCCATTGTATCAAAGTAGTAACTTCAATGTAAGTACATAGTACTTAAAGCCACTTAATATAAAGTGGGACCGAATTTTCTTATAATGATTCAGGCTTTATTCAAACTCAGGGGTTGAATTAATGCAATATATAAAACTGCACACAAAAAAAAAATCAATGTCTCCAGAATTGTTCAACAACACATTACAGCACAGACTTTAAGTGCTGTTTGACTCCAAGCCCATTGATCTTTCACTAGAATCACAGATCAGACTTTCCACTAAACAGAAGAGTTTAATGGTACTCAATCATGTCTGGTAGTTCATTTTAATGGTTGATTGATCATAAAAAGGACAAGTAGAGCATATGGTCAGGGAATGAACTGCATTTATCTTTGTGTGTGTGGTGTGTCTGGGTCTGGGTCTGCGTGTCTGTGTCTGTGTACTAACCTGGTTGACCGGCTCATTAAAATTAGTGATGAGACCTGCACGAAGGGAGGACTTCTCTTCTTCTGAGAGAGCACTGAAGAAAAAAAGAGAAGCACAGAGTGTGAGAGGTAGAAAGGAAGTTATTGATCCTGAATCTAGTGTCTCTGAAATAGAGCAAAACAGTGGCCTCAAAAAGTATTTGGACACTTCTGCCACATTAAAAAATTTATGAATGTCAATGTCCTCGCATTTGATACAAAATATCAATACAAGTGACATTTATTTTTAATAAAGAAAGCCCAAGCAGACTTTAAGCAAAATGCTTCACAAAAATAACTTGCAAACTTTATTTTTGCTCAATTTAAAAAACAAAAAGAAGAAAATAAATAAAAGTTAAAAAATTAAACAGGTTTGTCCAATTACTCAAGTGTTTAAAAGTTTGCTTTCATAAAAAAAAAAGAATAATAATTATATTGGAAGAAATTATTAGTTTTAGGGCCAGATTTGCACCATGCAGCGCAAACCCTCTTTTGGCATTAAAAATCTACTGTCAGGATTAACTAAAGACACGCAGTAAAAAAATTGCGCTGAAAAGGCATGGACAGGGTTATTTTTGCGGCTGACCTTATTGCATATGCATTTGTAGGAGTTTTCCTTTCAGATGCTAAATTTATGGGAGGAGAGTATTTAAATGAATCACGCAAGGTGATTTACTAAGGTTTGCGCTAGTCAATGTACTGGTTGGTATTTGCGCCATTATTTAATGCCCCCAAAAAAGCATGTCGTAAACCAGATTCTAATTCGCGCTGCTCTTTGCGATGGTCATAATGGAAATGATCAGACTGCGTCTGTGTTCTTTCATTTGCGTGTTTGTCAGTAAATCACCCGCAGAACTTTCCACCTGCACTTTTTTGGAATTGCGCTCTCATGCTAATTTACCCTGTTTAGTAAATCTGGCCTTTACTCATCAAAGATTCATTAAATCATTACATTTGAAATGATATAAAATATTTCCAATTCAATTAATTCCTGTTCTTTTGGACATAAAAGGATTTCTGAAGGATCATGTGATACTGAAGACCAGAGTAATGATGCTGAAAATTCAGCTTTGCCATCAAAGGAATAAATTACATTTTAAAATATAATCAAATAGAAAAAAGTTATTTTAAATCGTAAAAATGTCACAATTGTACTGTTTTTACTCTAATATTTAATCAAATAAGTGAGCATAAGAGACTTCTCGAAAATGTGCTAAATCTTAAAGACCCTAAACTTGCAATAAAAAAAACTTAAATATTTTATGAACGTGTTTTTCTATGTAAAATTCAGTGCAGCGACAATAGCATTAAAACACCACACCAATAAAGATTGTTCTAAGATGTCAGAGAGAAAATAAATCCCACCCTTTAAACCTAGTGCACCTTTGAGGACTGAGCACTTTTTGTTCAGCTGAGTGGAAATCTCCAGCGGTTCACTCACTAACCAGAATCTGACTGAAGAGTTAGGGAATTACAGCAGGGCAACAGCCTAAAATTGATTAGATGTTCACTGGAGGCCACAGGTGACAGAAGCACTAAAGTAAGAGTCTATCTGAATCAGCTGGTCTGTCACCTCTGAAGGCCGGAGGACAAAACGACAGAGCAACCACACACAGAGGTTTTAAAGAGCTGCAGTTATGCTGGACACTTGATACTGGGACTGTGCTGTCTGATACAATCTTACATTGTAATTCTATTTCTCACAATATCGCATCGATACTTCAGCAGGTCCTTTTATTAATGTTTTTTAATGCATTCATTCACGAATATAATTTCCAATAATTGGAACAAATAAGTATGAGAGACTGAAACAGTTCTGTCACATTTACGCTCTCTCACGTTTCAATTATGATCTAATTGCAATGCATTGATCGTTATGCATTTGTGTATAATACTTACAATAATATTGTTGTATCATGACGTCTTAAATATTGTGAGGTAGTTGGCAATAACGAGCCCTACTCAATACATACACATTAATAATACCATACAAATTTAACTTTTACAAATGCTGCAAGCAGTATTTTTGCAGGACCATGAACATACACAACGTTCCTACTATCTGACAGAAATCACTGAAATAGGAGTCCTGAGAAACAACACTTTCTACAGCACATCACCCCAGGCTCTGTTAACACATACCAAAAAAGAATCAGAACACTGCCCGCGGATGTTAGCCAATCGGAAAATTTGAATGCAGTCCTCTGCCAACAGATCAAGTTAAAGGCTAAAACAGCGGTTGGTAACCTATGGCTCACTAGGTCTCTCACCCTTTATCAACAAATGATCGATAAAAAATTAGGGATTAGGGATCCATTTTTAATTTTTTGAGCAGATTGATCTCAAAAACAAGTATTGAGTACTCAGGGGCGTGCCTGTGCAGACGGCGGGCGTGTTTTTTGTTTGTTTATTTGTTTTTTTAATAAATTGACAAATAAAAATATGACATGCAAATATGTCTATCAAAATAAGAAAATATAACTAGAAAAATAACTGCTAGTTTATCAATTAATTATTGGTGTTTTTAATAATGAGAAAAATGATTCAAAAGTAATTGAAATGTTTCAACAAATGTTTCAAGCGGTTTCCCCAAATTCAACTGAAAATGAACTATTAATGACTTCTGCAGTCTCAAAATGATTCAACCCCTTCACGGCAAGCATCTTTAGTACTTAGTAGAACACCCTTTTGCTGTTATGACCTGCTGCAAAACGAGATGTATAACCAGACACCAGCTTCTGGCAGCGTTTCTGAGGAATCTTAGCCCATTCCTCATGAGCAGTAGCCTCCAGTTCAGTAATATTCTATGGTTTGTGTGCTGCAACTGCCTTCTTCAAGAGATTTTCTATGGGGTTCAAGTCAGTTAATTGTGATGGCCACTGTAGAATCTTCCAGGACTTCTTCCGCATCCAAGCCTTGGTGGAATTTGAGGTATGCTTGGGATCCTTGTCCTGTTGGAACTTCCAATGACGCCCAAGCTTCAGCTTTCTCGCTGACGGCATGACATTTTCTCTTAACAGATTTCCTGATACTTCAATGAATCTTTCCTTCCACAAGCTGCAGGTTTCCAGTGCCAGAGGATGCAAATTAGCCCCAGAGCATCACGAGACAGCAAGCGAAAAGTGCATTGTGCGAGCTGAAACCTTAGTGCCTGTTGCCACCAAGTCTTGCTGCAGGTCTTTTGCAGTCACTCGATGTTTTTTCTGAGGCTACGTCTACATTAATCCAGATACATTTAAAAACTGTGTTTTCGTTTAAAAACGCTCTCCGTCCACACTAGCATTTTCAGGCGTTTTCCGACGTTTCAGTGTGGATGAGAAACTTATAAATTCCCCTTACTGCACATGTCTGAAACCTCACAAAAGCTCACTGAGATGATACAGATGGAAAAATAAATAATAAAATCATCGCACAATTCTTCTAACAGGATAATTTTATTTAGCAAAATATCTCACCATTCACTGATGCGTCCAGGTCGCACTCAGTCACCATATGTTTGGTCTAAAACGTGCCTGCTCTCCTGTATTGCCGCAGGACAGCAAATGAGAGTACATTTTCTGTCATCTTTCCAGTAGGCTACTGTGATATACTAAGAAACATATTTTAGCAATAGTGTAAAAGTGAATCGCACATAATTAACAGGCACAATACCGCTAAACATGAATATCTATTGGTACAACATGGATCACATGACTAAACTTACATCATCGTTTTCAAATACCTCCAGCTTTACAGTCCACACTACAACACGAAAACGCCGTTTTCAAATTTATCTGCTTTGGAGAGCGTATTCCAAAAGCTAAGTTTTCGTTGACTTAAAACGCTGTCTCAGAGTGGACGGAAGCCCAAAATGGAGAGAAAAACAAGTTTTCAAACGAAAACATATTAGTGTAGACATGGCCTGAATCTGCCTTCTCAGAAATCTGGGGCAGCCATTGATAGCTTCCTTTTTCTGCCCTGTCCAGGTAGTGTAACCACTGTTCCTCTAACTTGGAACTTGCGAACTATGCTTCCAACAGTGTCTCTAGGAACATTTAGTGCTATCTTTAGTGCTATCCTATTTAGTGTTTGTGAAGGGATACAATATCATCAACTTTTTGGACCATTCTTTTGACTTTCATGTGTTCTAGCTCAAGCACACATGGTACAACTAATGAAGCCCTTGATTAGTAGCATCAGGTGTGCTTGAGACAACACCTGTTTTGCAGATTTGGGCTGTTGTGAGGGATTCTATTCAGGGGGTTGAATAATTTTGAGACTGCATTAGTCATTAAAAGTTCAGTTAAATTTGGGGAAACCACTTGAACCAATGGTTGTGTTGAGCTGTCAATTACTTTTGTTTTATTTGTTCATAGCAAACAGCTGAAAGTCTGTAAATTGTGTCAATAAACCTGATTTGCAATGGGAGTTTATTCATTTTGATTAAAACTCTAAAAGGAAGAGCAGCTGCATGAGATGAAGCTGAAGAGTCAATGTACAACAGTAAACTGAAGCCTGTTCTATATGACACGTCCTATAGGAGTTTAATCAGATATCCTAGATACAAAAGGACGCAAATGCAAACTTGAACAAGTTAAGAGCTAGCCATTGTGGATGCGCTCTTCTCGTAACAACGTGCTGAAGCAGAGGCAACTAAACCATAAAGAATTCACAACATTCTACAGTGTTCATATTATAATGTTATTTTCGCACGGTTAGTCAGCACTAGTTGTTCATATACAAAACAAAATGCATTTCAAATGTATCATTTTTAATGGAACCTGGATTTTAATCAGTGCAGTTCTAGCTATCACTAAATTAGTTATGACACAAATTATTGTAATAAAAACCCTCAATGTAATTTTACATTACACAGTGGTGTACTTAATAGGCATTTATTACTTTGGATATTGCTGGGCTCCTTTGACGTAAATGTGATAATGGTTATATGTTGGGCAATGAAGACATCTCTGAAAATAACATCATGCTCAACTCTCAGTTAAAGTAACAGCCTTGATAGAAAAGTTTAGAAATGGTGATGAAGAATCAGATGTACTTACTGGGGTGCGACTTTTCTCCAGTAGCGATCAATACCGTTCTTGAAATAAAGGACAGCTAGCCATCTCACATTGACGTCCAGCAAGTGATTATTGAAGATGCTCTGAGCAAAATCAAAGAGAAAGAGATATTATACATATAAACCCAAAAACAATAATAATAAAAACTTTAAGGTGAAGTGAAAAGTTTGAATTGTCATGCTGTAAATGACAATTCAATGTCATTCTGTAAATGACAACAGGCCAAAATCATTCTAACATTTGGGTCATAAGTCATTTATACTCACACCAATGCTGCATTCATTTGAAATCAAATCATCTTTCATCAATTGAATGCATCCTTGCTGATTAAAAGTGTTAAAAAATTTATTTTTTTCTTTCCAAAAGGTAAACTGGCCTCAAAATTGTGTGTATATATACACAAACACACACACATGTAAATATAATAAACAATTCGGCAAAGAAACAATATAAATATTTCTAGTAAATACAAAAATACATCGGTGCTAATATGTTGGCAGGGCATGTACAAATTATTCAATTATCAACAGATTATCGTGAGAAAAAAAAAAAAAAAATGATTATGTGAACATATAACATCACTTATATGAACATGACTTATATATAAGTCAATATAAGTATATGTTTTGCCACAGCCATGGCAAAAGTGCGGGGTTTTTTTATACAAATTTTTTATTAAGTCATAATTTTTTGCACTTTCATTTGGTGCCTCTAGTGATGCAGAAAATACACACTTTACTTAAAAAAAAAAACTAAAAAAAACACGACAATGTGAAAAAACTGTATTCATGCATTTCCTGAGGTGAGGTGAGGCAAGTTAGGTTAGTGAGGCTAAAGTCCAACACTGAATAATTAAAGGCTATTTCACTGCAGAGTGAGTTTCGGGATTTAATCCAGCATGCCATGTCCGGAATAAGAGCCGCGGGGAGCGAGAAGCAGGCCACGGAGAGCTAATTCTCATTGATAAATATGTAGTAGCAGCTGCGTTCAAGAGGGAGCAGCTCCGCCAGGCTCTGACGCAGGGCCACCATAACCCAAAGCCTCAACGCTCAACTGCTCAGAGACCGGGGCTCATTCCACTCTGCCAGATTAGAGTCCATAAGACGATGAGCACAGGGCAATAATTCACAGAGGATAACCGTGAAGAAGTCGTCTGTTGCATTAAAAAAAAACAAGCGCCGAATTACATGACACTGTGACGCAAAAGGATGCTTATTGCTTTCAAAATGTGACAGGTGAATATCATATCAATAGACAGCTGACAAATAAACATGACTCTGAAAAATTGACTCGCCGCCTCAGAGTAATTCACCTCAAGGTCACTGAAAGCACCATTTGGGTAGACAAATAAGCTAAACGCGAATCCATAGAAATGAGGCTGATTTCTTTGGGTGACAGTCTGAGTGACAGCAGGTTGGCTCAAATACAAACAGATAAGATAGGCTGATTGGACGTGACAGACATTCTTATTGGACTGCAGTCGAAGTTGATGCCTGAAGAAATCATTGAAGGAAATACTCTGCTGATACGTAGGATTGGGTTCCGTTCCTTTGCAATCCTATTTCATGCTAAATCTCACTAACGAAGAAGTCTGTGCCAAGTTTGAGGGCTTAAAGGATTTGAGAGGACATCTACACAACCATAGCCAGTGGTGTATGACAATAGGGGTACTACTGAGCCCCCCTCAGGGGACGAGAGTGGTTGCACTGGCCGCGCCTGAGGGTCCACAGACACCTCATTCTCTGAAAGAGAGTGAGACGATTGAGTCATACATGGCTCAAGAGCAGATTTCTGCAAAAAGATTTTTTTTTTTTTTGACCTGAATAGGGACGTCAAAAGTATGAAGCTGCCCTTAGGCCATGTAGAAGATTTTTTTCTTTTTAAAGTCAGATAAACAGTGCGTACTATTTTGCACTCTTTACTCTCAGTTTGCACCCACAAATTCATAACTGCCCGCTCAATTTAGAAATTAAGACGGCCTAATGATCAATGCAGGATGAATTATTAAAATTTTAGAGTTGGTCTTCTTAAACCCTCTTGCACCACAAATGGGTCAAAGAAGCACTGAAATGTTTAAATCGTAATCCTAGAAATTAAATTTCTCTTTTATTCTGGTTGACCTATTTCCACAAGATATATTTCACCATGTATTTTTGGACATAGCAGAAAAAAGTAAGTGTAAGTAACAACATCATGTTGTGCAAGATACCCTTTTCCATTTTTTTATGGGTACTGTTTTATTTATACTTTATTCAGTTTATGATTTTAAATCACTTTACAACACATTTATTCTTAATCACAAAAACATGCCCATGTCTTTTACATTATCACATGATAAAATTAGTGAACGGTACCATTAAAATGAAACATTTCTCTTTCTTTGTGTTTTTAATTAGCAAACTATCAGCTTAGCCAACTAGCTTAGCATTGATATCACAATAACTAGGGATGTAAAGGTTCTCGGTAAAATAAAAAATGAATCGTACCATTCTCCACTCATGGATCGATATGCATTTGCACCGCGGTTCGGGAAAAACCACAACGCATTTCCATCAATAATTTGGTTTGTGTAAAAAAAATTAGGCTGATGTATGTTTTTGTCAATTGATATGAATTCTGGCTTCCTCTAAACTTTGTTCGATGCAAGTGCCGTATGCTAATATCACCAGTCATTTATACCGTCATTACCCGGGTGTTGATAGAAAGCAATGTGTACTGTTTAGGTCTCACATGCAGTGTTTAAACTAAACTCCTTTAAGCCTGGCCAATTTAAACATTCAAGCGCAAGATGACGCGAAAGAGAACTCTGGTGCGCTGTAGGAGGATTTGGTTGTGCACTCATCCGAAGCCACCTCCGAAGACAGTGAGCAAATATTGAGTTATCTTGCGCTTGAACGGACAAATTCACACAAAAATTTTCAACATGCCCGTCTTGGGGAGTATCCTAGCAAACATAGTATGTTATATCTTAAGTTAATGTAAACAGCCAAGAAAGACAAAACATGTATATCACTATCAGTGTACTGGATCAGTGCATTATGTCTTAAAGTGACAGCTGCCTAATATTGCTGCTGTCTGCATTTTTTATGTTAATCAAACAACAAAAGACAAGGTAATTACTGCTCTTGACTTAGCTTTTGTAACTTTAATATTAATCATAATCCTTATTGATAATCCAACCCTTATTGATGATAATCTTTATTTCATTTATACAGTGAAGATTATATGCAAGTTATTTTATATTGTATTGCTTTTGAAGGGTTACAAATTTATGAAATGTTTAATTTAGGTTTCCAATACGAAAGTCTATAAACTGAGAATGTTCTGTTTGTTGAAGTTAGCATTTCAGGTTAGGATGGTAAATGATATCAGCTGTGAAACAGTTTCCAGCCAGAGAATCTGGCAAATCCTGTCTTTCTGTATTTGTCAGATTACTGATACTCTTAATTGCTTCTTCCTGATAGTCCTGTTTCACTCTATTGTAAGCAGATTACTGATACTCTTGGTCCTGTTTGTTGACTCTCAGTCTCTGAATAGGTATGTGATTTGGACTAGGAGGGGCAACAGTTTCAGTCTAGAACTGGTTTCCTAAACCTGTTCACATCATTCACATGCTTTGTAAGTCCCTCCCCTTTTAAGAATGTTATAAATGTAAGGAAATGGTTTCCCTTAGTCAGAATCGCGACGACGCGTGGTAAAGACTACAGCAATGCCAGCTTGTGTGCAATAAAGAACCAGCAAAAGATACAACCGAGTCTCCTGGTCTTCGCTTCTGAATCTTCTACACTTTAGAAGAAATAAGTTCACTACACTTTAAAGCTGGGGTAAGCGGTATTGAAAACCGCTGTTTGGAAGTTAGTCGCACCGACACACGAACAAACAACAACAAACGTGTGTAGCCAATCAGCATTAGGCATTAGAACGAGCAAGAGGGAAATTTGAAGAAAGACTGCAGAAATAGAGATGAGACACAATACAAAAGAGAAAAGCTCAATAGAAATCATCACTGGAAAATAAAGGGTTATGACTGGTTAAGAGCTTTAGGACCTGCGTTAATATTAGAATAGCTTTCCAGCGCTGGAGAAAGCCAAGCGGGAAGACCTGAAAAAAGACACAGGTTTGTAACTATTACTAATGTACTATACATAAATTTTTGCCTCTTCCTTTTCATTCGTTTATCATCTGCGCATTATTTTGTTAAAACTGAACTCCACTCTTGGATTATGTGCATAAAGGAGGCCAGCTAGTGAGAGTCGCACTGATGACAGCTAGTGAATGCGGTGTTAAGCGTCATTGTTAGTGCACTCGCCTTGCATGCCAGAGTATCGGTGTTCGAGACCGGTGTTTGTTTGGGTTGATTTCAAATATCAACAATGTCCAACAGCGTGGAGGGGACGAGTACACACACGTTATCTTGCATTTGGAGGCAGGTATCTGGTGTTTAGTAATGCATTCGTGTGAGATGCTTCTGGGAGATCATTATACCAAATCATTTTAATGACAGACTCTGGCTCAGACATTTCAGAATGATCAAACCAACATTTGAGATGCTGTTCAATGAAATTAGTCCGCTGGTTAGTCCAGTCATCCAATCACATCCACTGTTGAGGCAAAGTCACGCAAGTTTTGTTGCGCATTGGGGGACTTATTCAGTAGATGTGTTTCCATCGTAGTTTATGTACGTCTCCTTATCGGATAAAAAAAAAAAATGTATCAGCCTCAATTGAGTGAATACATTTTTTAAGCACATCTTGGCATTTCCATCCAGCTTTTTCTTACGCGATACCGCAAAATACATAAAAATATGTGGATGGAAACCGCAGCTAATTTTGATTTCATGGTAACTTTAAAACAAGAAACTTGAATGGTTTATCATATCAAGAATGGTGAAATTTAATTTACTGGTATAGACACCCTTCTGCTGCTCCTGCCAACAAAAGCTCAAACCAAAAAATATCATTCTACAGGACAGCACGGTCTCCACTGTCAACACAACCAAATGGTTTAAATCTGCCTTTGTTCAGCATCTGAAATGTGGCCATATTTACATAAAACTGGACGTGTTCACCTCTAAAGATAAGAACAACAACTCTGTTTGTAAGGAAATAGGCCATGACATGTAACAGAATCATACCCCCTGCAATCAGAAGCCTTTAACCTCTGTGCAGCTCAAAGGTCATTACTAATTCATCTACAACCAGTATGAAGTTTAAAATATTAATTGCACATTTTAAATAAATTAGCCCATGTGCCAGTGCAAAAAATAAATTGCATGAACTGCATATTATTATGAAAATTATTTGGGTTCAGTATGCAGAATCAATGCCCTCCTGGACCACTTAGAACACCGTTGTTTGGTTTGTCATCACTGGCAGCCCTTGACATCCCTTAAGAACTGTTGCATACTTCATTGCTTTAAAAAGCTTAATTTTTTATTTTGTAATAAAAGTGCTCATAAATAAAACAGTGGCATGGCATGAAATACAAAATGAGTCATAGCAGCTAATGGCCATCTGGTGTGGATGTCGGCCCATAGATCAGGTGGATCACCATCACCCCTCAGTGCAGAGACTCAGAGCACAGAACAGCCTCCAACAAAATCTTCCTCAATGTCACGGCCCAGCGACCAAGACTTAAAAAAAAATTATAAAAAAAATTTAAAAAACCCGGGGGTCATTTCTACAACGCAATTTATTTACATGTCTTATATAGCATAAAATATTAAACCTTAATTTATATTTATGGTAGTTCGGTAGTATTCTTTCCATATTAAAGTTTTTTTTAAAAGTACTTTTTTTTACTTTTAATAATAAAATAATTTACTAAGAAATATATATTTTTTATTTCTTCTTTACTGTAATCATTTCGTTTATTATTTTCTTTTTAAATAGTTTTAAAAATGTTAGTATAATTCATATTTTTCAATATCCTTTTATTTGGCAACATCTAGTACACTAATGACATAATTTTTGGCAGGAAAACAACAAACATCAGTAAGAAGTATTAATTTAACAAATTATGTAATGTTCTGTGGTATTCTTTAGTTTGCCTCACTTTTTTCCCAACCTGTTAATGTAAAGCCTATCTATGGTCCACATTAAGATGTTCAACCCAGTTGTCGTTTCAATTCAATTTATTGACAACAATCACAATCACATAAATAGGCTTAGATGGCAGCAAGTTGATAAATTAAAAAGGGTTCATACACCTAAGTAAATCAGTGCAGACCTCCAACTAGTTTGAATTGACATTAGTAATTCAAAACAGTGACAAAGACCAGCTCCTGGCAACAGCTTACAACAACTGTTTTCCAAACCAGGAACAAACCATCATTACAACAACCTCCAAGAAGGAAAATCACTGCCACTTATCTGGCGTTGTTGTACGTTGCAACAGCTACAGCTTACAACAATTGTTTTGCAATTTAGGCACATACTCAGTCTCAAAGACAGATATCTCAGCAGCCTATCTGGCGTTGTCTATTCAGCGTGCGCGCTGCCATTACTACTGAACTAACGCTACTCCATTCATAAATGGGACATCAGACCGAAAACTACCGTATTCACCCTACCACACAGGACTACCGTAAATACTATAGTGGTTACAGCCATCACCTTATCACATAAAGTTAGGCAATAGTCAATACTGTCAGGCAAGTTTAAGTACCTGAGACAACATATATATTAGGGCTGTCACTAACGATTATTTTGGTAATTGAGTAATCTGTATTTTGACGATTAATCGAGTAATCAGATTTTGTTTTTGTGGTAATAAAAATAAACCTAAGTGAACAATAGCCTTTAAAATGACTTAAAATACATATAGAATAACAATGAGGCAATAATAATAATAAAGTATTACAAGCAAGTAATCAAATGGTTTTATAGAACACTGTTAAAATACATAAAATAATATAAACAATCAACTTTGTACATTGTATTATAACAAATGCTTGCAGAGGGCGCCAGCAGCCTGGTGTTACACTTTACAGCAGATTAAACTCGTTTAATATTATACAACATTTAGTTTAAATGTTCACTTAATCTTTAATACAGTATTTAGCCACTTCTTTACGATGTAATTTCTTGAACAAGAATATATGTTCTTTTATTAGCTTTTATTATATAGCCTTTATTTTAAAAATGCAATAAACAGTTTGCATATTAAGAAACATATTGATGTATTCTCCTCTGTTGGTGTATAGGTTTATAAATGATTTACCTTACAAATTTGATGAAATGGCACACATTGCGTTCACAGATGAACGTTGTAAGAAACCCAAACTCACAGTATATGCAGAGATTGAGTTTGAGACGTTCCACGCATGTAAATCATAACAGTTCATGTGGAGCAGCAGTTACTGTGAATGGAGCTGCTCTGAGACGCAAGTAACCTACACACATGTAAATAAAACGCATATATTTTAAAACCTGCTGCAGGGCATATATTTACTTGATTGAATCGCAGCCTTTGTGAATTTATAATAGCACTATGCTATATAATTGTTTTCAAATGGTTTTAATACATTGTGCAGCCTTAGTTTACAGTTTTGATAATGCGGTTCATGGATTCTTATCCGTGAAATGCGCCACTTCTGGTATTTTGCCGGTTACTCAACACAGGTAAATTGCAATCTAGGACTTTTTAAAATCAAGTACTCTTATTTATTCGAGGAATCGGGACAGCCCTAATATATTTACACACACACATACATTCAAAAAGTTACTGCACAATAGGAATGGCAACATTATTATTCTATTCTTTTACTTAATGTCCAAAGAAGCTTTGCTTGATATAAAAAGACCAAGAAATTAGATTTTGGGCATACCGCCAGCCCCAGTTTAAATGCATCACAGAAATAAGAAGGAAAAAGCCTCATAAAACATTGACCTACACACATAATAAAAAAAAATAGGAAAACATTGTATCTACTCAATCTTATTATTTGTGATCTACGCAGCAAAATTGCAGCTCTCTTCTAAAATTGATTTCTTTGCTTTGGATTAATGTAATTCTCTCAAATGTGCAATCTACTAGATTCAATTATTTAGGGTGAATGTAAACCCTCAGAAATGATTTCTGCTGACACTGTTCCCAGCATGATTTGCTTGGGACTTATTGAGGAGAGAAAACCGTTGAAATTAAGTGTTATTTTATGCGTTTTTGAGCAAGATGAGGGGGAGACATTATAGTGTTTAAATCCAACCATATTGGAATTGTTAGCAACATTTATATTACACAGTTTATATTACACTGTTGTACATCTAAGTTGTAGAAAATTTAGTTTTTCACTGTGCAGAAGAGTGGAGCATTTGCTTTGGCTGTGGAATAATACAGCGCATGTCATTACTACTTTTCTCAAGGAGCGTTTAATGCTTAGCACTTAACAGCTAGCCTAATATGTGATATTCTCAATTTTGCTGCGTAGATCACAAATAATAAGCTAGCTAGTACAATGTTATAAATCAGTAATTTAACACAAAAATATATGATATTGAATGAATTAATCCTGTCAGGGAACCAAATAAAATCACTTTGATACTACTTTATTGAGTCAATTTAAAATGACCTCTTTCCGTGTTGTTGAAATTAAGTCAGCAAATTATGTTTGGTTAATTTAATTGACTCATGTTGGACTGACGTACATCATTAAATCATGTAAATCCAACACACTTTTTTTCCCAGTGTATATTCAGACAGTTATTTTGTTGTATCGTGCCCCTAAACTAGCAGATTCTCACCAGCAGCACTGAGTAGAAGCCAGGCTGGGTCTCCCATTGGCGAAGCTGCTCCTCTGCAGGCTTGAGCACAGCTGTGTCCTGACTGGTGGCCTGGGTCAAAACCTGCAGCACCACCGAGCTGCCGCTCTGGATGTCCATTAGGTAAAGCTGCAAACACAAACAGAGCACATGATATGGCTCATTCATCATCTTCTTAGACTGGATTCTTGAAAAATCTAAGTTAACAATGCTACCCAGCAGAGTCCCTTGCTTTTATGAAATACTTAGAATAATAGCAGAGTTTACTCGCTACCACACATTAATATTTATACACACAGTGCTGCTTGAAAGTTTGTGAACCCCTTGCAGAATCTGTAAAAATGTGAATAATTTTCACAAAATAAGAGGGATCATACAAAATGCATGTTATTTTTTGTTTAGTACTGTCCTGAAAAAGATATTTTACTAAAAGATGTTTACATATGGTCCACAAGACAAACAAAAATAGCTGAATTTATAAAAATGTCCCGTTCAAAAGTGTGTCGTTATCTGAATGATCCACGACTGTTTTTTTGTTTTGTGATGTTGTTCTTGAGTCCCTTGTTTGTCCTGAACAGTTAAACTGCCCAATGTTCTTCAGAAAAATCCTTCAGGAACTCAAAACACAACTATTAAAAAAGTTCAAACATTAACTGATGCTCATGAAGGAAACACGATGCATTAAGTGTCAGGGGGTGAAAAGTTTTTGCATTTGAAGATCGGTGTAAACTAAATTGTACTTAATTTGTCTTCCGGGAAACATGTAGGCTAGCCTGTGTATCTTATGTTGCTTCCAAAGGGCAATCCTAAATGAAAAAAATATATTTAAACAAAAAAAAGGATTTCAAATATGCAAAATATACTGGAAACCGGAAATATTTTCAGGACCTGGGGCAGTTTACCTGCTCAGGTAAGTTACAACAATGTCAACTGTTCCCAAAGTCTTGACCTTGAGCCACTCTTACTGCTATAGTAAAAATCTGCATAATGAACCCAGATTTGTTTTATTTTATTCTAGCCAAAGAAAATTAAAAAACATCAAGTTGGACTAACTTTGTTGTGCAACTCTGCCCCCTATTGTTGCAAAGCAAAACAAAAAACTACAATGTTTTTCATGTCCTATCCTAAATAATGCCAAAGTACAGCAGATGGCTTTAGAGCTTTCCCATCTCATGGACAAACAGAAAGTAGCGACTCAAATGACATCCATGCTGTGATAGAAATGAGTCCCATTTTTATTTTTAATTACTGGTAAACACAGCACAGATGCTGTGCATTTTCAATTATGACCTCAAAAGCATTTTGTAAGTCATACAGTTGTAAGAATCAATGCTTGAAGTACAATCTCATAGTTATTAGAGCGATAAGTGCAACTACACTGCAAGCGTGTTTAATGGTGTTTCAAGCGGAAGGTGGCCAGCTGCGATGTGTTCGTTCCAGGCAATCTTGTGTGTAAGGACTCAACTACATCTTTCTGGCAATCACATCTGATTTCAAATAAAAGAAAGAAAAAAAGTCTGTGCAAATAGCCAATTCATTAATCTGTCTGCTTACCTGTATTATATACACACTGTTAGATCAGGTAATAAACAAAGCATTACAGGTAAAACTAAAAAAAATTGAAAATTGTGCAAAAGTTATCATTTTGATGAGTATGGCTTACAGCTTATGAAAATCCCAAATTCAAAATCTCAGAAAATTTGAATATTACATGAAACAATTAAAAAAATGATTTTAAATACAGAAATGTCGGCCCTCTGAAAAGTACAATCATGCACATATACTAAATATATTAGCTTAACTTTTTAATTTGAATTACATTAACTTTTGCACAATATTCAAATTTTCCGAGTTTCACCTGTGCAGGTTCAGATCTGGGAAGAGGACAGTAAACGATTCTTTACTTCAACAACAAAAAAAAATCAAATGATCTGGGTTCAGGCACTTGAGCAGAATGTCATATGGATTCGAGGTATAGTGACATATTTCACTAGCCTTTAAGACATGACATTTAAGCTGTGATCAGAAGTATGCATGTAAAACATTACAAAGCCACACCACAACAGAAGAGACAAAGCCCTTGCTGGCGGACACCATTACAATACCATTCTGGGGGACAAAATGTCTCTCCATTGACAGTGTTCTGAATAAATAAAATGCTTTGCAAGGAAACGCAAATTTAATTATTAAAAAAACTATATGCATAATACATAGGCTAAACTTTTAAAAAATATATACTTTCAGTCAGAACGTATGCATGAAATTGATCAAAAGTGACAGTAATAATAAAATGTATAGCCTAATAAAACATTTCTATTTCAAATAAATGCTGTTCTTTTGACTTTCTATTAATCAAAAAATCCTGAAAAACATGCATCATGGTTTCCACAAAAATATTAAATAGGAAACCTGTTTCAACATTAATATTAAATAAGATGAAGATGATGATGAAGAAGAAGAAAGAAGCAGCAAATCAGCATACTGTATTATTAGTATGATTTCTGAAGGATCGTGTCTGTGACACTAAAGACTGGAGTAATGATGCTGAAAATTCAGCTTTGCCATCACAAAAATAAATTACATTTTAAAATATATCAAAATATAAAACAGTTATTTCCGATCATAAAAATATTTCACAATAATACTGTTTTTACTGTATTTTTACAATGTACAATGTTTTGCTAAACATAAGACACTTTAAAAAAAAAACTATGTAACAAAAATCACAGACCCCAAATGTTTGAAGGTAGTATTTAGGCTAAATAAAAAAAGTGCTGATATTAAATGTACTTACTTATTTAACACATTTTATGCACAACATTATATAATACATCACAAAAGAAATTCAAACTAAATGTTTAATACCACAGTCAAAAGGCTATTGGTAGATATTTTAACTGACAGAAAAGGAACAACTAACACTAATACTGTTCAATGACCAAATGGACATGGTTTACCATTCTATGATGATAATCAAATAATTAAAACTGTGGCTGATATATCGATCTATAATTACTCTCAGTGAAAAGGTCTGACAACACAAACAGTCAAAATCTGAATAGATTTAGAGTCAAATCCCTGATTTAGAGTCAAATCAAGATTTAAATGACTGACAGATTACACGTGGACTGAATATAATTTAGCCTAAACATGAAATAGACAAGTCTTTGCTCACCCAAAACATATTGCATTATACACAGCTATCATCAACACTGAACCATCAAGATCAGGTAAATAACACAATAGATCTAGAATGATGCATGTCCACGTGCATGTGGATATAACTGCATTATGAATTAATTCTGTACCAGCATAATTATGATCATTTTAGAGCTTCTTCTCGGCCTGTTGATGTATTAACCCCTTAAACTGTAAACATTACCTGATCTGTGAAATAAAGAATGGTTCGAGTGTATGCATCGTTACGATAACAGAATAACAGCACATGATTCGGCTATGCAAGTTAAACATGTCAATCATTCTTAAAATCATAACTGACACATATGTCAACTGTCATTTGCTAAAATAACGCCTAAATGAAACGAATTATGATCAGTCTTTTGGAATATGATTTCATCCGAGTGATATGAAATATCCACACACGAACAAAAGCAGAGAAACATCTAACGTTAGTAAGTTATGTGGCTCGGTAAGTTGACTAATATACTTTACTGGAACGCATGTTGGCCTACGGACCAAAGTGAAGTATTTAACATCACGAATTACTTTAGTTGGAAGAGTCATGAGACCCAAACCATCCCCTCAAGCCGAAGATCTTGTTGACGTACCTTCCGCAAAAATGTCAATGCCGGGTGAGATGAAAACAGTTTGCAGTCGCCTCTAAACTCCGCGATCACGTTGTGAGGAGGATGGCGCCATCCACAGTGGCTGCTGTCGCACTAAAATGACGTCATCGCATGTCTAAACATTAGAAGGGATTATTTATTATTGTGTCTATGGTCTAACCGTTATATGCAAGTTGATCATAATTTGAATGCCATCTTGTACATTTTAGGTTTTCTTAATAAAGTCTAAATTATCTTAAATAAACAATAACAAAATAAAGGGATTATAAAGTTTGGTTATCTGAGGAAAAATTTGTTTTGAGCTTGTCCTTTGTATTAAACAGAGGAACTATGACGAAGGTCATATATGTGTTCTTTTACTGGCCAAACATTTTATCCACAAATGTTGACTTTTTACGTCTCCCCATATCTAAAAGCACTGTCAAAATTAAGAACATGTAGCTGGGATTTCGTTGGACTTAGTATGTTTAATATTTAACAATATAATATTTGTTATAGCCTACTCGATCCTGTGACAATTTTGTATGGATATTGCTGTTATTTTGAGTTATTATTTATTCTTTTGAGCTTGTGCAGATACTTTTGTTTTTATTTGTTTATTTATTATAGCCTATATTATTCTCTCCATCCGATTTTAATTTTGTGTCTAATTGTAATTTGAACACCACCTTTCCTATTATTTTAGTTTTTCTTCATAAAAAAAGAGGTTATGTTAAATAGGCTATAGCCTAATAAACACAAAATTCTGTGGGAAAAAATAGCGAGAAAACTTGGGTGTGTGATAGCCTGTAGGTTATATTCTGGACAGTTATTCATTACTTTGGGTAAATACCATAAATGGGCACTTTGCAAACAAATTTCTCATATTTTATAAATGTGCCTTTATGGAATTGTAGCCTACTTGTAAAACGATTTTCCCTCGCAATGTTACCCATATTAGCTACTCTGAACTCTCGATGCTATAGCCTACTCTCGATGTACAAATAGCCTCTTTTATGTTTTCTTGTAGTTTTAAATATCCTAATAATAAAAACAATAATTATTTATGGTGAATACATGTTGTGTATTTTAGATTTTTTTTTAACACATTGTGTCAACAAAGATTTATCAATGGCTGCGTAACTTGTAACAATATAAAATTGAGAATATTGAATGAGTTGCATGTATTGTCCAGCAGATGACGCACAACTACCGCAATAGGTCACTCTGCAATCACTTGCAGTCTATGGTAAAGGGGTGCACACCAACCAAAGGCACTGACCCAAATTCACCTGGTTGTCTAGCATAGCCAGACTATTGACTAACACACCGTGGGTGGTCTGAGGCTGTGCAGAGCTGTGTAGGCCTACAGAATAACCATTATGTGTCACCAAATTATGTTTCCCAATTACTGCTATTAGACCTTACCTTAAAAAGAACATCAGAATAAAAATAGTGAAAAGATAAGTGAGTCGTGCAAATAATGAAACAAGAGTCTTTTATATTTTTTATTTTGTATGAATGGGGCAATATTTACACCCTATAATGGACCTTTATGGGGGCATAGTTTTGCTTCATGTCAAAAACTTAAAATATCAATAAAAATAAAATATCAATCTGAACCAATATATCCATTACCCATGAAATCAAATCAATATCAAATACAAAATAGTTTGAAACAATGACTATTATATTATAATAGTTATTCTGTCATGACAACTCTCAGGAGATTGGAAGAGATTGGCATGGTAATGGTTATGGCAATGTTAATGTATTTGGTATTGGCGGAATAGACAATGCAATCTCACGACCAATTCGTACGAGTGAGTATGAAGTGGTAATTCATACGAATTTGTACCTTCTCACTCATATGAATTCATAAGATTTGTCTAAACCCCAAGTAGGTTTAGGGGCGGGGTCAGGGGTAGATCATTCATACGAATTCATACAAATTAGCCACCTCGTAAAATATGTACGAATTGCCATGAGATCAGGTTGGAATAGATCTGCTACGCTGCTGCTGCTGCTACTGCTGCTGCTGCAGAGCAAGTACCGAGACTTGCTACTGTCAATACATTCACAGACATGCTGCTGTGTGAGCTCCGTAGCAGATACAGGTGGAGCCGGGGAAGAGGAAGGGTTCTGAAAGCGTGCAGCAAGCTCATTGGCCACTGAAGCAACAGCAACCAATCAGCTGTGCAAGATAATGACATGATTGCTACCAAATAAGTAAAAGACCTATCAGCCTGCACCATACAGAGTTTCATGCAACAGGTGTAATTATAAAAAATATATATATTTAAAAATAATAATGTTAGATGTATTATTAATAATATTATAAATACTAGCATGTTGATATTGTTTTGGAATAATATTGTCACTACAGAGAGAGGGGGTGAAATGAAAAAAATGACTAGGCCTAAGTGATAACCCACAGCTTGTTTTTAACAGAAATGGGGAAAGTCCAATATTTTCTGTATTTTTTGTATGAGGACGTGTGGGTACATTCCAAAATCACAGTCAGAACATCTCCTGCCTAAATCTGGGTGAATTGCTGAAAATACAATATGCTTTGTTAAGCTTAAGCTTGATGTTATAACATATTATATACAGTTACATAAAGTTGATTAATTTATCAAAGATGCAGGAAAAACTCCAGATATAGATGAAAGAAAGAAATATAGATGTCTTGGAGAGAAAAATCAAATGTCATGTGGGGCTTAAAAACATAATGTAATACTACACCTATTATACTATATATACTAAAATATACATGTATTAGGCTACTCTTTTAATTGCCACTATTGCAATTTATCATAGCGAAAAAGTCGAAGAAAATGTATGTATTGCCATAAAGAGTGTGCCAAGGTTCTGGTCAAAGGGAGCGTTATTGGCATGACACTTTATCATGTCTTTAATTTACTCAAGACTCAGCGGTTCCTGTCGTTGCGCAGATGTGCTACACATGTGCCAGCCTGTTGTTTTATGAGCAGTCAGAGGGTTTTTTAACGGTGACCTCGCCAGTATGTGGTCTGAGGACGGCCCATGGCAACTGCGCGAGAATGTCCAAGTTCAGCAGAATTCACTAGGCTACGAGAAGGCAAATGCTGCCCAACAGACTGAGAACTGATGAGATCAAATTCAGCTCGGTAATAATCTAACTCTATTATATGTGTGCCAGCCATAGTGACAGGAAGAGACGCGTGTTTCTCCGAAAAAAATTCTTCCATAAACAGAGCGGCTCGTAAAAAGCAAAGCCACGAACACCACGTTGTTGAATGTCACTGAACTCAAGTAACCCAGTTCCGAGTTTAAGGTGAGACCATCTCACTCTCAGCCAATCAGAATCAAGGCAGAATCATGCAGCTGCTGTGAACCAATCAACGCCCTGCATTTATTTTTTCCAGCTCACATTATCTTTGTAAATACTATTTTAATAGTTCACTTCACACCCTCAGAAACGGTTAACGTTCGTGAAGACGCTTTGTTCAGCCACCTCTCGTTTTTTTTTTCATTCATTACTTCATTTTTTCTTTCATTCTTTAATTTTTTATCTTCAATTCAATTCATATTGCTTTATTGGCATGATGCCTAGGACATAGCCTACTGCCAACGCCTTGCACAAAGCAAAAACAAAAACAAACAAACAAAAAAACATATTAATAGTATAATGCAGATGTGTTCACTCAGTACCTTTTAATTTGTAGCATTTATAATGTGCTACTAAAGAAGAAGTCCTTCACCAAATAACATTTTAAATTCATAATTTTCATGGAGTGACTATAACTCAGGAATAATCTGCGGTATTTGACTGTCGGCCTAGTAGTGAGTCTCTTAAGGATGGAGGAGGGAGTATATGCCACAGTCTCAACTGCTCCTGATCTTCATTTATTACAGATTCACTCTTAGGAAACCATGTCTTCTTATGTCATCATCTTTCTATGGCCAGCTGGTGGTCACACAGTCTGTACTTAGACATGTCTGTGTGTTATATTCCTGACTGAGACGATGTTCTCTGTTTAGTCTCGGATAACATTGGAGATGACTTGGCTCTTTGGTTTGTTCTTTCCAATGCTGCATGTATGTCTCTTTCTCTTTATTCAGATTTTCTTTCATTCTTGCTGGTTTTTCAGGGGCAGTGATATTGAACAGTTCTGAGTTAGTCAGCTCTGACACCATTATACAAAAATGACTTTTCTGAGCACTCAGTTATTGTGTTTTTAGTGTTTCAAAATGAAGAGAGTTTAAGTGATCAGAACTTTAAAACTCCTTTTTTTAATAATTAGATTGAGGGGAAGACGCCCAACATTCGTTATTAGGTATGTTTCTGTGGACATGAAGGATGCTTCTATAATACTCTACATGTAGACCGTCTAAAGGACGTTTATGACAAACCTTATGGCTGTAGTTACTCGCTGGGCTCCAGTCTGTGCGAGGGAACCTCACTCCCCTGAGGCGCACTAGTGACACTAGAGGCTGCTGTCCTTAGTGACCTAGTTAGATCGCCCGTCTTGAGGGGTTACATTTGTGCAGTGACCCGGATGGGAGTGAGGTTTAGGGGGGTGAGTGTACACATAAGGCAATAGCCTGACACTATCAAAAATCTGTTCTGTTATCTATTTATCTAAACTGTCCAAATTCTGATTGGAATGTTTATTTTGAATCATTTCATTCAAATGGCGTGCAGTGCCTATCTATCTATCTATCTATCTATCTATCTATCTATCTATCTATCTATCTATCTATCTATCTATCTATCTATCTATCTATCTATCTATCTATCTATCTACAGTATCTATCTATCTATCTATCTATCTACTTATCTATCTATCTATCTATCTATCTATCTATCTATCTATCTATCTATCTATCTATCTATCTATCTATCTATCTATCTACATTAGCTACAGAATCTATCTATCTATCTATCTATCTATCTATCTATCTATCTATCTATCTATCTATGTATCTATCTATCTATCTATCTATCTATCTACATTAGCTATCTACAGTATCTATCTATCTATCTATCTATCTATCTGCTTTGTGAAACACTTCTGCAGAACTTCAGAATAGGCCGCATTGTACACTGTTCCACAATGAAATCTCCTAAAACAATAAAACACTTGTATGTATTCATGCATTCCAACAAGTGCAAAACGGTTCCCTTGTAACTTGAGATTTCTGCAGAAGTCTGCAGTTTCCATGCCAGTTTTCAGATGAGAAAGCTTGCTGTAACCCCGTAGTATTTCACTGTCCCGCCACGCTAGGGTGAGAAGGGGCAATCTCACTTTGATGTCTGTGGGAAAAGTCTACCTTCAGTGGGATTTAGGCCCTTGTGATTTACAGTAAAGAAAAGAGGAGTCATAAGACAACGATTTGACTCCCTAACATCGCTTATTTAGGAGTAGTGCTTTGAACGTGATTCATAGTGATTTATCCTGTACCATCTCATGTGGCAACTATTATACATAATGAACTCCCACAGCTGTAGCCAGTCATTTACAGTTTTGTTGCATTTCTTACATCACTGTTTACATTTGCACAACAGTTAATGCAGTACTCAAACCAGTTAGTACAAACTGTAAAACCGAGTTGATAACCTGCTAAATGAAAAGTCCTGACACCATTGTTTATGAACAATATAGTCAAATGGCTTTGTCATGGTTTCATTATGACAGTTTACTCTGTAAATGTTTTCCAATGTAAAAAAGTCAGATCTTGGTGACACTATACCTGAAAATGCTCAAGACAGCATATACTTTGCACTATTATGCCATTTTAAAACTACAGTAAAGTTACACATTACTGTATTTAGTGAGGTAACTGAGTACAAGACACTGAATATGTATGTTTCACATTTTTACTGCATATGCTCTTTGCAATTCTAATTTGTTCACAGCATTGTACAAAAGAAAAAAAATACACCCTTATTTACAAACCCATTTCCAGAAAAGTTGGGACATTTTGTAAAATGCAATAAAGTCAAAGATCTGTGATTTTTTAAAATTCTATTTAACCTTCATTTTCATCTGACAAAGGAACTGTTGAGGAACTGTGCAGAGCAGCTTTCTGGGATTTATTCATTTATTTTTAATGAATCATTATAACTTTCTAAAGTCCCTCGTTTATGGAAAGATGCCATTGTGGTGCCAATTGCGAAAAAAAGAAATTCTCCTTCTCTGGAAGATTATAGGCCTGTTGCACTAACCTCTTTGGTTATGAAATCTAAAATTGGAGATTTTAGCCTTAACACAGTCAGCACTTGATCCTATGCAGTTTGCATACAGATCTGGCAGAGGAGTTGATGATGCCACCTGTACCCTACTGAATATGATTTTAAGACATTTGGAAGGCAAAAAAAAATCATGTACGTTTGCTATTTATTGATTTTTCTTCTGCTTTTAATTGTGTTCAGCCTTTTATCTTGGCAAAGAAATTGATTGATAATTTTTACTTAGATTTTAACATTGTGTGTTGGTTGGTGGATTTTTTAACAAATAGATCCCAAAGAGTACGTGTCAATGGAGTGTTGTCGAATGTATTGTTGTCTTCTACTGGTACTCCACAGGGTTGCGTTTTGTCCCCTCTTTTGTTTTCTATATATACTGACGACTGTCGTAGTACTTTTAATGGGAGACATATTGTTAAATTTGCGGATGACTCTGTGATTGTGTCGCTTCTTAATGAGTTTGAATCAGACTTTGGTCCAGTGACCGATCATTTTATCCAATGGTGTGATGCTTCATTTCTAAATATTAATGCTTCAAAAACAAAAGAGATGTTCATTGATTTCCGTAAGAAGAACTCTGTACCTGTGTTGCCTTTTGTTATAAAGGGACATCAGGTAGAAGTGGTTACTCAGTATAAATATTTAGGGACTGTAATTGATGACAAACTACAATTTGAGGCAAACACTGATATCATTAGAGGAAAGGCTCTTCAGCGTATGTATTTTCTAAGGAAACTTCGAACTTTTAACATGGATGTTTCTTTTATGAAAATGTTTTATACTTGTTTTATCGAGGCGGTTTTAAGTTTTTCTATTATTTGTTGGTATGGTAATCTTAATATTAAGAATAGGAGGAAGTTGACAAGCATAGTTACAATGTGTAGCAAGATAGTTGGGATTGACTTAAGGACCATCACACAAATTTATGAGCATAGGATGATTAGGAAGGGCCAGTTAGTCCTTTCTGATGTCACTCACCCATTATGTAGTGAACTTCAACTACTTCCTTCAGGACGGAGATTTAAACTCCCCTTGTGTAAATCAAATAGATACAGAAATTCCTTTATACCTGCTGTAATTAGGTTTTTAAATGATTGATTGAAATGTGTGTGTTGTGTTGTTATATGTGTTGTTATATGTGCATGTGTATACTGCTGTCTACACAAAGAATTGCCTTTGAGGACAATAAAGTTTAAAGTAAAGTTAAAGTAAAAGTACAAAGAAAAGTTTTCCAATGTTTTCACTGACCAACATAATTGTATTTTGTAAATATGAACAAATTCTGATTTTGATGGCTGCAACACACCCCAAAAAAGTTGGGACAAAGACCAAATAAAAGTGAAAAGATTATCCAACTCTTTTGAAACAGTCCACAATGAGCAGGTGAATTGGTAATAGTTGAGGGTATCGTGTCTGGGTGTAAAAGTGCTTCTCAGTCTTTTTAAGCAAAGATGGGTCATGGCTCATCACTTATCATAAAAATCACATTTCTCAATGCAAGATTGCAAAGGATGTATGTCTTTCATCATCTCCCATACATAATGTTGTCACAAAATTTAGGGAATCCAAAGAAATCTCAGTCTGTGTAGGACAAGGTAGACCTCTGTTGAATGCGCGTGACCTTCGAGCCCTCAGATGCCCTTGCACAAGATACCATCATGCTACTCTGTTAAATACAGCCACATCTGCTCAGGAGGACTTAGAAAACCGTTTTCACCTAACACAGTCTTACGCTGCATCAAGAAATGCCACTTGAACCTCTTTTACACAAGGAGAAAGCTTTAAATCAGTTCTATGTGGAAATGCCGGCGAGTTCTCTGGGCCTGAGCTCATCTCAGATGGTCTAGATTAGAAGACCGTGGGAATGTTTGCTGTGGTCAGATGAGTTCATCGAGTTCTCAGTCCCAAAGACGAAAGGGACCAACCAGACTTTGACCAGCGACAGGTGCTAAAGCAAACATCTGTCCTGGTATTCAGGTGCATCATTGGGTAACTTTCATTATTGTGAAGGTACCATTGACATGGAGGCATATATTTGGATTGTACAGAGACATAAACTGCCATTAAGATGACATCTTTCGTGGGAAGCAAGACAATGCCAGGCCTCATTCTGCACATGCTAAAACTTAGAGGTTTCTAGACACTCTACACTGTTAGACTTTTCAAGGTTTTTTTACAGTAACTTACTGGCAACACTGTTGCCAGTAAGTTACTGTAATTACGATTTACAGTACATAACCATATTTCAGTTTTACAGTATAACTACATGGTACTGTAATTGTGTAATACAGTGCATTACTGTAAAATCAGGCTAATCAGTACACTACTGTAATTATTTTTTATTTGTACTAAATATAAATTAGATTTCATAATTTTGATATAGAATTAGTTTTTATTCTTATCCTACATAAGTACTACTGACATTCAAATCAATTAGACAAAATTATTACAAAATACAATTTTTTTTATTTAAAACATTTCATATACATCACAAAATAAACAGTCTGCCAATGCTGGAAATGATGTTAAATTTTTACACATTAATGGGTGGGTTTAGGTTTTGTGTTAATTTTAACAAAGTAAATATGTCAGAAAGGTTAACACAAAAATGTGTATACATGTTAAATTAACACATTATGTGCTGTTCTTCACTGCACACATTGTTTAAAAAAAGTACATAAAATCCTAAACAAAACGTTAGCATTTTACAAAATTATTGTAGAGGCATTGGTTGTTTAGCTTATACAATTATTATAATGAAATATCAACCATTACATTAATAAAACTGCAGAATATAAATACATTAAGCAGTCAAACAGGAAATGTCTAACACAGGCCAAAACACAGTTCTTTTCACAATACATGACATATAACCACACCTTCAAAATAATTATTTCCAAAAATTAGTTGGATTCATGTACACTGGTGGCCAAAATAAGTATTTAATGGCACTTTTCCACTGCATGGTACGGTACGGCTCGGTTCGGTGGAAAAAGCAACCAAGCTAAAGCGAACCGAACCGTGCCGTACCTAGTCGAGTCGTACCATGCAGTGGAAAAGTGCCATAAGTGTCCTGATGTTTTGAAAGAAGTCTCTTTGATGCTCAAAAAACATTTCTTATTATTATCAATGTCTGACTGTCTACTCCTCCATCTTTTCCACAGCATAGGAGTAAAAGTCATCATCAAAATAATCTTTAAAAAGCCAACAAAATGTTTTTGTCCACCTTTGTGAATAAATGAACTTATCCAAAGATTGGTTCCTGTTCAGAACTTGACTGACAACATCAGAATGTTCCCTGGTCTGTACGCATGTCCACAAACACAAATGTACTCAGTCCTTCAGAGGAGATCCCGATTCCAACACTATATAAAACAAGAGAGAAAGAGAGAGAGAGAGAGAGAGAGAGAGAGAGAGAGAGAGAGGAGAGAAAATTCTATATTAATTTTTTATTTTATTTTTTTACATTTTTATTATTATTTTTACTAAAACTTAAGAATATATAATTGCATTTTCAAACATTTCAGATGGACTAAATTAAATTATGCCAGATTGTAATACTTACATATCCTAAATTCTGTCCAAGAATGCAGAGATCCATTAGCCTGGTAATACCAGACTCTGCTACTTCACTTTGCTTCGTACACAGAGTCTGGCATAGCATAATAGAGAAGTGTTTTCTCTCTGGCTAGGGGGCGCTTGTCTGAAGTTTAAAATCATTGGTTACCCGTTAGCCAATCAGATAAATTTATTTATGACGTATGTTATGCGCTGACACAGCCACATCGAGCCACAGACATCATGCATCGAACTCAAATCTATGATCGAACTTCCACTGTAAACCTGCTGTAAACATTTGATGATGCAAGCGAAATACCGGTGTGAACATGGCTGTAAACGACTTTTGCAGATTATGTGAAGTTAATCTACGCCTCCACGGTACAATCGCGGCCTCTAAACTTATTTTTGCCAGAGTGAAACAAGAAAATATTTGTAGCCAACTCTCAAATTTAGGATTAGATCTTTTAAACACAGCTCTCTGTTCCTCACGAGTCTGTCGGAAATGCTGCAACTTAATTTCAAGATTACAGCATGACATGGAAATATTTCAGGACTGGAAAAAAAAAGGAGACACTGACCTGTCAAAAGGTAGCCAGTTCGAGCTCGACCGATAAAAGAGACCGAGATACACCATCGAAAACTCCAAGGACCATAAAAAAGCCGAGGAAGTCCACGGAGTTGCGATCACGGAACAGTGTCACCGAGGTGGGTTGACATGGCTTCAGTTAGAAAAACCCCGGAATGTTCTCCATAACAGAGCGAATAGCATCTCGTTTCGGTTTTCGATTTCTCTAACCTACAATGTAAAACTGGGCGCTTAGCGGCTACGTCACGGCTCTCAGCCGCCCTCTGTTCGTTGATTGGCCGGCTGTTTTCAGGCCGGTGGAAAACAGAAAGATAGGCTGCTATCTCAGACTGACTACTGGAGCGAAATGAAATTAGCGGAAGTAGGAAGTCTGACGTAGTCAGGCTAGAGATCCATATGGAGAAAGACTGAAATCGATGTTTTAGCCCATTTCAGCTTGTCTGGAGTGAAGGGGTTCCTGTTTGAGACAAAAACACAGTAAGACACATGCAATAAATCACTGAGTGATGATCGTTCTCCTCCCAGTAGTTAACTCACCCGTGCGCTGATACTAGGACCTTCCTGGTCAGGTGGGACTGCAATGGTAGAGTCTTCTTCTGCCTAATAAAATATCAAAATAATGTAACAAATATATAACTTGAGTTGTTAAAATGCTAGATTTGGTATGAATGAAGAAAGAGTTTTACTGCAATACTTACTTGGATACATTTAATCTGGTGAGACTGAACATAGAAAATGGTCCATCTTCTGATTGGTTCATTTGCTGTGTAATAAATATAATGTTAGACTAGACATGATGCAAAGGTCACTTAGCCTATTTGATATAAAGTTAGCCAATTTTATAGAGATTTTATATAAGATATTGTATGCTACCTGCACCAGTGGCTCCAAATCACTTATCACATAATGCTAATCATTTAAGCAAACTTATGTCAAAATGATTTTCAATTACAGTTTAGGCTTACCTCAGGAATCTTTCTAGACGTCGCTGGCGCGAATTGGCGCTTTGTTGCAGTTGCCTTTTTAAACACATACAAAATTGCAGTAAATATTAAGTTCCATTATATATATATATATATATATATATATATATATATATATATATATATATAATATGTTATAGTTGGCAAACTAATGCTAAGAAAGGTGGCCGCTAGCCATAAAACATGTTAGCCAACATAACGTTAGGCCTATTTTCTCAACAGTAGGCCAACATTGCTACAACCAAAACTATATAGCCTAATGTAAACTAAGCGTTGCTCCTCTAAATAACAATTTAATAATCCAATTCAATTAAATAATCCAACAAAGTATGTAAAATGAAACGTTAGCGCAGTTTACCGTGGTAAAGTTCGTTACTGCCATGTTGACGAATATGTTCAACTATAGGGAGCACAATACTGTCTATGGCACAAACCTGTCAACACAGACAGAATGTTTACCTTGCTTTCTGGTCTCTTTCTCGGTGAAGTGAATTCCGTCTCTTCCCCGGGCCAGGCACGAACGGCGCGGTCCAATAAAAGTCAGCCAGAACCCGGTGATGTTGCACTGGATGCTCCGGCGCGACACGACAAATCCCAGACAGTGTATTATGCGTTGTTGTATTTCTGACGTACGGTACTCCGACTCCGAGTCCAAGCGCTCGCGCCATTTCTGACAAGGGACATGTTTGCATTTGCATTAATGGTCCGGTCGCTTCAATGTGTCCAATATAAAAAGCCTCTGACTGACTGTTATAACGTAGACACGGGGAGTAAGGCAAAAATTAGGAAATAAAAAGCACGATGGAATGGTGCCAGTCAGAGAGACCGTTACGTCAAATACAGTAGTATACTGCAAATTTTAAAAAATACAGTAAGTCTCTGTATACCACATACAGAGACTTACTGTATTTTTTTATTTTGCAGTATACTACTGTATTTGACGTTGGACATCACAGAAAATTCCCATGATGCAATGGGAATTATTGTTTTACACAGTTATTTACTGTAAAGAGAAATAACAGTATCCTCCTGGGACCCAAGAATAGACTTTTGTCCACTGTAGTGGACATTATATTTTAGTTAATTTCTCTGACATCATACATGTCACATGATACAACCTGGGTGTCCTGTAAAGAGCACATTCAGGGCTTTTCAGAGATATCAAATGATTGGAGGTTTCACCATGAAAACAACTTCTCCTTGGTCTTTAAAAAAGTCTGACATTAATTTAGTGATCAAATGTAGCATTCTTATGCAAATATGATAATATATTATAATTATAATTTAAATTGGACTACTTTTCAAATTGTATTTCATAAAAAAACATCTCAGGAAAAAGTTGTGGGGCTTCAAATAAAAAAAATACTTTCTGTTACAGAACAGGGCATTGATTTCATACATGTCCACTGTAGAGGACAGCAGGACTTAAATCATGTTTATCAGGCATTTTGTGAGACACAACAAGTGAATATGGAAATCAATTATGCATCAATATTCCTATAAAATATTAGATATTATTATAAAAATGTTGCCAATTATTACTCCAATTATTACACTTCTTTTTTCATTAAATGTTGCTCCAAGAACACATTAATGTGCAAATTAGATACAGTGTATAGATACATTGCATTGAATGGGAATATTAATTTATGGCCATTTTACCCACATATTGCATAAAGTAAAATGGTGTATCAATTCATTCCGTTATTTCTTTCATAACATAGTTGACTTGAGAATCATCTTTATATACATTTTGGTTAAAAAAATCCTGAAACCCCTAAATCTATTGGTGATTGAAAAAAAAATCCCATTGGTTTTGCCTATACATATAATTTGATGTCATGTTATTTTTTAAACAACTTAGTCCTGGCGTCCACTACAGAGGACCTAGTATAACGTATGAATAAAATAATATTTTGCAAAAAATGTTTTTTTACCATTTGTTTCTTGTGCTCTAAACAATGTGATGACATGGAAAAAAACTAAATTCAAAAAACTTTTTTTTCCGGGGTCTCAGGAGGGTATAATACTGGGCGATTTAAAGTAAATAACTGTAGAAATTACAGAAAAGTCTAACAGTGATGTAGAAGAGATGAGCCTGCCTGCCTTATTGCAATCCAGATCTGTCTCTTACGAAAATGTATGACCCATCATGAAAAGGAGAATCAGGCAACGATTACCACAGACTGTTGAGTATCAGACAAGATTGGACAAATATTTCACTTGCAACTCCCAAATGATTAAAAATGGTAATTACAGTAAAAGGACAGGAGAAGTGACACGGTGGTAAACATGCATCTGTCCCAACTTTTTTGGGGTGTGTTGCAGCCATCAAAATCAAAATTTGTTCATATTTACAAAATACAATTATGCTGGTCAGTGAAAACATTGGAGAACGTTTCTTTGCACTTTTGTCAGTTAAAAAAAAGGTTAAATAGAATTAACAAATAAAAGATTCTTGATTTTATTGCATTTTACTAAATGTCCCAACTTTTCTGGAAATGGGGTTGTACAACAAACATAAACTCCCTTTGGATAGAGCTGTACACAGTACATATTGGAACTGAACATACAACATGCATAGTACTGTAAATTATTCATGCACATTCAGACGTTCCTCTCTGTCTGGCCACATAAGTTCACCTGAGAGAAATTGTTCAATTTAGGAGACATTTTCATAAAAAAAAAAAATTTGCTTGACAGATTTTGACAACTAGTTCAACATTTGTGTATGTGATGACTCAAGCAATGGAATGAGGACTATTCGGTTTATATGGAATGACTATTCAGCATTCACAAATGGTTAATTTTGACTGACATGACATAAGCAAATGATAATGTTATAAAACAGCAGAGAGTTGTATGAAAGCAATTGATGCATGTCCAAAAGCATTTGCAGTGTGTTATGAGAAACTGCTATGATGTGCACAAATGACTAGATGTGAGAAATGCACCAAAGCGACTGAAAAAAACTGTGGGGAAACAAAGGGACTCTGAGTGAAGTATGACTATCCTGAATCATGTTCTTTGGCTCGGTGTGAAGTGAAAGGCAATGATTTTATTTATTTATTACCTTACCATGCTGATACACATTCACAGCTAAGAGGGTATTTCATTTTTTCTAGGGTATTTTAAAATGTTGCAAGACTTTTCTCTGACAAAATCTTTCAGAACAGGGGGCCTTTCTTTTACCCGCAATATTTTAAAAGGTCTTTCGTAGGTGGATTAACCAAAGGTGTTAATCGATTCATACCGGATACTCCTACAATCATCAACCGTGGGCATACCACAAAGTCTGAAAACCAAAACTTCTTGAGCAAGAAACCTATTGTTCCATAACCTAACATTTTTTTCCTCCCTCTCTTTCTCTCTCTTTCTCTCTCTCTCTCTCTCTCTCTTTGTTTATGTTAATTAATATCTCTAATGTTAATGTTTGGTGTTTTTGAAAGAAAACTGTTTTCAACATTGATAATAATAAATAATAATAAATGTTTCTTGAGCAGCAAGCCAGCATTAGAATGATTTTTGAAGGATCATACGACACTGAAGATGGAGTAATGATGCTGAAAATTAAACTTTTTCATCATAGAAAAAAAATGCGTTTTTAAATGTATTAAAATAGAAAACAATTCACAATATTAGCCTACTGTTTATACTGTATTTTTTATTAAATTAATGCAGCCTTGTTGAGCATAAGAGACTTCTTTCAAATACACACACACACATGATATATATATCTATATATATATATATATATATATATACTGTATATATATATCATTATCATCAATAAGAAATACAATGACAAAATGATCCACTGATCCACTCGAGAAAGGTGCGTTAGCAATTGTGAATAAACTATAACTTCTGGATCCAGTGCTTGTCATCACTATGACTTCTTTTCACACATGATTCTTTCAGGCATTCCACGGATACCTGAGAAATTCCTGAAATGTTCTGTTACTGTTAGGTATGATTTTGAACGTGCATTTACATGTACACTCCATGTGCATTTAGTACACTCAGTACACAGACCTGCCTCTGTTGTGATGATTAAATGCTTTACTGAAAGTGATTGAGCAGGTTTTCTTTATCAGTAGTCAGTACTTCCTTTGCCACCCCCACCTGGAACTGAAACGTTCCTATTATCTCTAATTTAACTTAGACATTTGATCCATGCATGTGTACAGTATTTTAATCAGAGTTCATTTTAAGTCTATTTTAAGTACACAGCCACAGGATCTTTGTAGTTTTACCATATTTCAACCACATTTAAGAGGTGAAATTGTGAAGGATTTTGTTTAGTTATTGTAGGTCTGTTTATCGAAATCATTCCAAGACATATTGTGTTCAAAAGGCTTTCTTTTAACATTCTTATGTCCTCCACTTGTTTCCCATGAGAAAGTCTCACAGCACAAATGGGACCAAGTTTAATGTAGTTTTATGAAGCCTGGGAGACATTCGTTTGAATGAACAAAGACATGGTTTTGAATCTGGTATTGTTCAGACTCACACATAGATCTCTGTAACACTGTAGGAGTCAACTGCAAGATGTTTCGCACATAAAATCTAGACAATTTTTGCTTTCGTAAGGCATGAAGACATACATGATTTTAAACTATGCATTGCCAAAATAATAATCGCCTTAACTGACTCTCGTCAAAGGTACATGTGATACCACAAGAGGCTGTTCATTACAAAGATTGTAACACAGGTTTTAAGAGGTTGTAAGAGGTTTTGCATTAAGAACACCTTTTATAAAATGGCGACAATAGCGCTATACTCTTACAAAATAATGTTCAGGGCTCAATTTTAAAGTGCCCCTATTCTGCTATTTTAAAGTTTTCTAATTTTGTTTTGGAGATCTCCTACAACAGGTGACATGCATTAAAAAAACAAAAAAAAACAAACACTTTAGTTTTATCATAATATACATTGCACATCACCACATTTTTCAATGATTCGCAAACTACTCGTCAGATGATTCAATCTCTCTAAATCCCGCCTTTCCACGAGCCTGCTCTGCTCTGATTGGCCAGTTGACCCAGTCTGTTACAATTGGTCTACAGCTTACAGTACTTGTCAGAAAAACAAAACTTCAAACAAAATTACTTTAACATAAAATTACCATAATATAACTGAACTTCAGCTCCAGACACTTCCTAAAGCTCAGCGATTGTACACACTGTAAAGACAGTAATGATGGTGTCAATTTTACCATATGTCCGATGATGAAACATTGGAAGAACTAGTTATTCAACCTGAATCTCCATCGTAAGAATGGCATGAGCATGTACGTTTCCCAGTTATACGCTACTTAGTTTGAGGTACATTATGAGATGCTGCACCTGTAATTCCTTACTATAGCATTAACAAGTGTGAAGCACTTGAAAAAAGCAGTTTTCGCATGCATATGATACGCACTTTATGGCGTGTAATACGCACGCACTCCACACCCTAATCCTAGCAGTTTACAGTGCGTATAAGCACGCAAAAATCATTTTTGGCGTATTACTGGTACGAGAAATTAAACTTGTGGTATAGATATGCACTTTCATGAGATCGTGTTGCAAGTGTATGTTCATCAACAAGCCGATGTGTATATTTCTAATTTATTGCAGTGCATGCGGGAAGTGTATCAACAACAGCACATACAGTACGTTAGCCCAGCACTAACGTAATTCACTGATGTAACATTAAAGTTTGCTAAACAAATCTTGCTCAATCCTTCATTTCTGTCAGGACCACTATCGTCAAATACGATTGACAGTTAGCATACAGTTTGGATTAGCTGTATGGTTCCGTTCTGGGTGAGAACTCCCTGCGGATATATGCAGCATGGATAAGAGCAGGGAGAGCAGCAATAACCTCCCTTAGGGTAAACAGAACAGAACCAACATGAATGTTTTGCAGATATCATTATTTCAAGATTTTAAAGTACAACATAATTCAAGAATTTATTCTGATTCTGGTGGAATCAGAATGTCAAATCCTGACTGACGAGAGGAGGAGCTGGGGATGGAGGAGGGTAATTCACTCCTGAGAAACGCGATAGCTGCTGATAATACTGAAGGAGCTTATTTATGTATACGGTGATCTTATAGGTAGACGTGGATCAGCAGAGAGTCAGCTGATGCGAGCTTGACTAACGTGACCTGCCAGAACTGACTCTATGTTTGATTATTACTCAAAGTGGTAAGAACATTAATCATTAATCAATCTGCTGTAACTGATTGGGAATATTTTTGATAAGGAGCTGGATTGAATTGTCAACTACTCTGCAGAAGGGTTTTCCCATTTATGTGCCACAAGAGAGCACATAGTGGTTTTGAACTTGCAATGTACTGCAGTTATGCATTTAGTGTTTTTATTTCTTGAAATATTTTTACTTGATTAACTTATATAGGTAGATCTGTCGCCTCCTCTCTGGTTCTTCACTCAAGCATTTCCTCCTTGGGCTGCGTTTAAATCCACTTTTAGATATATGCTGTGTCCCAATTGAGAGGCTGCAACCGTTGAAGGGCACATTTGTTGATTGCATCACTGCGGTACGATAAAGGCTGTCCCAATTCGAAGGCACCTTCAAATGCGTCCTCCGTTTCCTGTGAATTTAAGGATTCACAAGATGGATCCTACCCCAGAATTCATTGCGTGCCAGTGACGACAAGATTATTTTGAGAGAAATTGCCATTTACACTTTTAAACTTATTGGGTTTCAGCTTAACCAAATATATAATATTATGATACAAATGTAAAAACAAAACAAACAAAAAACCTTTAAAGTGGTTCAAATGTTGACATATCTTACTAAAGCCCTAGCCTAGAAATCTAGACTCACCCTTGCGGCAGCAAACTTTATTTTGCAGCCAGTGACGTCTAGCAACTCTCAGTTGGCTTGCGACCTGGAAAAAACGAACTCTAGTCAGGCTAATCACATCGTGCATAGATTCGGTGGGCGGGCGTAACATAATGATGGCAGGGTTGCGAGGGTTCTGTGAGAATTCCCTGCTACTTGCAAACAAAGAAGATGGCTGCTGCTGGCAAACAGCGCTCTTTCAAACCGGCTTTGGCCGCGACTCTGGAAGACTTGGAGTTAAGTTTTTTCAGAAAAGGACAAAGAACGGTACTGAAGTCCATCGCTCTGACTGTGTCACCTTCTTCGTTGCTCTGGATGGTTGTAGCGCTATCCTATTACGTGCAGAGGGAATTTGAAAGAATTTGAACGTTTTTCCCACCCCTCAGTGGTGTGTTTTGACCATAGGGATGTAAGGATGTCCATTGAAGGCAATTTTGTAGAGAACCCAAGTGCAGTTTATTTTTTCTAAAACATGATCAAACATAAAACAAAGGCATGACAGGGCATGAACTCAAAACATGGACATGAACAGACCACTTACCAACAGTCGGTACACAAACAATACTTGACAAGGACACATGGTAAACATGAAGGCTTAAATACACAAGGACTAATGACTAGACAAGGTACAAATGTGAACAATGAAACAATGAACCAATGACAACTTGACACATCAGACAAGGGAACACATGGCAGGATCACATGACCTTAACAGGGAATAACATTACAACAGGAAACATGACAAAAACATGAGACATGACAAAAACAAGGTGGTGGAGCGGAGGAGGGTGGTGGAGCTGAGGCAGTCTTGGGGGAGGGATGACTGGCCAGGCCCATGCAGGGGAACGGGACCAGGACATGGCAATGGCGGGCCTGGGCCGTGGAGCATGGGCGGACCTGGCAGTGCAGGAAGCCAGGGCGGAGCTGATAGAAGAGCAACTTTGACTGAAATGACCACCCTTTTACAACCGAGGTATGCAGCAAACCATTTGTGAAGCCACAACACGCACAACCTTGAGGCGGATGGGCTACAACAGCAGAAGACCCCACGGGCAACACTCATCTCCACTACAAATAGGAAAAAGAGGCTACAATTTGCAAGAGCTCACCAAAATTGGACAGTTGAAGACTGGAAAAATGTTGCCTGGTCTGATGAGTCTCGATTTCTGTTGAGACATTCAGATGGTAGAGTCAGAATTTGGCGTAAACAGAATGAGAACATGGATCTATCATGCCTTATTACCACTGTGCAGGCTGGTGGTGGTGGTGGTGGTGTAATGGTGTGGGGGATGTTTTCTTGGCACACTTTAGGCCCCTTAGTGCCAATTGGGCATCGTTTAAATGCCACGGCCTACCTGAGCATTGTTTCTGACCATGTCCATCCCTTTATAGCCACCATGTACCCATCCTCTGATGGCTACTTCCAGCAGGATAATGCACCATGTCACAAAGCTCGAATCATTTCAAATTGTTTCTTGAACATGACAATGAGTTCACTGTACTAAAATGGCCCCCACAGTCACCAGATCTCATCCCAATAGAGCATCTTTGGGATGTGGTGGAACGGGAGCTTCGTGCCCTGGATGTGCATCCCACAAATCTCCATCAACTGCAAGATGCTATCCTATCAATATGGGCCAACATTTCTAAAGAATGCTTTTAGCACCTTGTTGAATCAATGCCACGTAGAATTAAGGCAGTTCTGAAGGCGAAAGGGGGTCAAACACAGTATTAGTATGGTGTTCCTAATAATCCTTAAGGTGAGGGTATAGTTTATACTCTTTATTTTTACAGAAATGGAACATGGTGAACTTTGTGAACCCTGTTTTGTATTCAGACAGGTTAAAATAACTTGCCAAAAAATCCATTACAAATGTTACCGCTGATCAACGGAAGCTGTCTTAGAACAATCCTCCATAGGCTAGACCGTCCTATTTAACAATGCTCGTTCCGACCTTCGTTGCCTTCAAAGGATGCAGCCTCTGAATTGGGACACAACAATACAGTCGCAAACTTCCCTAAGTACTTCCCCTCGGGGGAATCCCCGCCGTCATTTTGAAGTGTGTTTAAATTTGTCAATTGGGTGAGGGAAGTTTTTTTGGACAGACCCTCGACCCCTTCAATTTTGACAGAGGGAGCGAGTCTACTCAACATGTATAGTTCAGGCAGATCCATAGATCACAATGCAATATGATTGTGATGTCACAGCAGATCATGCTTAATTTACTTCCACCCCAATCTAGTGTGAGATATTGGCATTATTTTGACAATTAACCGCATTTAATACTTGTAGCTACCATAAGCTGACTGTTTTTTAAACACAGTTATAGTTTATTATAGTATTGTCATCATTTTAAATATATCATAAATATATCAATATGTTTCATCCAGTTGGCGAAGTTTAACACACTTCAAAATGGCGATGGGGATTCCACCAAGGGGACGTGTTTTGGGAAGTTTGCGAGTGTATGTCTGAAAGTTGAGATAAACGCACCCACTCTTCCCACTCTTCCCCTTTCCCCTTCTCCAATGAACTTTGTTTCTGTTTTCCCTCTCCATCCACTTAGGTTTAGTTTCTGTTTACGGCATTCTGGGAAGGGGGAGTGTTAAGGTGCATTCCACTTTGCTTAGACATACTTCCCAACTTCGCCTCAGGGGAATTCCCGCCATTTTGAAGTTTGTTCCACTTTGTCAGGTGGGTGAGGGAAGTTTAGATGGATAGGCCCTCGACCCCTCAATTTTGACAGAGGGAGCAAGTCTACTCTGATGTGCACTTCAAGCAGCTCTATATCTGACATTTAAACTTGATTGTGACGTCGCTGCAAATTGCACTTGTTTTGAGAATTAATCGCATAACAGTATATGATATATTAATTATGTTGAGATTTAATCGCATAATACTTGTAGCCATCTAATGTTCACAGTCAAAGTTTATACAATTGTTTGTTTTTTTTCATTTGTGTAAATTTTTTTTTCTCCAACAGATCACATTTCTATAGGATTTTAGATATTTTCTCAAAAAACTTATATGCGTATAGAATGGTGCATAAAACAAATTCATAAGTAAAAAGGGGTTTAAATAATAAATCAGCTCTATAGTGAATTTCAAGTGATTGAGGGTTTAGTGCGTTACATTTAAACCTCATGAAAGAATTCCGCCAGGAGTGTGCACTTGTGCAACATAAGCAACACATCCGAGTCCACAAGATGGGGTGAACTTAGCGAGTGAAGGGCATACGAATTTGGAGTAGAATGCAGCCATATGTTTTCATTCTGTTGTATGGACTTTTGTATCACCTTGTTTTCATGTAATCTGTTCCTGTTTCCATTGTTTCCATGTTCCCACTCATTATTTGTTACCAAGGTTACTGATTATGTTCATCACCTGTTTAGTCTTAGTCTGTTTAGTTTAGACCTTTGTTCGGTTTTGTCTTTGTAATGTGTGCAAATCTGTTGCTTTTGTTTTCTCACGGTTTTTACCTTTATTATGTTTCTTTGTCAAAGTAAAAAGCTGACATATTATACTAATACTAGGCTGTTTATAGTTGCCAACCAATCCCTATAGCAGCTCAGCATATTAGTGAGCTCAGTTTATAGCTTCAAGTGCAGCTCGTCCAATCAAAACTTTCCGTCTTATAATTTATACATCTTAAAAATGTTACCAGTACTTTAGAATCTTAAACACTATTACTTTAAAAAATAGTTGATGTTTTTAAGTTGTAAATAAAACAAAGATTACACTGTAAAAAAAAAAAGAATAAAAAAAAGTTGCTGCCTACAATCAACTTGGATGTTTATGTAATTTCAATTTAAATTACATTACATTAAACTGACAAACAAAATGAGTTTAACTTATTTTGATTAGTTAAAGCACTATAAAAACACATGTTGTCATGACTTATTGATCATTTTTACAGTGTATTGGAGTATGTTTTACAAGAACGCTATTTCTCTTTCTATTTCAAAATTTCCCATTTAATTTAATGTGATAGGCCTACTTGCCATTTATTTTCTTCTTTTTTTTTTTTTGCCTTGTTTATGAATGCATTATATAATTCAAGCAGAGAATAATATAATTATCTGCTATAAGGAAGTGTTAGAGCCAGATGAGAGAATGACTCAATCTGACCTGACAGAATCACTAAGGAGCGTTAACAGGAAGTTAGATTTTAAATACAGGGGGCCAAAACATGATAAATGTTTAATAGACTTTTGGATTTACACCATACTGGATAATACAATCATCCTTCACCATCTGAAAGATCTAAGGATGTGCTCATATGGTCAGAGAAAATCAAATTAAATCCCTCTTGTGAGGGGGAGACGGCAGCTGTGATTCCCAGAAGTTTATAGAGGAATTAAATATTTGCTTGTTTGTACTTGACTTATTGAAAGCAGAATGATGCAAGGCTGTTACACTTCTACAGTTTCAATAACCGCTCAGGCGGGTTCAATGAACTGAAGAAACTGTGGAGAAACATGTTTGAATAAATTTCAATTTCGCAAGAAAAGTCATAGCCATACTTTCACTTTATTAAAACAATGAACTTTTTTTCATTATTTCTTTAGTAAATAAAAAAATGTTTGAAACATTATGTATAGAGGCACAAAGGATACAAGTATTTTGTGCAAGAATCCATATAATTCTCACACCCATACTGACATTCAGGTTCTTTTTCACACACCCACATTCCAAAATCTATTTTCTATATTCTTGTCAATAATCTGTTTTTCAAAAGACATCAATGTCTTAATTTCACATGGCCATTTTTTATTTAACAATAATAATAATGACGACAAGAAATAATTAAGTGACAGCCTATAAAAAATTATGAAAGAGAAAAAGTGATAAAAGTTAATCTCCTTACAGGCAGGGTTCTAAATTAACTTTTTTGATCACCAGTCAATGTGGCTGGTAACTTTCTAAACTTACTAGCCAATCAGAATTTCCACTAGCCAATTTTTTTCCGGTGAAAATAAGAGAAATTATGAGTGCCACTGAATGCATTTGGTCATTTTATTAACATTGTTGGCATGAAAAAAACATACAGTACAATACAACAAAATATACAAAGTACAAACATTTCATTTCAAGTTTGGGATCTATCTATCTATATTTATCTATTAGGGATGTGCACGAATATTTGATCTGTAATTATAATTCGAAAAATGTATAATTTTAATATAACAATTTTACTTCTTTTTTTAAAACTTTTTTTCACAGTAATTAAATGCACTGTGGCGCTGTGGGGCGTTTTTAACAAGTGGATTGTAGCCTATTTGATCACACAAGAGACTGATGAAAAAATTATATTACAAAATGGAATTACTTATTTTAATCAATTATTAATTAAACTGAGTTATCATAATATAACCACCACAATGAGAAATCACACGAAATCCACGCTGGTACGGTCGGTGATGCGGTGGAGACGCGTTAATGTAGCGCTGCCAATAAAGCACCTACACTCTGTCACAAAGAACCGGCAAAAGTAGGCTAATGATTATGAACATGTAAAATATTGCAAGAAGATATTTTAATTGTTTATTATAATATACAAGTTCTTTGTCAGTGCTGCAAAGATGAAGTTGACGATGCTGACTCGCGATCTTCAGTAGGCTAGTGAACGCGCAGAGAGAAATGTACATTTCATACGGATCACATAAAGCAAAGGGCAGTCTGTAGTCCGTTTTCTTTCGTTTTGAATTGTTCTGTTTAAAAGTAGACATGTCTGCGAGGAGAGTAGTCTACCTTATGCTGAGTTTCGGTTCATATGAGACGAGCTCCAGTTCACGCGCCGGCGCCTCCGTTTCGTGATTATCTATCGTCTATTTAGCCTACTTCTTATTTATTAAATCCAGGCAATTGGTTGATGAAACATTGATTAAAATTAAGATACAATTTAATACAAAACGAAATTCACTTTAAAGAAAGGTTTTGTGCTTTCTGTTTGATGTCTCTGTGAAGTTTTAAAGCATATTTTAGTGCCGCTTTCAGAGCTTGTCACGTTGTTTTTTCCTCATAAATGCGAACACGAAAAATAAAATAAAATAAATATTTTATGTTCTGTGGAGACTACAGTTAGCCTACTCATAATTTGTATTCTGAATACGTAACGCCGGTAGGCCTACATGTATTAAGTTACTCTCCAACACTGATATTAGTAGCCTAATCTGCTAGATATTTTAATAACACGGTTTTGGCGGTAGAGTTCTAATGACGGTGTTCAACTATAACCGTCGGTCTCAGGGTTATATAGTAGCCTAACCGTCACACCCGAGAACAGAGCCTTATATATCATGCATTTAATGCCTCATGCATCACCGGCCAAACTGGCTAGTAAGTGTTTATTAACACCAGCCAAAATGAATTCTAACCCGCATTTGGCGGGTTGGCGGGTGTTAATTTAGGAATGAAATTTCTCAAAAAGAATTTTATTGTTTTTTTTTTTAAGTCAGTTTCAGGAAAAGAGCTCTAAAGCTCATCAATTGGTAAAATTCTTCATATTTAACATTTAATCTATTTCTTAATATTTTATTCTAGGCCGGACTAATGATGGCTCTAGCCTATACACAATACACACATTTCAATGAACTGATTTAATTTAGGTTTTGCTGTAAATGGTTTTTGATTGCTGTTGTTTGTTAAATGAAAATGTCCCTAAAATGAATTATAAAATAAAATGAATAAAAAAAAAACAACATTACAAAAGTTATAAACTAACATACAGTAGCCTATATTGTGGTATGTAATTCACATGGAGATACAATACACTAATGTGAATGATGCAATGTATCAGTCTTATCAGAAAGGTGACACCTCTGTCAGATTATAGCTATTTCCTTTCACTTATCAGATTTACAACTTAATGAGGTGATAAGAGCCACTTCAGGGCCACCGAATGGCTCCTGGAAATTTCTTTTTGAGACTGTTATATCTTGAATAACCCTTCACCTGTCTTGATTTTTGGGCCATATGTAACTGATTCATTTAAACTTTTTTAATTTATTTATACAGGGACGAGATGGCGATCCGGTGGTGGAAACAGGTGACAGCGTGCTCGAGTGAAACCCAGGGATAGTGGAACATCCAGATGACACGAAGAACTGACGAAATCCAGACGAGGAACAGAACAGACGAGCCACGAGCACAGGGAACAACCACAACGATCTTACAACCAGAGAGAGAAAATGCAGGGTATATATGGAGAACTGGAATGAATGGCAGCTGGAGACACTAATCAACACAACGAGTAGCCTAACCACACCCACACAATTACACTCACGCAGACACATCAGCCTGAGACAGCCGATTCATAAACCGTGACAGAAACAAAATTAAATAAAAATTTAAGTTGAAAAACTCTAACCGTAAATTAGAAATCTTGCATTGGCACTAAACTGAAATAAATTTAAGGTGAGTTAAAGCTGCAGTCCGTAAATTTTTTGGTTGAAAAATTACCAAAATACATTTTTGAGCAAGTACATAACCAGCCAATGTTCAAAACGATCTGCTTGCCATAGCTCGATTCAAAACGGTAAGTTTGTAATAATGTTTTCAATTCCAGTGGTACTGGTCGCCTGGGTTTCCCCATGCTGCCTTGTCCACAGCGATTTTATTCACGCTGCTAGGCAGCCTGGATTCCATGGACCAGATTTGTTTCTCAGTGAGAGGACCAATCACAGAACGGGGAGGGAGCAGCAAGACGATGACGACGTCTATGCAATACCGAAGCAGTTTGTCAGCAGACGCGAAGTTACCTTTCGATGCAGCCTTAGATATTAGTAGTTTAGAACGTAATTTAAATTTTAGTTTCCTCGTCTAATTTCTGTCGCTCTACATACGTCATCTGGTATAATTGAAACGATTGGCTATGAGGTACGTACAGGCGCATTTGATACACATTCGTAGCACTCAATGGCCCTGTCCCAAATGGAACCCTAAGCACTCGCGGTCTTCCTCTGAGTCCGCACTTTCGCGACGTAATGCCGCTTTGAATGTCGGGAAGAAGTCTGCTGTGGAGTCCGCATCAGCGTGGGCTCGGCAAAAGTGCGCATCAAGGGCGCAAATCGACCACAGAGGGGGCGCTCGCGAGCACCCTTCTGAGATCTAAAAATGACAAATGGGACACACTGCGGTCTCACGGACTTAACGGACACGCGCACGCGGCAGCCATTGTAAGTCCACAAGACCGAAAGTGCACATGAAGTGTGCCATTTGGGATTGGGCCAATAAACATCTCTGGGCATTCGTAAACCACGCCTCAAATATGAGAAAATTAACATGTGGTTCCCAGACCACGTTTTAATGAGACGAGGTCTGACGTTAGCCAGGCTGTGGTACTGGTGGATTTCCGCGGGAAATGAGCATGTCTTTGCGTCATTACATCACATCTGCACATAAAGTGTCTCTACTAGTAGGCTATATCGCGTGTGAGGATGTTGGAGGTGGAGATTTATAGCCTTTTCTCACAGCACTTGATATAATTAAACTTATCAATTTGATGGTGGATCCAGACAGGTTCAAACAACAATCAACAGTGACAACTGGAGATTTACCAGTTGTAAAATGCAAATGATTTTGGAGTGGCTAAAGAAAAAAAGAGACTGCAACCGGGCCCATGCGGATCGGAAGGGCTTTTGAAAGGTGGCGTGAACTCCGTGTGTTGAAGGGGTTCGAAATGGACGCAGAGACAGCTTTTTTTCTGCTGGACAGGTAAGACATTTCATTGGTTCAAATATGTAACAGTATCGCTCTTGTTCGCTTAATTCATACAGTTATGGAGAACTGAACTACAGGTAGCCCTAATACACATTAAATGTAGTCACGCAATGCTGATGTTGTTAACATTAACAATTTGAGAGTAAAGTATAATTTGCACGGTTTGACGTGATATGATAAGCGATCGTTAGATTTAATCAGCGCGATTTACTGCAATGCTTTTTTTCGTCTTAGTCGGTCGGAACAAAAGTGGATGTTACTTGTTCAGATGACATTTTCCGGTGAAAATTCTTATGTTGGTCAAACTTCCAAAAAGTAGAATCTGTGATTGCGTATGACAGTATCCACACCGGCGAGGCGACTGACAGCCGCACATTCTCCTCAAAACATTGGATTCATCCGCCCTGTACAAGGCACAACCCACGTAAAGTTGATAATTCTGCGAATAACTGCAATTGCAGATTTTTAACAGAGATGGCGACAAAGAGGAAAAACTACGGACTGCAGCTTTAAGTTTAAAATGATTAACCGGAAATAAATAAAGACTAAATCTAACTAAAACTGAAATAAAAATAAATAGCAATATAAAAAAAGTTCTGTTTCTGTTTTGCCTGCCTGAGTTTGAGTTAGTTTCCCTACACCTGTTTCTGTTCACCTTGATTACGTTCCCCATGCATGTATTTAAGCCCAGAGTTTCCTTAGTTCTGTGTCCGGTGTCGTCATTGTTTATGTGGTTAAGTTACATCCTTCTGCTTCTATCTCCTGAGTGTTCTGTGTAGATTTAATAAAGACACGTTTGTTTCCGTCTTGCGCTTTATTACAGCCATCAAACGTAATTTATACAGCATGTATAATTATTCATCAATAATCTCCTTCATACATCATTCTGCAATCTGCACACATACTGTACATTGAGCAATAGGTAACGTGCCAAGTGCATTGTGTTTGAATAGTTACTTGAGTAGCAATATGACCAGTCAATCAATATATGTTGTGTACACGTTCACAGGTTTAAAATGGCAATGGGAACACGTGTGTTTCTCGGCAGGTCAGTTCTGCTTTAGGCACATGGTGCACACAGCTGGGCAAGGAGGTCTCTTGTTGTGATTGCACAACGGGCTGCTGCATGACGTTACAAAGCATTCGGAGAAGGTTGAATGGAACATTCTGCTCTCTGCCATCAAAGTGTATACAGTCATGGAGCATGTTCTGCTTATAACATATACATAATCACACGAGCACTGCCTGTTTTGTCAACAATTACATTAGGAAGGTCAAGCTTTATCTCAAGGGTGTTGAAAATTGTCTGACCACTGACATGGGGTGAGCGGGGCACAAACTGACGCGGGCTAGTGCAAACTAACGTGGGCACAATTGTTTTAAATACTTCCACACATGATAGCATGACGAAAGTTAATGTATGTACTAGTTGCCATATCAACATATATAATAAAAAAAAATCAGAAATCTTTGGAAGATATCACTGAACATTTATTTAACCATAGCAAAAGTAATTTTCTTACTTATGTTAATTTTTCTTCTCTATTTTTGGTGTTTATTTAAAATTAGAATAATCTGATATTATTTTTTATCTCCAATCTGTTATTTAACAGTTTAGATCATTTGTTAATGCTTTGCCAACTAGCAGAAGACACTATTGTTTAAATCCGAGTTGCGCAGATGGGGAACGTTTTAGGACAATGCTATTCTATTCTATAGTTTTATGAATTCTATTGAGAAACCTTGAGGAGAAAGGTGAATAAAAACTGAGAGTCAATGTTCAGAAGTGAATCATTATTATTATGCTTTGAACTAGCTGTATAGCTGTGTTTTGCGGTGTGTTTGTTGTCAAACTTAAACATTTATTTATTTTTACTTATTAAAAAATTGCATTATTTTATGTGAAAAAGTTAATAATTGTATTTTATTGAGAAAATATTTTAGTTTGTCTTGTATATTTGTTTTATTAGATCAGATAACCTTTTAATCTGTCATATGGTCATGTTACAATGTACCCCACCTGGGGCATGTTGACTTGTCACAGTTCACTTTTCTATTCTTTTGGGGTAAATCAAGAAAAAAGCATACACTGTATTAATGAAACAAACCCACATAATTGTACTATACATGTGTGAAATTAATGAAAGAAAAAATAAATACTCTAAACTTTAGGTTTACACAAACTGAGACAGTCAAAATGCATTAGGTTGTGCCCCGCTCTCCCATATGTGACGTGCACTTTTTGATGAGCCATACAGCGCTTCTCCACCTTTGGTTGGGCCAAACCATTCTAATTGTATAACCATTTTATTTCACAGTACGTGCACTTACATGTATAAGTACTTGGTAATATAAGGTAACTACATTGGTTAAGGTTGGGTTCAGGGTTCGACTTTCCATTTTTCCTAATTAGGAATAATAGGAAATAGGAATAGGAAAAGCCATTGTTTTACTCTTATATAAATTATACGTCATTTGAGATGCAGTGAGAATGTTCCTACTGTAACGTACCAGCCTTATCCAACCATTGTGTCAGAGACCAGACATTTCCTGTCTCTTATCACCTCATTCACAATTATTTATTTGGTGTCTTGACGCGTTCCTTTTTCACTAACTGATAAATAGTCTGGAAAGATTTCAACATTTCTGAGACGTTTTTCACCAGAAATACTGGTTTAGCATTCCTGGAAGCAGCACACACAAACGGCACTGCTAGAAGATTCTAGTTCCTCTGAAGAGCAGGAAACTTATAAAACTCTAGACTATTTCTAGTCTATTTATTCCTTCTAAAAAAAGAAGATACTATTAGTATTTATGGAAGCTGATAAGGACCGGTCCCAAGGCCATAAAAAAAAGAAAATTGTAATATAATTTACTAATACTCATGTTTTTCCAAACATGTACGATTTCATTTACTATAGAAGAAACTTAGACGACCACTCTGTTCTTTACCATGCTGTGTCAGTGAATGGGGATCTGTAGTTTTCAAGTATCAAAAAGGATGCAAAACCACCATAAAAATATAGTAAATGCAATGTTTGTTTCATGAACAAATTCTTTTGAGTTGGATCTTTTCAGGACAGATAAAAGTTCACAAAACCAGTCTAATACATTCTCAGGTTTAACTCAATGATGCAGGGTACATAGAATCTGAATGTGAACCAAATTCATGATGCTTTTAAATACTTCACTTCCACATTCAATGTAATTACAAAGAGCAACCTAGCAATCTTTATAAATTCTTCTTGTCTTCCACAGAAGAAAGTCAGTCATACCGGTTTGGAATGACACGAGAGTATTTACAAGCTGAAGTTGCTATGTTGCTATGATATTCTATCATTCCGTCACAGAGGCAGCACCATTGGCAAGCAAATTGACAGACTCTGGATTGTAGCATATTTTATAACCTACCCAAGTTGCATAAATGCAAATCAGCTTACAAAAGTACAACTCAGCATTCAAGTATTCAAAAGCAGTAATACCACACCATCTTTTCAAAACACGTTTGTTAATAGAATGCATCATACCAATAACATCTATAAATGACAAGTGGATCCAAGGTAATTTTATTACAAATTATTATTACATTTTATATAAACATTATATACACAAAACATGTACAAAACATTTTACGAAGACAAACAGAGCGGCTCTCTCCATTCTTCTGACCTTAAATAATACTGTGAATTCACATAAAATCCTTCTTATTGAAATCCACAGACACATACACATGTAAAAGTGGTCAGCAGATAACTTGGGAGAGAATTAATTTATGCCTTGGTACAAGGTGTGCATTAGGTTGATAAATAAGCTTGGTTTTACAGTGCTTCTTTTTCCTTCTTCATAAATTAAAAACGTACAAAAATATATATAACTAGCATTGCGTTGTTAAGGAAGACTGCGAGATCCATAAAACGGATGTTCTGAATGCAACAATAGAAAACATACAAATAGTATCAAAAGATGAAGACCTAGAATCTCAAACCATCCAAAACAGCCCACTGGTAGAAAAAGAAAATGCCCTGAGCAAGTCCAGTAACCAGCCATCATCACCCATCTGAGCTGGCCATGAGCAGCACGAGTTATGTTCTACCCAACAAAACCGATATGGTGCCTTATCCCACAAAATGTGTATCAAATCAAACAAAAGTGCACAGGCCCTGTGCCACCTTGGGTCCCTAGGTAACAGTGCTTCCTCTCAGTAGTGCAATCTGCAAAAATAAAGAAATAAATTAAATAAGAATATAAACATTTACATGGATATAAACACACATATATGCACACACATACAAAATAATGCATAAAATGAATTGTCGACATGCATGCATACCGTTTCCTAGGTTTTACTTCCCACCCATCACGACATTTAACAAATGTAATCTCTTGGCCTGGCGAGATCGCAGTCTCTTCAGCACAGAAGGTGAACCTGTGAAAGAAACAATATTACAACATTAACGGAAAAAAGAAGTGTAAAACGAGTCATTTCACAAATCCGCAACCAATGAGCTCCAAGACTTACCTCTTCTGCGTTTCTCCTGCTTTGACTCTGATCCTCCGAACCTCCAACACTTTTTTGTCCGGTTTACTCGACCAGGACCAGAATGATGACTTGATGTGTTTCAATACGGATGACCAGGAATCGGAAGGACCTTCCCAGCGAAGTGAAATTTTTAGAAGGTCACCGATGTCATCTTCCGTGAAGACGAGAAATGTGTTTGTGAGGTTCAGACCAACTCCTTCAGCACTGTGAAAAGAGAGGAGCCAGGTCAGATTTGAACCTTGCTTTGACATTCAAAAGAGCCCATACAAATGTTTACAAGTCAATTGGAGAATATTTTTGCAATATAATCTTAATCATGAGCTGCTTACATGTCTACATTGAGGTTATTGGTATCATTGTGGGATCCGTGTAGTTTGACGTAGAAAGTGGGATCTGAATCTGCATTCTTCCTGTCGAACACATGCATCTTCATCTGGTAGTGGTAACCTGTAGAGAAAATAACCAGTTTAATATTGCAACAAGCTAAGTGACTCATCATTACAGCATGTGACTTTGAAAGGACGCTATAATTACTTACCGCCAAAAGGTGTGTCTGCGCGAGTCTTCAGGTACATCTTGCTGTTTCTCCTCTTACGCATTTTCTTGGAGTTGTATCCAATGCTGTTGCAGCGGTTCTTCCTGCAGCTGAGACAAATGCCCTTCTTGAAGCGATCAGGGCTGGTACATTGAAAGGCGTAGCTCACGTGGTCCTTGTTCATGAGGGAGTCCACAAAGAGATGCACTGCCCGCTCATGCTCACACTTCATGACTTCCACAAAGTCTGTGTGGTGACAAGACAGATGTGGTAAAATGATGGTTGGCAACCATGAAAAGAGAGTTGGAAACTTCCAAAACAGCAACAAAACTGAAGTACTTACTTCCTGCAGCAGCAGTGGATAGCACATCTCCTAAAGAACAGCCTGGCTGTACATCCCCACCATTGGGATATATATCAATGTGCCCAATTGGCTCTTGGATCCCAATACTGACTCCCAAAGCTCCCCGTGTATATGTATGCAGGACATCAACAAAGTCTGCATCATCCGGAGAAAGCCGCTTATGGGACTCCGTCCCCTCGAACATGGGGCCAGCTGGATCTAAACCTGTTCAAAAAGGACAGAGATTTAGATATTTAGGCCTCAATGTGTGCAAAAAGACTAAGCAATTCCAAAGCTTTGTTTCAAAAAGTCAAGATGTCCTAAAAAACTCACCAGTTATACGTCCAATATTTCCATTTACAAATGTTCCAGCATATCCAGCAACATGAGCCCCAAGACTGTATCCAATCATGTGCACGTCCTCAAGCTGTAGATTCTCTTCTTCCTATCAAATATAGACATACATTCAATAACAATTATTACTACTGTAATAAATATTAAATAATTCTATACATTATTTGTCTTTATATTTATTTATTAATTAATTTATATGTAACTAAATTAAAAAAAATCTACAAATTATTAAAATGAAATCATCTAACTAAATTCAGAATGTGAAATGTTCTAAAAACAAATGACTATCCAATATATATACAAATAATTTTATTTGTTTGCTTTACCTAACTTCCTTCAAAATGTAAAATGTGCTATAAAAGAAAAGACTTTATCTGAGGGAAAAATGTTTTAGACGCCACGAGGCTGATGAGAGCAGCTTTGAGATGTAAAAAAAGTCAATATGGTTTTTGCACATGATTGCTGTGCCATGCTCAGTGGCAGCTGGGGCATCCGTGTGCGTGTGTTGGCGGGTTAATATGTTCAGCTGCTCATTTACACTGCTTGCATCTTTCCTGTGTCAAGTTCCTCAGATTCTAAGGAGCCCAAGCTTTGATGCATGAATTTGTATTGTTCCATGAGAACACCCATAATGCCATGGGCTAATTCCCAACATCTCAAACAACAAAAAAGTCTAAATAGACCCATCTGGAGAAGACAAATTGTACTTCACCAGGACATCTGCTGTTCTGAGAAAAGATGAATAATACCAACAAAGAACTAATGTATAAGGCCACAAGCAGAGTTTTCACGGTTGCCAGTTCTCTCAAATGCACACAAAGAGAAACAAACACACCCAGCGGGATGTATAATATAAACGTACCTGGAGCCAGTCCAAAAGGGTAGCGACGCTCTGCCCAACCCGGTGGGTATGGTTGACGGCATCAGGGTAAAGTTGGTGGGCCAGTCCCAGCCAATCGACCACCACCACATTAGCCTCAGACTCTCGCCTCTGAACAGCAGCCACCAGCTTGTGCATCCAGCTCTCAAACATCCCACTCATCTGTAAAAGATAACACACCCTTTACCAAACCAAACCAGCAAAGATCCAGCAATCATGTGTGAAATTCCAATATTCGCTTTAACACCTGAGAAGTGAATGTATTGCTACAGTAAAGAAACCTCTTCTATCATCATTTCAAAGATAAAATATTTGGCACTTCTGAATATTAAGGCTGTGGAGGCTTTGGTGTTGAAATCTTAAAGGTGAATCCAATATTAAAACCATAGGCAAATGACAATCTGGAATGTCTCACCGTCCAGCCGTGGATGATCAGAATGGTTTTGACTGTGGCATTGAAGCCACACTCCTCAATGCTTTCCTTTTTTCCAGGTTGGAGGTAACAGCCGTCGTCATCAAGATCAAAAGATTTTCGCATGTTGTACTTGATTCGGTCATGAAGTCGTACAGCATCCATAGAGAAGTTGTCTTTTGCATAATCTAGGAGGAGTAAAAATATTGATTAGGTTTATGTAAAGTCTCTAAACTCTACATGAAATATTTGAAAAATAATGCTTAAGGAATTTCAAAGAGCTTAATTGTTTCATAAGGTGTTGAGCTCGAGTTCATTCATGGCAAGTCTTGTGACAACATCTCGTTTTAATGACTAGCTTGAACAATTGAGCTACTGTAGAGAGAGCAGAGCTTGTTTTCTATGAACCAGTTGACCACTATAAGAATGCCAAATATAGTCTTGATTTGGGATGTAGGCTAAGAGTTTACAAACAGTCTACGCAGTTTCAAGAGGATAAAACCATGGTCTTCCTTCCCTTTCTTGGGCTGAAAAATTGCTGGAGTGTTGAAACGCCATCAGTTTAACCAATTAGAAATGAGCTACAGGGGTGATCTTTGTATTACAAGACTAATGCTTACAAACAGGGGATCTTTTGTTTTTAAAGTTATGTTTTGGTGTGTGTGTGTGTGTGTCTTATGCATGTAAGATGTTTTTTTGGTTTTATTCGTACTAGTAAAACCATGGTTAATTTTCACAAGGTGTGTGTGTGTGTGTCAATATTTGAAGTGGATCAAAAAAAGTTAATCAAAGTTGTCCTGACAGGTATTGTTCAAAATTCATGTATAACTTTGATGAAAGGTTTTGATCCACTTCAAATGTTGACTATACAGGTGAAACTCGAAAAAATTTAATATCGTGCAAAAGTTATAATTTTGATGATTATGGCTTAAAGCTTATGAAAACCCCAAATTCGAAATCTCAGAAAATTCGAATATTACATGAAATCAATTAAAAAAAGGATTTTAAATACAGAAATGTCGGCCCTCTGAAAAGTATAATAATGCATAGTATGTATATAGTTATATACTAAATATATTAGTTTCACCTTTAATTTAAATTAGGCTACTAAAATACATGAACTTTTACACGATATTCAAATTTTTCGATATATTATACGAAAATGAACCATGTTTTGATACACTAACGTTAACCATAACCTATTTGCAGTAAAACTGGCTATACAAATGGTCATTTATAAAATATGGTAATTCTACAAAAAATCGAGCAAAAACACGGAGTAACACTTACATTCCGTCCGGTAACTTATTCCAAACGTTCATTGTTCACAAACGTTAAAGTATTTATTTATTTATTTATTTATTTATTTATAAATCCACCGCTCATGCAGGTAAAGTCGTTTAAAAGTCATATAGTTTCCAGAACAAAGTCACTGCGGTCGACAACGCGGCAGACCGTTGATAAAACGTGGACTTATCTGGGCGTTTGTTTAAAGGGCACATCCGAAAGAAAGTGGTTTGTCCGGGTTTTGCTTTTGTGAGTCGACGACACGTCAAAGAAAGCGGACATTTAAACTATCATGTCATTCTTTTTTTTAATGACAGGTTCATTCACGTAAGTTAGTCATTTAAAGAATGTGAGAAAAACGCGTTTCTCAACAGTTTGAATGAAATCGGAACTGTTGGCCATTGTCCGCGAAGAGAATGATTGTAAATAGAAAAGCTTCAAAATATAAATCAATGAGGACTTTTTGCACAATAAAGTAAACGCTTACTATTAAAACCCCGTTAATAGCAACTATTTAGTAAACTAAAGACTTAAAAGGAGTTATCTTACCTTTCGAGTGAGCGTTCTCGCCGGGCGCAGCAACTATGGCACTGAATGAATGGCACAGGATAAAACACAAGCAAATTGCAATTCTTATTGATTTTTCTACCATAATGTTCAGAGCTGTAAAATACTTTCGTTAATCTTTTGACAAACTTTAGTAGCCTAACTTAGGCAGTTTTACGAATTAATCCTTCACTGAGAGGTGTCAGGAAAGTGTATGAACCTGTATCAGGTTGCTCATTAGAGTTTTAAATAGTTTTTTTCAGTCATCTGACCATCGGCAGATATCTACGACAAAATCCTTTCTCTCTAATTGGTCAAGCCCCTGAGTCTACGCCGAGGGCGTGGCATGTACGTTTGAATGAATTGTAAGTTTGTCAAAAGACTGGCACACACTTTCTCACGCTGCCGTGTTAACCCTATGCCTCCCGGGTCTCGTGCTGGGACTGACGCACGCACGGAGCATACCAACGGTTTACGAGCCGTCAGCACTGCACATGACTGTGCTTGTTTACAAATATAGCCTAGACAAACATGCGATGTTTATGTTTCAAAGTCTGTTGTTGGGGCAATTGTTGTTCGGATTTTACAATGTAGGGGAGACGGGGCTCTTTCTAGGTTTTGGATAAATGTTTGATGGTTGTTATTTCAAAAACGTTGTTCAAAACTGTCCTGAATTCTGTCACGCCAAACTAAAATTGCAATATGATCGTATATTTTTATTAATATATATATATATATGTAAACTTTTTTAAATCTAAATTGTACTGAATTTATGGCAGTCACTGTGGCGTTTTATTTAGTTTTTACCCCAGAAATTAGGCTATTTGAATTTCGCTTTTGAGAATAATTGTTTTATAGGTGAGAAGATTAAATGTTATCATAGGCTATTAAAAAACTCTTCCACATTAACAACACTTCTTAACTTGACTATTATTTATCTTCTCAATAATAATAAAAATATTCTCTTTGAGATGTGGTCAATGAGTATTCAATGAAATCTCTTTTTTTCTTAGGCAGTATATAATGTTGCAAATATTCATAAGGTTTAGGCCTAGGCTATATGTTGTCAACACTTCTACGAACTTTCAAAAACAAACCTTTTCTGAAAAATATTCACTCCACTGTAAAATAAGTTTACTTTACTTGTCAACTAAGTGAGGAAACCGATTGCCTTAAAATTTCCAAGTAAAAATAATTAATGTGTTAGCCTCTCTAGTTCACATTTCTAAATATCAAGAAACCGATTGCCTTAAAAAAAATGCTTAGTTCACTTACACAAGAGTTATAGTAACTAAAAAATAACTGTAGAGACTTGATCATTTACTTTAAATAAGATTTAATTGTTATCATTGATGTGTTTTGCATGCTGAATGTTGATGATCAATTAAGGTTGTCACAAATAGAGGGATTAACCCAATTAAAAGTTTCACAAGTAGGACATAAGTATTAGCAACAAAATTATAAAAGATCATTAATTGACATGAAATATAGTTACGTTAGGCTATCATTAATTAATTAATACACACACACACACACACACACACACACACACACACACACACACACACACACACACACACAGACAAAAGACTAAAAATATTTTCTAAGTCAACTTATGTGATGTTCTCTCAAATTCAACAATTCAACTTTCAAGATGACTTATGAGTGAATGCAAACAGACAAAAATAACTATACAGAAGTGGAGGAAATGAGTGAACAGTCCATTAAGAATTTCCCTGCCTCAAAAACCAAACTCAAACCAATCAATTAATCTTAACTTGGGTTTTCTGAGTAAACAAAGCATGTGAATCGTACCGGCATGCATACTACTAGATTTTTACAATTAAGTTAAGACATTAAGTAAAGTTAACTAAAAAGTTTTAGTTAGAATCACTGTTGGATTTTACAGTAAATCACAGAGATATGTTTGAAATTTCCCAACATTCACAAGTTGTTTAAGCTAAAAGACTAATTATTTAAAATAAGACTAATAAAATTAGAACATATGGATGTTGGTGAAATCCAAGTGGGTCATAAAAAGCTTTTGGCCCCCTCCTTCCATTTAGTGGATTCTCTTTTAGAAAACGCCCTGATGAAGCCTGTGCACAAGGGTCGCATACTAAAGAGCTATAGAGCTTAACAAAAACACATTATTCACCGGACACTTTCTGTCTGTAGCATAGAAGTTGGGCATTTGGACATGTTGACATCAAAAACATTGACCTATAACTTAGTTAGCGTTTCATCAAATGAAATAAAAAAAAAAGATTCATGCAAAAAAACAAAAAAAAGTAGCATTTCCTGCAACAGTTATGCTTTAGGCTTAATTGTGTCTCATGCAAGCTTATAGAATGTGACAGATATGAATTTGTGCACCAGGTTTATTATAGTTAACTAAAACTACAACCATAACATTTATATATAATAAAATAAAAATGAACTGAAATAAAATATAAAAAAACTTAAACTTATTTTATTTTAGCTAGTTGCCAAGACAACATTTCTCATTTTCCTTTAACTTGATGTACTTAAAAAAAAAAAAAAAAAAAAAAAATTAAAAATTATTAAAACTATATAGACGATAAAAAAATTAATAAAAAAACACACAACAAAATTACTAAAACTTTAACTTAAAATAATTACCTAATTAACTCATTAAAATAAAATGGAAAAAATAAATAAAAACTGATTGAAAATATTAACAAAAATTATAATAAAAAAATCTGCAATTCTAAAATAACATTGCACAACACGCTTGTTTCAGGGGAATAATTTCAATTTGCCCTGTTATACAACAATACATTTGGGTTAGTGTTACAGGTCAAACACATTTACAAACCTGGATCATTCTATTTTCCGCATTTTCTTTAAAATCTTGAGTAGCCTATTTAGCACTCACATTTTATTTTATAGCAACAAACATAGTTTAAAAGTTAGGCTACTAATCCTTGTTTCATATAAGGTTTTACTCTTTGGTAAATGGTCTGGAAAGTGAACACTGAAGACATTGAGTTTCAACACATACAATCCAGATTTGCATTTACTAAAGGAATAATACAAGACAGCAAAAGGAAAGAGTTAAAGTGTAGGGAGAATTTTAAAATTGTGAACTCCATGTCACACAAATGATTAAAAATGTAAAACCCATAGATGTTTAGGCTAATATAGCATATAGCCTAGCCTAAATGAAGTTCTAATATAAGTTTAAATTAATAGGCTAAATCATCTAAATTAAGACTGAAATGATCTACAAAACCAAACTTGACTTAAACTTGATCACTTTGGGTTAGAATATTCATAATACATTCTAACCTTTAAAAAGAACAAGGATATTTAATACACGATCTTTATATCACATGCCTGGCTTTCTGTCTGTTCTGACTGTGTAAAGATCTGTGCTGGCTTTTAGATCCGATTTTACAAAATTTCCTGGTAGGTTTATAGACATCCATTCATTAAATTATTATGTTGATGTTGGAGTTTTATATCACAAATTGACACGAGAATGAATTGTGTTTTGCGGACGTTTTAAATGTTTAACACAGAACCGGAAATCGTTTTGTTGTTAGTGTGTGATGCGTCGAGACGCGCGAGCTGTGAGGAGGAGCAGGTGATCAGTTACTATGGCAGCTCCCACTGCATTAACAGTAAATTATATTAGAATACAGACTTTAACATCATATTTTCAGCATTGTCGGCGATCAAAACGATGGATTAACCTGAAAACAGTCAACCGGAGAAGCCCTTTTTGTCAGTCACTGAAAAGGTTAGGACTGTATTCCCCCCCTGGCTCAGATCAACAAAGGTTGCATGCGTTTATAATAAAGCACGCGTGTTTTCTTACAGAGAAACACATAAACATGTTTTTTAGCCTGTATCCATATAAACAGGACACACCGGGCATTTAGTCAATGTTTCAGAAGGTCATTCATTCGGCAAATACATTTCGTACGTTTGAATATTCCGCCACCATGTGGGTGTCATAGACACTGTCTGCTGATACACAAACAGGTTTTTAAATACATTGTAGATCATGCATTATAATGGGGTTAATTTAGTGGATACCTCTTCCATATGTCTTGCGCGGTGTATTGTTACATGTTATGTTTGTTTGTCACATAGATATGTTGCCACTGTGGTCTCAGGGACAGAACTTGCTCGGCATATCCATAAAGAAATCCAGAGTGATATAGCAAAACTAGTGGCCCAAGGCAAGAGGAGACCCCATCTGAGTGTTATCCTGGTGGGAAATGATCACGCCAGCCACACTTATGTGAGAAACAAAACCCGGACGGCTTCACTGCTTGGTGAGCAAAACACAAAGTCAGCGTAAACTTCAGCATTTTAAAGCAGTGGTTCTCAACCACAACTTTTTTTTAACGTAATATTGCAATATTTATCACAAATGATTTATCCGTGCTCAACTGCACATCATTATTATTATTTATTTTTTACATTTTTTCATGTGCCCTCATAATTAAAATAACCTCCCCTCCCTCCCTCTTGCAGACATATTTTAAAACTGGCAAAACAATATTGAGTCAAAAAGTTTGAGAACCACTGATAGGCCTAAAGAATTTGAGGGGCTTTCAAAAGTAGACAGCTTTATCTGCATTTATGCTAATGTTAATTTTGGATGTTTGAAAATACAATGTTACATGAAGTCACTTTGATTTTACATTAGGGTGACCATATTTTGATTACCGAAAACCAGGACACTCGGCCCGACAATGAGATACTCAAATGATACTCGAAGTTTACTCAAAGATGCCTTATTAATTTCAATAAATTTAAAGTAGGCTGTGCCTCTGTATGAATAGAAAATTGTTATATTACAAAATACTATCTATGACCAAAGACACAAATACTGCATTTTTGATATTCAGATTCAAAAATAATGATAGAAATAATGTCTCTTCTGTATTAGAAAAATAAATAAATAATAAATAACAAACAAAAAAAAACTCAAAATTGAACAAAAATAGCTCTCACAAACTTACAAAAACTTCCTCTTTATCCTGTTTTTCTTCCTCATCCTTCTTGATTAGCAATCTATATTTTGCTGTAGAGCTTATCTTTCCCAGCTGTTTTTTGTTGCTTAACAAACAGGCATGAAAGTCTAATGGCCCAATGAAAAATTAGGGCTCTCAAGGTTTGAAGACAGGCAAGAGTGGCATCCCCCAATATGTCAATCATCGTGTGATAACGAAATTATGACGAGGCCTAGACTACTTGTTCTGAGCAGGTGTTGTCACTGCAGTGAACAAGCTTTTAACTGTTGTCTAAGTTACAGACATTAAGACATTAAGTTACAGTCAAGTTGTCATTGTTTGTGTCAAACAATTTGTGAATTTGTTGTAACATTAAAAAAGGAGATCATGACCTACTCTGTGCTCAAAGTGATGCTCGAGCTCCAGTGGTTTCCTCTGCAGGTGAACAAAACTTTCAGAAAATGTTGTGGCAGAATCACGTGAACAATTCCAGGAAATGCTTTTTTTTCATTGGTTGTTGCGTTAAATCTTACCCAGATACAATAGTGCTATTTTCTGATTGGCTATTGTGTAGTCTTTTTCATTTTTTGATTGGCTGGTAAGTGGCAGGCTATTAATAACTGCAGGGGAGACACTTGAATCTTGCCGGACCGGTTCCACAGTGAGAGCGGCGCGGTCAGAGACATTTTGGGCGCTGCGGCATATTAAATATATTATAAATAGTTTTTCCGCATGAGAAATACAATGTGTGGCGGGAGTGCGTGACAAAAGACCGAAATGAGTGACCGTGACACTTGAGAGCCCTGAAATAATGAAAACCAGGACATTTTCATCACTTTATAAAAAACAGCCAGGACAGCAAGTGAAAACAGGACATGTCCTGGGAAAACAGGACGTTTGGTCACCCTATTTTACATTACAATATAAAGCATATTTTCACTAATGTCTTTTTCAAATGTGGAAGAAAATGAATGCCAAAGTTGTTTGAAACAAAAAAGCTTGTTGCACTTATTGATAAAAATAGGCATTGCATTTTTATGGGCTGAAATTAAACAAGGTCGTATATTAGATTTATATTCAATTCATAATATTGAATTCATTTTTAAAAATTCAATAATCCACATTCACCTTTCAGATTTCATTTGCATTCAGTTTCCATTTCCATTTTATTTAACTTTTACAAATTCACTTCCAGAAATTCATTGGTTCAAATTCAACCGAAAATTCAGCATTTCATTGCACATCTGGGAACAGCAGGAATAGCAGTAGAGTACAGATGCATGATCTTCATCTGCTGTTAGTCTTCCTCACCAGCAGGTGGCGCACCTGTCGACGAAGACCAAAGCAACAGTTAGACTGAGAGTCATTCATTCACAAAAAAAGGATTTACAGAAATGACTCAAATGGTAAGTATAGGCCTATGTGATTATTATCACAGTTTATGATTAGACAGTTTATTTGATTAAATATCAAGATTCTAAAAGTTGTGCATCATGCCTGACACCTACATGAACACTTTACAATTGGTTTTATTACTGTAAATCATTCTCTTCATGTGTACGTATGTATACGTATGTAACTTTAGAGACAGTCCACCCAGAGATTGTCTGATAATCATCACATATACTTACTGCTTGCTCCATTTCTCTAAATCCGTGTTTATGAATGAATGGCCCTGTCCCAAATGACACACTTCATATGCACTTTCGGTCTTACAATGGCTGCCGCGTGCGCAGCAGTATCATTTAGTCGCATTTAGTCATTTTAGGTTTTAAAAGGGTGCTCAGCGGTCGATATGCGCCCTCGATGCACACTTTTGTTAAGCCCGCAATGGTGTGAGCTCCGCAGCAGACTTCTTCTCGACAGTCAAATTATGTCACGAAAGTGCGGAAGACTGAGAGTGTTTAAGGTGCATTCATATTAGGGGTGCATTCACATGCAAGCTCGGGTAATGCAATGCATTTTTTTTTTATTAGTGCAATTCAACAAGCTTTTTTGTTTCAAATACATTTGGCATATATTTTCTTCCATACTAATGGTACTTGTTTAAAAGGCATGTCAAGCAGTACAATCTCCAGGCCATCATCAGTATCTCAGGATGAGATGTTGGAATTGATTGACAAATTCAACAGAGAGAAAAGCATCAGTGGGTTGCTGGTTCAACTCCCTCTTCCAGGTATTATGTGAAACTGCTAATGGTAAATAATTGTTCAGTAATTATAAACAAACAAAACCTAATGTTGTTATTTGCAATTGTGATACATTTCTTGAATGTTTCTCTGTCAGAGCACATCAACGAGAGAGCCATATGCAATGCTGTTGCCCCAGAAAAAGATGTTGATGGATTCCACATAGTGAACATTGGGAAACTCTGCTTGGACCAGAGGTGCATGGTGCCAGCCACAGCAGCGGCAGTGTGGGAAATCATCAGAAGAACGGGTCAGCTTTCACAGAACTGAGATTCAAATTTTCTTCAAGATGTAAATACAGTCAATTTCTCAGCCCTCTCATATTGCATCCCTAGCAGAGATGGTATTGGGCTGTATATGATTACATTAGTTAGCAGCGGGTGTAAAAACAGTACCCGATGTCCGTTTATATTACTTACACTTTTGAAAATATTGTTTTGCTATTGTGTCTGTATTTTTAGGGTTTTACATGACATGGGCATTTGTGAAAAGTAAGTTAATAATGTTTACTCAAATTCTATGTCTCTTTTTTGTTCAGGCATTGAAACAGTTGGAAGAAATGTGCTTGTTGTTGGACGCTCCAAGAATGTAGGAATGCCTATTGCAATGCTTCTTCATTCAGATAGAAACCATGAACGGCCGGGAGGTGAGATGAGTGTCATTTCCATATTTTTATTTTGTAATTGCCTGCAGATAAATAGGTATTTTAACAGGTATATAATAAATACATGTGCCGTGGACACACTCTTGAATTGTACTTGCAGTTTTTAAGCGGCAAGTAGCATCCTACATTTCATATTCCATTATACTTAAAGTCACCATGAAATCAATATGTAAATTTTTTAATGGAATATTGCTGTAGTTATTATAAATGAGTTATCTGTGCACATTATTATTATAATTTTTTAATTCATGTTTCCTCATAATCTTTGATCAAAAAAACTTCCCCTCCCTCTTGCAACAACATCTCTTCTCTTCTCTGATGACATGTTTACTGGTATGAGGCCGGGACAACCTGTCACTCACATGATGACGTATATGCAACAATCAAAGTATCAGTGCTTTAAATAACATAAAAACATAGTGTCAGAAAGACATCAGTTCATAGATATGTTCATAATGCCAGTACTAGTGATAATGTACAATAAGGACGTCGTCACATCACTGGAAATGAGTCATCAGTGTCCCAGTGTGTAGAGAGCCAGGGTCCTTACTGTCCTTCCCATTGCCCAAATTCATTAACCACCTAAGGAAGGTAGTGAGCTGATTGAAACGCACCCTGCACCAACTTACATTTCATGCCGGCTTAAATGATAACCCGATAAACAATCATTTTTCTTGTTACAAGATTCATGAACTTTTAAGTTAAATAAATTACACCAATAATTACATTTCCCAAATATAAGGTTGCAAGAGAAAGCCCTAGAATCCCCAGTTGCAATGAGATTTTCTTTTTCAAAGCTAGATTTTATGACTAGACTGTAGCATTGTTATTTATCAACCATGTTCGGTTTGAAAGTACACGTAGTTACTGCAAACACTGATCATTCAGAGAACAGAACTGATCATTCTGCGAAAAGCAAAATGGTCTGTTTTTATTTAGCTGTTTTGTCATTGTGACGATTTCAAAAGGCACATTTTCAGAATTTCAATCAATAAACCAACAACCCAGTCACCTTGCTTGTTGAAGGGGAGTGAGATCCTTGCAAATGACGAATTCACAGAATGAACCCTGGATGTAGCTACTGGTGATGCAAGCAGTCACATCATTACTATCAAAAATAAATGTTGACATTTTACCAGTAACCTGTAATAACCTTCTCATGCATAATTGGAAAACTAACCGGCTTTCGTGCTTAACCATCTAGTTATATAATATATTATATCAACTAGATTTACACTAAGGTTTCATTTGTTAACATTAGTATATATTAACAATTGTGTCTGTTAATAGTTAATGAACCATGAACTTACATGAACAAACACAGAAGAATTGTATTTTTATTAACTAACATTAACAAAGGTTAATAAATGCTGTAAAAATATATTTCTAGTTAGTTCTGTAAACCCTAATACTCAAAATAATTAATTGGTTTGAGTAGGGGTAAACGTAAATTAAACATTACTTCAAGCAAATTAACTTTTATGATTATTTAGAACTTTCTTTTTCTTTTGAGGTCACAAAACTGACACATTTGAAGTAATCTGAATTGTTTCCTTGTTTTGAGTTTTATGAACGTGTATTTTTTTTTATTGCAGACAAACCTAAATTTAACTGAAACTGGGCTGGGATTTTTATTTCCCAGCATGCTTTGCCATGCCACTCGAAAGGGAGAGTAAATGCTACAATTAAGTGTTATATAATGTTTTATATAATTTAGTTGTGTTTATGTTTAGCTATGCTAATTTAGAAGAGTTTCTGTTTCTATGGTGGGTATTTTGGGGGGTTACCATCATGGTGAAGAGTGTAGCCTGTGCTTGGTTTCAGAACAGGTATTTGTTAAATGTTCTATATTGCTGTACTTATTCAGCAGTTGCTCTGCTATGCTAATGCTATCAAAGCTTATATTACTAATTAGCAAGTTAGCATTTACTGAATTTGCTAAAGCTGTTTCCACGACTAATAATTTCTACGTTGAGATTACATGATAATTAATCATGAAGTTAAATGTATGAATTAGCTTAATCAAATATTTCAAGTTAAGAGTAATTAAAATGTATGAGTACAAAATAAAAATCTGCCAGTGCTGCTTACTTAAAGTGTACATTTATTAACGTACATTTTTTTATGTAACTGATTACCTCAATTTGTGAGTTTTGCCAACTTACTCGGGTTTACAGTGCATGTTAACTAATGCATTAACTAATGTTAACAAATGATACATTTATTGTAAAGTTATAGGCTACTTCATGTGAAAAATAGAATAGAAATAAAGACATGTTCTTTTTAAAAAATGTCTATTATTTTGCAATGCATTGTACTAAACAAGTATTAAAATAGTGTACATATTTATGCTTAAATAGGTTTGAGTAGGTTAAAATATATGTGGTTTTTATATAGATTTTTATTTTAATTTTATATTGCATCATCACTAACATTGGCATATCTCCAATAACATGGTCAGTTCAGGTTTGAACTCAAGTGGTGTTTAAAGTTTTAACATTTTTAAAATAATGCTTCTTGGACTAAAGGAAAATGAGAGACCGGAAGCTTTTTTTTTTTCTGGAACTGTATAATTGCAAGACGGGAATCATTTATTTAGATATCAAAGATTAAGATTATGTTTGTGCAAGATGATTTCAACAGGTGAAATGCAAGGTATGCATCAATTGAGTTGTGAAATCAATCATTTTGATAGTAGGTTTATGCTCTAACATGAAAGAAATTCTTTACACAACGAGAGAAGCAGCCCTGAATATAATAGATTTGCTTCCTTTTTATCTGTGACTCATAGTCTTACAAGCAGTGGCATAGGTTTGATTTTGAAATTGGTGGGGACAGGGGGAATCAATATATAAATATATTTTTTAAGTTTTGATCAAAATTATTGCTAGGGATATATCAGTGTCACTGCATATTGGTAGGGACACGTCCCTAGCGTCCCTACTAAATTCTACGGCCCTGCTTACAAGTAAAAAAGTGCTTTTGAGCAGATATGTCTATTGATGAGGTCCTGTGACAGTGATGATCATTGCATTATAATTAAGATTGTAGTTATACAGTAATACAGTATAAGCTTATTTGCACACAGTAAGTAGTCAATTCCACAGAATGAAACCTGTAATTGGCCAAATTTCAAAGCTTTTGGTTTATGTGGTAATATACAGTTACTCATTCTGGGAATGTCTGCTTAGGAATTGCGTAATCTTGCTGGTGGACAGAAACCACCCACCATTTAAATTTCTTTAAGCGAATATGTGTCATGAACCAAAAAATTTGAAGTGGTATGAATTTCCTGGTGCTTGCACATACTTAAATGCTAATGAAATGTTCAAAACATTGATTTTAGATATAGGTGCTGATGTGCATGGCAGTCAGATTTGAGACCAGAACTACAGTATTTAACTAGTGAAAGTAGTATTTACTAGTGAAATCTGATTTTTAATAACAGGTTTACTGTGATAAAATGATTAGTATTGTCCTAGTCACGCCATGATCAAATCCATTTAAAATAAAACAGTTCCTTTTATTAGGAACATTTTTAGATATTAAAGTGCCCCTATTGTTTTGTTTTTTGTTTGTTTTTTAATATTAGGCCTACCTTTCATGCTGGGTGTAATATAGCTGTTTGTGAATGTAAAAGGTCTGCAAAGTTTTAAAGATCAAAGTGCATGAACACTACAGTTATTGTCTCCTAAAAAGAATAATCTATATTCTGAACTGCCGAAATGAGTCATAAGCAATTCCAGTCTCACTTCCTGTTACACACCTATGTAACAATGGAACAAATTTGCATAGAGGCAGCCTATGGTCTTCATTGGCTATAGGACTGGGCCATTTGACCAATCAGAGCAGTGTGGAAAGGAGGGGTCGATCTGAACGATCTTTGAACAAACCAGTTTCAGACTCTTTGAGAAATAAGATGATGTACAAGGTATGTTATGAGAAAAGTGTTATGTTGTGTTATTTTTTACTTTTGATGCATTTAAATCTATTGTAGGAGACACTTTTAAAACAAAATTAGGAACCTTTAAAATAGGATAATAGGGGCTCTTTAATGTGGAAAAAATTGGACGGCACTTTTAATTATTTGCACAAATGATGATGTTATAGTATGTGATGTTCACATTAAGGCCTACTACAGTGCATTCAATGATGAAATAATTCTGATGTGTATATATCTCCCAGGTGATGCCACAGTTATCATGGCTCACAGATGCACTCCTCTACCACGACTGAAGGAACTTGCCAGTCTGGCTGACATTGTGATTGCGGCTGCAGGTCAGGTTTTTTTTTGTAATATTACTGCACGGCCATCTAGAATACTTGATTCTTATTGGTCAATAGCTGCATTCTGTGGTCAGATATTTTTGTGTAATTACTACTAAACTTTTTAATTTGTTAGTTTATTATTACGTCCATGAATTTATTTATTTGTTAAGTAGTCGTGTAATAAGTGGGATTAATGTAGATTAAGCTGGTCATTATCTCAAAATAAACACCTTCAGGATAAGATAAGAACTGTACTTTGTTTTCGTTCATTTTGTAATAATGACTAGCTGACTATATTATCGCTTGCTTAGACTTTGGTTATGTAACATAAGTCAGATGTGCACTTATTTTTACAGAAATACAAAACTAATGAGGTTGGAATGAGTTTGAACATGATCTGTATGTTATTAAAAAAATTAGACTATGTATAAATATTTAAATTTTAATAAGATAAAGAAAATATTGTGTACTTTAGAGAATGTGTCTTTTTGAACAGCCTATTTAAATTTGTAACAACAGGTGTTCCTCACTTAATAACGGCAGATATGGTAAAAGAAGGAGCTGCGGTTATTGATGTCGGCATCAACCGCATGCAGGACCCCGTCACTGGTAAACTTCGTCTTGTTGGGGATGTGGATTTTGAAGGTATATGACACATGACTCCTTTAGAATTTGGTTCCGTTTTTTCTTAGAATTATTTAAATACTATTATAGCATTCATATTTTTGTCATTTTGTTATGTGCTTTTGTCATTTTTATTTAATATTTCTATTTACCTTTAATTGATTCTTATTTTAGTTTAAGTCATTTTAGTATTTCAACTTATTTTATTTCAGTTACAGTGGATTTAAAGTCTACACACCCCTGTTAAAACAGCTGTTTTTTTGTGATGTAAAAAAGGAACTCGATAAATCATATCAGACCTTTTGCAACTTTAAAGGGGTCAAAGGGGTCATGGAATTGCGGAATCAACTTTCCCTTGATCTTTTGACAAATAAGAGGTCATTGTACCATAAAAAATATTATGTAGCCTACGTTTCAGAACTCAAAACTTCCTCATTAGTCCAAAAACAAAGCTCAGAAAAAGTCTCGGTTTGGATTTTGTCACATTATTTCGTCATAGTGCGATGAAAGACAGTCTCTGAGGAAGAAGATCAACGCCTACTTCTACATCATTGCCTCTTTAGCCCCGCCCACTGATTTGTAAATACGAGGCAGATCAGATGCAAACACAGGATTACTCTAGCAACAAAACCATCGAGATCCTGCTGAGGATTACAAGACGTTTTGAAGTGTCCAAGTTGTGGAAAAACAGTCTTTGCATTGCCATCCTTGTGATCCTAACATTAAGAAAGCATAGACGAACTATATTTTAAATTAAGTTCCTGTCAGATTGCATCTATAAGACACTATTGAGACACTATCATTTGCTCGCTTCATTTTACTGCGGGTTCGTTTTTAAACAAAGACACAATTCGACACAGGCTTTTCATAAGATGATGCAGCGACGAGTTGTCGACTACATTGAATCCGACAGTAATGTCGAAACACACAAGTAGGGTTGGGTACCGAAACGAGGTGCCAATAGGGAACCGGTTCCGACATAAACGGTAACGAGACCGAATAAGAACGAAAATTTGGGTGCCTGATTTCGGTGCCTGACTTTTTTTACCGCCCCCTGTAAAACATCTGCGAACAGCACGAATGTACCAATACATATAAATAAAACATCTCCAGTTAACCAGCAGAGCATTCATTTTGTTTGTTTTTTAAATAAGAGACAATCTAGCGCTGAAATGTGTTTTTTAAATCAAGTGATCAAAGTGCTCATTGCCGCTGCGATCAGTGTGGATACAGTGTTTGCTCTTGTGGCCACCGGACGCGCGCTTCCGTTGCGGAGATTATTCGGTCCGGTGAAATCACAAAATATAATACACACAAGCGTGTCCCTGCTTGATATACAACCACTGATGAGCATAATCGGTTTTGATGAGAAAAAAAAACACTGTACGAATGCGGATTAGAACCCAGAACCTCTGACACGCTTGTTCAAGTTCAACAGGCTGCCAGTGTCTCTATAGCACACAGTGGGTTTATCGTTCAATTTATACGCGAAAATTTGTTTTTACGTGCATATGATACGCAGTTTTCGCGTGCATTTGATACGCACTTCATTACGTGTAATACACGCGCATCCCACACCACTAATTCTACCCAAACATATAATACACACCACTACAACTGCGTGCTATAGAGACGCATTTAGTGTGATCGGGTTGCGACATCACAGATGATGATAACAGCAGCCGTTCCTCTTCGGGTAAGTCTAGTAGGCCTATAATGCCAACTGCAAATCTTGCATATCAAGTAGGCTACCAAACACCGTTGCCATTCAACAGCGATTGTGACAATGTGTGCAAAATGTTTTAACAAAGTTCCAACACTTCTTTATACAAGGCTATACTGTGTGTGTTAAATATTTCTGCTCAGTGTCAGATAATTCTCTGCTTAAAGTAAAAGTCATAATATGTGAAGACAAAATGTTGATCTTGACTTAAAGGAGAACTCCGGGCAATTTTTAAGTTAATCTTGATCGTTAGACCTTTGTGAGTACTGTCTATAGAAAAAAAAACGAACCGGATTGGTGCTTGCGACGCGGAGCTGCGACCGCGAATGCCCAGAGCTCCCACTCAGCTAAAACGGCTGCTCTGGGGGCATGTACATAAAGAGCGTTTTTGAGCCTCTTAACAGACACATAATGCAATTAAAATATCTGTCCAACATGAACAGGGGCCTTACCTGTAAACAAGATGCATTTAGCAACTTAGCCATGGTTTAAATTCACCTAAATAGTGTTTTAGACGGCAAGCTGTAGTCTCGCGCTGAAGTCTCGCTCCTCCCACCTGGACTCACGTGGGAACTCAGTTGTAGCCGGGATTGGTAAATAGTGTCCAGGTGGGAGAAGCGAGACTTCAGCGCGAGACTACAGCTTGCCGTCTAAAACACTATTTAAACCATGGCTAAGTTGCTAAACGCAACTCGTTCACAGGTAAGGCCCCTGTTCATGTTGGACAGACATTTTAATTGCATTATGTGTCTGTTAAGAGGCACAAAAACGCTCTTTATGTACATGCCCCCAGAGCTGCCGTTTTAGCTGAGTGGGAGCTCTGGGCATTCGCGGTCGCAGCTCCGCTTCGCAAGCACCAATCCGGTTCGTTTTTTTTTCTATAGTCAGTACTCACAAAGGTCTAACGATCAAGATTAACTTAAAAATTGCCCGGAGTTCTCCTTTAAGTGTTTTACATCAGTGGCCTATTAAATGGCGCAATTTTTCATTTAATCAGAAATCAGAAAATCTTTAAGTTAATATTGTGTCCAGTTTGGCCCTGTAAATAAAAGGGTATTATTTTTTGATAAAGTGTTTGCGGTTTCGTTTTCTTGAGTACCGTTTCATGAACCATTTAATCACCGGAACCTTTTAAAAAATACAGAGTAGGTACTGGTATCGGATAAAACCCAACCAATACCCAACCCTACACACAAGTGTGAGTAACTGTTTATTTTCAACCATGTGTCACTATTGCTTTGTCTGTTATAGATCGATTTTGTACTGAGTAAAATACTGTAGCGCCACAGTTAAACAGAAGAGTTGTGATTTACTGTTCTTTCCTTTTCTGCTGCATTTATTGGGTTAATGCATTGGATTATCGGATACGGAAGAAAGCACATAGAGAACGCTGCTTTTGTTATTGTTTTGTGCTTTTGACATATTCTGTTTTGTCATCAGTAAGACATTACAACATGTTTCATTACACAAAACTGGAAATTGTGATGGATACATTACGTTTTTCACTTTATCGAAAAGGATGAACTATGACTACTATAGCCTATAAGAATGACAGTGTGAAAAACATTGGTACATTCATTCATAATTCTGTTTATACAAAACACTGTAAGTTATCAGTTGTCAACTATAACTGTAAGTAGACTATACTTTAGACTTACAAAGCACATGTCATGTGCATAATATGTACTACAAATAAATGTTTCATATTGTTGGCAAATGTTTCAACTATGTAATGAGATATTTTTTCAACATTGTAAGTTTTCAGAACAATTCCACACGTGTAATGGCGGAGACGTCGAAAATTCGGCACACCCATCAAAAAAAGGAGCGTTTGAAAGACAGGGTCAAAAACAGGATAGAGAATACCTATTTTTAAATCGCTATTTACTATTACTAAATTATGATGTAAAAAAAAAATATATCAAAACATCATAAGTGGACCTCAGAGGACATTATAAAATAAAAAACATGCAGTTCATGACCCCTTTAATGTAAAAATGACAATCTATTCAATGCCACTGAAAACCAAAGTGACACATTTCAGAGAAAAAAAGATCAAAATAAAACTTAAAATCACCTAACTGCCTAAGCGAGCACACCTTTTTTATTATTGTGTATGTGGCTTCGTGTGAAATTACATACCTGTCTTCACCTGAAGTGAAGGAAATAGGTGATTTGAACCAGTCAAATTTTGTGAACCGTGAGTCAGCTGATTTAAAAAGATCTGATTTAAAAGGATTTTTCCATAAATTGGCCTAATGGTGGATGTCAAGGTTTGCTGTCAATAACAATGTATAATTCAGACTTTTCCTCACACAAAGCTTTCTTCAAAAGCAAGTGAGAAAGTCAAATGGGCTTGGAAATGGAATGACAGAATTTCGATCATTTTTCGAGTGATTTATTCCTTTAACATGAAGAAAAATGCTGTATGAACGTCATTCGATGTATCTAATATCATTTCTCAATCCCTCTAGGCTCTGTTTCGAGTTCATTGTGTGTTCGTTGGCTACAGTATTCGCTTAGCAACACGATTTATAGTTTAATCTCTCTTAGAAGTATAAAAGAAATACTTGGCTCAGGCAGGGTTGTCAGTGTTATTTAAGACGTGGTTTGTTTTTGTGTCTCTAATCAGCTGTGAAGGAGAAAGCTGGATTCATCACTCCTGTGCCTGGAGGAGTCGGCCCAATGACCATAGCCATGGTGATGAAAAACACAGTCACAGCTGCCAAAAATGCCCCAACATACTGAGCACACACAAAACCTGTCATTATAGGTGGACAAGATGCAAGCACTTCACCGTCTAGATACTTTAATTGGCACTATTTGTCCATATCTTGCTTATAAACACAAGCCCCTGCAAGCTTCCCCTACAACTTCCTTCCCTGCCCAATCCGCAAGCTGTAACAGGCTCTTCTAGCCGGCTCGGCAGCCATGCGTGTCTATGACAGGAACTACACCCTAATTCTTTTCTTACCTCTGGAAAGATTAGAGAGATGCCTCCTTGCCGTTGCTCTTGCCACCGTGTTATTATTTTGCCGAGAAAAAGGGTTTTATCATGCTAGTGTAATATTACCTCCCTGACAATGCATCAGGAGACGGAAGTCTTTTAGAGTTTCGGTAGCGCCTGGTCGGCTGCTCAACAGGTGGCCTCATGGCAGGGTAATAGATGCTTCTCAGATATCCCACAGATGAATCTGTCCACACTGTGGGAGACGTGGGCTATTAAAGGATATTAACACGTTTTCTCAGGAAATTATTTTAACTATGTCATTTGAATTCAGAACAACAAAATGGCAACAACAAAAAAAATAACATAAGGCTGCTGCTGTATTTAATATGCATTTATTCATCTACCTATTTAAGGTATTATTTATACATATTGTTTATTATGCAGAAATGGGTGTTTTTGTATATATAGCTCGTATTTATCATTTGTATCACCATCAAATATTTTATATTATTTATTATTTTATTTCTTTATTTATGGCATGTTCTTGTCATCCAACAGTTTCTTTATTATTATAATTTTTTTGCATTTTGGATACATTACATCCAAACAATAAAACAAAATAAAACATTGAATTAAATATATCTGATGCTTCTCTATAACATTTTATGAGGTGGACATATTTTGCCCTATAAAATGGCTGTGAAACATAAAAATGCATTTAAAGTAATGTCAAAGTAGTTTGTGCCAACTTTTCAACTATGTATGCCAACTAACTCTCCTTAGAGTATTAGTAGACTGTTAGGTTTGAGTTAGTAGAATAAGATAAGTAGTTGCAAAATTATAGTTAGAATCTCTAAAGTGGACCATTAAAACAAAGTGTTACTGAAACTGTTCTTGTAGCTTGGAAAGTTTAGGGATAGTTCACCCCAAAATGACATTTATCTCATCATTTCGTCACGCTTAGGTTGTTTCAAACCTGTAAGACTCGTATCTGTATCTGTAGAACCTGTAGAACATAAAGGCCCAGTTTCTGAGACCGATGTTAGATTAAGCCAAGATTAGGCCTTAGTTCAGTTAGGGGATTTAAATAGTTTTTATAAACGTGCCTTAGAAAAAATAAATAAAAAAACTACTGATGTGGATCTTGAGACAAAACAATGGCACAGATATATTTCAAGATATGCCAGTGCAATTTGCTTTCAGGTAAAACAAGTCAAACATGCATTTTAGTCCGGGACCGTAGAGACTATTCTCTGTGAAACTGGCTAAAAATAAAATATTGTTGGTTTTTTTTTTTTTCTCCACAAAATGGAAGCCAATAACAAAAAATAGTTTGGTTACAAACATCCTTCAAAATATCTTTTGTGTTCTGCAGAAGAAAGTAAGTTTTGTTGGACATAAGGGTGAGTAAATGATGATATAATTTTCACTTTTGGGTGAATTTGCCTTTCAAGTGTAACCTGGAAGATGAACAATAGGGTGAAAACTTTTTTTGTGTGAAAACATTGCGATGGATGATGTACCAAACATATCAAATCTGATTATAGTTTTTTATTTTATTTTATTAGAAGTTAGAGAAACCTCTGCAGATAATTTAGAATCATGCTTGTGTGATACTTAACATCCAATTTGCTAGTGAGATGGAAGTTACTCTTGATTATCTTCTAAAATCGTTCAAATATTTGTTTAATCATTGCTAAATTGTGCTTTACAATTTACACAGAAATGCTTTAAAATAATAAATGACTGCTTTTCAGTAAAAAAAAAAAAAATTGTTTTCAATGTTCCAGGGGTCTTGCCAATTATGTCCAACAGTTAAATATGATGTCTAATTACTAGTAACAGTCAAATATAATGTAGACTGCAGTGTTTAGAAAGATACAAATGAATGAATTACTAATTAATAATAATAATAAAAAAAACATGACAGTCAGTAAAACAGATTTAACACTTTAAAATAATACTTTATGTTATTAGACTTTTCTTTAATATCTCTTATCAGTTTCTTTTCTTTAATATCAATATCAGTAAGTAGCTAAGAGTCTGTTTTTGCAGCTGCTGGCAAATACTTTGGTCACTGAAAGAAAAAAAGAGAAAAAACCAAAAACATGTCTGTGCAGGCTGCTTGCCTGTGGACAAGGAAGTGATGCAGAGCAATACAGGTATGCCTAAAAGAGTCTGCATTCTGTGCACTTCCTGTAACCTGCTCAAATGATTGGCTACCATTAGTGACGAACAAAAGGATAAGGATGATATAAATTGAGAGGAAAAACCTTTCATCCGGAGAGCAGCAGAAGTTTGCCGAAAGCCGAGCAGACCCAGAATCTCCTGTCGAATTGAATCAGTACTTGGGCCACAGCATGACACAAGTGGATAAAAGGGGTTTGCACTGTCAGGGTGAGTCCGAATATAGTTTTTTAAGGATCTTACAACAAATGTATTGTTTTCTACTAAAGACAATAAAGGTGACGTTTATAGTTAACTGTATTGTTAAAACTCCATCAGTGCTTGGATTGATGGTGTTAGTCCTCTTCTCTGGACTTGGAGACACTAAGGAGATTTCAGATGATGCGCTCCAATACAACACAACACATGGTGGTAAGTACCCCTAAAAAGATTATATAGATCAATGTGGTAACACTTTTTAAGGTTCATTAGTTAATTAACTAACATGAACTAACAATGAGCAATACATTTGTTACAGTGTTTATTAATCTTTGTTAATAAAAATACAGCTATTCATAGTTTGCTCATGTAAAATTAACTAAGATTAATAACTGCTTAAGTATTGTTCATTCTTAGTTCATGTTAACTGAGGTAGTTAACTAATGTTAACTAATGAACCTTATTCTAAAGTGTTACCATTAATGTTTTTGAAAGAAGTCATAGTAATAAGAGTAATATTGTGAAATATTATTAAAATACCTTAATATTTCAGGTGCTAAATTGTTCAAAAGAATGTTTTTTAATCTCATATCAGAACTTTAGTGTATGAAATATGCAAACATGCCATTTAAATGTGCATTGTGCTAAGAATGCAGGTTCTTTGGCATGTGGACACAAGTCTAAATACCTATCTGTTAAACTCACAGTCCTTTCACGTGTATCCAGTAAAACTGTCTGGGTGTGTGTCTATCAGTAGGTAGTGAAGAGGAACCACGGGTTTTGGCTATTCAAACACCCTGCAGTCCAAAACATGATGGATTCTGTTTCAATGGTGTGTGTTCCTACTCCACCGAACTGGAAACCCCCATCTGCCGGTGAGACCAGCCACCAAAATCAGTTCATCTACAATCATACATTAAAGACCACATTAATTTGAACCTGATGAACCCTTGATATTCTGGTTCATGTTTGTTTAATTAGCAAACTAGCAAGTTGCAAAGCTTGTGGCTGTGATGTAAATACAGCCTTAGATATTTACAAAATGGGATGTTCCTTTGGATATGTCCCACCCAAATTTTCTTTCTATATTAAGAATCAACATACTCAGTAAATAAATATTTTTCTTTTCTTTCCGAAGATGTAAATAAAGCAGATTATTGGTGAATGTTTGCAAGAAAATACTATTTCAGTGTTACTTGTTATTTATTTTTAACTGTTTGTGAAATTTACTTGCAAATTCTGAGTAAAAATAGCTTTTTTTGGCGTAAGGACAATAATTCTAGTCAACAAGCCCTTTTTATACTGTTCAAAATGATTCCTACATCCTGAGACCTTCCTGACAAACATGATTTCCACTGTCTTCAGGTGCAACGATAAGTACACTGGTGTGCGCTGTGAACACTTATTTTTGGAAAGCCACGCGTTTTCAAGTCCTGAAGAACTCATTGGAATTAGCTGTGGTGTAATTTTATTACTGGGAGCCATCATTGGACTGATGTACTTCTGCTTACGGAAAAGGTAAAATCCGGAATATATTCTTTTATCATACAAGCAACAAATGCTTTGTTTATTTGCAATATTATTATGTAAAATATAGCACATTCACTGTATGAATGATGATTAAATATTATTGTATTGTACCTCACAGGTGTCGGAAGTCATCACCACTCTACAAGAACTATGGCTCCGAGAACTCTGTTTAATTTATTAAGGCTCCTAAATTTAGGACCAAGACCGGAAGAAACAGACTGACATAGAGGCACAGCTCCCTCTAGAGGACAGAGCGAGAACGGCAAATAAACACTGTGACGCGTTACGGTTTCCATGATTCGCAAATGACTTTATTAATGTCATAAATTACAATAGCAATCACAGTTGGAAAATGGAGGTTGCTTAACAAAGTATTTTATATTAATTACATGCGTCGAGTGCTACTCGTTTTGTAGCACTTTTTTACTTGTATTTAAAATGGTTAAAAGAAACTGCATGTAGAACTATCAATCAGATGAATTTCTGTTTATCCATAAGAAAATGTCATACGCTGCCTCAGTAATGAATGTACTCTGTAAGCTCACACATGTAGGCTATTTATTTCACAACTATAAGCATATGATACTGCTAAGTATAATATCTAAACCATAATGTATTTGTATAAGATGTTTATTTATTTACAGATTTGTATAAAATTTGCTCCTAAAATAAAAAAAATGAAAGCAAATGTATTTTGTTTGAAATTATTGTTATAATTGATGTAGAGATGAACTTTCTAAACCAAAAGAGAAAGTTCTTTTAGTTAACTTTTCTAAACTTTAAGCATTATTCTCATTAAACTCACACGTTGTGGGTAACACTTTATAATAGCATGCTATGAATCATTAGTTAAGCATTATTAAATAGTTTATTCATAATTTATAAAGCATATCTATAATGTGTTAAATAATTGTATTTTCATACTTTATTAATGATCAATTTATCATTTCTAAATTAAGTATTACATTATTTACAAACCAGTATAGGAGTTGTCCTTTGTTCATTAAATAAGTAAAGCACATTTATACATCTTTTTTTTATAGATATATAGTAATAGTTACACAGTGTGTTAATACATGCTTTATTAACATCTATTTGTACTGTAATTCATGATTAATTCAGGTAGCTTTTAAAACATTTAGTAGTTGTCAGTTAACTTTTTGTGAGCTCATGTAAAGTGAGGCCTCGTAAAGCTTTTACAGAGGAGATTTAAAGGCTCAGATATCTTCTAAACAGAAAAAGAAAAACACAACACAGAGTGATACAGACCATAGAAGTATTTATTTGAAGATGCAAAAAATTAAACTCTACAACTGGTACCTGACACCTCCAGAAAACATAAATGTGCAGTAAAATGAAACTAAGCCTCTGCAATCTATATAAAAATAAATTTCTGCAAAATGTAAACATTGCTGAATATAAATTTACCAGTGCCGACACTTACAGGAGTGCCAAAATACAACAAATATATTTATAAAACAATAATATATTTCACAGTGTCAAAACTAGAACTAACTTTAAAACATTAGAAAACAGCATTGCTGAGCCTGTAGATATCTGAGCCTGTAAATCTCTGTAAAAGTTTTACAAGGCGTAAATAGTCCTCACTTAGATGAGCTCACAAAAGTTAAAAGTTAACTGACAACTACTAAATGTTTTTACTACCTGAATTACATAGGAATACGTGTTGATAAAGCATTTATTAACACACTGGGTAACTACTATATGTCTAAATGATAAGATGTATATAGGCTACATTAAAAAAGTTTATTAATCATTTACTTGCACTTTCTAAATGATTTTATGAACCACTCATGCGCGTAATTGACACGGGGGTTACGGGGGTCATGACCCCCTCAAAAATCAGATCCAGCTAATATATTTTATTTCATTTTTTATTCAAAATTTCACTCATTTGTTACAGGATATATCTGATATTCCGATTGTCAAATATGTGCAAGTGGATGTGTTTTGTTGTTCAAACACCTTTATAACGATTGCGTTAGTTGAGCTGTTTGCGCAACGTATTTTAGGTATCTTATTAAAATGACGTAAGTTACATTATAAGGAATTTACCACCTCCGGCTCAAATTGAGATTCCCTTACAGAAAAAACACATGAATTTCACATGTTATCACATGTTTTCCACATGTGCCCACATGTGCCCACATGTGACCACATGTGCCCACATGTGACCACATATGAACAACATGTCATCACATGTGAACAATGTTTCACCACATGTGAACAACATGTCACCACATATGAGTAATGTTCGACCACATGTGAACAACATGTTACCACAAGTGAACTTAATGGAACACGTGGCACATGTGGAAAACATGTTATAGGTAATAATGTGGAGCTCATGTGAAATATATTTGCGTGTTGTAATAGGTTTTAACATGTGAATTATGTTACCACGTCACAAATACTGTAAATTTTTAGCTTCAATAGCCTTATTCACACAAAATGCATAGAACATAAAGCTTATAATGCATGTGTAGGCCTAGGCCCACATTTGCCTACTAATGTGAAAATATATTCATGAAAATATTTTAATGATAATGTAGCGTGTAGTTTTTAATCAAGTGAGTTTTTGCAATACTTTTATTTCAACACTGTTTACCATTTCTAAAGCTATATTATAAAGATATTTTACATAATCAACAGTATAATATTTGATATAATCAATAGGCTACTGCTTTCATATTCTATTTACAAAGCACTTTCAGGACATCTTTATATATACATACTATCTTATATAAAAATAAAAAAAAAACAGTAATATTGTGAAATATTATTACAATTTAAAACAGCGGTTTTCTTTGTGAATATATAGTGAAGTATAATTTATTCCTGTGATCAAAGCTGAATTTACAGCATCATTACTCCAGTCTATATATTCACATAGAAAACCGCTGTTTTAAATTGTAATAATATTTCACAATATTACTGGCTTTTTTTGTATTTTTTATCAAATAATTGCAGCCTTGGTGAGCAGAAGAGACTTCATTTAAAAACATAAAAAATCTTACCGATCTAAAACTTTTGACCGGTAGTGTATATATATATATATGTGTGTGTGTGTGTGTGTGTGTGTGTGTGTGTGTGTGTGTGTGTGTGTGTGTGTGTGTGTGTGTGTGTGTGTGTGTGTGTGTGTGTGTGTGTGTGTGTGTGTGTGTGTGTGTGTGTGTGTGTGTGTGTGTGTGTGTGTGTACCATGCATTGAAAGATAATCTGAAAGCACTATAAAGACTGGCTTTATATATAGGCTATTTATATTAAAAATGAAATCAAAAGCAAAGTGATGGTATACAAAATATTGCAAGCACGTTTTCAAATAAAATAAAGTGGATATTAAACTTTTCATTTTAAGTGCTGCATGATTTTGACGTGGTTTAGTCAATGCCGTGCGCGTGAACTTTCGAGTCTCTCAAACAGTGGAGCGGCCGGCGCGCGCAGAGTTGCCATGGAAACGGCGCAGGACCACTGCTACTGGTAAGCAACAAAACTCCCTCTCTCGCTGCTGTTTCAACTTTTCACGGCTTTTTTTTTCAGGTGAGATTAGTCTCTAAAATCACACGATAAATACTCACAACTGTTTTTGACATTTCTCTTACTTGTAATTGACACGATTCTGTTAAAAGTGTACTTTTATAGACATGATGGTGTAGTGTCTTCGGAAAAAGACCATTAGGATCTCAACCGTTTTCAGAAGAGGTAACTTAACGTTAGCTGCTAACAGTTAGGCTAACGCAACGTTAACTCGGTTGAACTTTTATTTATTAAAGTTTGGGCTTTAATCACCTCTTATGAGAGGTTTTGTAAAGGTTTTACTTGGAAGTGAGCTAATTTATTTAACACAAACGTACGTTAACTTAAACATAACGTATCGGTGATGTTACTTTCAGGAGCAAGAAAATTGGCTGAAACTAACCTTAGCTCAATGATAACGTTAAACACATTTTGATTAAAATGAATGTTCTGTGATTTCAGTAGTAACAAAATAACCCATAACAGAGAGAAAGCTCCACGACTTAAACATTTCTGAAGAAAGCTGCTGCCGGAGAAGTAACGTTAACGTTAAGGTTAGGACACAGGTGAGCCGAGGAAGCTCATTAAATAACCTAATTTTATTTCTAATTTTTATTTATTTATTATTGTTTATTTTAAGAAGGTTTTGACATCCAAACGAAGTTACACCGTATAAGCAAAATTAAATGAATAAGTAAACCCAAAAACAAATTCTGTTATCCTAGTGAAGAAATGATATTCTGTATATTCTTTAAATTCTTTCTCTTTTCTGCATTTCACCTCTGCTGTAGCTTCTTTCCTTTTAATAAACCTGGCATTGCATTGTTGGCTCAGTGACAAATGGCTTGTTGTGTTCTTAGATCCTTCAGTGCTGATGCCCTGCAACGTAGCGGAGTGGAGTCTTCATCTAAAGCACTATTGATGAACCATATGATTAGTAAGTAAAACGCCAAACATACACTAATGTCAAACATACACTAATTGTCTTGGTACAAATGTTTATGTCTCTTATGTTCACCAAAAAAAACATTAAAAACAATAATATTGTGAAATAATATAAATAAATAAAAAACTGTTTTCTATGTGAATATCTTTCTATAAATTACACGAACGTCTGTCTGTCTGTGTGTGTGTGTGTGTGTGTGTGTGTGTGTGTGTGTGTGTGTGTGTGTGTGTGTGTGTGTGTGTCTGTCTGTTATTCGCATATCTCTCGAACCGTTAACCGTCTCGCCGAAAACCGCGTGCATGCTAGAAATACAACCGACGCCTATTTTTCACGCGACATGCAAGCGTGTTGGAAGCGTTTCCAGGCTAAATAGAAAAGCCTGAAAACCTTTGGAGGTTATATTCAAATATTGCACCTTGATATTCAAATATTGCACCTGTCAATACAGAATAAAAAATTCTGTAGCCTATTTTGTCAATACTGCCGACGTAGTCTTTGCTGTATCAGTAGGCTATATTATATAAGGCTATAGGCCTTCCACAACTCTCTCACCATATTTCGAACAAGGGTGATCCAAATCCCGAGATAGCCCTCATTGTACGCTATACCTAGCAGCAGCAGCGCCGCATCAGACACGTTTCTGGTGTGCAAAGACATAAAAACCGCCACGCAGACGCCATGCTCTACACACCAAACCAACAATTGCTAAAAACACACACAAAAAAAATATTTTGCACGGGCATTTTGCACTAGTATTGTAAAATGCAATTAATTCCTGTGATCAAAGCTGAATTTTCATCATCACAGCTTCACATCATCCTTCATAAATTATTCTAATATGAAGATTTGATGCTCAAAAAACATTTATGATTATTATCAGTGTTGAAAACAGTTGTGCTGCTTCATATTTTTGTGTTTTTCAGGATTTTTTGATGAATAGAAAGGTTAAAATAACAGCATTTATTTGAAACAGAAATCCTTACTCTCTCTTTTGGTCAATTTAATGCATCCTTGCTGAGTAAAAATATGAATTTCTTCTTTTTTTTCTATTCATTTTTAAATCTATCATCGACCCCAAATGTTTGAACATTAGTGCAAACTACCCTTCATATGTTTGTGGTCTATTTAACAATGAATCCTGGAGGGGAAAAAATGGTTTAAACTGTTACAATGGTTTACACAAACACATTAATCAGCACAACTGTTTTCAACATTGATAATAATCAGAAATGTTTTGGATGTTAACATGGTAAGACTGTATAATATTCAAATATAAATAACTCGTTAGGTCATGTTTTCTCATTAAAGTCAGATGATTTCCTATTAATTTAATAGAATATGGTGACTTCAATTTACATGACGTCATGAGCAATCAAGTCATTTATATAGTTCAGTGAGTAGTGCCAAGCATATCTAAGTCCACTAAAGGAGATTTCTCGCATTTTACCCCTAAACTCTGGAATAACTATGAAGGTAAAAGAGTAACAAGACTCGAGCATGAACAATAAATACTTGTATGCTAAAATTTACACTCACAGCTCCAACGTGAAAACCTCACCTAATACGCAATAACGTTGAAAAGATCACGGTTTCTGTCCTGACGAAAATGTTCTATTTTTTATTTTATTTTTTGCTTTACAGAACAAGTCTGTGACTGACTTAATGAACCCAGTTGCTTTGGATCATGCTCAAAGATGTAAGGGTTACAAAAAGTTAACCAGAACTCTTATGAACTCCATCTTCTCTTTCGAAGAGACGGCAGCATGAACGGAAAAAAAGGGGTTGTTGGTGAAAAAAGAGCCTTGACCTAATAAAGGTGCAGCTAATAATTGGTAAGCATGTCTGAATATCTTTTATCAATAGTTATTATATATGACAAGCGCTGAGCGCGTCCGTTAGCGCCAGCCAGCGTGGAAAGCACAGTTTGAATCTGGCAGTTATGTCACGTCATGTCAAACTTGTTTTCAAATTTTAATGTAATCAATCTCATTTCTTACAGACCATGTCAAAAAGAGGCACCCAGGCATCGAAGGCACTGAGATCAAGGTCTGCATGGCACAAAAGTTAAAAGATCTGAGGAGACGAGCAGAAAGGTAATATTCAGACGATCCAACATCCATGTGTCCCCATGTGGTCTGTTCACATTTGCGAAACCGACATGCGCGAGGACTGATGACTCAGTTTATTCCTGAGTCTACATTGTGATCTATTCACAAACTGTCAATAGTTTTTTTTTTATAAATGAGACGCACCACTCGTCTTATACAGTTGTTTAAGCAAGATGTAAACGGCATTGCTGTTCGCCAGCATTTTTTGTTTCCATAGCATATTTACGTAAAACGTTTAATGACATAATAACATTACAAATGAATAATAATTAATTATTAAGCCCCATCCACTTCAGGCTTCAAAAATGCTTTTCAGAAACCTACGGGGTGACGTCACGGACACTACGTCCATATTTTTTTTTACAGTCTATGGTTTGCACTGCCCTAATTTTTTATCTTTTTCTATCCCAAAACAGGATGCCTGCTGCAGGAGACACAAAGGACTGAGACAACACACTTTCACAAACGCACACCACACACACACACATGCGCGTATACCTGCGTTTTTTGTGGCTTTTTATGTATTTATGTATAATTTTCATTTGGTTTTGCTTTGTTTGTTTTAAACATCCAATTTGTATTGCATATTTTGAAATGAAATAAAAAGTAAATTTGTATTATTTGTTTTAATGTTGGGAAACATTAGGCTATAGACCCTACATGGTAGGCCTACCGTTTTCTGTGGTATATTGCTTAATGATTTTTACATGGATTTCACATGAAGTTACAGGTTTACATGGTGTGTAGCTTTAACATGGATTGTTGATGTGTTTCAAATGTCATTCCATGGGTTTCACAAGAGATATTTTACATTTCACATGATATCTCATGGGTTTCACATGTGATTAAATGTTTCACATGGGAATTTTACGTTTCACATGTAAGCTCATGGATTTCACATGGGAATTTTACATTTCACATGCAATCCCATGGGTTTCACATGTAATCACATGGGTTTCACATATAATCACATGGGTTTCACATGCAATCTTCACATGTAATCACATGGGTTTCACATATAATCACTTGGGTTTCACACATATAATCACATGGGTTTCACATATATAATCACATGGGTTTCACATGCAATCTTCACATGTAATCACATGGGTTTCACATATAATCACATGGGTTTCACATGTAATCACATGGGTTTCACATGTAATCACATGGGTTTCACATGCAATCTTCACATGTAATCACATGGGTTTCACATGCAATCTTCACATGTAATCACATGGGTTTCACATATAATCACATGGGTTTCACATGTAATCACATGGGTTTCACATGTAATCACATGGGTTTCACATGGGAAAATGTTCCAAAAGCACACGTTTCCCATGTGCAAATTACCTTTAACATGTGCAAAGCACATGTGTTCCACATATTTCACATGTTAAATTTCACATGTGCAAAATCACATGTCCACGTTGTCACATGGGATCACATGTGTTTTTGCACATGTGAAACTCATGTGGTTTTTCTGTAAGGGTTATTATTATTATTTTAATTTAATTTTTTGTTCTTTTTGCATGGAGTTTGCAAAGTGACTAAATGAATCAATGAGTTGAATTGTGCATAATACGTTAGCTGCATGTAGGTGCCAATACAGTGATGCAATTGATTAATCTTTAAAGGTAGGGTAGGTAGAATTTTTCTAACATAATATGTTTAAACTGTCTATATATACCAATACATAATTAAAATGTAAGTACTCGGAAAAAGAAAGTATAAAAGTCCAGTGTCTGTAGTCCTCTCAGAGCTGCAATAAACACAGCTACTTATCTCCATTCGGGACGAATGAAATGATTGGGTGGAGCGACTGTCACTCTCCCTCGCTACCATGGCTACCACCCCTGCAGCTACAGGAGCCGCCCACACGCGCGCGCCGTTTGAAGCCCAATTTATACTTCTGCGTCGAACTTACGCCATAGCTACGCCGTAGGCTGTGAGTAGCGCGAGCACCCTATGGCGTACCCTGAGGTGCACCTCTCCAAAAATGTAACAAGGCGTCAATTCTATGTGGACAAGCGCTGTGATTGGTCTGCTAGAACCCCTCCCTCGGGTTTCACATACTCCCTCTCCATGAGTAATTGCGCGTCAACGCGGACAAAGACGCAGAAGTGCATGAACGACGCATAAAAACCAACGCGTATAGCGTAGAGGCACCAGCGTAGGTCCGACGCAGAAGTATCAGCCCCCCGAGGAGGCACGGACGCTAGAAAGAATCACAATTATGGCCGCGAATTTAGCAGTCAAAATTACCAGTACCTGCATACAGTCAGCGAAGGCAAACCAGGCAAGAAAAGGAAGACAGTAGCCTATTTGAAAAGGCTATGGCCAAAAAGTCTTTGGATAAAGCAAGCAATATCAGGGTTAATGGAATAAGTAGCTGTGTTTATCGCAGCCCTGAGAGGACTAACAGACACTCGATTTTTAAAATCTCTTTTTCAGAGTACTTACATTTTAATTATGTATTGGTATATAAAGACAGTTTAAACAAATTTGGGAATTGTTATTTTTTTGAAAAATCTGCCTTTAAGTTCTTGTCCCCCCCCCCCCATAAGATATTGAACACGCACAAAAAAATCAATTAAGTGGAAGCTGCCACTGCTGGCTAGTGTTTAAACACTTAATTTAACTACTGTGTCATTATGGCATAAATATTTATGGGCCCCCCATCCAATCTTTAAAAGAGAACGAAAAAAAAAAATACCGACTGAATGGTGGATAGGCAGGTAGAGCTAATCTACGGGAAAGTAAAGGTTGGAGAGGAGAAAAAAAACTTCCCATTTAAACCCTGCATACACTTATTTATTATTATTTATTAGGCTATGTAAAAAAAAAAAAAAACTTTATAAGTGTAGGCTATTGTGGTTGTCAAAACATTTGGTAGCCTAACTACACATACATTTATTAAGTATAGCGACAGCATGGTGTAATTGGTATAGGCTTACTGCTTTTATTATTGCTTGATACAAATTTTACGATTTCAATTAAATTCTTGTGGTTTTATTCTGATTTTTGATTCAATTTGAATACATAGGCTAACAGGTAGGCTACAGTAGATGTAAATTTTTCTCAAGAAAGACAATCTCACCTAATGCTGTAAACAGACTACAGAGCTGTCAGCTGGTATTATTAAAGGTTAAAAATAAATATAGGCCTAATGCGTTTATTACAACAACTTTACACTATTTTAATGAAATAAGTGAAAAATATAATAAATAGGCTATGTAATATAGTGCACATAGCCTATTTATAGTGCAAAATACTCATTTATAGGCTACTAATACTAAATATATTATAAAATACTAATTTTTTCTAATCAACTTACGTGCTATATTATCATAGCCTGCACAAAATGACAAATATAGCCTATAGTCTCAAGCACCACCAGCAGCCCATAATAATTAATATTCAGCTGTAAACGAAACCTGCTCCCCCTGTTTATTTCTTAATCAGCGCAGATTTTCGGTGGAAAGCTGAATTTTAATAGGCTAGGCCTACTCAACATCTAATGTCCGTTTTTCAATCAATAGGCTATTGTAATAAAATAAACATTAATTTAAATAAAGCTCAAGCAGTTTTTGGACAAGATAAGCCTACATCGTTATGTTTCGGCTCCTCTGTCTGCGCTTCAGAGAGCATCTCAAGGCGCAAAACTGCAGGAAAGTTTTCAGGTCAAGGACGTGCAACGATTTATTTGGAACTAGGCTATTCGTTGGCGATATCAAAATGTAGCCTTAAAGTAGGCTTTTTTATTATTATTATTGTATAAAATCAATATCGTGCTGCTGTTCGGGAAAGCACTGTTCCTCCTCTGATATTAGATATGCTTATGATATAGGCTATTTAGCTTATAAATAGAAAAAACAATTGTTACCGGAGCTTTTTTGTAGTTTTATATATGTAGGCCTATTATAAATGTTTGTTTATTTATTTATTTTTATATCTGTTGACTAAGTTTTGTTGAGTGGTCTGTTATGCTTAATAATAAACATGCTCATCTGCAGCTTTACTTGCTCCCGTTTATGCGGGAGCAAGTGCTAAAAATGCTAAAAATAATATTAATAAACAGCGCTATTTTTTTGTATCCAATCATACATTAAAAATGCTTAGTCACTTTGTATTTGTATTGCAAGTTTTAATCCAACTAAACATCCTAGGTCTTCCATGACTCAGACTCCTGTGGTCGATTAACATCATAATGTTCGCCGCATTCCTTAGAACGTTCGGTGAGTTTATTGAGTGCAGCGGCTTTGTGCATTTTTGTAGCGAGTCGGCGAGTGTGTGTGAGTATGCTTTTTACACAGGGGTTGGGAATTTGAATCTTTTCATAACTTGTATAAGAATCTACTTAAACATTGGAATATTGTCTCGATTTACATACTGTACATTTAGGTTAGACAAATAAATAGGCATACACACTTGGCAGATTGTGTGGAAATGGGAGGATGAGCTGATATGTAGCTAAATCAAGAATGATCAAACCATTTTTTCTATGTAATTGTTGATATTAATTTATTTTTCATTGACCAACCAATAGCAGATCTAATTACACATTTAAGTGATACTGAAAGCTTATTGACCTTAAGCTGATTTGTGAAGTCGATAAAATTTGCCTGCGGGACATAGGACATTATTATATACTTTTCATTATGTGCATCTGAGTTATGCACATTAATAAAGAAATCGATACAAAAATAAAATATAACTTTTTCAGCTTCATTGATTTTTGTATACATTTTAATGATTCTCTTAGCCACCCTTGACTCATCTGATGGACCGCCAATGGGCATACACTTTATAGCCTCAATTTTTTAATATTTTTTTTTTAGAAAACTAAAGGCCCTGGTGTTTTCTTCTTTCCGCTTCATCTCACTCCCAGTCTTGTCTGCACAGCAATTAAGGGATGGACAAGTTCGACACATGCACAGCACAATTGCTTTTTTATACTAGTTGTGTCAGCATTCTTCATTCTTCGTATGCATTATTGTACATGCACCGTCAGTGCAAACAAAAAAATTGGGCTGCACAAAGGTGTCCGTGGACCCTCAGATTACAAAAATTGCAGAGTGCGGACGACATTAGTATACGTTGGGCTTAAGAAAACAAGCTTTCAATATTTAGTTTTACTGTATGTTTACTCAGCTCATCCCTTCCTTTTCTCCTTTTTTCATAGTGTTTCACAGATATAGATTACAAATGTATATTGTTCACTTCTAGATCATCTTTATCAAATTTAACATCATTATGAGTATGTCAACCATGCCCACCATTTTTGAGAGTGCAGAGCAGTCCTCATCTGCTGAATTCTCAGATGAGCTCAGTACGGCCCTTGCTGCGGGACGGTGGTGGGCAATCATGGAGGTTTCAGACCCCATATCTGATGAGCCTATGTATGGGGACCTCATCTCAGGCCAGTGTTGGGGAACAGGGCAGGCGGGAGATACTTCATGCCCCACATCCCTGGTCTTCAGAGACACATCTGAGAAGGCTCAGTCCCAGCAATCAGGCTTCTCAGATGTTACACTGAAGACCACAAGGCAGTGGAGGCAGAATAGGATAATAATTACTCACCCCCATGTCATCCAAAATGTCCATGTCTTTCTTTCTTCAGTCGAAAATAAATTAAGGTTTTTGATGAAAACATTACAGGATTTTTCTCTGTATAAATGTACCCCAAACGGTTCAAGGTCCAAATGACAGTTTCAGTGCAGCTTACCAGACGATAAATGATACCAGACGATGAATAAGGTTCTTATCTAGCAAACGATCGGTCATTTAAAAAATAAATAAAAAAGTTTAAGTTTTATAAGCACAAATGCTCGCCTTGCTCTGTTCTGTGATGCGCGTTCGTGACTCACGTAATACGCAATTACGTTCAAAAAGTCACGCTTGACATACGCGGAAGTACCGAGTCAGTGTTTACAAATGTAAGGAAAGAGGACCATATACACATATTCAAATGTCTTTGTGTCAGTTTATCGTTTAAAATGCCCATTTCGTGTGCGTATCCTGGGTGTTGTAAAGACTATGGGCGGATCTAATCCGTGGGGAATTTGCATATCATAATTAATAATTCATAATTATTCATACATGTTTGGATTAGATCAGTCTTACATGTTAATAAATCTCCCTCTAAGGGAGGATGTCCTTTTACCTGCATATTTAACTGTGTATCCTTGCATTTTAACTACAAGTTGATTACAGTTAATTACACTGATCACGTCTTACAAAACAGGCAAAATTAATTAGCTCAATTGCCAGAATAATATTGTGGGGATCCACAATATCATCTTACTTTATAGGATTTCAGGAAACGCAATTCTCTGGCCAGAAGAATTGGGTTTGCTGCCCTATAAACACATACTCTTTAAAGTATCTTTAATTGATAAAGCGAGTAGGACCTGTTTGCACTTAAGGGACTTGAAAATGAGCAAAGTAAATGAATCAATCAATATAATGGATTTAATAAAGGCATGTCTACTTATATATTTACTACAGTTGCCATGGAATATATATATACATATATATTTACAAACATAATAAACAAACAAAACACGATAAGGCATCGATGAACGAGAAAGGCATTGCGTTTGGACAAATGGAGACACGTGTGGGAGAGTGAGGGTGTGAGAGAGAGAGAGAACGGAGAGAGAGAGAAAGAGAGAGAGAGAGCATTAGCAGCATTATCCTGGACTTCACCTTTTCTGTAACAACACGAAAACATCATCTTGGCTTCTTAGAAGCTCTGTAAAAAGAGATACTTGCGCAAATGTAATCTTGGTCATGCACTCTGTGTCGCGTCGGTCCTGCACCGTGAGCGGTGTCCTTTGTGTGGGAGGAAGCGTCACGTGGTCACGTGCGCGTGCTTCTGGTTCAGAGAGAGCGCGCGGTGGTTTAAATGTCCCTCGTAGCCGGCTTTGCTGAAGAGATATGTCCCGCGGTGTTCTTTTCACTCGTGGAATTAAAACACAGGGACTTATCTTAAGACTGAAAAACACAAACTAACTAGAACACATAAAAGAAAGGCGAAAGACTCGCCTCGAGACGAGACGTTACATTCTGAAACCAGGACGAGCACGGAAGAGCGCAGTAAGATCTGACTCGGAGGGAGGTTCAGTTCTTCTTTAAAGGAACCTTCTGAGGTGCGAACTGGCCAATGGCATTCAACGAAACTTTGGCGGCAACCTCGGCTTTGTCTTGTCCGCGTTCGATTTATGGCCGCATTCACAGGTTTTACAAGCAGTCAGAATTTGGTCAGAATCATTCCAAAGATGATTAAACATAGTAAAATACATTTTACGGCTTGTTCAATTACATAGATGACCTCGTTAGACCACAAAGGTTCGGAAAATAGGAAGAAAGACGTATAAGGAGAGTTATATTGCAGAGTTACATTAAAAGCATAATTAAATGCCCTTGTAGTTCGTTTAGAACTACCATACACTCCCAGATCCCTTCATAGGGCCTGGACAAATCGACAAACATAACATATCAAATATATCTCAGTAAAGTCTTTAAATGAGTGAATTAAAGCTTTGTGTATGTGCGTTTTCAGAGGGGACTCTTTGACCGCATGGCATTCCTTTCTCTGCAGAAAGGAGGGGGTTAGTTTGATAAGGTCTGCTTGAAGCTCGAGCCACAGTCATGAAGTGTTCTGGTGAATCTCGCAGGACATTTGAATATGTCAGTTCATTGGGTGTTTAAGAGAGAGAACCCTCAAGATTTCTTATAACACCCCTGTGTCACAAAGTTAGCGAGATGTAATGTAAATCAACAAATGGGGAACGAGGATTGGAGTTTATCGAGACTAAACATGCTACACAGTGATTTCTGTTTCTCATAGTATGCAAGTCATGTCTCAAACATTAACCCATTAGAGTTTACAAGGCCACACAGACCAAACAACATAAAGGAAAAATCATGAGATGGAACATTGGATGCATGTATCACATGGTTATATATATATATATATATATATACATAGAATATATAGGTTTAAACCAGGGTTCGTTTATTCTTCTCAGCAAGAATAAGGAGGAATCACACTCTCTGGGACATTCCAAGGGGTAATAAAGCTCAGTCTTGTAACAGAACACCCCGTTCTTGGTGTGTGTGTGGGAGAGAGTGTGTGTGTGTGTGTGTGTGTGTGTGTGTTTTTCCAAGTTCCAGGCCTTTTGGGGCTAAAGGCTTTGGGATTTTAGCATGGGGGTATTTAGATATTCAGATTCACCTTCGCCCAGTCCTTACAGTGTTCTAATATTAAAAAGGCTAAAAGAAAATTTTCGTGGAAGCGTTACCTTTTGAACGTAATTGTGTATTACGTGATGCCGTGAACGCGCATCACAGAACAGAGCAAGGCGAGCATTTGTGCTTATAAAACAAACTTTTTTATTTATTTTTTTAAATGACCGATCATCTCGCTAGATAAGACCCTTATTCGTCGTCTGGTATTGTCTATCGTCTGGTAAGCTGCACTGAAACTGTCATTTGGACCTTGAACCATTTGGGTTCCATTGAAGTCCAATATATGCTGTAAATCATCAAAAACCTTAATTTATTTTCGACTGAAGAAAGAAAGACATGGACATCTTGGATGACATGGGGGTGAGTAAATTATCAGAAAAAGTTTTTTTTTAAAGGGAAATAATCCTTTAACTAATGATTCATAGCATGCAGTTATTATAAAGTGTTACCAAATTGGGATTATAGAGAAGTTTCATGCCGTGATTCCTTGAGGAAAAAAATGAAAAGCATGCCTTATTGTTTTAATAAAAAATTCATTGTGTATGATTAATGTTTTTCTCTCTTCTAAAAAGAAATTCCCCCCAAATAATCAGGATGCTTTATGTGGCAGGCACCCATAATAATGACATTTGAAACAAGTGTTATTCATTGAGGATTTAATAGAGAGGAAGGATAAAGTGTTGGTACACTAAACAGTGTTCAAACAGAAACCAGAATTTAATTTCCATTTTCATAAAACAGTGTGTACAGATCAAAAATAGATTTTTTTTAATCTAACTTGACCAATCTGGTTGACCAATAGGAAACAGGAAAGTACTGAATATTCAATTTGTAGCATTCAGGAAGGGATTGTATACTTAAAGAAGTCTAGACAGAAATCAAACGCTGTCAGTAAGAAGTTGTGCCCGAGGCATTGCGATAGAGAAGCATTCGAACAGGAAATTAAGCCGTCTGTCTGTCGTTCCGGCTAAGTGTTCAGAAACCTTTGGGAGCTGTGTGAGGAGTTTGCCCCAGCATCTGTAAAACATAAGATAATTTCAATAAAAGTTCAGGCAATATGCACCAGAAATCAACATAGAGTGCAGAACATTGACATTCAACTTACTCCTCCCTCTTCTCAGAATGTTGTTGAAAACATCTGTGAGAGTCGTTCTGTTGGAAGAACTGCTGTGGTTGTAGTCCTCAATGCTCTATGATAGGAAAGATGGCAGTGTTTTTTCAATAAATGTTTTTGCATGAAAAACTTGAAGGAAACAAATGAGGAAAATGTGTTTACATATGTGGCACGGGATCTAGTGAGTCCAGCGAATCTCATTTTAAGTGTCTCCCGAACCTTTTGGGAAAGAAATAAAGTATCTCAGACAACAAATAATTAGAAAGTAATGCCAAGAACAGCTCATAAAGCAAGAAACTCGGTTCTTACCTTCTTTTCCATCAATATTCCAAGGACCAATATTAAGAAGCCCTGAAATTAGTGAACAGGTCATACGAGTTAGTTTTTTTTTCTTTCTAATAAACTGTAATAATGTTTGAATGTGAAATGTATGACTCTTTGAAGGAATATTCCAGGTTCAGTACAAGCATTTGTGGCATAATGTTGAATTCTTTAAAGTTGCGATTAAGCAACATCTCAGTGTAATGAATTATGAAAATAGAAAAAAAATTTAGGTTGGGGACTCAATCTATCGGCTGTTGATTGGACGGAGGCATGCCATTTTGATTGAAGTTGTTTAAATAATTTTAGCAGTTGTTTTAGAGTTTACAGCATTGTCATGTTATCATGTCAACAAAGGTGTAAACCTTGATATAACTTCACACAAAATATTTTTTCACACTATCACAATAGTTCGCCGAAAATGTTTAATTGTCATCACTTACCCTAAAGTTGTTTCAAACCTGTATGAATTTCTTACTTCTGTTGAACACAAAAGATGATGTTTTAAAAAGAATTGGTAACCAGACAGTTACTGGGCCCTATTGACTTCCATAGTATTTTTTCTGGTTTTCAACTACAATAGAAGTCAATGGCTACTGTCAAACTCTTTGATTACCAACATTCTTTAAAATATCTTCTTTTGTGTTCAACAGAAGAAAGAAACAAACTAGTTTGGAACAACTTGAGCGTGAGTAAGTGATGACCAAATGTTCATTTTTGGGTGAACTATCCCTTTACCACTCATATTGTTTACATCTTGTGGCTATACAATAAAAACAATGAATATTTGAACTTTCATGGATTGGCCCATTCACTTCCACAGTACATGCCTCACAGTAAGCTTGAAATGTATTTTTGTGGTAACCAACACTAGACAATTGAGCTTCACTACTGAACCAAGAATATCTTAAAATTAATCGATTCATAAGATTTATATCTAAGTGATAAATTATACCTGCAAGGAGTTGAAGATTGTAAACAAGTAGTGGAGGGCCAAAGCTTTAGGCTGTATCATAATGCCCAATCCGAGACCCCATGTGATGCCGAAGAGGGGCGTCAAAATGGCCACACTTCTGAGAATGACCACCAAGATGTTCTTTTCGTCTCTGTTGCTCGCTTCTACTCTTCTCCTGCGCATTTTCACCATGACTATAATCACGACAATAATGTTGACAACAACAATGACCAGAGCTGGTAAGACAAAAGCCAGAAGGGTCCTGGAAATGTCCCAGTTCAGCCAGCATGTCCCATTCTGTGTGACGTATTTTTGACTTCCGGCAGTGGAGGCGACGGTAATAACTGAGATGAGGAGAGGTGCGCCATAGCCTACAATGAAGGCAACCGTCATCATTACCGTTCTAGAAATCTGAGAGAAAACCACGATGATGCGGTAGAGGAGCAGAAGGGCTGAGACCATCATCCAGAAGAAGAGGGCCAGGTAGAAGAAGTGGGTGAAAAACACTGCAGTGCTACACGAGTTAATATAGTCCTCCCCGGGCTTTGCGATAGCAGCCGCGATAATGAAGCATATGTCAGCGATCAGGAGAGAAAAAGCGATATTGACTATGGATACATGCCGGATATGTGACGTAGCGTTTCTGGATATTTCCTTCCAGATGATCATTTCGATGATCAGGCACACAACCAAGCTGGCTATCGAAATAGCAACACCAACGTACGTAATGACAGACAAGGCAAGATCTTCAGGAGCGTAAGGGGACATCAATATTGAAAATGAAGTGGTGTGAATGCAATTACAAGTGACAATGCCGTTTACCCGTATGACCTCACATCCTGTTGAGTCCCATCCTCCAGTCCTATTAAAAAGGTTAAATTCCCAGAAAACACATTGAGGGTTCCCTAATTGTACTGAATTATTGTTTCGAGCTACCGTATTACTGCGTTTTTCAAAGCTCAGCTCTATGTTGTTGATAGGTTTGCTTGTCTTCACTATAACAATGAGTCCATTGATGACATTTTCAGTCCCATTTAGGTTATCTGTGCGATTTCTTGCAGGCATAATGTTGCCCAAGGAAGAGAAGGCCACTGCTGTGATGGTAATATTTTTACGAGTGGATGTAATATCTGGGATGAATATTTCAACGGTTGAGTTGAGCCTCAATACATCCCTAAAGTCTACAGATGTTGTTACTTTTTTGAACAGGAATGAGTTGGATGGACTCGTTATGATGAAATTTGTGTCTGATGTCGCTTTTAAAACAGTTTCAATGGAATTCAGGAGTTGAGAGCTGTCACCTTGGCTTGCGGGATTTGAATTTAACTCTAACCATACAAGTTTCGCTGACTCTGATGAAATGACATCCACGATATTGAGGAAATTCTGGAAGATAAATGATGTAAGATTGGAAAATGTTAAAAGGCATTCCATTTAGATGACCTAAAAATACATATAAGAGGCTAATTTTTAGCTTTTGCTGTTTCTCTTCTAAAAATAAGACACCTGCATGAAATAAAAAAATACTTTTTTTTTAGTATTCAAAAATGTGAATACTATAGACACTTCCACTTTAAAAAGGTCATGTCAACTAGTGTGTAGCCTAAAGAGAACTTACCGTTAACACAACTTCATCCAGCGTAAAAGTTTGGGAGACGGCTGCAATATTGTTTAGTATTCCCACAATTGTCGACACTGTAGCTTGAGATTGAACAATGTCTCCGCTATTGACTGTGGCGGCATTTTTCACTTTAATCACAAAATCTGATAAGGTTGCAGGATCCACAGCCTTTTGAAAAAGAAAACAAAAAAAGGTTTAAGCAACAAAAAAAGGGTTTGCTGTATTTTGCAAATGGAGTCTGAATTCCTGGATTGACCAATAATTGTGTCATTAATAAATATCACTTTCCCTATTTCGTTTTTCAGATCTACTTAAGTATTTACAAAAATTGGATACACTTAAAAAATACCTTTTAAAAAGGTAAACAAAAGTTTTACAAGAAACTAATATTTGTCTTTCTACTTCAGAATCTCACATTTAATGCAATGTGTTACTTGCCAATTATTTGTAATTATTTGTAAAATGTACTAGCAATATCTGAGTGGATTTTTTTATCAGTGAAACTGTATGAATTTCTCTAATATTTTACACCAAATAACTGGTATTGTGATGCATGGGTAATAGACTTCTTGTGGTTTATAAGTGTAACAGAGACCAGCTAGTGAGTGCTGTGGGTGTAAACCTCACTCCCCTGATCTCAAGAGGTGCACTAGCAACTGACACTAGAGACTGCAGTTTTTAGTGTAGCGCACCCGCCAGCTCGAGTCCCGTTTGGAGCGGGTCGAGTAGGACCGAGGTCGATTAGGTGTTACATAAGCAACATGGCAGGCAGTAAAACTGAAAAGCAAACCTTTGATTCCTGTTTCAGTGCATCAATGATACGAAGAACACAGTTGTCCTTTACAGTTTTCCAAAAGCCATTGGATTGACACATTCCTTCTCTGAAGCCAACTTTATTTTTCTCACAGTCTCCTACCGTAGGCGGATCACCAAATATTCCAAAACCATACAGTTTATCAAAGCATGTGACATCTATGAAAAGAGGCAGCAAATTATGTATAGGCCTATACTAATAACTGATTTATAAAACATAATATTTTATGAGTTAATAATATGATAAAATGTTGGTCTAGAGTCGTCACTGTGGGTGAATGAAAGCGAGCACCACTAAGGCACCACATCTATGTTACTCTGGACCCTGTGAATTTCCCAGAATTGGTAGAAACAGAATTTGAACTTACTTCTGTCTGAAGGTAGAGGGTTGTAAACAAATAGTTCCACAGCCCTTGAGCTGTATGAGAATCCAAGTAGAACTGTATTGTCCAATTTGCAGGTGAATATTTTTTTTTCCCCACATGAACTTTCACGGATATTAAACTGTTGTGTAATACATTTCAGTGAATCAGTTTCTGGAAATGCAAGATGCAGATGAAAGACATCAAAGATGTGGCTACTAACATACTTCAATTAAAAATATTCTATTGCAGTTTTCAGACTGAATTTGTGAAATTACAAAAGTACTGTTTCCATTTCTGACACTTACTACTGCTCAGCATTCTGTTGTCCTGCACCCACTGAATGGAGTAATCAGAATGCACACAGCAGAAGAGCTCAACCATCTGATTTTCACATTTGTATTTCTTATTAGTAGGTACCTGCATACTAGGATATGGCTTAATGTAGTCAATCCTGTCCCAAGTAATATGCAGCCCTGTGGTTGTATTGTACACACATTCGTAACGACCTGCAAAAACAGACAAACATTTCATTTCAGTTTCAAAGACATGAGAACGGTTAACAGATTTTCATTCAAAGTTTCTAGTAGAGCTACATTTAAAAATGATTTTGAAAATCGATTAATCTGTCGATTCGTTTTTGGATTAATTGGAAAATTAAAAATTATATTTAAAAAAATTATTATTTGAATTGTGCCAAGCAGAGCGGGGCCGAGAGCTGTGAGAGAGAGAGACCAGAGGAATGAGTGCGAATGAGTGCAAATGAGTGACACCTGCGACGTGACAACAGTGGAGGAAGAGAGAGGGAGCTACATTTATGTTGCTGTTTCTTTTGGGATTGAGATAATATATTATATATTTCAGAAGCTTTGATCTGCCATGGGCGCAAAGACTCACCGTTATCTCTGATGGTAACACTCTTGACTGTGAGGTTGATACGATCTGATGAAAACGTATAACGACTGCTTTCCTTTACGATTTCTCCTTGAAATTTCCAGTCTACATTTCCAAGGGGGTTGGTGGCAGGGCAGAAGAGACTTATATCTTGTTCAGGAAAAACAGGATCTCTTAGTCGCAGGTTTGTGTTATCTGGAACATACAAGGACAGATATGGACATGTTAGAGATCCAAGAAGCACATACTACAAACACTGCTGTGTTTACATGTTTAAGAAATATTATTTTGAAATGGTTATTGAACAACATGTCTTTTGCATATCTGATTTAATTTTGCATATTTGCTCTACAGAAAAGTACAGCATAATCTTTACCAGTTTCAGCAACTGAAGTTCGATCAACTTCGAAATTGGCCTTTTTCATGTTGGTGTAAATTGCTTGGTTTATCTCCCCAGTAGTCTGTATCACCTCAGATGACGTAATAAAGAAGTCTACGATCACACTTCCAGGCCTGATCAAACACAAAAAGATCCGAGAAAATGTCTATTAAGCATTTGAAATAACAAAAGTATAATGACCATGTCAAAGCAAAAATCTAATATCATACCTAAAACCAGTGACAGTAGCAGAAATGAAACCTTTTATACCCTTGTAGCTGCTATCGATCTACATGAGACAAAGCCGTGTCAGAATTGTACAAATTAATTCATTTTAATATTGTGTTATTACAATGATGTTCTAACAGTTTTTATAAATGTTACAATTTCAAGCACTTTTCTCTTTACATTCATCTAATTACAGTCTCTTGACAAATAACACTAGAGTAAAACACATGAGAATTTTACTATATGGCTGAATTAATGCCCTAACACATTGATTATATTTCATTCAAATTGCATTTGGTAACAGATGTTTTTATTTAACACTTACTGCTTTCTCAATATCTGATTTGTATGTCTTGAATTTGCCACTGTTCTGATTATTCAGGCTTGCATCAAAAATCTCGTCTATAGACATCGATATCTTACGATTTACTATGGTAAAAGAAAAAGAAAAAGCAATAACAAACTGATGATACAAGCAGATTTTATAAGCATGAAAAAACCATAACCCCATTAGGCCATAAGTTATAACGGGGATTTGCAAATAAGTATTATTAAATGACAAGTGACAATTCTTTAACATTTAGTCAAAAGTGACACAAAATGGATTGTCTTAGATTATGATATTTCCAGTGACTGCCAGATTTACCTCAACTATGTTAAGATTCACAGTCAGACAACTGAGTGTGAAAATTGATATCAAATTAATCAATATTCAATTAAAAAAATCTCTACACCAACAAACCACAAGCACCCAATTTTCATTTCAGAAATCTTTTTAATTTCAGGCATTATTTATGTTTTCATAACATTCATAATGGAGTAAACTTCTTTGTCTTTAGATTTCCTTTTGTGTAATCAGTACTTACCAAACGTTGGTGGTATTGTTGTTACCGGTGTTGCTGTCGGTGGCTTTATTGTTGGTGGCGGAGCTATTGATGGATTTGTTGTTAGTAGAGCTGTTGAGTGATTTGTTGTTAGTAGAGCTGTTGAGTGATTTGTTGTTAGTAGAGCTGTTGTTGATGGTTTTGTTGAGGTAGATTGACCTAAGAATAGAGGGTTTATTTTTCCATTAAATTAAGTACATTCCATATATAAAATATGTAATCACAAACTTAAAGTAAAATTTTGTCCCCCTGAAATTAAAATTGAACGGCTTGTAATATCTACAAAATCAAAAAGAGGTTCATTTCAGAAGTCTTTTTAATTTCAGGCATTATATACGTTTTCATAACATTCATAATGGAGTAAACTTTTTTTTTTTTTTTTTTTTTTTTTTTTTTAGCTGACGCTTTTATCCAAAGCGACTTACAATTGCTATATATGTCAGAGGTCGCACGCCTCTGGAGCAACTAGGGGTTAAGTGTCTTGCTCAGGGACACATTGGTGTCTCACAGTGGATTCGAACCCGGGTCTCTCACACCAAAGGGATGTGTCTTATCCACTGCACCATCACCACCCCTAAACTTCTTTGTCTTTAGATTTCCTTTTGTGTAATCAGTACTTACCAAACGTTGGTGGTATTGTTGTTACCGGTGTTGCTGTCGGTGGCTTTATTGTTGGTGGCGGAGCTATTGATGGATTTGTTGTTAGTAGAGCTGTTGAGTGATTTGTTGTTAGTAGAGCTGTTGAGTGATTTGTTGTTAGTAGAGCTGTTGTTGATGGTTTTGTTGAGGTAGATTGACCTAAGAATAGAGGGTTTATTTTTCCATTAAATTAAGTACATTCCATATATAAAATATGTAATCACAAACTTAAAGTAAAATTTTGTCCCCCTGAAATTAAAATTGAACGGCTTGTAATATCTACAAAATCAAAAAGAGGTTCATTTCAGAAATCTTTTTAATTTCAGGCATTATATATGTTTTCATAACATTCATAATGGAGTAAACTTCTTTGTCTTTAGATTTCCTTTTGTGTAATCAGTACTTACCAAACGTTGGTGGTATTGTTGTTACCGGTGTTGCTGTCGGTGGCTTTATTGTTGGTGGCGGAGCTATTGATGGATTTGTTGTTAGTAGAGCTGTTGAGTGATTTGTTGTTAGTAGAGCTGTTGAGTGATTTGTTGTTAGTAGAGCTGTTGTTGATGGTTTTGTTGAGGTAGATTGACCTAAGAATAGAGGGTTTATTTTTCCATTAAATTAAGTACATTCCATATATAAAATATGTAATCACAAACTTAAAGTAAAATTTTGTCCCCCTGAAATTAAAATTGAACGGCTTGTAATATCTACAAAATCAAAAAGAGGTTCATTTCAGAAATCTTTTTAATTTCAGGCATTATATATGTTTTCATAACATTCATAATGGAGTAAACTTCTTTGTCTTTAGATTTCCTTTTGTGTAATCAGTACTTACCAAACGTTGGTGGTATTGTTGTTACCGGTGTTGCTGTCGGTGGCTTTATTGTTGGTGGCGGAGCTATTGATGGATTTGTTGTTAGTAGAGCTGTTGAGTGATTTGTTGTTAGTAGAGCTGTTGAGTGATTTGTTGTTAGTAGAGCTGTTGTTGATGGTTTTGTTGAGGTAGATTGACCTAAGAATAGAGGGTTTATTTTTCCATTAAATTAAGTACATTCCATATATCAAATATGTAATTACAAACTTAAAGTAAAATTTTGTCCCCCTGAAATTAAAATTGAACGGCTTGTCATATCTACAAAATCAAAAAGAGGTAATGAATATCTTGCATGTTGTAAGATCTACAAAATCAAAAATCTAATTCATTAATATTGTCAGGCAACTACTGAACAATAAGTAAACATGGTATTTGCTAAACATCTGAAGGCTTTAGTTGTTGGTGATGATGCCATTTAAATAAAATCATATGATTACTTGTTGTTTCTACTGTTGGAGTAGATGCTGGAGCGCTTGTTATTGTTGTACTGTCAGTTGTGTTTGTGATCAGGGTTGAAAGGCTTGTGACATCTACAAAATCAAAAATCAAATTTAAACTGAGATAAGGAGGAATTCATATCTTCAGGCAACTAATAAACAATATGTAAACAAGGTAAGTGCTAAAGACATCTTTAAAGATTATATTTGTTGGTGAATATGCCAGGTAAATAGAATTGTTTGATCACTTGTCGTTTTTGCAACTGGAGTAGATGATGGAAGACTTGTTATTGATGTTACTTCACGAGTTGTGTTTGGGATTGATGTTGTAAGGGTGGTAACATCTGCAAAAAAGCAAGGACTGATTAATCGGATTCAATTCATTTGAACTTTTCTTTTCTTTTTTTTAATACATCACTGTCTAAGAACGATACCTAAAATTGTAATAGAAAACATTGATAAGAGTTTTTAAGCTCTGATGTGTTTTTTACATTTACATTTTTACATTTTATTCTATTTTATTTTATGTACTAGCAGACCACTTGTAATCCTTCACGAATTATCAGTTGTCTAAGTCTAAGAAACACAATTAACGTGTGAAAACTAGGGACCAAAGTAACCATTGTAGGCACCCTGCTAAAAACACTTCTGAAATGGTACATTTTAGTCAAAGTCAAATTTACAAATGAACATATTGAGTATGTTGCAAGCTCGTTGCAAAAAGTAATACCTGTATTTTTTGCTGTTGGGACTGATGGTGTAGATGTTGAAGATACACTTGTGTTTGGGATTGTGGTTGAAGGTATGGGACAGCCTATGATTAGCAAATATATAAATCAATCTGATTACTTTGATTGTCAAATACTATTCATCAATGTAAACACTGCTGTCTATCAAAATAAATACAAGTCATATTAACAAAAGAAATAAAAGCTGAATTAGTGTTCCACTAAAGAGTGAAAAATAACATAGAAATGAAAGAGAAGCCCTAAGATGGGAACCAGGTGAAACAATACCAGATGGCTTTCATGTAATTGGATGTAAACACTTTACAATCACATTATTTGTCAGCTTTGACTAGTAATATAGAGTACTTCTTAGTAAGTATTTACTTCTAAATACTTCTTAACTAGGGGGTGACAAAAATAAACGACTGGTCAAAAACTCTACAATCACACTGTTTTAAACAGACTTTCAGTCCCACTTTAGATTAGGATACAATTCTCACTATTATCGAACTATTAACTATGACATTTGCCTCATTAACCTCCGAATTACTGCTTTATTAATAGTTAGTAAGGTAGTTTTTAAGTTTAGGTATTGGGTGACTAAGGGATGTAGAATATCCTGCAGAATAAGGCATTAATATGTGCTCTATAAGTACTGATAAAAGGCTAATATCCTAGTAAAATGCATGTTAATAAGCAACTAGTCAATTGTGAGGATTGGACATAAACTAAAGTGTTACCAGACTTTCTTTAGTTTTGATCAATTTTGAGAGGCACACTGAAATTTAAACAAAACATTAAGATTTTGAAGCTCAAATGTAGGAATAACTAAACAGATTTATGTGGAATAGCATTCGCTTATATTTCTCTTACCTGTAGTGATGTCTGCTCTGGAGATTTTCATGCCTTTTTTGACACACATGGGGAAATTCTGTCCACGAATCAACGCCCTCAAGCGTTCTATCACGGCTTCTCTTGAAGCATTGATTTTAATGTCAATGGTGTATTTGAACGACTTTAGCGAAGCTGCAAACATTAAGAAAATAAAACACCGGACATAAACTGCATCAGAGTTTACAATCACACCAATCTCCAACTTGGATTTGAAATAAAGAGAGACTCTTTACCAGGTGGTGGCCGGCAGAACGCCCCGTCAGTTGGAAGAGAAGCGATGCATCCACACGTACCATTTTGACTGTGGCCGCAAACACCATGTTTAAAACATTGTTCAGAGGGCCAAGAGTATCGATTCTCACACTTGCACTCAGTTTTGCTCGAATTTGAGAGACACACTGAAAATGGAACCAATTATTAACATTTTGGAGGAAACACATAGGAATAATTGATAAGATTAATATGAACACGAAGGTATTACTACGCTTATATTTCTCTTACCTGTAGTGATGTTTGCCCTGGAGATTTTCAAGCCTTTTTTGACACACATGGGGAAATTCTGTCCACGAATCAATGCCCTCAAGCGCTCTATCACGGCATCTCTTGAAGCATTGATTTTAATGTCAATGGTGTATTTGAACGACTTCAGCGAAGCTGCAAAAATAAGGCAAAAACAAAAATAATTGAGCGATCAAAACCTGCTTCAGACTTTAAGATCACACCAATTGTCAACTGGGATTTGAAATAAAGAGAGACTCTTTACCAGGTGGTGGCCGGCAGAACGCCCCGTCAGTTGGAAGAGAAGCGATGCATCCACACGTACCATTTTGACTGTGGCCGCAAACACCATGTTTAAAACATTGTTCAGAGGGCCAAGAGTATCGATTCTCACACTTGCACTCAGTTTTGCTCGAATTTGAGAGACACACTGAAAATGGAACAAACTATTAACATTTTGGAGGAAACATGTAGGAATAATTGATAAGATTGATATGAACACAAAGGTATTATTCTGCTTATAGTTCTCTTACCTGTAGTGATGTCTGCTCTGGAGATTTTCATGCCTTTCTTGACACACATGGGGAAATTCTGTCCACGAATCAACGCCCTCAAGCGCTCTATCACGGCATCTCTTGAAGCATTGATTTTAATGTCAATGGTGTATTTGAACAATTTCAGTGAAGCTAAAAAAAATAGACAAATATTTAAATAATCGAGCAGTCATCAACTGCATCAGACTTTACAATCACGCTAAATGTCAACTTGGATTTGAAATAAAGAGAGACTCTTTACCAGGTGGTGGCCGGCAGAACGCCCCGTCAGTTGGAAGAGAAGCGATGCATCCACACGTACCATTTTGACTGTGGCCGCAAACACCATGTTTAAAACATTGTTCAGAGGGCCAAGAGTATCGATTCTCACACTTGCACTCAGTTTTGGTCGAATTTGAGAGACACACTGAAAATGGAACAAACTATTAACATTTTGGAGGAAACATGATTTTTTTTTTTTTTTTTTTGGTGAATGTGGACAGAAAAGCATTATTCCGCTTATAGTTCTCTTACCTGTAGTGATGTCTGCCCTGGATATTTTCATGCCTTTCTTGACACACATGGGGAAATTCTGTCCACGAATCAACGCCCTCAAGCGCTCTATCACGGCATCTCTTGAAGCATTGATTTTAATGTCAATGGTGTATTTGAACGACTTTAGCGAAGCTGCAAACATTAAGAAAAGACGAAAATAAAACACCGGTCATAAACTGCATCAGAGTTTACAATCACACCAATCTCCAACTTGGATTTGAAATTAAGAGAGACTCTTTACCAGGTGGTGGCCGGCAGAACGCCCCGTCAGTTGGAAGAGAAGCGATGCATCCACACGTACCATTTTGACTGTGGCCGCAAACACCATGTTTAAAACATTGTTCAGAGGGCCAAGAGTATCGATTCTCACACTTGCACTCAGTTTTGCTCGAATTTGAGAGACACACTGAAAATGGAACAAATTATTAACATTTTGGAGGAAACATGAAAAAAATTATATTTTCTGGTGAATGTGGACAGAAAAGCATTATTCCGCTTATATTTCTCTTACCTGTAGTGATGTTTGCTCTGGAGATTTTCATGCCTTTCTTGACACACATGGGGAAATTCTGTCCACGAATCAACGCCCTCAAGCGTTCTATCACGGCATCTCTTGAAGCATTGATTTTAATGTCAATGGTGTATTTGAACGACTTTAGCGAAGCTGCAAACATTAAGAATAGACGAAAATAAAACACCGGTCATAAACTGCATCAGAGTTTACAATCACACCAATCTCCAACTTGGATTTGAAATAAAGAGAGACTCTTTACCAGGTGGTGGCCGGCAGAACGCCCCGTCAGTTGGAAGAGAAGCGATGCATCCACACGTACCATTTTGACTGTGGCCGCAAACACCATGTTTAAAACATTGTTCAGAGGGCCAAGAGTATCGATTCTCACACTTGCACTCAGTTTTGGTCGAATTTGAGAGACACACTGAAAATTAAACAAATTATTAACTTTTTGGAGGAAACACATAGGAATAATTGATAAGATTAATATGAACACGAAGGTATTACTACGCTTATATTTCTCTTACCTGTAGTGATGTCTGCCCTGGAGATTTTCATGCCTTTCTTGACACACATGGGGAAATTCTGTCCACGAATCAACGCCCTCAAGCGCTCTATCACAGCTTCTCTTGAAGCATTGATTTTAATGTCAATGGTGTATTTGAACGACTTCAGCGAAGCTGCAAAAATAAGGCAAAAACAAAAATAATTGAGCGATCAAAACCTGCTTCAGACTTTAAGATCACACCAATTGTCAACTGGGATTTGAAATAAAGAGAGACTCTTTACCAGGTGGTGGCCGGCAGAACGCCCCGTCAGTTGGAAGAGAAGCGATGCATCCACACGTACCATTTTGACTGTGGCCGCAAACACCATGTTTAAAACATTGTTCAGAGGGCCAAGAGTATCGATTCTCACACTTGCACTCAGTTTTGCTCGAATTTGAGAGACACACTGAAAATGGAACAAACTATTAACATTTTGGAGGAAACATGATTTATTTATTTTTTTTTTCTGGTGAATGTGGACAGAAAAGCATTATTCCGCTTATAGTTCTCTTACCTGTAGTGATGTCTGCCCTGGATATTTTCATGCCTTTCTTGACACACATGGGGAAATTCTGTCCACGAATCAACGCCCTCAAGCGCTCTATCACGGCATCTCTTGAAGCATTGATTTTAATGTCAATGGTGTATTTGAACGACTTTAGCGAAGCTGCAAACATTAAGAAAAGACGAAAATAAAACACCGGTCATAAACTGCATCAGAGTTTACAATCACACCAATCTCCAACTTGGATTTGAAATTAAGAGAGACTCTTTACCAGGTGGTGGCCGGCAGAACGCCCCGTAAATTGGAAGAGAAGCGATGCATCCACACGTACCATTTTGACTGTGGCCGCAAACACCATGTTTAAAACATTGTTCAGAGGGCCAAGAGTATCGATTCTCACACTTGCACTCAGTTTTGCTCGAATTTGAGAGACACACTGAAAATGGAACAAATTATTAACATTTTGGAGGAAACATGAAAAAAATTATATTTTCTGGTGAATGTGGACAGAAAAGCATTATTCCGCTTATATTTCTCTTACCTGTAGTGATGTTTGCCCTGGAGATTTTCATGCCTTTCTTGACACACATGGGGAAATTCTGTCCACGAATCAACGCCCTCAAGCGTTCTATCACGGCATCTCTTGAAGCATTGATTTTAATGTCAATGGTGTATTTGAACGACTTTAGCGAAGCTGCAAACATTAAGAAAAGACGAAAATAAAACACCGGTCATAAACTGCATCAGAGTTTACAATCACACCAATCTCCAACTTGGATTTGAAATAAAGAGAGACTCTTTACCAGGTGGTGGCCGGCAGAACGCCCCGTCAGTTGGAAGAGAAGCGATGCATCCACACGTACCATTTTGACTGTGGCCGCAAACACCATGTTTAAAACATTGTTCAGAGGTCCAAGAGTATCGATTCTCACACTTGCACTCAGTTTTGCTCGAATTTGAGAGACACACTGAAAATGGAACAAACTATTAACATTTTGGAGGAAACATGAAAAAAAAATTTTTTTCTGGTGAATGTGGACAGAAAAGCATTATTCCGCTTATAGTTCTCTTACCTGTAGTGATGTCTGCCCTGGAGATTTTCATGCCTTTCTTGACACACATGGGGAAATTCTGTCCACGAATCAACGCCCTCAAGCGTTCTATCACGGCATCTCTTGAAGCATTGATTTTAATGTCAATGGTGTATTTGAACGACTTTAGCGAAGCTGCAAACATTAAGAACAGACGAAAATAAAACACCGGTCATAAACTGCATCAGAGTTTACAATCACACCAATCTCCAACTTGGATTTGAAATAAAGAGAGACTCTTTACCAGGTGGTGGCCGGCAGAACGCCCCGTCAGTTGGAAGAGAAGCGATGCATCCACACGTACCATTTTGACTGTGGCCGCAAACACCATGTTTAAAACATTGTTCAGAGGGCCAAGAGTATCGATTCTCACACTTGCACTCAGTTTTGGTCGAATTTGAGAGACACACTGAAAATTAAACAAATTATTAACTTTTTGGAGGAAACACATAGGAATAATTGATAAGATTAATATGAACACGAAGGTATTACTACGCTTATATTTCTCTTACCTGTAGTGATGTCTGCCCTGGAGATTTTCATGCCTTTCTTGACACACATGGGGAAATTCTGTCCAGGAATCAACGCCCTCAAGCGTTCTATCACAGCTTCTCTTGAAGCATTGATTTTAATGTCAATGGTGTATTTGAACGACTTCAGCGAAGCTGCAAAAATAAGGCAAAAACAAAATTAATTGAGCGATCAAAACCTGCTTCAGACTTTAAGATCACACCAATTGTCAACTGGGATTTGAAATAAAGAGAGACTCTTTACCAGGTGGTGGCCGGCAGAACGCCCCGTCAGTTGGAAGAGAAACGATGCATCCACACGTACCATTTTGACTGTGGCCGCAAACACCATGTTTAAAACATTGTTCAGAGGGCCAAGAGTATCGATTCTCACACTTGCACTCAGTTTTGCTCGAATTTGAGAGACACACTGAAAATGGAACAAACTATTAACATTTTGGAGGAAACATGATTTATTTATTTATTTTTTCTGGTGAATGTGGACAGAAAAGCATTATTCCGCTTATAGTTCTCTTACCTGTAGTGATGTCTGCCCTGGATATTTTCATGCCTTTCTTGACACACATGGGGAAATTCTGTCCACGAATCAACGCCCTCAAGCGCTCTATCACGGCATCTCTTGAAGCATTGATTTTAATGTCAATGGTGTATTTGAACGACTTTAGCGAAGCTGCAAACATTAAGAAAAGACGAAAATAAAACACCGGTCATAAACTGCATCAGAGTTTACAATCACACCAATCTCCAACTTGGATTTGAAATTAAGAGAGACTCTTTACCAGGTGGTGGCCGGCAGAACGCCCCGTAAATTGGAAGAGAAGCGATGCATCCACACGTACCATTTTGACTGTGGCCGCAAACACCATGTTTAAAACATTGTTCAGAGGGCCAAGAGTATCGATTCTCACACTTGCACTCAGTTTTGCTCGAATTTGAGAGACACACTGAAAATGGAACAAATTATTAACATTTTGGAGGAAACATGAAAAAAATTATATTTTCTGGTGAATGTGGACAGAAAAGCATTATTCCGCTTATATTTCTCTTACCTGTAGTGATGTTTGCCCTGGAGATTTTCATGCCTTTCTTGACACACATGGGGAAATTCTGTCCACGAATCAACGCCCTCAAGCGTTCTATCACGGCATCTCTTGAAGCATTGATTTTAATGTCAATGGTGTATTTGAACGACTTTAGCGAAGCTGCAAACATTAAGAAAAGACGAAAATAAAACACCGGTCATAAACTGCATCAGAGTTTACAATCACACCAATCTCCAACTTGGATTTGAAATAAAGAGAGACTCTTTACCAGGTGGTGGCCGGCAGAACGCCCCGTCAGTTGGAAGAGAAGCGATGCATCCACACGTACCATTTTGACTGTGGCCGCAAACACCATGTTTAAAACATTGTTCAGAGGGCCAAGAGTATCGATTCTCACACTTGCACTCAGTTTTGCTCGAATTTGAGAGACACACTGAAAATGGAACCAATTATTAACATTTTGGAGGAAACACATAGGAATAATTGAGAAGATTAATATGAACACGAAGGTATTACTACGCTTATATTTCTCTTACCTGTAGTGATGTTTGCCCTGGAGATTTTCAAGCCTTTTTTGACACACATGGGGAAATTCTGTCCACGAATCAATGCCCTCAAGCGCTCTATCACGGCTTCTCTTGAAGCATTGATTTTAATGTCAATGGTGTATTTGAACGACTTCAGCGAAGCTGCAAAAATAAGGCAAAAACAAAAATAATTGAGCGATCAAAACCTGCTTCAGACTTTAAGATCACACCAATTGTCAACTGGGATTTGAAATAAAGAGAGACTCTTTACCAGGTGGTGGCCGGCAGAACGCCCCGTCAGTTGGAAGAGAAGCGATGCATCCACACGTACCATTTTGACTGTGGCCGCAAACACCATGTTTAAAACATTGTTCAGAGGGCCAAGAGTATCGATTCTCACACTTGCATTCAGTTTTGCTCGAATTTGAGAGACACACTGAAAATGGAACAAACTATTAACATTTTGGAGGAAACACATGGGAATAATTGATAAGATTGATATGAATACGAAGGTATTACTACGCTTATATTTCTCTTACCTGTAGTGATGTTTGCCCTGGAGATTTTCATGCCTTTTTTGACACACATGGGGAAATTCTGTCCACGAATCAACGCCCTCAAGCGTTCTATCACGGCTTCTCTTGAAGCATTGATTTTAATGTCAATGGTGTATTTGAACGACTTTAGCGAAGCTGCAAACATTAAGAAAATAAAACACCGGACATAAACTGCATCAGAGTTTACAATCACACCAATCTCCAACTTGGATTTGAAATAAAGAGAGACTCTTTACCAGGTGGTGGCCGGCAGAACGCCCCGTCAGTTGGAAGAGAAGCGATGCATCCACACGTACCATTTTGACTGTGGCCGCAAACACCATGTTTAAAACATTGTTCAGAGGGCCAAGAGTATCGATTCTCACACTTGCACTCAGTTTTGCTCGAATTTGAGAGACACACTGAAAATGGAACAAACTATTAACATTTTGGAGGAAACATGAAAAAAAAAATTTTTTCTGGTGAATGTGGACAGAAAAGCATTATTCCGCTTATAGTTCTCTTACCTGTAGTGATGTCTGCCCTGGAGATTTTCATGCCTTTCTTGACACACATGGGGAAATTCTGTCCACGAATCAACGCCCTCAAGCGTTCTATCACGGCATCTCTTGAAGCATTGATTTTAATGTCAATGGTGTATTTGAACGACTTTAGCGAAGCTGCAAACATTAAGAATAGACGAAAATAAAACACCGGTCATAAACTGCATCAGAGTTTACAATCACACCAATCTCCAACTTGGATTTGAAATAAAGAGAGACTCTTTACCAGGTGGTGGCCGGCAGAACGCCCCGTCAGTTGGAAGAGAAGCGATGCATCCACACGTACCATTTTGACTGTGGCCGCAAACACCATGTTTAAAACATTGTTCAGAGGGCCAAGAGTATCGATTCTCACACTTGCACTCAGTTTTGGTCGAATTTGAGAGACACACTGAAAATTAAACAAATTATTAACTTTTTGGAGGAAACACATAGGAATAATTGATAAGATTAATATGAACACGAAGGTATTACTACGCTTATATTTCTCTTACCTGTAGTGATGTCTGCCCTGGAGATTTTCATGCCTTTCTTGACACACATGGGGAAATTCTGTCCACGAATCAACGCCCTCAAGCGCTCTATCACAGCTTCTCTTGAAGCATTGATTTTAATGTCAATGGTGTATTTGAACGACTTCAGCGAAGCTGCAAAAATAAGGCAAAAACAAAAATAATTGAGCGATCAAAACCTGCTTCAGACTTTAAGATCACACCAATTGTCAACTGGGATTTGAAATAAAGAGAGACTCTTTACCAGGTGGTGGCCGGCAGAACGCCCCGTCAGTTGGAAGAGAAGCGATGCATCCACACGTACCATTTTGACTGTGGCCGCAAACACCATGTTTAAAACATTGTTCAGAGGGCCAAGAGTATCGATTCTCACACTTGCACTCAGTTTTGCTCGAATTTGAGAGACACACTGAAAATGGAACAAACTATTAACATTTTGGAGGAAACATGATTTATTTATTTTTTTTTTCTGGTGAATGTGGACAGAAAAGCATTATTCCGCTTATAGTTCTCTTACCTGTAGTGATGTCTGCCCTGGATATTTTCATGCCTTTCTTGACACACATGGGGAAATTCTGTCCACGAATCAACGCCCTCAAGCGCTCTATCACGGCATCTCTTGAAGCATTGATTTTAATGTCAATGGTGTATTTGAACGACTTTAGCGAAGCTGCAAACATTAAGAAAAGACGAAAATAAAACACCGGTCATAAACTGCATCAGAGTTTACAATCACACCAATCTCCAACTGGGATTTGAAATAAAGAGAGACTCTTTACCAGGTGGTGGCCGGCAGAACGCCCCGTCAGTTGGAAGAGAAGCGATGCATCCACACGTACCATTTTGACTGTGGCCGCAAACACCATGTTTAAAACATTGTTCAGAGGGCCAAGAGTATCGATTCTCACACTTGCACTCAGTTTTGCTCGAATTTGAGAGACACACTGAAAATGGAACAAATTATTAACATTTTGGAGGAAACATGAAAAAAATTATATTTTCTGGTGAATGTGGACAGAAAAGCATTATTCCGCTTATATTTCTCTTACCTGTAGTGATGTTTGCCCTGGAGATTTTCATGCCTTTCTTGACACACATGGGGAAATTCTGTCCACGAATCAACGCCCTCAAGCGTTCTATCACGGCATCTCTTGAAGCATTGATTTTAATGTCAATGGTGTATTTGAACGACTTTAGCGAAGCTGCAAACATTAAGAATAGACGAAAATAAAACACCGGTCATAAACTGCATCAGAGTTTACAATCACACCAATCTCCAACTTGGATTTGAAATAAAGAGAGACTCTTTACCAGGTGGTGGCCGGCAGAACGCCCCGTCAGTTGGAAGAGAAGCGATGCATCCACACGTACCATTTTGACTGTGGCCGCAAACACCATGTTTAAAACATTGTTCAGAGGGCCAAGAGTATCGATTCTCACACTTGCACTCAGTTTTGGTCGAATTTGAGAGACACACTGAAAATTAAACAAATTATTAACTTTTTGGAGGAAACACATAGGAATAATTGATAAGATTAATATGAACACGAAGGTATTACTACGCTTATATTTCTCTTACCTGTAGTGATGTCTGCCCTGGAGATTTTCATGCCTTTCTTGACACACATGGGGAAATTCTGTCCACGAATCAACGCCCTCAAGCGTTCTATCACAGCTTCTCTTGAAGCATTGATTTTAATGTCAATGGTGTATTTGAACGACTTCAGCGAAGCTGCAAAAATAAGGCAAAAACAAAAATAATTGAGCGATCAAAACCTGCTTCAGACTTTAAGATCACACCAATTGTCAACTGGGATTTGAAATAAAGAGAGACTCTTTACCAGGTGGTGGCCGGCAGAACGCCCCGTCAGTTGGAAGAGAAACGATGCATCCACACGTACCATTTTGACTGTGGCCGCAAACACCATGTTTAAAACATTGTTCAGAGGGCCAAGAGTATCGATTCTCACACTTGCACTCAGTTTTGCTCGAATTTGAGAGACACACTGAAAATGGAACAAACTATTAACATTTTGGAGGAAACATGATTTATTTATTTATTTTTTCTGGTGAATGTGGACAGAAAAGCATTATTCCGCTTATAGTTCTCTTACCTGTAGTGATGTCTGCCCTGGATATTTTCATGCCTTTCTTGACACACATGGGGAAATTCTGTCCACGAATCAACGCCCTCAAGCGCTCTATCACGGCATCTCTTGAAGCATTGATTTTAATGTCAATGGTGTATTTGAACGACTTTAGCGAAGCTGCAAACATTAAGAAAAGACGAAAATAAAACACCGGTCATAAACTGCATCAGAGTTTACAATCACACCAATCTCCAACTTGGATTTGAAATTAAGAGAGACTCTTTACCAGGTGGTGGCCGGCAGAACGCCCCGTAAATTGGAAGAGAAGCGATGCATCCACACGTACCATTTTGACTGTGGCCGCAAACACCATGTTTAAAACATTGTTCAGAGGGCCAAGAGTATCGATTCTCACACTTGCACTCAGTTTTGCTCGAATTTGAGAGACACACTGAAAATGGAACAAATTATTAACATTTTGGAGGAAACATGAAAAAAATTATATTTTCTGGTGAATGTGGACAGAAAAGCATTATTCCGCTTATATTTCTCTTACCTGTAGTGATGTTTGCCCTGGAGATTTTCATGCCTTTCTTGACACACATGGGGAAATTCTGTCCACGAATCAACGCCCTCAAGCGTTCTATCACGGCATCTCTTGAAGCATTGATTTTAATGTCAATGGTGTATTTGAACGACTTTAGCGAAGCTGCAAACATTAAGAAAAGACGAAAATAAAACACCGGTCATAAACTGCATCAGAGTTTACAATCACACCAATCTCCAACTTGGATTTGAAATAAAGAGAGACTCTTTACCAGGTGGTGGCCGGCAGAACGCCCCGTCAGTTGGAAGAGAAGCGATGCATCCACACGTACCATTTTGACTGTGGCCGCAAACACCATGTTTAAAACATTGTTCAGAGGGCCAAGAGTATCGATTCTCACACTTGCACTCAGTTTTGCTCGAATTTGAGATACACACTGAAAATGGAACCAATTATTAACATTTTGGAGGAAACACATAGGAATAATTGATAAGATTAATATGAACAGAAAGGAATTATTCTGCTTATAGTTCTCTTACCTGTAGTGATGTCTGCTCTGGAGATTTTCATGCCTTTCTTGACACACATGGGGAAATTCTGTCCACGAATCAACGCCCTCAAGCGCTCTATCACGGCATCTCTTGAAGCATTGATTTTAATGTCAATGGTGTATTTGAACGACTTCAGCGAAGCTGCAAAAATAAGGCAAAAACAAAAATAATTGAGCGATCAAAACCTGCTTCAGACTTTAAGATCACACCAATTGTCAACTGGGATTTGAAATAAAGAGAGACTCTTTACCAGGTGGTGGCCGGCAGAACGCCCCGTCAGTTGGAAGAGAAGCGATGCATCTACACGTACCATTTTGACTGTGGCCGCAAACACCATGTTTAAAACATTGTTCAGAGGGCCAAGAGTATCGATTCTCACACTTGCACTCAGTTTTGCTCGAATTTGAGAGACACACTGAAAATGGAACAAACTATTAACATTTTGGAGGAAACATATAGGAATAATTGATAAGATTGATATGAACACAAAGGTATTATTCTGCTTATATTTCTCTTACCTGTAGTGATGTCTGCTCTGGAGATTTTCATGCCATTCTTGACACACATGGGGAAATTCTGTCCACGAATCAACGCCCTCAAGCGCTCTATCACGGCATCTCTTGAAGCATTGATTTTAATGTCAATGGTGTATTTGAACAATTTCAGTGAAGCTAAAAAAAATAGACAAATATTTAAATAATCGAGCAGTCATCAACTGCATCAGACTTTACAATCACGCTAATTGTCAACTTGGATTTGAAATAAAGAGAGACTCTTTACCAGGTGGTGGCCGGCAGAACGCCCCGTCAGTTGGAAGTGAAGCGATGCATCCACACGTACCATTTTGACTGTGGCCGCAAACACCATGTTTAAAACATTGTTCAGAGGGCCAAGAGTATCGATTCTCACACTTGCACTCAGTTTTGCTCGAATTTGAGAGACACACTGAAAATGGAACAAATTATTAACATTTTGGAGGAAACATGAAAAAAATTATATTTTCTGGTGAATGTGGACAGAAAAGCATTATTCCGCTTATATTTCTCTTACCTGTAGTTATGTCTGCTCTGGAGATTTTCATGCCTTTCTTGACACACATGGGGAAATTCTGTCCACGAATCAACGCCCTCAAGCGTTCTATCACGGCTTCTCTTGAAGCATTGATTTTAATGTCAATGGTGTATTTGAACAATTTCAGTGAAGCTAAAAAAAATAGACAAATATTTAAATAATCGAGCAGTCATCAACTGCATCAGACTTTACAATCACGCTAAATGTCAACTTGGATTTGAAATAAAGAGAGACTCTTTACCAGGTGGTGGCCGGCAGAACGCCCCGTCAGTTGGAAGAGAAGCGATGCATCCACACGTACCATTTTGACTGTGGCCACAAACACCATGTTTAAAACATTGTTCAGAGGGCCAAGAGTATCGATTCTCACACTTGCATTCAGTTTTGCTCGAATTTGAGAGACACACTGAAAATGGAACAAACTATTAACATTTTGGAGGAAACACATGGGAATAATTGATAAGATTGATATGAATACGAAGGTATTACTACGCTTATATTTCTCTTACCTGTAGTGATGTTTGCTCTGGAGATTTTCATGCCTTTTTTGACACACATGGGGAAATTCTGTCCACGAATCAACGCCCTCAAGCGTTCTATCACGGCATCTCTTGAAGCATTGATTTTAATGACAATGGTGTATTTGAACAACTTTAGCGAAGCTGCAAACATTAAGAAAAGACGAAAATAAAACACCGGTCATAAACTGCATCAGAGTTTACAATCACACCAATCTCCAACTTGGATTTGAAATAAAGAGAGACTCTTTACCAGGTGGTGGCCGGCAGAACGCCCCGTCAGTTGGAAGAGAAGCGATGCATCCACACGTACCATTTTGACTGTGGCCGCAAACACCATGTTTAAAACATTGTTCAGAGGGCCAAGAGTATCGATTCTCACACTTGCACTCAGTTTTGCTCGAATTTGAGAGACACACTGAAAATGGAACAAATTATTAACATTTTGGAGGAAACATGAAAAAAATTATATTTTCTGGTGAATGTGGACAGAAAAGCATTATTCCGCTTATATTTCTCTTACCTGTAGTGATGTTTGCCCTGGAGATTTTCATGCCTTTCTTGACACACATGGGGAAATTCTGTCCACGAATCAACGCCCTCAAGCGTTCTATCACGGCATCTCTTGAAGCATTGATTTTAATGTCAATGGTGTATTTGAACGACTTTAGCGAAGCTGCAAACATTAAGAACAGACGAAAATAAAACACCGGTCATAAACTGCATCAGAGTTTACAATCACACCAATCTCCAACTTGGATTTGAAATAAAGAGAGACTCTTTACCAGGTGGTGGCCGGCAGAACGCCCCGTCAGTTGGAAGAGAAGCGATGCATCCACACGTACCATTTTGACTGTGGCCGCAAACACCATGTTTAAAACATTGTTCAGAGGGCCAAGAGTATCGATTCTCACACTTGCACTCAGTTTTGCTCGAATTTGAGAGACACACTGAAAATGGAACAAACTATTAACATTTTGGAGGAAACATATAGGAATAATTGATAAGATTGATATGAACACAAAGGTATTATTCTGCTTATAGTTCTCTTACCTGTAGTGATGTCTGCTCTGGAGATTTTCATGCCTTTCTTGACACACATGGGGAAATTCTGTCCACGAATCAACGCCCTCAAGTGCTCTATCACGGCATCTCTTGAAGCATTGATTTTAATGTCAATGGTGTATTTGAACAATTTCAGTGAAGCTAAAAAAAATAGACAAATATTTAAATAATCGAGCAGTCATCAACTGCATCAGACTTTACAATCACGCTAATTGTCAACTTGGATTTGAAATAAAGAGAGACTCTTTACCAGGTGGTGGCCGGCAGAACGCCCCGTCAGTTGGAAGTGAAGCGATGCATCCACACGTACCATTTTGACTGTGGCCGCAAACACCATGTTTAAAACATTGTTCAGAGGGCCAAGAGTATCGATTCTCACACTTGCATTCAGTTTTGCTCGAATTTGAGAGACACACTGAAAATGGAACAAACTATTAACATTTTGGAGGAAACACATGGGAATAATTGATAAGATTGATATGAACACGAAGGTATTACTACGCTTATATTTCTCTTACCTGTAGTGATGTTTGCTCTGGAGATTTTCATGCCTTTTTTGACACACATGGGGAAATTCTGTCCACGAATCAACGCCCTCAAGCGTTCTATCACGGCTTCTCTTGAAGCATTGATTTTAATGTCAATGGTGTATTTGAACGACTTTAGCGAAGCTACAAACATTAAGAAAAGACGAAAATAAAACACCGGTCATAAACTGCATCAGAGTTTACAATCACACCAATCTCCAACTTGGATTTGAAATAAAGAGAGACTCTTTACCAGGTGGTGGCCGGCAGAACGCCCCGTCAGTTGGAAGAGAAGCGATGCATCCACACGTACCATTTTGACTGTGGCCGCAAACACCATGTTTAAAACATTGTTCAGAGGGCCAAGAGTATCGATTCTCACACTTGCACTCAGTTTTGCTCGAATTTGAGAGACACACTGAAAATGGAACAAACTATTAACATTTTGGAGGAAACATGATTTATTTATTTTTTCTGGTGAATGTGGACAGAAAAGCATTATTCCGCTTATAGTTCTCTTACCTGTAGTGATGTTTGCCCTGGAGATTTTCATGCCTTTCTTGACACACATGGGGAAATTCTGTCCACGAATCAACGCCCTCAAGCGTTCTATCACGGCATCTCTTGAAGCATTGATTTTAATGTCAACGGTGTATTTGAACGACTTTAGCGAAGCTGCAAACATTAAGAACAGACGAAAATAAAACACCGGTCATAAACTGCATCAGAGTTTACAATCACACCAATCTCCAACTTGGATTTGAAATAAAGAGAGACTCTTTACCAGGTGGTGGCCGGCAGAACGCCCCGTCAGTTGGAAGAGAAGCGATGCATCCACACGTACCATTTTGACTGTGGCCGCAAACACCATGTTTAAAACATTGTTCAGAGGGCCAAGCGTATCGATTCTCACACTTGCACTCAGTTTTGCTTGAATTTGAGATACACACTGAAAATGGAACCAATTATTAACATTTTGGAGGAAACACATAGGAATAATTGATAAGATTAATATGAACAGAAAGGTATTATTCTGCTTATAGTTCTCTTACCTGTAGTGATGTCTGCTCTGGAGATTTTCATGCCTTTCTTGACACACATGGGGAAATTCTGTCCACGAATCAACGCCCTCAACCGCTCTATCACAGCTTCTCTTGAAGCATTGATTTTAATGTCAATGGTGTATTTGAACGACTTCAGCGAAGCTGCAAAAATAAGGCAAAAACAAAAATAATTGAGCGATCAAAACCTGCTTCAGACTTTAAGATCACACCAATTGTCAACTGGGATTTGAAATAAAGAGAGACTCTTTACCAGGTGGTGGCCGGCAGAACGCCCCGTTAGTTGGAAGAGAAGCGATGCATCCACGCGTACCATTTTGACTGTGGCCGCAAACACCATGTTTAAAACATTGTTCAGAGGGCCAAGAGTATCGATTCTCACACTTGCACTCAGTTTTGCTCGAATTTGAGAGACACACTGAAAATGGAACAAATTATTAACATTTTGGAGGAAACATGAAAAAAAGTATATTTTCTGGTGAATGTGGACAGAAAAGCATTATTCCGCTTATAGTTCTCTTACCTGTAGTGATGTCTGCTCTGGAGATTTTCATGCCTTTCTTGACACACATGGGGAAATTCTGTCCACGAATCAACGCCCTCAAGCGTTCTATCACGGCATCTCTTGAAGCATTGATTTTAATGTCAATGGTGTATTTGAACAACTTTAGCGAAGCTGCAAACATTAAGAAAAGACGAAAATAAAACACCGGTCATAAACTGCATCAGAGTTTACAATCACACCAATCTCCAACTTGGATTTGAAATAAAGAGAGACTCTTTACCAGGTGGTGGCCGGCAGAACGCCCTGTCAGTTGGAAGAGAAGCGATGCATCCACACGTACCATTTTGACTGTGGCCGCAAACACCATGTTTAAAACATTGTTCAGAGGGCCAAGAGTATCGATTCTCACACTTGCACTCAGTTTTGCTCGAATTTGAGAGACACACTGAAAATGGAACAAACTATTAACATTTTGGAGGAAACACATAGGAATAATTTATAAGATTAATATGAACACGAAGGTATTACTACGCTTATATTTCTCTTACCTGTAGTGATGTTTGCTCTGGAGATTTTCATGCCTTTTTTGACACACATGGGGAAATTCTGTCCACGAATCAACGCCCTCAAGCGTTCTATCACGGCTTCTCTTGAAGCATTGATTTTAATGTTAATGGTGTATTTGAACGACTTCAGCGAAGCTGCAAAAATAAGGCAAAAACAAAAATAATTGAGCGATCAAAACCTGCTTCAGACTTTAAGATCACACCAATTGTCAACTGGGATTTGAAATAAAGAGAGACTCTTTACCAGGTGGTGGCCGGCAGAACGCCCCGTCAGTTGGAAGAGAAGCGATGCATCCACACGTACCATTTTGACTGTGGCCGCAAACACCATGTTTAAAACATTGTTCAGAGGGCCAAGAGTATCGATTCTCACACTTGCACTCAGTTTTGCTCGAATTTGAGAGACACACTGAAAATTAAACAAATTTAAGATTTTAGAAGAAACATGAAAAAAATTATATTTTCTGGTGAATGTGGACAGAAAAGCATTATTCCGCTTATATTTCTCTTACCTGTAGTGATGTCTGCCCTGGAGATTTTCATGCCTTTCTTGACACACATGGGGAAATTCTGTCCACGAATCAACGCCCTCAAGCGTTCTATCACGGCATCTCTTGAAGCATTGATTTTAATGTCAATGGTGTATTTGAACAACTTTAGCGAAGCTGCAAACATTAAGAAAAGACGAAAATAAAACACCGGTCATAAACTGCATCAGAGTTTACAATCACACCAATCTCCAACTTGGATTTGAAATAAAGAGAGACTCTTTACCAGGTGGTGGCCGGCAGAACGCCCCGTCAGTTGGAAGAGAAGCGATGCATCCACACGTACCATTTTGACTGTGGCCGCAAACACCATGTTTAAAACATTGTTCAGAGGGCCAAGAGTATCGATTCTCACACTTGCACTCAGTTTTGCTCGAATTTGAGAGACACACTGAAAATGGAACAAATTATTAACATTTTGGAGGAAACATGAAAAAAATTATATTTTCTGGTGAATGTGGACAGAAAAGCATTATTCCGCTTATATTTCTCTTACCTGTAGTGATGTTTGCTCTGGAGATTTTCATGCCTTTCTTGACACACATGGGGAAATTCTGTCCACGAATCAACGCCCTCAAGCGTTCTATCACGGCTTCTCTTGAAGCATTGATTTTAATGTCAATGGTGTATTTGAACAATTTCAGTGAAGCTAAAAAAAATAGACAAATATTTAAATAATCGAGCAGTCATCAACTGCATCAGACTTTACAATCACGCTAAATGTCAACTTGGATTTGAAATAAAGAGAGACTCTTTACCAGGTGGTGGCCGGCAGAACGCCCCGTTAGTTGGAAGTGAAGCGATGCATCCACACGTACCATTTTGACTGTGGCCGCAAACACCATGTTTAAAACATTGTTCAGAGGGCCAAGAGTATCGATTCTCACACTTGCATTCAGTTTTGCTCGAATTTGAGAGACACACTGAAAATGGAACAAACTATTAACATTTTGGAGGTAACACATAGGAATAATTGATAAGATTAATACGAACACAAAGGTATTATTCTGCTTATATTTCTCTTACCTGTAGTGATGTTCGATCTGGAGATTTTCATGCCTTTCTTGACACACATGGGGAAATTCTGTCCACGAATCAACGCCCTCAAGCGCTCTATCACAGCTTCTCTTGAAGCATTGATTTTAATGTCAATGGTGTATTTGAACGACTTCAGCGAAGCTGCAAACATTAAGAAAAGACGGAAATAAAACACCGGTCATGAACTGCATCAGAGTTTACAATCACACCAATCTCCAACTTGGATTTGAAATAAAGAGAGACTCTTTACCAGGTGGTGGCCGGCAGAACGCCCCGTCAGTTGGAAGAGAAGCGATGCATCCACACGTACCATTTTGACTGTGGCCGCAAACACCATGTTTAAAACATTGTTCAGAGGGCCAAGAGTATCGATTCTCACACTTGCACTCAGTTTTGCTCGAATTTGAGAGACACACTGAAAATTAATAAGGTATATGTAGGTAGGCCTATACCGTATCAGATGAATATAGACAGAACGGCATTAGTCCACATGTACTTGACTTACCTGTAGTGATGTTTGCACTGGAGATTTTCATGCTTTTCTTGATGCACATAGGAAATTTCTGTTCATGCATCAGGTCCCTCAATTGTTCTATCACTCCTTCTCTTGAAGCATTGATTTTTATGTCAGTTGTGTATTTGAACAGTTTTAGAGGAGGAGCTGTGAAATATAGATCAGTATTTAATATCCATTATTATGAATTGCCTTCTTATAGGACACATTTAATGTCTGTTTTTTTCTTCTTCTTGTATACTGTACATTACATGGTATACTGTATGTCATTTTTAGAGTAATTGAAGTTAGTATTAGTATTTACTATAGCATTATAATTTATAAAGAACAATATTTCTGAAGAGTCTTACTTGTTCTGAGATTCATATTGGTTACGATGACATTTTGGCTGACTCTATACGGAAGTGAGTATCCTTGAAGAAGTGTCCTCAAGCGATCTTGTACCATTACCCTTGAAGAATTTATTTTGATGCTGATCAAGTATTTGAATGATTTCCAATTCACTGCCAAAAACGAAGAAGAAATCATAATAAAAAGAGGGATTGATACATTTTCTTTACTCAGAACCTGGGCGTCAAATTGAAATACTTTTTTGTGGTAATTAACATGCCAAATATGCTGTTAAAATTAATACTAAAGCTAAAATAAAAGTCAAAATGTTAATATTTCTTTAAAACACTGAGTTACTGTAGTTCATTTTCTAATTTCATAAATCTATTTACAGTATCTGTATATTGGATACTACATTATGTCTCTCTCCCTTTGTCCCTCTATTTAGGTTTACAATATGTCTAAATCTCATTTTACTTTCTTTAAGACCCCCATCAAAATGAAATACAAATCTAGTTAAAAATGTTTTCTTCCTCAATTTCTGAGATTATACAAAAATCTCAATGCCTTATGTTTCTTTGCTTTTTAACCAAATATTTTTTTTACAGTGTTTTATGAAATATATGTCGTGGGCTACTTGAGGTGTCGTGGGCTAGTCGACGAAACACTGAGGACGGAAGGTGCCCACTTGAAGACCCTAGAGATGTCCCCTACTCGGCTCAATCCAGACGGTTGTCGTGCTGGTCCACTAGGGAGACCACACTGTAGTTGCAGCCGTCGTGTGTGCTGACGCGCCAAGTACAATGCAGCCGTTAACGCCGGACAGAAGGGGAGTCACACCCTCATATGGAAAGAAGCGTAAATGGATGGAGAAGCATAGTTTACTGTAAAGCTACGTCTTAGTGTTGCTTATCTTGGCGAAAGCCGAGTACAAATCAGCATGAAGTTTTAACATCTACTCTCGTGTAATGGAAATCATGAAGATCTGGATACGTCCAGTGACTGCGGTGAATAGTGCTGCTGGCAACAAGGGAAAGACCTTGTGACAGCCTGGAGAGACAGCTGACAGGAGGAAAGAGACCCCAATGGGGCTGGTAAGGGTTAGCTACCCTTGTCGGCAGTATCCAGCTTCGTGTTTACAGACACCCGCTCAAGGCTTCTAAGAAATTAAAGAGAAAAATACCCCTAGAGTCTGCGAGAGCGGGGGCGGAAGATGACTCGATGTTGGACAACATGGTTCACGACTTAGGAATGGAAACGGATATGAGTATGGAGAGTAAGACTAGTTCAAGATCTGCAGTTAGTAAAATCATTGAACTCCAAGTTTGTGTCTGTGGCTGGAGCAAGGCGACAACGGTCAGGGGTTTGAAGGTTCATCAAGGGAAAATGAAATGCTTGAGGGAGAAGGGACAAGGGCCTCGCATTGATCAGTACTTCTTACGAAGTCAGTCAAGTCAGTCGAATGAAATCCAGCGACAGGAAGCAAACCACAGCTCGCAGGATATCAGCACCCCTGTCATAGAGGAGAGGAGGGCTTGCACAGTTAGTGATGAACATATTCATACTTGTGAAACCGGTCAGACTAACCAGCATAAGAGAGAAAAGAACCTCAACGGGCATAGGCCTGGAGTTAGATGGCCAAGAGCTTGTGAGAAAACTGCATGGGATACGGTAAACACAGATCTATGCTTTGCATTGGAAAGATTAACTGGTACAGTTGAAAAGAAGCTGGATAAATTTGGGGACATCATTTACGCATATGGAAGTGAGAGGTTTGGTGTGGAAAAAAGGAAGGAAAAAGTACAAACTGCTCCTGGAATGTCTAGACTGCAGCAGAAAATTGAAGGGTTAGTTAGAGAAAGGAGACAGCTGAGGAAGCAATGGAAAAGAGCAGAACAAAGTCAGAAGGAGGGACTCAATCTCTTACAAAGGGACATAAAAGATAAGCTGGCAACATCACGCAGAGCTGAGCGTCTACGGAAACGCTACAAAAAGAAGGAACGTGCGAGGGCTAATTTCTATAAAGACCCATTCAAATTCGTAAAGAAGTTATTCACCAGTGAGAAGAATGGCACTTTAAAAGCATCTAGAGTTGAGCTAGAGAGATATTTGGAGGAAACGCATACAGATGCAAAAAGGCATGAGCATATGTCAATTCCATCAGACATACCACCTATCAACCCACCAGAATACCAAATGGAGGTCTGTGCACCTAAGTGGAAAGAGGTAGAGCAGGCTGTGAGAAAGGCAAGGGCTTCATCATCTCCAGGGCCTAATGGAGTTCCGTACAGAGTGTACAAGAGTGCTTCAGGAGTTCTGCGAATTCTGTGGAAATTGTTAAAAGTGGCATGGGAAAAACAGGTTGTACCTAGAGCATGGCGCAGAGCAGGTGGAGTCTTTATACCTACAGAAAAAGATGCTACAAGCATCAGTCAGTTTCGTCCTATTTCACTATTAAACATTGAAGGTAAGATTTTCTTCAGCATTATTGCCCAGAGATTGTCCACCTACCTATTAAAGAATGGCTTTATTGACACTTCCAGGGTTCTCAGGATGCTTAGAACACATCAATGTTATCTGGCAACGAATTCAGTCAGCAAAAAAGGAGAGGAAGGAGCTCCATGTGACATTCCTGGATTTGGCTAATGCATATGGTTCAGTGCCACATGAGCTTCTTTGGGCAGCATTTGATTTTTTCAGAGTACCAATGTCAACAACAAATTTAGTGAAAGCCTATTTTGGAGATTTGCAATTTAGTTTCTCAACTCCAAAATTCAGCACTGCATGGCAATGCTTAGAGGTTGGAATAATGTCAGGATGCACAATTTCTCCACTGGCTTTTACCATGGCAATGGAAGTAATCATTAGGGCATCAAGATGGGTAGTAGGAGGAGAGTGCTTGGCTTCTGGGATGCGTTTACCACCAATCAGAGCATACATGGACGACATGACAACCATGACTACAACAGTAGCCTGCACTAATCGGTTATTGGGGAAGTTAACAGATAATATTGAATGGGCACGAATGCAATTTAAGCCCTCTAAATCAAGGAGCATCTCCATAGTTAAAGGAAAGGTAGTAGATAAAACATTCTTCATTAATGGTGAGGCAATACCAACAGTTTCTGAGAAGCCAGTGAAGAGTCTTGGGAGATGGTACGATGGAGATCTAAAGGACACAGTTCGAGTGGGAGAAGTTAGACGACAAGCAGTGGAAGGGTTGAAGAGCATAAACAGCTGTGCTCTACCAGGCAAACTAAAACTCTTGTGCTTTCAGTTTGGTCTACTGCCGAGGTTGCTGTGGCCACTGACTGTGTACGAGGTAGGGCTGTCACTTTTGTGAAAAAATTCTGTTCGATTTTTGAGACATAAGTGTTCATTGAATCGATTGTAAAATCGATTTTCCATGTCTAAAGACGTTTCCATTTTCAACGCCAAATATAGGCAAATCCACGGACAACTAACAGGCGTTAGGACGAGCATAAAGAGGGCGCTTGAGACGCACACAAGTCAGCAATATTTCTGATGATTTATTGGCGTGAAGTTTCGTGCACAATGACAAACAGGAGTGCAACATTCAGGAATTGAAATTAACATCCGCCAACCCGCGAAATGCGGGTAAAAATTAACTTTGGCAGGTAACGCCGTCAAATCACGAGCCAATTTGGTGTGTTTCTAGGTTTACTCACTTTGCTGGGGAAGTTCGTGTAGCCAAAGCTGCGCGGATTTAGCGCAAATACACAACTCGTGAGTCCTCTTGATATTTTAAACACAGTGTATTGCGCAAAATCTGCGTATTTCTGGCTTGCTTGAACACACACGTCACTAAGCAACAAATAACGGCGCGCTTGTTCACTTACATTGAAGTAGCCTAATAGCGAATATTAAAAAGCATTTTGTTAACAAAAAAGACATTGTTATTTTCCAACATCCTACATGTTCGGTGTACTGTATTGATCTGTCCACCTAAAACACATTTTTGGTTTAAAAAAAAGAAAGAAAAGAAAAAAAGACGTTAAAATCGATTCCCTATTTTCGTTTTCGATACTTGTGTTGGTTGGTCCGATCGATTGTGCAATCGATTTTCGAACGTTAAGTGACAGCCCTAGTACGAGGTTTCTTTGACAACAGTGGATAAGCTGGAAGCGATAATAAGTTCATACATCAGGAAATGGTTGGGAGTTCCACGCTGCCTCAGCAGAGTGGGACTTTATAGTAAAGGAATATTGCAGCTGCCAGTCTCTGCTTTAACCGAGGAGTTTAAGTGTGCCAAGGTCAGACTGGAAATGACATTAGTAGAGTCACGTGACAAATGTGTAAGGGAGGCAGCCCCTGTGTTAAAAACTGGTAGAAAGTGGTCAGCAAAGAAATCTGTAGTAGAGGCAAAGGCTGACCTTCAAATAGGGGATATCGTGGGACAGGTACAGCATGGAAGAGGGGGTTTTGGGCTCAGTTTAGCTCCTCCTAAATGGCACAAGGCAGGCCCAGCTCAAAGGAGGAAGCTGGTAGTCAACGAGGTGCGAAAGCAGGAGGAGAGGATGAGGAGTATAAAGGCCATTTCCCAGGCCAAGCAGGGAGAGTGGATGAGATGGGAGAGTGTGGAACAACGCAAAATGGGCTGGCAAGACCTTTGGTCAATGGAAGAGAGTAGGATCAGTTTCCTTATTAGGTCAACATATGATGTTCTCCCATCACCGCAGAACCTAAACCTCTGGGTAGGAGAGGATCCCTCTTGTCCTTTGTGTTCATCACCTGCCACATTAAGGCACATTTTGACAGGATGTAAGGTGGCTCTTAGCCAAGGTCGGTTTACTTGGCGCCATGACCAAGTACTGAGATGTTTGGCTTTAGCATTGGAAGGCAAGCGTAGTATGACCAATAAGTTGCCGCCTGTTCTAGCAAAACATTACACGCAGAAGACAATATTCCTCCGCCCAGGCGAGCAACCACCAAGAAAAGGTGTTAACACCAATTCTCGGCCAGGACAACTGGAAGCTGCTAGGGACTGGAAGATGCTGGCTGATCTTGATCAACGGCTTATTTTTCCACCTGAGATTGCCACCACTAACCTACGACCAGACATTGTTTTGTGGTCTGGATCAGCACGCATTGTTCAACTGATAGAGTTGACAGTGCCATGGGAGGATGCTGTAGATGAAGCATATGAGAGGAAGAAACTGCGGTATGCTCATTTGGCCACTGATGCAGAACAGCGAGGATGGAGAGTCCAGGTTTATCCAGTGGAAGTGGGTCGTCGAGGTTTTGTGGCACACTCTACAACCCGGTTCCTCAGAGACGTCGGATTCAGCGGCCAAGAGTTGCATCGCACAGTAAAGAACTTATCTGAAGCAGCAGAAAGGAGCAGCAACTGGCTGTGGTTGAGACGGAAAGATTCTAGCTGGCAAGGTACAGGCCGCCACGCTGCGGTTTCGTAGAATTCTTGAAAAACTTGAAGAGTCTGTTGGTTTATTTGTATAGGTTGTGTAGTATTGGTTGTATAGTATACTATACAATTTGTATAGGTTGCATAGTATAGAATGACGGGTGGTTGGGCAGATATTGTGTTTTGCGGTAGGTGGTATGCCATACGGAACCGTTGCCACTGTAACTGCTTTAACGCACCAGTGGGGCTCGACAGCCTTAGTCAATCGGGTTGGCGCGTATGGTTGGGTTGCGGAGAGATTGTGAGATTGTGGTTAGGTCTCAGCAGCAGGAGGGATGTAGAGGTCAGTAAGCTGGGCTGAGTTGAGTGGGGGACGGAGGGGGGTGACTCTGGGACGCCAGAGTCACTGTCGAGCCCTCTTGAGGTGTCGTGGGCTAGTCGACGAAACACTGAGGACAGAAGGTGCCCACTTGAAGACCCTAGAGATGTCCCCTACTCGGCTCAATCCAGACGGTTGTCGTGCTGGTCCACTAGGGAGACCACACTGTAGTTGCAGCCGTCGTGTGTGCTGACGCGCCAAGTACAATGCAGCCGTTAACGCCGGACAGAAGGGGAGTCACACCCTCATATGGAAAGAAGCGTAAATGGATGGAGAAGCATAGTTTACTGTAAAGCTACGTCTTAGTGTTGCTTATCTTGGCGAAAGCCGAGTACAAATCAGCATGAAGTTTTAACATCTACTCTCGTGTAATGGAAATCATTATTGTTCATTCAATTAATAATTGTTTAATAATCAAATTAGACTAAATCACAACAAGCTTAACTTAGTGGGGCAACCCACCCATATTTTTAATTAACACTCACCCTGTCCTTCTTGTTTTAAGTTATTTCCACTTTCATCCATGTAAGGTGGCTGGAATTTAGAGGAAAGACAGAATGGTTTTTAAATTTATCAGTAGCAAAATGTGTCCACATCTCTATCAGTGCAATCAACACATTCTTATTCAGATAAGGAAAAGAGTGCATATGTCAAATAACTGCAAAGATTTTTTTTGACTTCACCCTGATTAAAAATGTGGTTTATCAGGGCCAAATGCAAATAAAGAAAACAAAGCAGTTCTGTGTTGCATTCCATTAAGCATACTTACTAGCATAATCTGCCACCGATTTACTCCAAGCACTTCCTCACTCACTGTCTGTGCATGACTCAGGCTTTGTATTTCCAATGAAAAAGTCACATACAACATGATTATGATTCTCAGTTTCATCATAACAGGTTCCATGCCTGGGTGGAAGAAGAGAACAAAATAAAATAAAAAAGATTGGATGGGTTATGTTTATATCTTTCTTTTTAAGCCTAATAACTTTATAGATCTTAATCATTTTGAGGGTTAATTAATAATTCAAATTTGGTTATAAGTTTGCTAAAAAGAACAAAAAATGCCTTTCATTTTTACTTGAGTGAATCCATTCACTGCCTTCTAAAATGACTTAAAAACAAGTTCTAACTTGTTCTAACCTGCTAGTGGCATTTAAATATGCATTATTTATGATATATTTCCTCTGAATAAATGGAAATTAAAACAGATTATTCTGAAGCAAACAATCTCGACAGATAGCTGTACATGCACACATACACAATATGATTACCTTATACAAATGATTGGGATGGAACTTACGTTATTGATTGATGAAGCAATTATAAGATAACATCTTTAACAGAGTCACCATATTCCTCCACCATTCATTATAATTGATCGTTTGTTTAATTGAACTTACTGTATCTGGATGAAAAAGAGCATAAACCAGGTCTTACCTTGATTTTGTGTCCGGTTTTAGCTTGTGATATTTTATTTATTAAGAGAGAAGATTCATGCTGACTGTCTGACTGAAGACATTTTTAAGTGAAGCCTAAACTTTTGTACTCTAGGAGGAAACAAATAACTCACAATACAAGTTTTATGACCTCCCTATTTGTTTCCTTGTCAGGATTTTGATCAGAAGGTAAGATAAATGATTCAGATGTTTGTAATGTAAAAAAAAAAAAAAAAGAATTAACCTCAAATTATTTATATATGGTGTCTTTAACTGGGGTTATACTACGCACTTATACAATTGTTAGGTATAATGTAGTTGTGTTCATGTTGCATTGCTAATTACTTTTGCTGATACTGTTGTGTGATTATAGGTTAGGGACAGGTTTGGTGAAATGGTGAGCTGTAAGGGAAGGGTCAACAGTGTAACTAGATGTAATTACATAAATTAATTACACCTGTATTTTTGAAATAGAAGTACAATGTAAAAACATGTAATAATTGCATTGTATCACATGATTAATTTAATTTAAAGTATCAAGTGAGACCCATACATTTAAAAAGTTAAAATGCTGCATGTAACATTCCTCCTGAAGGCGAGAAGAGTTGAAGTGAACCCAAGAGCAGTTTTATTTAACAATGGGGACAGCGTAAACAGAATCAAACAATGACATGAGTTTAACTTAACATGACTAGAACATACTTGGACATGAACCATATACAGAAACTTACCAACTAGTTACATAGAATGAAGCTAGACCCAAGACAATGGGAACATGAGGGCTATAAATACATAAGGACTAATGACATAAGACACACCTAAAAGCAATGAACACAATGAAACCAACAAAACATGACACATGAGACAAAGGAACCACATAACAAGACCGTGGATCATGGGCTCCTTGGCTGTAACAGGGCAGACCAAGAGTTCAGAGACCCTCTATAGCCGTAATAGGGGCAGGCAGAGATTTCACAAGCAGACGCCACCGCCTCAGAAGACGCTGTAGAGGACACCGCCACAGCCTCGGTAGGAGCTGTAGAGCGATGTGTGGGTCAAACACACAAGATGGCAGTGGCCATCACAGGAAGCACAGCCGATGGTGAAAGGACTTCTGAGCGCAGACTTGGTAGTGCTGAGACCACCAGACTTGGGACCACTGGACTTGACAGCGCTGAGACGACTAGCAACATTTTCACAGCTACAGGGACTGACATCATTGGATACATTGGATACCAGTCCCAAACGCCTCGAGACATTGCTATCGGAGGGTGAGCAAGAGTCCTCCGAAGATGAAGATTCAGCTTTCCTGGGCCGCCGAAAGCATCGGGCTTGAGTGCATTTGTGAATGTGTTGCTATTACCTTCTGTTATTTTGCCTGTTGTATTATTATTAAACCCTGCATTTGAACTTTACCCTGATCTTCATCTGTCTGTCTGCAACCTTGCTAACAATAACAGTCAAAACTTACCTTAAAAAACATCTGTAGCCATTTGAAATTTAGAGACAGACAGCCACTGGATTTTAATCATGATCCAAACAAAGATGCAACACGTAGCATGGAGCAGTTGTTTTTTATTTAAATTAGACTGCATAATTTCAAGACTTAGAGCAAATACAGAATGGTCTGTACCCCTTTTTTTGGGTACCGCTGTAAACAAAGCAGCTGCACTTATAAACACTTTGTTATAAGGAGGTATGAGGAAAAGTAAATGCCATCGAGACTAATCTAATGACAGCCAGTTCCCTTCAGAAATACATTCATAGAAACCCCCACCTCAATTTAATATTTATATTTTTGTTCCTATATTTCGAGCATCGCGAACAGTGATCTTGCTGTGCCTGGTATTTTCTCTTCCGATTTATGGCTGGTCGACCAGTGCATTTCAGGAAAAAAGGTTGCACCACAACAATTATTTACACTCGCACAAATGCTCAAAAATGTTTTGAGGTCGCACAGATTCAAATTCAGGAGCATATGCGGCCGAAATGGTAGCAATTTCTAGCCTTGATATATTGTATACATTTAAGATGAATTTTTAACAGAACTCTCAGTCATTGTTTGTTTATATATATACAGTACTGTGCAAAAGTTTTAGGCAGGTAAGATTTTTAAAGTTTTTAAAAGAAGTCTCTTCTGCTCACCAAGGCTGCAATTATTTGATAAAAAAAAAAAAACAGTAATATTGTGAAATATTATTACAATTTAAAACAGCGGTTTTCTATGTGAATATACAGTGAAGTGTAATTTATTCCTGTGATCAAAGCTGAATTTATCATCATCATTACTCCAGTCTTCAGTGTCACATGATCCTTAAATTTTATTTTTGGGGGAAAGAAATATAATAAATCAATACTTTTATTCATCAAGGATGAGTTAAACTGATCAAAAGTTACAGTAAAGACATTTATAATGTTAGAAAATATTCTATTTTAAATAAACGCTGTTCTTTTGAACTTTCTATTCATCAAAGAATTTTGAAAAAAAAATTGTACACAACTGTTTTCAACATTGAAAATAATAATGAATGTTTTTTGAGCATCAAATCATCATATTAGAATGATTTCTGAAGGATCATGTGACACTGAAGACTGGAGTAATGATGATGAAAATTCAGCTTTGATCACAGGAATAAATTACACTTTACTGTATATTCACATAGGAAACCGCTGTTTTAAATTGTAATAATATTTCACAATATAACCTTTTTTTCTTTTTTTTTATCAAATAATTGCAGCCTTGGTGAGCAGAAGAGACTTCTTTTAAAAACTTAAAAAATCTTACCTGCCTAAAACTTTTGCACAGTACTGTATATATATATATATATATATATATATATATATATATATATATATATATATATATATATATACAGTGAAGACAATAAGTATTTGAACACCCTGCTATTTTGCAAGTTCTTCCACTTAGAAATCATGGAGGGGTCTGAAATTGTCATTGTAGGTGCAGGTCCACTGTGAGAGACATAATCTAAAAAAAAAATTTTTTCCAGAAATTACAATGTATGATTTTTAAACTATTTATTTGTAAGATACAGCTGTACATAAGTATTTGAACACCTGTCTATCAGCTAGAATTCTGACCCTCAAAAACCTGTTAGTCTGCCTTTAAAATGTCCACCTCCACTCCATTTATTATCCTAAATTAGATGCACCTGTTTGAGGTCGTTAGCTGCATAAAGACCCCTGTCCACCCCATACAATCAGTAAGAATCCACTTCCACTTCCACTTCACTATGTATATATATATATTATTTTTTTTTATCGTTTTGCAGAGGTATACCAAGATTGACAGAGCTGTGGCATTTTGTAAGAAGGTCATCAGAGCATTCTCACACAGCTGGAAAAAGCAGCTAGCACTCAAAGATGCTCAAGTAGAACTTGGCTTTCCTCCACACAAACTCGTGACGAATCACCAACACGATGGGGATCAAGGCAGAAGATGATTCAGCGGCAGCTTGAGCAAGAGATGGTCATCACCTAAGTCCTGGCTGCTGACAGTTCAACCAGGGATCTGGTGCTTACATGGCAGGATACTGATATCCTGGACTCTGTCAGTAAGGAACTTGGGCCACTTCTTGATTTCACAGATGACTTCTTTTCTAAAAAACTATGTCACAGTGTCATGCTTGAAGGCAATTCTTCACTTATTCAACAGTGAGCTGCTGCAGGGGAAGATGAAGACACAGATGTTACCAAGACAACTAAAAAAGTTCAATACTGGACTGCATGAACACGAAATACAGTGACCCAGAGGTTCAGGAACTGATCTTGATCCACACTTATGAGTCAAGAAGAGATCCTGGTCATCAAAGCCAGAGTTCTCAGAGATGTGGAATATCGTTCAGGCTCTGCTACCCCTAAAACATCAGCTGAATCAACAAAAGAATTCCAGTGTGCATCAAAGAAGCTTGAATTATCCACTGGCAGATGGTGAGAGCAATCCCCTGACATGGTGAAGGTACACTAGGTGAATTACCCTAACATCAGTTGTTTAGAAAAAAGTATTATGCATCCCTGCCACAACTAGGCTACACTCGCAGAGAGGGTATTCAGTGCTTGTGGAAATGCATGGATTGTTACTTTTGCTGTTTGCACTATTTTTGACACTGTTTGCACCATGTTTACATTTCAAACTTATTTGAAATATCGTGCCTTTTTTCAGCACAGTTGCACTATTTAAACATTATCTGCACTTTTACAGAAGAAAAGTAGGCTATATCTGCAACTTTCTGCAAGGGCTGGTGTTTGGATTTTTACTGTTTTTTATTCTTTTATGTAATTGGTATATTTTAGGAGCCTATTTTGATGATTGGTAAGTTTTACCTTTAGATTTGTGTTTCTGAGGCTCTCAAGACTGCATGCAGCTCTCACTTTCAGACAAAAACCGTGGTGAATGGTACTTTGTACAATGGGCATCTTCCCCCATTCTACCAAATTCTGTATGATATGTCCCCATTTAGGGGCCATTTACAAGACACCATTTTCTACATGCGTATTACATGTTCAGTCTATAGGCACGTAGTGTTTCTTTACAAAGTGACATCACTAACTAATGGCCTGGCAGCATACAGAGTTTTTAGTCGTTTTCGCTGATCCGTGTGAAGGAGTATCGTTTTGACAATAGTGTCAGATACATGAAAAATGCGAATAAAAATGTTTGTAACTCCAGACAGCAACATAATGTCGGCCCAGATCCGGCCCACATCTGGACCGTGTGAAATCAATGTTTTTACCAGATGTGGGTCGGATCTGGGCCGAACTATGGGTCTGGAATGAAACTCTAGATGGCGCAGGCTGATGGGTCCTTAACTCATTTGATAGCATCACATCATTAGGCCTGTATCTACAACGCTGCTTAACATTGCCATATGCATTACCATGCCAATCTCTCTTGAGAGTTGTCATGACAGAACTGTTCTTAGTACATCCACCATTGTCGTGTAAACGTGTTTAAGACAGTGTCATATAACACTGATTGTCACACAATATGGGTCTGTTGTACATTTAGTTTTCCCTTTAAAAAAAAATTAAGCGTATAATAAGTGCACTTATTATAAAGCATACTTTACCCTATAACGATTCATTTTAGGCCTAATTAATTATACAATTGGCCTAATTAAATTATCATTTTAAATATGTCTATGCACAGTTTTCAGCATATATAGGCCTAACCACAAACAAAGATTTGCTAGCAGGATACAACACAATAGAGACACTGATAAAATAAATATTGGACAATTTGAAAGAAATGGGATTGGTTTGTTTCGACTCTTACTTTATGTACGTCTTTGACCAGCAGATGTCCTCAGCGTTCGAAGAATACAGAAACCTGTGCGCCTCTAAACCAAACACTTAAAGGGATAGTTCACCCACAAATGAAAATTAGCCCATACTCACCCTGAAGCCATCAAGGTGTATGACATTCTTCTTTCAGACGAATACAATTGAAGTTATGTCCTGGCTCTTCCAAGCAATAATGGGAGTACAATGCATGACTTTGGAAGTCCATTAAAGCGCATCTATTCATGATTAAAGTGCTCGACACGGTTCTGCGGGGGTTAATAAAGGTCTACTGAAGTGAATCGATGTGTTCGTGTAAGAAAAATATCCATATTTAGACTTTACTGACTAAAATAAATAACTAGCTTCAGGCAAACAGCAGTACGCATCGATTTACGACAAAATAGTAACGTTAACGTTAACCCTTGAACTTGATACACATGACGCCTCTCGCGGTTCAAACAAACATGGCTGGGCAACTGTTCGTCACTACGTTGCATTCCCCCTGAAAAAACAAGTGTTCTAGTGCGAAAATGGTGCCTATAAATACTAGTGTTGCGCGCCTTCTTATCAAATTCACATGATCAACCTCTCTATTTTGCTTGGGAACTAATGTGGTCAGAACCAAAGACCAAAGTTTACTTGACTGCGTTCTCTGGAATCCTCTCAAGCGGAGGACTTCTACTTTCCGATTGGTTGCCGCCGAACCACTTCATAGCTCATTATAAAGTTTACCTATTTTGCGTCACTTAATTATAAGTGAAGATTTTGCATCCTATACCGATAATATGTATTTTCAAACTAAATGCATACAACCATTTGTGGGGGAGACAAAACGTTTTTTCAAACTCCCTTTATTTGTCATTTGGAGAAAGGCACATGTGAATGGTTGAGGCCAGAAGATGTGGTGATGGTATAGGATGAAATTGTGCTCTATTGAATGAAACAAATACAACTAGTATTCATTCCCCATTACAAAATTATCCAAGTAAAAACATAGAAATTTGCAACACCCCTTCATTTAACTTTACTAAGTAGGCTATGCAATGTATAACACCTGCAAATCTACTGTACATGCATATGGAAACTGAAGAATATTAGAAGCTCAGAAAAACTCCAGCGAAGAACAGCCACACAACCTTGTCATATTTTAGATGACGATCAGCACATTAAGGCACTTTGCAATGTTTTGTGATGTTTCATCCAACTGTAAAACAAAGACAACAGATGTTTTATTGTTCACTTGGCTCATGAACCTTATTTCATTTGTCCATGTTTAAATTGATTCACATTATTTAAGAGCTTCTCATCCTCACCATAAGCATTTTAACCTTCAATTGCAACTTCAGTAGCTCCCAGACATCCATTGATGGCATCCACAGTTAGGCTACCAGTCACTGCCAAGTCCTATGTAAATAAGAAACAACATTAACTAAAACAAATACTATTTATTGGTGTAGTGGTGGTAACATTGTATTTTAAACAACAAAAAGATAAAAAATTAAATACTGAGGGAAGAATACCTTTATGGTTTCAGTTTCTACTTCTGCCATAAATTCATCTTGAGCCTGAAATGTATATATACAGTATATATTGAATTTTATATTCAGAGAACACCAAAATACAAAAAGCTTCAAATTATGTTTATCAGCAATTATAGTGATTGCATTGAAGAATGTCCTTTGAGGAACTGGAGCTCATTTGGAAATTTCTGTCCCCTAACAATCAGGTCTTTTTTCTTTAACTTGTTTTAAAATTTTCATCTTCAAATTATGCACACTACCATTCAAATGTTTGGGACCAGTAAAAAAAAAAATATATATATATATTTTAAAGATATTAATAGTTTTATTCAGCAAGTATACGTTAAATTGATCGAAAATGACAGTAAAGAAGATTATAATGTTAGATACGATTTTTATTTCATATAAATGCTGTTCTTTTGAACTTTTTATTAATTAAAGAATCCTGAAACTAAAATTATCAGGTGTTCCCCAAAATTATTAAGCAGCACAACCACTTTCAACATACCAGTATAACAATAAATTTCTCATGATCACCAAATCAGCATATTAGACTGATTTCTGAAGGATCATGTGACTCTGAAGAGTGGAGTAATGATGCTGAATAAATTATATTTTAAAATATTCAAATAGAATTTCTTTAATAATATTTCACAATATTTCTGTTTTTACTTTAAAAAAATCTTACTGATCCCAAAGTTTATATATATATATATATATATATATATATATATATATATATATATACTGTATATGTTTGTGAGTGTGCAGTCATGTTAACCATTTCAAAAGATAAAATTCACTTGTATAATCTCCTTTGCTACAGGCACAGGCAGAGGCTCAGGAGCAGGAATCGTTTCTGTCAGAGTCTCTGAAGGAACCTTAAGGGCATCTGTTGTTGTTTCAGGAATCTATGGGAAAAGGCCATATTTTCTATTTAGATCTATCCAAGTAGGTAATAGAATTTAACGCCTGATGTGCACATTGTAGGTGTGTCCAACTGCTCACCTGTTCCTCTACAACAGTTGTGGCAACAGCTACGACTGTCTCGTTCACAACAAATTCTTCAGCGATGGGGTCACTAGTGGACTCGACCGAAGGCTTCAACATGTGAAAACCCAAGGGCAAAAGACCATGTTTAAAATTAAACTTCAATCTAAAAGGTTCTGAGCAGAAATGCTTGAGATGATCCCACAAAAGGAGTTAATAAAAAGTAGTTTTATACCGTAGGTTCCTCCAATGGGACTGTGTCCTGCTGCTCCTCAAGCTCTGGTTCCACTAAAGCTTCTGTAGGTACTGCAACTTCCTAATGAAAGGAATGCAAGTTATTTTTTATGCCCCTTGGCATGCATTGCAAATGTTATTGAAGTGCAATGTTCTTGAAGTGAATTCTTCACCACTACAAAGGAACGTTTTACTTTATGGATAGTTCACACACACAAAAAACAATCTGCCATTTTTAATCATCATCATGTTACTTGTTCCAAAGCTGTATCACTACATATTTTCTGTCTGAGAACAGAAAATAAGATATTTTGAAAAATGTTTCAGAAGAATGTTCTGAGGAATGTTTTTTGTCCATACAGTAAAAGTCAATGTGGTCCAAAACAACATAGGCCCCTTTGACTTTTGCTGTATAGACAAAAACAATGAGACACATCTGCTTTCATGTTCAGTGCCTTTTATAAAGCAGACAAAAACACTGAGATCCATCTGTGTTTAATGTTCCATAAAAGAAAGAAAAATCCCTTAGACTATTTGTCTTATTTTCCAGTATAAATATCAATGTCAACCCCATTGGCATGTTTAAAGCAAAAACTCACTAACCCCATTGGCTTGTTTTAAGCAAAAACTCACTTAATTTTGATACATTTGATATAGAAAATAACATTGGGTGTCATTTTGCTTCTTAAGTAAACGTATCTTGACTTAAAGCAACACCAAGTAACTTTTCCTCTGCGGTTGCCCTACTGGTTGGAAGCGGAATTGTCCATTACCGCTGTCGTAAATAATTTAGCCTACCGCAGCCTACTGTCGCACGCACGCTCGTTGTTTATCCAGCACCGGCTTTGGAATGAACGATGTCCACAGACAAGGTAGAGCATGATGCATGATTTCATGAAAGTATGATGTATTGCGACATCAGAAACGAAGAAAAACAAAATAATGACTATTGTCACGCTTGACGTAAAGCAGTCGAATTTTGTAGTTCTTTTTGTGCTCGGGTTACTACCCGAAACCCGAAGTTACATAGTGCCAGTTAAAGCGATACAGACCACGTCAGGCTATGGCAGACGTGTAATTTAACCTATTGTAAGTCGACGTACCATCACAAGGGTCTTGGAAATATATTATGAAGGTTTAAAAGCTACATAGTGTTACTTTAAGAATGTTTAAGGCCCATTCACACCAAAAACGATTATACAGCCATAATGATAACATTATTAGAGTCCAAACCAACAAATGATAATTCTCGTTTTATTCCAAGTACGAGCTGCAGGTTTGACGTCTGCAGATTTAAATGTCAAAGTTCTCTTAAAGGAGAATTCCGGTCAATTTTAACATTGAGCTAATATTTTTGTAAATTTGGAGTGCTGTCAGTACAGAGAACAACGACAAAAATCGGCGTTGCCTACACCGAGTTATTTTCTTTTTAAAATTTGCACCCTGTTGACTTCAATGGGGCACGTTTTAAACCTGCTTTTAGCCTCTTAACATCCTTGATATGTCATTACAAGTGCACAGCCATGTGAGTGGTGTTATTAAGAGTGAACACGGTCAATCTGACTGCAGTAGAAGTGAAAGATATTAATAAAAATGATGTTAATTCAGCCAGCTCACATACCTGTATTTTCTTCCTGTTTTAGGTCGAAGTCCAAAGTAGTCGATTATCGAGTTCGCGCGCGCGGCCAGGCTGTATGAGATCCCATTCTCCCAACTCGATAATTGACTACTTTGGACTTCGACCGAAAACAGGAAGAAAATACAGGTATGTGAGCTGGCTGAATTAACATCATTTTTATTAATATCTTTCACATCTACTGCAGTCAGATTGACCGTGTTCACTCTTAATAACACCACTCACATGGCTGTGCACTTGTAATGACATATCAAGGATGTTAAGAGGCTAAAAGCAGGTTTAAAACTTGCCCCATTGAAGTCAACAGGGTGCAAATTTTAAAAAGAAAATAACACGGTGTAGGCAACGCCGATTTTTGTCGTTGTTCTCTGTACTGACAGCACTCCAAATTTACCAAAAAATTAGCTCAATTTTTAAATTGACCGGAGTTCTCCTTTAAGTGGAATGGATTCTGATTGGCTTTCGATGTTGTCATTCATCGGCTCAAAATAAAATCAATCTGAAAGTAATTCCAACGATATCTTTTCTCTGTACCATTATCATTAACCGGTGATGTCATAAAAATCTGTGATCCATTTTAGCGGAAATTAATGTAAATCTTGAACGCTTAATCGCTTATATCTCCTAAATGCAAATTTTGTCATTGTTTTGGAACACACCAGCTTATTCATAACCTTGAAGGCGAATATATTCATACTAAAAGCTAAAAAACTTAAATTTTGATTTCAGGGGACCTTTAAAGCCTTCCCTTGCCTGAATTCAATGTGAAGTATTGCCAGTTTTCACACTGCCTTACCAAGCGTTTTCATTGCCTGCTGTTTTGATTCTCGTTCCATTACCTGTGCCTGTTTTGTCGATTATTGTTCTGTTTTGTTTGCCTGGTTGGACTGTTCCACACGTTACTGGACTTTTGCCTGCCTCATCGACTATGCCGCTCTGTCTCACTGTTTGGATTTAAATTTACGTTTATTCATTTTGCAGACGCTTTAATCCAAACTGTGGATTTGTCTTTGTTTGTTTAATAAACTTCCCACAAATGGATTCTTAAACCGCCCCCACTTCTGGTTCCTCACAGTTAACAATGACAGAACTATTCCAAAAAATGCAGACAAAAAATAAATAAAAAATCTAATCAATTAACTTACCACTGAAATCTCATCTGGTTCTACATGTACATCCTGTAGGAAAGGAGGAGAAATCATATTTAAAAATGGATATTTGCTCACTTGTTAGTTTAGTGTGCCTGAAAAACATGGACCGAACTGTCCAAAGGAATTAAAAAAGAATGGGAAGAGTGAGGCTCATGTCATGCCCAATTATCCAAACAAGTGCACAGAACTGACAAGACAAAGTCACCTGTTGTGCATGCAAATTAACTCACGCAAAGAGTCCATTGCAATGTGCCATGAAGATGTATTGTGTCAGGCACCTCTGTGACTTCAGTGAGTCTTTGGACTTCAACTGTCTCAGTTTCAACAGTTATGGCTTCAGCGTCGACGGCAGGCTCTCCCACGACCCCGGCAACATGCCCGTCGCAGTGGAAGTCGACGTCGGCAACAGGCTCAACTTCGGTTACAACTGTTTCTGTCACAGTTTCAACTGCAGCAACAGTTTCAGCTGTAGTCACAGTCTCCTCTGGCACTAGCACATCTACCACAGGATCCTTAGCTGGCACTGGCACTGGCACATCTACCACAGGATCCTTGGCTGACACTGGCACCTCTACCACAGGATCCTTAGCTGGCACTGGCACTGGCACCTCTACCACAGGATCCTTAGCAGGAGGCTCAGCTTCAACTTCACGCTCGGTGTCAACCGTCTCGACAAGTTGAGCTAAAACATGCGTCTGTACCAGAACATCATATAAAGACAAGAAAACATGCAATACACAATGTACAAACAAGCACAATGGTCACATGTTTACAATTCCTGTACTTTAAGTATTACAATAGGTTTAACACCACCATTAAAAAGTAGTTTTTAAAAGAAGTCTCTTGTGTTCAATAAGGCCGCATTTATTTGATACAAATTTTTTATTTGATATTGTGAAATATTAAGATTTAAACTGACTGTTTTTATAGGCCTATTTTTTAACATGCAATTTATTCCTGTGATCCTTCAGAAATCATTTGCTAATTTGGTGCTTAAGAAACATGTCTTATTATTGTTTATTTTATTTGAAATAGATTTTTTTGTAACAATCTAAAAGTCTTTACTGTCTCTTTTGATCAATTTAACACATTCTTGCTGAATAAAAGTATTAATTTATTAAAATAAAAATCTTACTGAACCCAAACTTTTCAAAGGGAGTGTAAGATAATTTATTGAACACAACAGAAATGTATTTTGCATAGCTCTTGTAGGGCCCTATCTTGCACCCGGCGCAAATTACTTTGTACACCGACGCATGTATCATTCGTATTTTGCACCCGCGCAAAGCGGACTTTTCCCTCCACAGACGCACGTCGGCAAACTAGAGAATGAACTTGCGCTCCCTGGGCGGTTCAGCGCAAAAAAAGGAGGCGTGTTCCGGCGCAAACAATCCCTGGTGTTATTTTGCAGTTCCAGAAAACAATTGCGCCACTGACCAGAAAAAAACTAGTCTAAAGTCAGTGGCGCGTTGAGCGTATATTGAGATGCTATTTTAAGCGCTCATGCTTGGTCATAATACAGAGTGTGAACAACGCGCATACACTGTAGATGATTCTCTCATCTACACAGATGCATTTTCCTTTTTGCAAATGATACATTATTATAAGGAAAAATATTAAAACACGAGGGAAATTATTGTTGTGTCCATGACGATGGGAAAAATAGGCATGAAGCTTACATTCACCCAAATTATTATATGCATGCATGTAGGCCTATAACCGAAGCTAATTTGGGTTGGTTTGTCCCATCCCCAATGTCACTTCTCTTTCTTTTACGGCCCTGACGAGAACATCGATCTCCTCGGATGTGAAACGATTCTGAAGCGCGCCTGGAAAACGCGCCATTATAATAGTATTGCGCCATGGAACAAGCGCACCTTGTTCATCATGCTCTTAAAGGGGATGTGATATGACGCTCTGATTGGTTTATTTCACGTTACGCCCAAACCACACCTATGAATAATGAAGCTACTTCAGACCAACCCCTTTTAAACTTGCGTCGGGCGCAAGAGTCATTTATCCCGCCGGTAAAATAGCAACAGCGCCGGGATCCGCCCACAAAGTTGCTTGCGCTTCGCGCTTGATACTTGCGTTTCAGATCGTTCAAATAGGTCCCATAATCTTTGAAGCATTTCTATTGATTTAATAATATTTTGTTAATAAAGGAACATTTTAATTTTGCTATGGTAGTCAAAAAATGAAAACTATGAAACCAACAAAGAATAATTATTATCATATATATATATATATATATATATATATATATATATATATATACCTCTGTGGGTACAGGTGTAGTGTCCTCAAACTGGATCTGTGAATAGCGTGTTTTGAAAAGGTCATAGTTAAAAAAGAAAGAAAGAACAGATTCCTTTAGTAAATTCCTTTAATATTTAATTCAAACACTTCATTTAAATGTCTAACCCAATACAAAGCCTTTTATATCTACATTCTATATGCATGGATATTTGTGTAAAACTAGTGTCTTTATTAGTAAAAAAAAAAAAGAAAAAAAGATGTGGTTAATGAGTTTTCTTTACACCTCATAAAGCAAAGTTATGAGAAAATGCACCCTGAAAGGTAAGGTGTGGCGCTGGAGGCCTAGTAATTAGGAAAAACACCTTTACCAGCCCATTGTTGTGAATGGCCAAAGGCAAAGGTGTTGATGGATATTCAGTGGTTGAATTGCTGAGGACTGATGGGATATAACATATTACCATACCTCAGTTTCTGCAGGGATGGACACTGGCTCATCTATAGATGATATGGCCTGAAAAAGACAGTGATCACAAAATGTAAAGCTCCACATCACACAAAAGATTAATTGTGTTACAATTGTCTGCAATAAAGTATCTTAAACTATATTATAATACTTAAAGGTTGTATCAGTGATTTCAGGCCCAAAAATAAATGTCTAATCTTTCCTAACGATCCGCTAGCTGCCCGCCCTATAATGCTGTAAAAAAAAAACGGTGCAACCACCACTCAAAACCAAAATAAACAGTGTTCCAACCAATCACCGACAGGGGCGGGTGTTGTGAGGTTTTGAGCTCGTGCACGGCTGGACGCGAAGTTGGAGCAACACCCGCCCCTGTCTGTGATTGGTTGGAACACTGTTTATTTTGGTTTTGAGTGGTGGTTGTACCCATTTGTTTTTGTGTGCAGATCTCAGAGCCTAGGCTGCCTACAGAGATGCGTTTTTTTGACGGCATGCTTATGGGGCAGGCAGCTAGCGGATCGTTAGGAAAGATTAGACATTTATTTTTGGGCCTGAAATCACTGATACAACCTTTAATAATGATGATAATAATAATTGCGATGTCAGTTCCACCACACCAACAAGACTCTCTAACCGAAAATTTGTTTTAGACAAAGGGACACTACCATTATGGTAAGAAACTGGGATAATTTACAATGCTAAATGTTAATTATGCATGTTTATTGTAGAGCAAAGTGTAACATGTGAGTACAACATATGCTGTGATGTTGAAATATTGAGTAAGGTTTAATATCGATGCGCTCTACATACACAGTGCTCCATGTGCTCCAAACGCGGTTTGGCAAACTGTGGTAGCAGAACAAAAACGTCCAGGGCAAATTTAAGAAACAAAGTGTGCCAGACTGTTCTGAGTTCTCCCACTGTTTTGATTTGAAATGTATGCAACTGTACACCGCATGTTTCTATGGAAGTCATGTTTGGGAAATCATAATTCTGAATTAAAAGGCATTATTATTACATTACATTTTAAATAATGAAATAAAAGCCATATTTATGGTATAAAGTTTAATCTCATAATTATGAGATACTAAGTAGTCATATTTATGACATTAACCCTTAAAGACATACCTTGGGTCTAGTGACCCTGGACGTCATTCACTACTCTCCTCCTCATTCATTTTTTAAAGTTAGACATCAACCATCTTAGTATTCCTCAATCAATATGTGCATATAATATGCCACAAAAAAAAAAGAAAAAGAAAAAAAAAAGACAACATGCCACTAGACAACAATAACACTAGACTCAGCTGATAATGTGTTACGGCATTAACCATTTTAAAAATATACAAGTTCCCATATAACTCTGACTGCCCTAAAAATACTAGAAAACTATGAAAATAATAAAACCAACAGTGTCAGAGAGAAAAACTGAATTAACCTCAAAACTATAATAACCATGATAATGCATTACAAAATTCCGTTTAATGTATGCTCACATCATATATTCTCCATTTGCAGAATGACATTTAACTTAAAAGTATTGTGTAAACCACACAAAGACTTACACAGTAACACATGCAACTGTTGTCACAAAGATTGTTGTTAAAAAAGACAAAGGAGATTCTGTTGGCCACCACGCCTCCTCAGAGCTGACCATGTGTGCACGTGGTTATAAATGAGCCCTCAGTCAGATATCTGTTTCGCATTCTCTTCAACAGATTAAATAACAATTAAACAAAACAATGCCAATTATAAATAACTAAAAAAAATACTTTTACAGTTCTAATTTTACTAGGAATCCCTACTCTCAAATTTATCAACAAATAGATAAAACGTGCCACAACCCCTCAATAGCATGCATGACTAGGCCATGTACCCGACCTAGGCACATTCTTTGTCCCCACCCACCTGTGTATTCTGAAAAACTCACATAAAATATTTAAGCTCCTCCTCCACAATGTCTAACACACCAGCCAATGCAACGCCCACATGACCCCTACAAAAATACAAAGAGAAAGAAAGCTAGAAGGGGTGGGGGGGTTGGGGGTTGACAGACAGTACAAAATGTTCTTTCTCCATCAGCTAAACCCCTTCAACAAGCCTCCATCCACTGAGGTGGGAGCTCACCTGCGTTTCCACAGAGACATCCAGCAAGTCAAAGGGCTCCCGAGGGCCTCGAAGCCAACTGAGAATGAGCCCCATGGCGACACAGACCTGACACTCCAGTAAAAAAAAAAAAAACCTCAGACCTTAACCTGACACTCACTGCAAGGGTATGTGTCTTTCTCACTCGCCCGGCCCCTGTGCCACTCTCAGTGTGTGGATGTCCAACCCAAGCACTTGTGATGTCTGTGAAGGGAGAGGGGAGGCTGAAGCAGAGCTCACAGGAAAAGAAGGGTGGGCTTTAAGGGCTTGGCTTCTCTTCAAAAAACAGGGGGGAGGGTGAGGCGCAAGAGGTTGAGGAGTGACTATATATTAAGGTATTGTTTGGGGAGAGTGTCAGCTTGCATATTTGTACATGTATGCATGCACAATAATGTCAGAAAACAGACATTGCTGATGTCACACTTCGCACATGAGCCATCACAGAAAATAGAGACATGTTAAGCAGAACTTGCTTAACTTAGAAGTAAACATGTTGAAAATGCATTTGAAAAGAATTGATTTAATATATAAAACATATTAATGTAATGCATTTAATTTATAAAATAATATACTTTTAAATGTTTATATTTGACAATATAGGCTTTTATAAAGCAACATAATAATGGAACAGCATACTGAACCGACAAAAAAGGAGTTTCTGTTTAGAAAATCTAAATGAGTAAAGATGATGTAAGCAGTTTATAGCTACATTTGCAGTTTGGGTTCGGTTAGATTAGACTTCTATTTGAAAATAAATTCGGTTACACTCCTCAGGTAAATTAGATTTCATTAGCAGGTTGTAATAATTCTCAGTGGCACTCTCCCAATAACCATTTTTTTTTATTTATAGCCATTCTCAAAGAAAAGATGCAATGTAGTAATGTTAAAATCTTTTTATTTACGAGGTGCAGCTCTGTTTATGCAGCAGAAAATCTGTCAGTGTAAAAGTGCAAGCCTGAAAGCAGTTGCAGTCACTTCAGTAAATGTGTTCCATTATCTGTAGTAAATAGTGTAGCAATGTATGATGCACAACTCAAACAAAAGTCACATTTCTAAACCAAGCAGCTTTCTGTTGCTCAAAGAGGAAAAATGAATGTGACCAACTTGAAACTGCTGCAAAATCTGCATGGGGAAATATTTTGCCCCCTCGTGAAATTCCTGATTGAGTGGATTCCTATGGAAATTACTGGATTTTAGTAACGAAAATTCACCGAACAACGGTAAACATGACCTTTACGTAATTATTGGGCTTGGTACAAAAACGTCATGATTATTCTTCTCAGCACAATTACTTTCCGGGGTTTCATTGGTTGAATCGTGTTCTCTTGTCCCCTTCGGTTGAAACTGCAATCGCTTTATTGGCCCCCCCTCAAGCGTGGGCCCAGGACAAAAGGTCTAGTTGTCCCCCCTTATCGGCAGCCCTGCTCATACAGCAGAGTCTCTACAGACACAGTATGTGTGTATATCTAATCTCAAATATTCAACACAGGCCACCAGTTAAAATCCTACTGAGCCAACTGGTGTTCAATAACAAGAAGTTTAAATACTGTTCCTAAAAAGGAAGCAGGATTCAGAAAAGCTTATGATCTCGTTTTCAATAAAACAGCAGTTTGGAACAGTCTGCTGTGGCTCCAGGCATGCTATACACAATGTTCACTTACTAAAATATTCCCCTCCTACATTGCATACGTGACCACACCCCCATCTCCCATCCAGGCTGTAAGAAGCCATTACTGTCAGGCCAATACTTTAATATCAGTCACAACAGTAACAGCTGCATGATGAATTACAGACTCCACTGTAATGATTGCTAATTCCCACAAATTTCTCTGTGCACTTAATAATTATCAAATATAATTAACCTTAAAAAAGGCGGTTCACATTCACATTACCTCTGATACGGGAACGGTGATACTTTCATCTTCCTCAATAACAGCTGGCTCTTCTGCAGGGGGTTCCACAAGGCTTTGTCCTAGGTCCACTTCGTCTTTAACAGCATCCGTTACTGGGACCTCTAACACTTCGTCTTTAACAGCATCCGTTATTGGGACCTCTAACACTTCGTCTTTAACAGCATCCGTTATTGGGACCTCTAACACAAGCAGTTCAGCAGGAGGAACTTCAGCGGGAACATCAACTGGAGCGATCACCGCCAGGGGAATTGGAACCGAAACAGGACTCTCTGGAGTTTTAGCAACTGGAACCCTTGCAGGAACTGGGGCAGAGACAGCACACACTCCTGGGGTTCCCTTTCCAGAGGAGGCGTACTGTTCCTCCAGGGCCCTTCTCTGGGCCTGCTGCTCAAAACAAATGAAGTAATGAGAAATAGTTGAGATTTGAAATCAGAACCTATTTATTTTTATCTTTTGTTCAGTAGAGCACATAATGGTATTAGACAGGGTTTAACGACTTCCCTGAGAGCTTACATAAGTTAACAAAAGTTGGCTGTGTAATGGCAAAAAATGGCTGAATCCAATTGATTCTGACATGTCTAGTCAAGCGAGTTGGAAGAGTCAGCACCCCTCGGAGCTCTGGATGGGGCTAAACAGAACAGACAAAAATGCTAATCACATCATAATGGAACCATAATCGCATTATAATCACACTCACAGCTTCATTATCCAAAAGCAGGGGCTGGCCAGTGCGGTTTACATAGGCCTCAAAAGAATTTAAGCACCCATTGTGCACGTATGGGGTGTACAGTTGCCAGCACAGTTAAGGCCAAATTATGCAACCATGTGTGAAGATCAGCATCAGCACTGACAAAGCCAAATCAGGCAAAACTTGGGCCCAAGTTCATGAAACAGGCCAGCATAACAGAATAAACAGTCTGGCATTTGGGGGAACAGAGGAGGTGTTTAGGAAAAAAGCAAATTTTTTCAACAAGGTTGTTCATTCTAACGCAAACAGAAAAAAATCTGAAAGATGCATTTGAATGAGCCTACAGCTGCAAAAATTGAGTTAATTGGCTCTGGCAGCTGACTTTAAAAAGACGTCTCTTCTGTTTTGAAGTGCTGGTAAGCAACAAACAGAGTGTTGGAATGCACTCGCCCCCCCAGTACACACCATTTCTTATTTGACTCCATGATTAGAGATGGTGAAATGTGCCCTGTTTAGGACCTGCTGTATCTTTTGGGGGGGTGGGGGGGGGGGGGGGGTGGAGATAATAGATACCCCTCTATTTCTGTACTTGTGTGAAAGGCAGTTCTGTTGATATGACTGCATGCCAGGGTTTTGGGACAGCAACTGAACATTAATCGGTTACATGTTCAGCTAAGCAGAATGAAAAGGGTGAGATTTTAATGAAATGCCCTTAAAAAAAACTGCTGTAAAATGCAAACAAAGAGTTCAGTGTTCAGATGCACAAACTGTGTGTATTTCATTATGTCACTGGTCACAGAGGACAAATATGTCTTAGAGTGGTGAGGCATGGTCAATATTGTGCAACATTCCTTTGCAATGACAGAATGTAAACTAAATCACCTTTCAAAAATACACTTTCGATTTATAACGAGACAGATAAAAACAAAACCACTCGGTGCAAAAAAAAAATCTGGTGGTCTATGGAAAGTGCCTTCAACCATGTTTGGAATCAGACTGGCCCAAGGGATATGCCAAAATCAACAAAGTCCTTATAAGTTTTTGTGGGTGGGGTCAAAAGGCATGATTTGGTTCGTTGCACAGAACAAAGAAAAAAGGACCACAAAACAAACCAATAACACTCTATATGTGAAACAGATATTAATTATGATTCTGGTATTATTATTATCAGGCAAAGTATAGAAATGGCAATAAAATAAGACAATTCTAATACACTTTTTTTAGGACAATATGTTTATTAATAAGTACACCTGTTAGTGCAGTTATCCCTAAAGTAGACAAAAAAAAAACACTTAAAATATTTGCACATCTATCTATCTATCTATCTATCTATCTATCTATCTATCTATCTATCTATCTATCTATCTATCTATTATTAGAGATAGTACAAAGTGGGATGTGAGCAATTTGGCTGCATCTCTACTGGTTCCTATATGGGACACACCCCCTACAATAAAATATACCCCTGATCGATGTGTTGCATTTATCGATAGATCAAATAATTAACTAAAAGTAACTTAATGTCAGAAAAAAAATCAACTAATTCATATGGACATGAACAGATGGTTTGAGAACAGAAAATTATAAACATATGGCGTCATCTTACTAAATGTAACTCCTCTAGTAGGCAACGATCGTAATATGCTAAATAAACATAATTGGAGAAACCCTAAAAATGCATTATGCTATCGTTTATTTAAAAACCAATTTAAAGCCCAAGTAAAGTTGGCAGATCAAACTAGAAAACTAGGTAGGGATCAGTTTGGACGCTATAAAAATAACAATTAAATGTACTCACCACTCTCCTCATTCGGCGTTTGTTCTTCTTTCTCTTGCTAGGCATGTTTACTGTAGCCTAGAATATAGCCGACTGTATGAAAGAATACGTGTATTTGTTCGGTGAGGCGACGAGCGGATCCGTCGCCACTGTTGCAGTCAGATAACAGTAGTCAGAATGATAATATGGTTCTATTTAAAGGCGCGTTGATTTTTTTCATCTCTGTGTCTGCCTATAGGGGGAAGTCCACGCACCTACACATCAGTCTTCATGATCATCATGACATGAAGTGGGCAGACCCCACAGCTCTTTACAAGGTTGCATAACATTTTTGCAACTCCGATTCGACAGCTTAAAGTCACGTTTTTAACGTTTCTCGGTTACACTTTATTTTTAGGTGTCCTTGTTACAGTGTAATTATACATGTTTTTAAGTACATACATAACATTAGACATACGATTTTGATGTTGAATTCACTATTGTTTTATATATAATTTTTCTATAGTCTATATAGGCTAGTATTTAATCAAATTACATCAGAAGAAACTGTAATTAAAGTACAGAAAAAGAGTAATTCCTTACTTTACTTTTCATTGAAAAAGTAGTCAAATTACAGTAATTAATTACTCAGTAATACATTACACCCGTAGGCTAATTAGCATATAGCTACATAATTTATTATTATTATTATTATAGTAGTGTAATGTGTAAAGGACACTGTAAAATAGTGTTACCCGCTATTCCACTAAGATTGAAACCGGTTTTAAAAAATATAGGAAGTTCTGTGCTTTACTTGCATTATTTAGGTATATATCAATACTCCTCCACATTCCTACAATATATACAGCACGAATATAGTAATATATGCAACTGACAATTCGTTTTTTAATTGGGCCTATAAATACAAATACATGTGTAGGCTACTATAACCCATAAGTTTAGCAAACAAATGTGATTTCAATTCTGGTTTATCTACACATGAACATCTTTGATGGAGCCAATACACAGTTTCCAGTCTGGACTATACACACATTCCTGTTCTCTCTTCTTCCAGCCACCACACACTCACACACATTCATATACCCCTTGCAGAGAAAGCACGTGCCTGAAGAACTAGAGCTGAGCTGTGATAGGTTGAGTTACATAACTGGCAGACCTGGTAAAAGGAAAACAGAGCATCCATACATACTAACTGTATATGACAGATGTGGAAACCATACACATTTCATTTTATATACTGTGTTGTACAGTGGCGTAGGTTTGATTTTGAAATTGGTAGGGACGGGGACATCAATTTATCAATATATTTTAAGTTTTGATCAAAATATTGCTAGGGATATCAGTGTCACTGGATATTGGTAGGGACACGTCCCGAGCGTGTTGTAGATACTCAACTGTAAAGCGATAAACATTTTATGCCAACTGCAACCTAATTTTTCTGATAACGAACGAACGAACGCGGAAGCGCAGAGGATAGAGCAAAATAAAACACCAGTCACAAATTAGAAGTCTAAAATGTCAATTTTTAAAGAGAAATGTAGGAGCTTGGGTTTGTTGCCCAGCCCTGTTTGTTTGAACTGCGAGAGGCGTCAAAGCTTACGCTATTCCCACATCCTACGTCATATATCTTCACTTCAGAAGGCCTTTATTTATCCGTCCAGAGTCACGTGGATTACTCTTATCATGGATGGATGCACTTTTATGGACTTCGAAACAGAAACTTCCATTCAGTGCCATTGTAAAGCTTGGAAAAGCCAGATAATTTTTTAAAGGTGGGGTATGTGATTCTCTTTTTTGTCCATTTTTTCAAAATCACTTGAAATCCTATTCATAACCCACTTACAGCCACTGAGTTAGAAGCACTGAAATGAACATTAAGCAATTTAATCATCTGTGGAACTGGCAGGACTTGAAAAACTCCAGGCAATCATTTCCAAGACCACCTAGAATCATTGGAGAGTAACTTGCGCGAATCAGGGCCAGCGATGGAGGAAAGAAGGTAGGACCATTTGAGTTGTGTATTTTCTAAATCTACCGGCCGTTTTGCAAATGCCATACCTCACCTTTAATATAACTTCGATTGTATTCGTCTGAAAAAAGAAGGTCATATACACCTTGGATGAATTGAGGGCGAGTAAATCATGGGGTAATTTTCATTTTTGGGTGAACTATCCCTTTAAACTGTGTAGATGACCAACATGTTAATTTGAAAATAAAGACAGCCTGGTTTAGTGAGTGAAAATGGAAATTTTGTCTTGAAACTTTGTTGGAATCAGCAGATTGTTTTCATAAGTACAGCTGGGAACTGAATGCCATTACTTGGGGCTTTATAGATCAAGACAGATATGGATTCAGTCAAAGGTTAAAGACTTTACATACTTTACATTTGGACCATGAGTGACAAATTATTTTTTGTTATATCAGTTTCAATTAAACATTGAAACAGGATTTTAAAGTAAGATGGTTTATTTAAAGAAGACTTTTTCTTCTCTCTTAACACCCACTTTTTAAAACAAAAATGTGCAATATCAAATCTAAAAAAAGGAAATAGCAAAGAGAATGTTAACAAAATCACTTCTAAAATGATTAGCAAATAATAGAATTTTGCTTTCAAAATCATCACTTATATGAAAGAACAATTTTATTTCTCAACAATGAATTCAAATGCTCATCAAAAGATATTTAGAGCTGTATTTAGGGCATGTTCTCATTTAAAGGAATGAAGTATACCATTCAAAATCATATCAGTTTTTCTTTTATCTTTTGTGTTCATCTGTACCACTTACAGTATTGCCTTGCATGGTCATTTAGACATTTTTAAACAGGTAATTTGTTATGGAAACCTGGTCTTCAAAGCAAGCTTCTGCAAGAAGTGGCAGGAGTATGACAAGGTTACAGTCATCCTTGAAGCCTTCGACCCCTGAAGAGAGACATGGGTCATTTTACATGGGTTACCCCCTGAAGCCCCGTTCACACTACACGCGACTTTGTCGCTGCAAGTCGCCAATCGCTGGCGATGAGGTCGCTAGTGGGCGTTCCCATCACTAGTCGCTAGCGGGACTTCCAAAAGACAGCGAATCAGCTTTGAAACCCTTGAGGCATGTTTCCACTAGTGCTTCTGAACTCCATAAAGGGGGCGAGGAAGCCCATGATGGCACTGTATTTCCAAGGCTTAGCATGATCAGCTGCTGAGCCACTTTTTTTGTTTTTGTTTTTATTTATTTCCCTCCTGTATATATCACGGAGGTTTTTCCATTTTTTTTTGCATTCTTCAACTACAAAAAAACAAACAAACAAACACATATATATGTATGAGCACACAAATGTGACACAAATTACTTTTATGAAAATGTATAACAAAGTATGATCAGATGCAATGAGTAATCATAGTATGGGCCTATTTTATTCTGTGATATGTTGCAATAGAATATTAATATCTGTGTACAGATACAAGATATACTGAATATTTCATAGAATACATATAATATTAATATGTGTCCATCAGTATACAGTACTTTTGTAACAGGTTGAACTGTACAGTAATAGGTTATTTATATCTAGTATACATTGATTTCAATAACATTATGGAGTATATAAACATGTAAATGGGGAGTGTAAATAGCACTAAAATATTAGAAAGGCCACTATAGTACGTTAACTTAGGTTTTGTTTACTGTCTCTGTCAAAAAAAATAGTTAATTGTACAGACTATTCAATCATTTGAACCTACTTGGAATCCCCACGATCGCCGAAACTGCTTTCCACGCATCATTCTTTTTATTTATGTCCCTGTATGTTGGCAGAGACATATCAAACAAAATTGGAAAATTGCTAACCGCAAGGATCAATTTCTCATCCATCTTTAACTACCGTGCACTAGGGCCCAGGGGCTGAGGAGAAGGATCACGCTCCACTCCTATTGGTTGTCGCTCGCGAAAATCGCTCTTCATTTGCATAAAGTTAAAAATTTCTCAACTTTTGTCGCTTGTCTCTTGTCGCTTGACACGCCCCATCTAGTCGCCAACGGTCGCTGTCGCGCGTGTCGCCGGAAGTCGCCCGCTCACCATTGAAATGAATGGTGTCGCGTCGCTTGCAGCGATAAAGTCGCGTGTAGTGTGAACGGGGCTTGAGGATTGAAAAAAAGTTTGTTTAAACTTGCAGTCTTTGGGTTAAACAAAAAAGTATGCATTTATTTTAAGGTGAGTTTAAGTTGTAAGCATTACTCTTAATTTTCCAGGATGTTCTTAAAACATGAACAAATAAAAAAATACTGAGTTCTGAGCTGTATTTACTTTATATTTACAGTTATGAGCTACAGTATATCTACTTTTCATTAACATAACTCCTAAAAATAATTGTTCTTTATTGGCATCTATGGTTCCAAGAATAACTTTCAACATCCATGTAACCTTTCTTTAAAAATAATAAAAAAAGCTTCTTTAGATTATTAAAAAGTTCTTAACACATACCAGAGAAAAGCACCCTTTGGAAACTTTTTTAGGTGCCTGTTCCACTAAATGTCTTTTTCTGTCTGTGCACCTGTCACCAAACCAAAAGAAAATCTGAGGAATAAAAGCCAAGAATTCCATGAGTTTGCATACAAGTGATCTGTTTAGGGCTGGGTATCAATTCAGATGTTCCAATTTGATTCGATTTCGACTAGCAAGCTCTCAATTTGATTTCGATTCCCGATTCGACTCAATGAATATAGATTTAATACAAATCCTATATTTATAAAAAAAAAGAACAGTGAACATAAGTTTACTAGTGGTTAATTCATAAAAAGAAATTAAGAGCCATAAACCATATATTAAACTCGTTTTATTTTAGGTACACTTGGGTACATTAAAACAGAAACCAACTCTATATTTCAAATGCATACAATGAATAGACAGGATTTTCGCATGCCTTGCTCAAACAGGATCAGGTTATTTTAGGTTTAAGAGAAAACACACATAAAATCTCACAGCATTAGCTGTAACATGGAAGCTGCAAGCCTATGAACAGTGTAGGAAAGCTAATACTGGCTTTTGGGTGATAGATAAATAAATATAGGGGGGGGGGGAGACGATTAGTGGCCTTTGAGAATTGATTTTAAATCGACCACATTTTAAAAAACTATTAATCGAAAGATAGATTTTTTATGCCCAGCCCTAGATCTGATACAGGGATTTAAAGCCTTCTGCTGATCAGAGCAGACACTCACCCATCTCATGTCTCTTTCTGTGAGGTCAATTCGTTTTCTTCAGCCCTTCTTTCAAGATAGTGTCTCTATATTTCTCAGTTTGATAGTAATCAGAGTCAATGGCCCCTGGTGAGTCGTTTAAGGTGAGGAACACGTCTCCATTAGACTCTGTCACTGTGTGGATTCTTTGTTTAATGCCTTTAGAGCACCAAGTTGGTTTCAGAGGCTTCACAGAAGGGTCCACTGCCTGATAGAGACCCTCACCCTCATCTAATGTAATTTTATACTTATGCCATGGGCACACTATGCATGGCCGTCCATCAAAGTCCTTCAGTGGCAAAAGAGAAAATTTAAAGTTGAAGCAGATTTGTGGCATACAGATATAAATAAGAGGATAAATTGCCTGATGAAAGGCTTCACAACAACCCACCTCTATATCTCCTTCCTGAAGTGGACCTCCAGTGTCTGCAACAAAATAAAAGCATAATGGAAAGCATAAAAGCAGTGTAATGTAAAATGATGTCTGATAATGTCAAATATTAATGAGGGCGGAAGGATGCGCATGGCCTTCAATCTGTGTAAATTCTGAGTAAATATAAGAATTAAGCATGCCAGTAAACACGTAATCAAAGAAGAGATGTCATAGCAAGAAGGAGGGACGTTATTCTGATTAAAGTTTACAAGGACACTTTTTATTTTATTTTATTTTTTATGCTCTCCACCGATAAATCATTTATAAGAAATATAATCCCTAACAAACAATAATTATCAAATTTGATTTCATGGTAGCATGCAGAAACTTACGGTAGCAACGAGCATCAATGGCATAGAAGTTCCCCTGGTGGTACATCACTAGAACATCTCTTCCACCAACTGACTTCAGCACCCGTCTGGTTTGAATTATGTTTTCTTTCTTCCCTATAAAAAAAGGTCTGGATGCAGCCGCCACCGCTTCATCAGAGCTCATGTTTCCCCCACACACTTTTTCTGCACTCTTCGACACACCGTCTGAACTGTACAATAATAATACAATAAGATAAATAAATAAAAAACACACGATAGTGCTATGAGATGAACAATCTTAAATTACAATCTCTATTCAAGTGAAATAAAATGAGTAATGTCAAAACTGTCATTTTGGGGAACTAGTAGCCTACCAAAAAGTACCGAGAATGGCCATATCAAGATTATTTCTCTGGTGTCAAAGTATTATGGGGATATGCAAACAAAGCCACAACTCATCATACATCAGGATTTTTATATATATTCTTTATTCATTGGTTTGCTTTGCACTCGTGTGTGTGCATTGACACGAGATGCCCAGCTGGTTAAAAGTTGTAATTACGATTTCTAATAGGTCGTATAAGTTTTTTTTATTGCATGAACAACAATTACAGAACATGAACAAAAAAATATAAAAATAAAAATACAAAAAGTAGATTAAAAAAATAACTAACTAAAAAAAAAAAAAAATGCCAGGGTTAAAGGTACACAAATACACAATAAACAATGAAAACAAAACTAAATGGACCAAACACACAATAAAAGGCTTTGACATTTCACAAAATCTGAAAAGTATTCAACAAATACATGGTTTTAACAGCTTTTTTGTTTGTACTGTCCTTAATGGAAACCATATAATTCTCTAATTCTTTCAATAGCACCGAAAAAAAAGGTTTCTGATTAGTAAATTCACACCGATGAATATGAAACTTAACTAAAATAAACAAAAGATTAATAATATAGGCTTCCTTTTCCATACTCTTTTCATATCGTAAAAAACCAAATATACCATGTTCGTAAAGAAAATTGCATCCCAATTTGTTATTTATACATTTAGAAACTTCCCACCACAACCTTTTGGTGTATTGACAGTGCCAAAAAAATGTGAGGTACAGTTTATGGTTGCAAAAAACAAAATGAACAATTAACATCTATGTCTTTGTTAAATTTGGATAGAAAATGTTTAGCAGGGTAAAATTTATGAAGTCTCTTAAATGAAATTGCCTTGACCTTATTTGTAATAATATATTTATTAGGTAACAACCAGACCTTATTCCAATTAATATTTCCAATAAACCTTGACCAATAGGAAATGACATATGGTTTACTGGCTAGCTCTTTTTGAAAAAGGGAACTTATTATTTTTGCTTGTCGAAAAACAAACGGTCGTATAAGTTAATACTTACGTCATTGGTGCGAATGACGTTTACTCTCTCCAGCGGGCCGATTATTTACATTTTATGAGATCCTGTGGTAGTTTTAATATCAGTAAACTCTCCTTAACTTTGTCAAATGTGAAAAATCCGTCATATGCAGATAGCCAGATAGATCACACATATTGTGCATAACTGTTTAAGCATCCAGAATAAGCGATTTAGTAACTATAAAATAAGCGATTTAGTAACTATTTACAATTTATATGTAAGAGGAACCCACGAAACGAAACAGTGTGGAACATTTCCGGTAATATCCAGCTTAGCGTTTCAAAATAAGAGTTTAGACCGCATATGATAATTATTATTATTATTTATTTTTATTTTTTTACTGAAACGGAGAACTTATATAGTCATTTAAATTATTTATGTAGAAATTATGAGCGACATAATAGATGGTGCTGTAATTTTAACACATTTTGCCTTCACCAGTTTTTTTCAAAGTACAAACTGGCTGTAGGCTATAGTCTCCATATGAGATCATAAATGCTGCATAAAGATAGGCATAAACCATTTTAAATTGAGCTTGTCACACCACAGGACATGTAATCTATATCCCTGGTATTTCATGTCAACTGCCCATATGTATAAATAAATAAGTAAAAGCCAAAAACACAGAACAATATTAGTGTAAGACCTTAAGGTGGTGCTGTTGATACGCATTTAAATGCAACCTAGTTGGAGAAGTGACTATCTGTTATGTTCTGTGAAGTTCAACGATATTGAAGTTTACAAAGCTTATTTCTGTCCAATTATAGTGTATTATGTTTTCTGAGAAATCCAATTTTATTTATTTTAACAGGCCGACTGTAAGAATAAAATTTGAATTCTAAGACAACTGTCTTTTGATGGCACATAAAATAAACAATAAATACGCCAATAAATGCAACACATGCAGGCTCGAAATATAGCATATAGGCCTAATGGCTTGCAAAGGCCTAGCACATAGGGAGGAGGGAATGAATGGAATAGATAGTTTGGGTAAATTTTTTTAATTTAGTTAAAATTTTAACCAATAGATTTCAGTCAGATAAAAGCTTAGACTAATGTAAAAAAAAAGAGAGTAACTCAGAGTGACTTTTTCTAGTATGAATTTCCAACACAGTCCAAAACAGATGTTTACTTAATTGGTAATGAATGACCAGTTGCAGTCAGCACTCAAGCTTTCGGAAATGATAAATGTACAAGGGTTTAATAAAATGGTAATTTATTGAGAGTAAGTTATGGTGGCAATATCGTCTGCCATGCATGTTTTCCAAGAAATCATGGGATACATCTGCTCTAATCATCCAAAAAACAAAAACAGTCTTCTTCAAATAGCAGAAAGCATAATTTTAAAATGCATTTCATCATTTGACCTGATGCGTTTGGGTATAAACATTTAAAATTGCTTTTGATGTCCCTCCTCCATGCACCCTTCCATTGCCTGACTGAGAATACATTAACCCAGATTTTTCCAAAGGCCAAATGTGGCTTTTAACAGCTACAGCTTCATGGGAATGAAAAGCAGGATGTTTTTATTTACATCAGAGAGCAGCAAAAGTGGTGAATAAGTTTGCACCCATTCCCTGAAACTGATTATCTATAAAAAATAGAAAAGTAAAGTAGGCTACAGGTACAAATTACAATATTACATTGTAGACCTCCTATTCTTTTCCATTGAACTGTAGGCCTATTGCTCCACATAACCATTATACAAGTACAGTAATTTAGGATCTGTGTAAAATTAGAATCTGTGGAATACTTAATGGCACAGGCAAACTTGAATAGCAATTAAAAACATAAACGAGGGTGCATTTGTAAATTTAACTGCGTTGCTAATTAATGCTTTTGGTTCATGTGGAACTGTGAGCTTGATATAGCCAATAACAAATGGCAAAGGGGCCGGAATCAACACACACAGTACACATGGCTTGGCAGTTGTAACTTCACACGCTGCTGTGCAGCCCATCAGTGTTACTAAATGGCTTTCCTATTAAGGGAGCCAAACCGTACATTCATTCTCAAGATGCTACAGTAGGAGGTGTTATGAAATAGCCTATTAGTTTTAGTCCTAAAAAAATAAAATAAATACTATGACTAATAAAAGGTACTTAAAGTAAATCTGTTAAATATGCATTCATTTGCTTAACATGTTACTATAACACGGAATAGTGGTGTAATTTATGCTCATTTTGACACATTTAATCACAACACTTGCTTATGCAAGACTGTATGATATTTAAACTCATGGTACAATAGGTGACAGTTCTCTCTCATTATCTGTATATTTTGAAGCCTAATAAGTGAGGCACAGGATGAGACATTTTTGTGCTGTATTAAATAGCAGCTTAACCTGATTTCCTGATGTGGCTATGTAGGTCTCTCTCTTTTCTTCTTTTTTTATCCAGGTTACACAGACATGGTTCTCAGCAAGAGGTAAGCAGCTATTGCTGGGCCACAGGGCTAATATATATATATATAAGTATGTGTACACACACACACACACACACACACACACACACACACACACACACACACACACACACACACATTATTATGGCATTTAAAAGTCCCCAATGAAAAAATGAAGGTTCTCCACACCAAGAGATGCAAAGGGGTTAATGCAGAGCGGTGAGTTTAGTTTGTCCAGCCTCTGGAGAGTCTGCGAGAAAAGTCCCGTCGGTCTGACTAAAGGTTACAAATACTCGGAGAGAGCAGGAGAAAAGCCAAACACACACTTGACTGTCTATGAAGAAGAAACGGCTCGGTAAGTGTCATATGACGTTGACTTTCATTCAAAAAAACATTGCGTTTCAAAAGATAGACACGGGAGAAGGACGACGACGACGACACGTAGCTGCTTGGATGGCAAGATGCCCTTATTCACCGTGCTGGTAGAGTTCGTATGGATACAAGTTTATCAAGTTTCACAGCTAAAAAGTTCAAGCTTTCAGTGAAAGAAAATAAGAGGTAACGTTAGCGGTTTATTCAGTCCAGTTAACGTTATGTCTAAAAGATAACGTTTGTTCAGTTTGCTATGATAGCGGTAGTGCTAATGTTAGCTGAAACACCTGTCAAAACTTAAGGGGGTCGCACACCGGACGAGTAGCGGAGCGCCGCGTCGCGTCCCGTCTAGGACAACTCGAGGTATCGCACACCGGACGCGCACTTTCTCAGTGTATATGGCCAGCAATATTGCCAAAAAATAATTTAAATTTAATATAAAACTATGTAAATGGCGCGGCAGGGTTTTGAACACGGTCCTGAGCCGTTGCTGGGCTCCGCGGACAGACGCCGAATGGCGCCGCCGGGGAATAATGTGTTCGAATTTTAAAGATGTGGCGCTGCGCGACGCGACGCGGCGCTGAGCTTCCCGTCCGGTGTGCGACCCCCTAGGCTATTCGCTTTAGTGATTGTAACGTTAAGTGTAAACCTACATCGTTTCATCAATAAACCTCGGGTTGTTGTTCAGTCAAATCCCAGACTTCAGCGTAAGAGCCCCTTCCAACAACATTAACGTTAACTTACCATGGTTAGGCCTAGTAATTTAGTTAGCCTATTCCGCAAAAATAGGCCACCTTATTTAGGCTACTAACTATAAATCACAATTTAGTGTGTTCTTCAGACAGTAGTCAGAATACAGTTTTGTTGTTTATTTATTTAGATGACATTAGAATTGCAGATATTGTGCAAATATGCCATAGTAGCCTACGTCATGATTGCTTTATTATAAAAATAATATTATAATTATATAATTTTTTGTTAAAAAACTGGTGTGTGTGATATTCAGGCATGGGCCATGAACACGGAGACACACCTCTTACCTTGCACGTTGCTCATTTTCTTTTTACTAGAGTAGAGGAGAAAGGGAGAGCTTGTCACACACACACACACACACACACACACACACACACACACACACACACACACACACACACACACACACACACACACACACGTGTGACGTCACACATAATTCACAGCTTGTGGTCATATAAAGATGCATTCCCAAAGCGCTACAGCGCAGCACTTTTGAAAGGGAACGAGTATAGACTTGCTAAACCTTTTTGCATGATATTTCCATTTTTTGTATTGCATACATATTTGTGTAAACCCCATTTATTATTGTATTGTGTATGCTATATCGGCGTAAGCCATTGCGTTTTCTAGATATTGGTATCACTAAATGGTCATTGAAAACCCATATTGCTTGACCTACAAACAAATAAAACAAAAAAAAGACAGCAAGTCATTTCAGCTAAGTTGTTTCTTTGGTTGTATTATTTCTCCCTGATGTCACAGAAATTAAAGATGCACAATATTTGCATGCTTTCATAAAGAAATATAGCTCTTTCTCAGTTAATAAGGTGAAGATACATCTCTTCACCCGGCTACAAGATTGTTCCAGCATTTTATGGATTGTGCTGGCAGCTATCATAAACTGTAAAGAGTTGAAAGTGATTGTAGCAGATGTAAGAAGGTTACAGCTCAGTGTTGCATTGACACTAATATTTGGTCTCACCACTTGTTTTGGTTGGCACATGTGAAATTATTTTACGTGAACTATTTTTGTGTTATGTGCCTTGATTCAAAACATTTCAAAATGGATATATTATACTATAGTGCTGGCAGAGGAACAGTGCATTGTGCCATCCTTACACAGGCTGAGGGATAAAATCATTCTCATGAAAGTCAAGTGTGAGAGTTATTTGCATGTAGAGTGTGTGGTCAGCGATTTCCCCCTCATCTCTCAGTGGGTCTATCAAGATTGCTGGTCTCATGACACTGTTGTTATCCTCCGATGCAGTCTGACCTTGTTGCTGTTTGTTCCTGCAGTGTTTGGAGGTTTCTCTGGACAACAAGACCTTGGCGAACAAAAGTTGCTGCTTTGAACTACAGAAGGTGTGAGGAAGAACAGGCCTGGAGATAAGCAAACAGCGGTTACTAGGAGAAGGTGAATGTCTTTTGTCAGATAGAGTGCCATCAGCTGACTGAGACACTGAAAAATTGGTTATCTCCGGCTTCCACGTATTGTCTGATGCGGTCAGTGACGGAGCCCTGTTCACCATATGATTTCGATCAAGCCTTTTTGCCATCTTTACAATATTTGCACTCAATAATCACAGCCAGGGTTTAGTATTATTGTAGATCCTGTTGGCTTCTACCAGAACGACATAAAAGGGTGAAATGCTAAAAATCAAGCAGGAATAAGTTTGTGCTTCTCTTTTAATTTGACTAAACCCCTCATCTGAGCTGCCAAGACAACTAGAGCAAGGGATCTCCTTTAAGACTCTCTCAGAGCTAACAAGACAGGCGTGGGGAGGGAGTAAAAAGAAAAATAGGAGAGGGAGGGTGGGTGGAGAGCCAGAGAGAACTGGCGCTCAAGCGTGAGTGAGAGAGCAGGCAGAACGCTGCGAGCGAGGGTCTCCTGTAACCATTGGCACTTTGATACATTTCAAAGCCTTACTTTCTCCACTGAAGAATCAGACCTAATGCGGTTAGCTTCTGAGACTCGTACTCATGACGGCAGCCAAATGAATGGGCTTTTTTTTTTGAGGACTGATACTTGTCAGAGGCGGCTGTAGTTAAGGATGGATTTTTGAGAGACCTGCTGGGTAAGAGGGATCCTAACAGTGACTTTAGGACAACAGCCCACAAAGTCAAAAAAGGAGAGGAAAATTCACAATGGATAGATTTCCTTGGATTTGTTGGCAGTGCTGATCTGTTTTTCACTTTGTTGATGTATTTGGGTCTCTAAGATTCTGCCTTAAGTGGTAAGGAGTTCAGGTATACCTCAGCTCCACGCTGGACCACACAAACTATCTGGAGGAGGTCTGGAGAGCATGGGGAAATCAAACAGCAAGCTCAAACCAGAGGTGGTGGAGGACCTGACCAGGAAGACATACTGTAAGTACTTTCTTATTACAGTCTTCTTTCTCCCTATAGTGATGCCTTTAAAGAATCAATTTGGGTTCCCCAAATAACCTTTCTTGGAACTTTTTTTTTAGTGTGAAGAAATTTGAATAATCTGAAAAACCTTGCTCCACTATAAAGAACCTTTTGTGGAATGGAAAGGTTCCGTGGATGTTTAAAGGTGCCGAAGGTGATTCTCTGCAGAAACAATTTTTGTTAAGCTGGTTGAAAGTCTCCTCATATTCTGATAGCAATCACTCTGTTAAGCAGTCTAAAATTATTTTTATAAATATGTCGTCTGTGGAAGGCGTAGGACCATATAATGTTCATTCAATCGTATCGTTAGGTCCGAATGGTCCAGTAGCATGTGTTCCCTTTCGGTCATTGTGTGTTTGCATACCCCTACGCAGGCTGTTCACGCAGTCATAATAAGTCATAATGTTCATGTACGCTGTGCAGACAGAGCGAGAATGGCAGGCAAGCAGCAACCACATCCAGACTCTCATTGTGGAACCCCTGGCATGCAAGAAATATTAATATACACTGATAAGTTTTGCTAGCTAAACAAACCGAAAACTTGCTTCATCTAATGAAGTTTTTAATAAGTTGTTCACGTTTGGTATTGTACTGTTACTCACTGTACTGTAAAGTTTTCTCACTGGTGAATGACACATGATGTATTGCAGTAACGTCTCCAGTCTTCTGGGCTGTGCTCGTTCATCTTTAAGGTTCTTCATGGAACCATAGACGCCAATAAAAACCTCTATTTAAATTTTTTTTTTTTAAATGTGTATGTAAAGCAAAAAAGCTGTTTCATACCTATTTGCATGTTGTTTATTAGTGTTCTTTTTTTCTTCATTGTTACTGTGATCTTAATTTTTTCAGCTTCTGAGTGAAAAGGCCATATTGGCTATATTAAAAGTGATTTGTATTTATCTGTTATCCACTTGGGTCCAGCACATGCACTAATTAATAGTGGAGAAAAATGATCTAAGTTGTTTGATAACAACATTGTTAAACTGCAAACAAGATCCTGCGGCTGATACCACATATGTTTTGTCACAAGAAAATCACAATTCTCGTGACATTACAAATTGTGATTAGCAGATGCCTGGAAGTGGGCCAAATCAGCATGTTTTAAAAGTCCCCCAATTGGGACTCATTCAAGCTTTATAAATATGCAAATTGGTCGGTCTTGAGATATGCAATCAGGCTGGTGGTTTCCCAGAGAGATATCTGAAAGCTTGCTCTCTGCCAGTGAAGCAAATTGTGTTTCCATGGATGCATAGGCTATATATGTAAACAGATTGAGCTAGGTCTTGATTCTATAACTATGTACTGAAATGTGAAATGACATCAGTATGGACTAATACTAAGGACACAATTCACTGTAGGCATTGCATGCATTTGTTTAACTGAGATTCTTTATTAGTTTGCGGTCTTTTTTTTTGTGGAAATCAATTGTTATTCATCACATTTCTACAGAGGCCGAGAGAGCTCAACACTGCAACTACAGAAAACGCATGCAAATATATATATATATATATATATATATATAAAAAACACCAGCAAATTAAGACAACATCTTAATTTGTTTGACAACACCTGCGCTGCAAATACTCACAACATACATATAATCAGGATGTTCAAATAATGAAGATTATTTTACAATTTATTTATTATTTACAAACTGATGATTTTACGAATGTGCTGGTGTTTTTTCTATGTGCATATGTTTTCTTCAGTGGCAGCGCGTTGAGCTCTCTCGGTCACAGTACATTTATCTTAATTGCTATGTGCTGGCATAAAAACCATATCAACCAAATCATACCTTAGCAACTGTTGCCATCCAGAATATTATGAAATAAGTTTTTCTATGGAGGCTCTCTTTTGCTCTTTGCAAGTCTATGGAAGTCCTGCGTGTTTAGATTTGTTTTACATGTTTTTTTTATTATAGTGACTCATTGTTTTCTTCAGTTGATTGTTAGAAGTTTTTGCCTCAGTTTCTTGCAGAGTTTAGCTCTAACCCTGAACAAGCTAATGAAGGTCTTCAGGATTACTAGAAAGTTACAGGCAGGTGAGTTTGATCAAGGATACACGGCAATGATGTAGCCTACTAAAAACGGAACATATTTTTATTTGAGCTTTTCGCAAACAGACGACAACGTTGTCAAAACGATCCCTGACTAAAAATGCTGTGTTATGCTGCCAGACCAGTAGTTGGCGCTGTCACTTTGTAAAGAAAAACTACACTGAACATGTAATACGCATGTGCATGACGTAACCGTATTTACAAGTTCCCGTCTTTGTAGTTTCCACAGAGATGATGTTATCGAATGTTATTTTTTTTTTTTTTAAACGTGCATTTTGAAACCTGTTTTTAGCCCCCCAAAACGCGGTTGTATCTAAATGAATCATAAAATAGTTGAAAACGCTGTTGTGTAATAGCCCCTAAATTATAAGGGTTAATTTGTCGTATGATAGCACCTCTCCCTCAGCTATGTAAGGAAAGCTGCGACAGTTGAGCGCACAAAGTGTTTAACATTCCATACTTGGTTATTTTCGGGCAATGTCTTTCAGTTATTTGAAGTGTAATTTTTCTTTTTGGAATTTTCATTGTGAACACATTACTCCCACTATTTTTACTACAAAAAGAGTAGTGCAAAAAATATGCAAATTTGGACATACCAGTGTAACAGGTGCACACCGGTGTAAGCATCAATAGAAAGTTCGCATGTTAATCAGTATTTACATAGATTTACAGCAAAATGAATATGTAACGTTCTAAAACTCAATTTATCTTTACTGACTCTAAAAACTCCTGGGTTGTTTCAAACCCATGATTGGGTCAAATATGGACAAAACCAACAGTTGGGTTTGTCCCTATTTGACCCAAACATGGGTTGAAACAACCCATAATTTTTTAGTGTGTAAGAACATATAGCAAATACCTCACCTGACCATTCATTTATTAAAGGTGATTTAGGAAGTCCGATAAACAGATCTAGTTTCATCAAATTTATAAAAAGAAGCCAAGACAGTGTTAGTAAATACTGTCTGTATTAATAAGCCTTAATGCGGTAAAGTAGGCAGTGCGGGTTTGAAGTCATGCAGATAAAGAATGGGAAGTAACAGCCAATGGCTTCCTAATGATGGTGTTTGCTGTGCATTGGGCTCAGTGGTGGGTGCTACATGGAAAGGCGCTGGGCAGGAAATTACAGCATGCAGGGAATTGTGCCTCCGTGCAGGGTTGAACTTCATGCCCCTCGTTTTCTTTCTTTCTTTCTTTCTTTCTTGTCATGCTCTGTCCCATTTCTTGTCATGCTCTGTCCCATTTAATTGCCTCTCTGTGAGCATGGAATGGAATACTGTAATTAAGGCCTTATCAGCTCTGCTTTGCAATGAAGGACATTGCATTTCTCCTTCTATCCATGTATCCCTCTTACCTACCCCTCTCTCTCCTTAGCAGTCCCTTATCTTTTGCCTCTTTTTTTTCTTCCCATCCCCATTTGTAACCTTTATCTTTTTCTTCTCCCTTTGTTCCTCCACGTCTTTCAATTTGTTATGTGCTCAGCTTGAAATTACTTTTTCTTAGTAATTTCTTAGTTTTCTTTTCTTATTGCCTTAGCTCTATTGTCTGTGACTACTGTAAGAAGGTGAAGTAAAGCTTGAGAATGGAACATTCAGGCTTTAAATACACTTGTTTTTGCTGCATAGGATGACCAGGAAAGAATGATGTTGATCAAAATTTATCTAAAAAATATATCAAAAAGTACAGTAATATTGCAAATTATGATTACAAATTAAAATAACTGTTTTCTATTTTAAAATATTGTATGCTATGCAGCCAAGTCTATTACTTAAAGCAGCTGAGGGCTTCTGGACGGTGCTTGTGCTTGTTGTTTTTTTGGAAATAGGTTCATTTTCCAACTCCCCTAGAGTTAAGCAGTTGAGTTTTACCGTTTTTGGCAAAAAACGTTTTTTCTTTCTCCTTTAGAAAGTCCAACTTTTCCCTTTGCTTCTTCCTTTTGAATTGTTGACAGTACTCCAATACATGATGCTTAGCACACCACACACATAATGGAATCACTTTAGAAATTTTTGGTGGCAACTCTGTCCTCATATTCTTAGAAGTTTCCCCAGATTCCACTGATGCAATGTTAGTGGCAAAGATGTTTCCTTTAACTCTGCCTTCTGGACATAGCCTTGGTCGATTAACTGGTCTCGTGATTGGCAAATCGCTAATATCACCAAAAAAGGGATCCATTGGGATGCCAACCTGTCTTTCAATAAAATCCACAAGATCTTTGAACAGAGCTCAGTTTCCAGAATGTTAAGTGCACCTCCACCGCCTAATATTTTAAGAATATAATTTATTTTTATATTCTCAAGAAACATTGCTTATTACTATAAATGTTAAAATCAGTTGTGCTGCTTAATATTTTTCTGGAAAGCGTGATACTTTTTACAGGATTCTTTGATGGATGGAAAGTTCAATGAATGGCATTTATTTGCATTTATTACATATTTATTAAATTTATTAAAGAATAATAAAAAAAATATTTTGTAACATAAATGTCTTCACTGTCACTTTTGATCGATTTAATGCATCCTTCATGAATAAAAGTATACATTTTTCTCTTTTTTTAATCTTACCACAAATATTTGAATGGTATCATTGTTAATGTTTCCACAAAAATTGTAATCAGCAAAAACTGTTTTCAACATTGATAATAATAATAAATGTTTTTAGAGTAGCAAATCAGCATATTATAATGATTTCCGAAGGATCATGAGACATTGAAGACTGGAGTAATGATGAAAATTCACCTTTGCCGTCACATGAATAAATGATATTTTTGGTCAAATAAATGTAACCTTGGTGAGGATAAGAGCTTTATTTTTTCACAAAGCTCTGAATATTGGAACACTAAACATAAATTGGTTTATCTCTATTTAACTTGGGGAGTCTTTAGTCTTTGTAGTCGCAGTCTGAATGTCATTTTAACTAAGAAACCAATAAGCTGCTTTATATTGATTCAACATGATTTATCCATGTAAATCTGGTCTTAATAATAATATTGTATGTAAAACGTGTTAAAGAAGCTGAAATCATTAGTTCCATACACTTTGTCCTTTTTTTCCTTTTTTTTTTTTTACACAAATTTAACAGCTGGCCCAGCTCTCTCTCTCTTCATTGCCATCCCAGATGTAACCGACTGATTAAATCTACAGTTTCAGCCGCTTCACGTCTGTATTTTGCATATGTTTATGGCAATTAAACAGCTTAATATGGCAACAGCTTAACTTGTTTTACAGCTGTGGAGGCTTGCTGCTGCAAGTGTTTATTTCTCATGAGTGGGCTACATGATTGAGTTTTTTTCTTTTTTGCGTGCGGCGAAGAGCAAAGGGAAACGTGCATGAATACAGACTAGATTTTAATGTAGGCAGAAGAATTTTCAATCTGCCAGGAAGAACTTGATTTATCAGCTCACTGGTCGCCTATTCAGTGTTGTAAAAACAGATTTTCCATGGAATTTAACTACAAATATGAGGCATATCTCTTCTGTCGGGTTATGTAACATTGGTTGATGGCATTTTCATAGCAATCATTAGATTATTTAATGGAAGACATATCTCTTGGTATTGATAGAATGTAAGCTATTGTAGCTCTATGGAGAATTGTAGCTTCAAAAAACTTGGCCATTAAAGACCTAAATGATTTAATGAAGCAAATTTAAACTAAGGCCTAGGCTATATCACAGCCAGTTCGTTGCCAGCTCACATCTCACTGAAGTATTAGTCTCCAGTAGCGCTTTCTTTGGAGAGATCCTTAAGCGCTTAGCGCAATAGCCCCATTAAAGTTTTGCCCTTTCAGTTAGGAGATTTGCATACAATTGACATTTTAGTTTCCCTTCAGAGTTTTAGTGGCTATATAGTTCAAATGAAAAATGAGTGTGTGAACTCTTAAAGGACTAATTTACCAGAATGAACCAAATGAACATTCTATCATCATTTGCTCACTCTCATACCCTCATATGACCTCATATTCCTTCTTTTGTTGAACTCACTATATGTGTGAACTTTTGTTCTTTTGTTTAATCATACACGGGTCACTCTGGAGTTCTCAAGCTTAAAAAAACAAAACAAACACAAAAGGACCTTAAATCTACCCTAAAAGTATAAATTAGTTGTTTCCTATATTCTATGGGGTGTGTTCATACTTGGCAGGTTTGGTTTGATTAAAACACACTCTGGTTCAATTGCATTTCAGTAGGCTATGTGTTAACGCTTCTATCTGGTGTGCACCAAACAAGCAGACCGAGACCCATATTTTCAGGGGTTCTCAGTCCATTTTCAAATGTTCTCTGGTGCAGTTTGACTGAAATATGAACACAGCATGAACCAAATACATCTAAATGACAAAAACAGGATGTGATGTCACAAGATACAGCCCTAAAAAAGACAGAATGCTCAAGGATCTTCTCATCATTACAGGCGTGAGAAGCGTGTTTCCTTGCAGTAGATCTTCATTTGTGTGTGTAACAGAGGAATTACTGGTGCAGTTTAGAGAAATACCACCTTATATGTACAAACATATAACAAGTGTATTTTGCACACAGCAATGTTTTGGCTGTTCAGTAAGTTACAGTTACAGTCGTCAAATACACATCATAAAATCTGTCCAATTAGGTTGTGACATTATCTTTGATCCCCCCTTTTTTGTGTGTCGAACTACGAAGTGTGAGCGAACATACCCTAGGTGTCCTGAAGTCACAAGATTTGTGATTGAGATTTTTTTAACTGCATTAAACTCTTCTTTAAAAAAAAATGGATTAAAAATAATACTTTCTTTTTAAACTTTAAAAAAATTGTTTTACAATAATTTTGGAACTGGACAGCCCTCCTTCCTCATTCTGTCTTTCCTCATTCGCTTTTATTATATTGAGTGGTCATTTAAATCAATAAATCAATAAATCACACTGGGTTGCAAAGTATTTTCATTCTCCGTCACGCTTTTCTAAATCTTTTTTTCAAAGCTTGTGTACCCCCATTAGAACAATCCGCTTCAACAATGATTTCCTGTGAATTTGCAAGGAGGCTCATCACAACATCGGAAAATATCTTGCCACTATGTGGTTTCCAAGCGATTAGTGGTCTTAGCACAAAGAGAGTTTGGCTGCAGAAACAGAAAAGTCATTCATAAAATGTGTTTGAGTGGTTTTGGTATAAAACAAGAATCAAACATGCGTTCACACTCTCAGCAAACCATTTACAAATGTGTAACGTTTTAGACATGCAAATGTTAATGTTTTATAGTGACACAGGACGGTCTGCAAACATTGGCTGTGTCTGAAACCTGAAAAATGTTGACTTCTCAGGCAGAATACTGCAAGAAGACATCAAGGCAGGTTTGAGTCCAATGTTTGCATAACATCCAAATAAAATGCCTCCATCTGGTCGATTTTTCCAAGGGCAGCATTAGATGCATCATTTGTTGACTACAGCAGTCCCAGCAGGATTTCACTGAGCTTATTTCTAATCATTGCTGCCCAAAATCACAGTTGGCTATGGCTTTTCTCAACAATTCCAATTTGCTTGTTGTTGTTTTGCAGTGAAAACTCATGAATAATCATTATGTAATTGTGAAAATAGTGTAAGTGACATAACCTTTATACAAAAACATGTCTGACTAGTTGGCCAGCAAGGCCTGACTATTGAGTGATGGTATTGTCTCTTGCCTCTATAGTTTCTTAAAGGATCGCCCACTCAGGTAGGAAGAGGCCTTCTGACTAACATGTAAAACGACTAATAACAATCGGCATTAAAACACATACGAAATTAGTTTGAGATGTCTGTTAAGTTTGTATTCAGATTTTTGATCCCTCTAAAATGAATAAGCACAAATTGTCTCAATGGTTTGCATTTCGTCAACAACTATCTCACACTCTTGCACTGTAAAAATGAATTTTGATGATTTGTTTTCACAACTTTTTATATTTTGTCAAATCAACTTAGATAATTAATGTAGTTCAGATAGCATAATATTTTGAGTTTCTATTTATTAAACCAATCTCCTTTGTTGAATTAACTCAAATTTTTAATTTCAATGAACTCAAAATTTTAAGGCAACCAGGTAACTTACTTTTTTTAAGTTAATCCAACTATTTGTTTTTACAGTGTGGTATATGTCTGTTTGGAGCATGTCTCTCCAGTTTTTAGTTCTCATAAGCCATTCAGGTTATCCAAAAACAACCCTAAATTTTCAGGCTATGATATCAGGGTGGATACTTTCATATTTATCCACATATGTCATATATGTATGCCCTTTTCAGTGAAATCCAGCCTTTAGTTGCTCATGTGAATCACTGGCAGACAGCCATAAACAGCCATATTTTTCTGTTAATGATTATCAACAAACAATAAATTCCCTAACCAATTAAATAGAAAGTAGTCAAACATGACAGAAGAGGTAAATGTATAATTTTTTTTGGCATTTGGCAGATCTAAAATAAACCCATGTTGTACTGGATTTGACATCCTGTTTCTGCCTACAGTATGTGTTGTGTCATTGTGTTGGTTGCGTTTATCGGTCATTGTTTTCAAGCTTCTTGGTTACTGCTGTTTCCCAGCAACAACTGTGCTATCCCAGCACTGGTTGTGTGGGTACAGTTTCATATAGCCTACTCCATATAATGCTTACCCAGAATGACATCTGTTACATGAAGGAACGTGTATTTTTGACAAATCCCTGCTCTGTTTATGAGGTTGCCCACGTCTGTACCCAATCAGTCAAATATACTTGCCTGTTCTATAGAGGTGGGATGCCCAGGGAGAACAGGAGGATTATGCTAAGTAAAAACAAGAATACTTAAAACTAATAATTTGTTAGAAACTACAGTAATACGATTGAATTGATAATAGTGTACTATGGGGCTGTTAATGTAATGTTCATTTTGTAGATTAAATGTTATTAATTTGATTTTGAATTAATTCAATTATATGCACCTTGACTCATACATGGGGTACAGTGGGGCAATCCATAGTGCATTAATGCAGAAAAAAATATATACAGTATGTTTGTATTGAACATTTATGGAGCAACACATTTTGTGTGAAAATAAATCATAAAAGTGATTTATTTTGTTTATAAATCTTATAACTGTATGAGGTGGCAAGGCCTTTGATTAAGGCACACAGTATTATACAAATACTTTAGCTAAAATAATGTTTTTAATAATGTCTAAGTTAATACTTGTTCAAAACAATCAGTTTAGCAAAGTTTATTTAGATATACCGTCATTAAAATATGTTAATATAAAAATACATTTTAAAAATATAAAACAAAATCAAATGTGCAAAGTAAATATTCTAAAAGCATTGAAGGAGATCCCATAATAATGTAATATAGATTTACATTAGTAACAATAAATTATATTCTATTATATGATTGATATCATATTTTTAAATATGATGGTCTCATTAGAAATATGATGATCATCTCTAAGGTGGACACCCAATTTTATATATAATATGTCATGTCGACAAATGGAAAAGTCGGCCATCGGTTTATTATCATGTTAATTATTGTGCCTTTTACCCCAAGTACCATACTTTTACACAACACTGTTGCTTTAATTACCTTGAACAAAACTGAAAATCATTAAGAAGACCTTTGTCTCATAATGTATTAAAAAATTGTAGTGATTCTCATTTGCTACTTAAATCTACAACATTTAAAAAAACCCATCAAATATTAGATAAAATTTGCGCAGAAATCAACTTTGCAAGGCTGTCCGCGATCGCATCAGGATCAGCCAAATTTCCTTGTGGTTTAGAGGAAAATAAATAACCTATTATTTAATAATACATTTTCTCTGCCATTAGAGCGATTCAATCTCACAGCAAATCTTTATTTGAGGGCTTTTCTCAATAAATATTGAACATTTTTATTATTTTTTCTTATTTTGATTATAATGATTGATTTGATGAATTATTAAGGATAGCATATAATTAATTTGTAATTATAAAGTAACTAGTACAAAATCCGCACAAAAAAGTACTCCCTTTTGTTAGTAGTGTGTTGTTGCCTCCTTGTCCAAGAGACACTGATGCACATGTAGCAAATAAAAAACGATCAAATGAGACTATCAAATATTAATATTGCACATTCCAGAAAGAAACAGGGTGAATCACATGAGGCAGTCACTATATTGATCATGTTTGTCTGACAAATCTGTTGTATTTTACTTTAGCCTTTAATTCAATAATTTGTTAATTGTGTTCTCTCCTATTTCCCCCTACAGTTACAGAGAAAGAGGTTCAGCAATGGTAGGTTTATCTATGTATTTTTCTATGTATCTGTCTGTCTGTCTATCTATCTATCGTCCATACTTCGTTCATCCTTTGTTTATCCTACACATATACTGTAATTGTACAGGTCCTTCTAAAAAAAATTAGCATATTGTGATAAAGTTCATTATTTTCCATAATGTAATGATAAAAATTAAACTTTCATATATTTTAGATTCATTGCACACCAACTGAAATATTTCAGGTCTTTTATTGTTTTAATACTTATGAATTTGGCATACAGCTCATGAAAACCCCAAATTCCTGTCTCAATAAATTAGCATATCATGAAAAGGTTAAACGAGCTATTAACCTAATCATCTGAATCAACTAATTAACTCTAAACACCTGCAAAAGATTCCTGAGGCTTTTAAAAACTCCCACTTTTGAACCAGAAACAGCGGCAGAAGCGCCTGACCTGGGCTACAGAGAAGCAGCACTGGACTGTTGCTCAGTGGTCCAAAGTACTTTTTTCGGATGAAAGCAAATTTTGCATGTCATTCGGAAATCAGTCTGGAGTGCCAGAGTCTGGAGGAAGACTGGGGAGAAGGAAATGCCAAAATGCCTGAAGTCCAGAGCTGCTTCTCTGTAGCCCAGGTCAGGCGCTTCTGCCGCTGTTTCTGGTTCAAAAGTGGCTTGACCTGGGGAATGCGGCACCTGTAGCCCATTTCCTGCACACGCCTGTGCACGGTGGCTCTGGATGTTTCCACTCCAGACTCAGTCCACTGCTTCCGCAGGTCCCCCAAGGTCCGGAATCGGTCCTTCTCCACAATCTTCCTCAGGGTCCGGTCACCTCTTCTCGTTGTGCAGCGTTTTTTGCCACACTTTTTCCTTCCCACAGACTTCCCACTGAGGTGCCTTGATACAGCACTCTGGGAACAGCCTATTTGTTCAGAAATTTCTTTCTGTGTCTTACCCTCTTGCTTGAGGGTGTCAATGATGGCCTTCTGACAGCAGTCAGGTCGGCAGTCTTACCCATGATTGTGGTTTTGAGTAACGAAACAGGCTGGGAGTTTTTAAAAGCCTCAGGAATCTTTTGCAGGTGTTTAGAGTTAATTAGTTGATTCAGATGATTAGGTTAATAGCTCGTTTAGAGAACCTTTTCATGATATGCTAATTTATTGAGACAGGAATTTTGGGTTTTCATGAGATGTATGCCAAAATCATAAGTATTAAAACAATAAAAGACCTGAAATATTTCAGTTGGTGTGCAATGAATCTAAAATATATGAAAGTTTAATTTTTATCATTACATTATGGAAAATAATTAACTTTATCACAATATGCAATTTTTTTTAGAAGGACCTGTATAGTCCCTCTCCTCTCCTCTCCTCTCCTCTCCTCTCCTCTCCTCTCCTCTCCTCTCCTCTCCTCTCCTCCCTCTGTTGTCTTTTTTGGCACACTGGGTACATCATGCTTTTATTTCTCCATCTGCTTTGGCCATCACAGCATCATTTTGTATTTCCTCTCATCATTTGGTAGTTGTGCTTCCCAGGGGAACAATCTCAGTGTCTACCCTATGAAACACACATTTGACAGTAACGTTACAGTCTGTCCTTCCATTAATTTGCCCAAATGTCAGCGAGCAGGAGTGTGTAGTTTGGCACACCTCACTTAACGTCAGCCTATCACTGAGTCCAAGTGCTGGCACCTTTGCTGGCATGCCCAAGGTCAGTCCAGCCCTGGCACTGTGTGTCCCTGGGTGTTTGCCAGGCTAAATTGTTGACTCATTTCTGCTGCTGCTGCTGTTGGTAGACTTAAAACCAGTGAGGAAGGACTTGGATGTGAGGCTGCAGTGGGACGTGAGCTTAGGTGCTTTTGAATTTCCTGACTGTAAGATCTCATCCTGCCCATCAGAGTTCTGTACCGTTGCCTTTTCAGTACCCATCATTCCTTTAAGGATGAATGTTATTAAAGTAACAGAGCTGAAGGTGCAAAAAGATGCTTTTATCTTCATGGTTTTAGCCACAGTACTTGTTTGATGCGCAAATGTCAGAAGTGTGTGTATATGTAGATGTAAAAACCTACATGTATCACCATGCATACTATATCAAGTCTCTTATGTTCACCAAGTCTGTATTTATTTGATCAAAATTATAGTGAAACTGTAATACTGTGAAATATTATTAGTTTAAAATAAATAATTAGTTTTCTGGATTAATCTATTTTAAAATGTAATTTATAAACTTTTATTATTATCAGTGTTGCTTTATCATTATGCAGTTGTGCTGATTAATATTTTAGTAGAAACCATGATAAATTTTTTTATAGTCTTTGATGAATAGAAAGTTCAAAAGAAAAGCATTTGTTTGAAATATGAATCTATTATAAATGTCTTTTCTTTCCCTTTTGATCAATTTGATGTATCCTTGCTGAATAAAAGTTTTAGTTTCTTTCAGAAACTAAAAAAGTACAGTTCAGAAAGTACTGACCCCCAAACATTGAAACAGTATATACAGTCATGTGAAAAAGAAAGTACGCCCTCTTAGAACTCTGTGGTTTTACTTTTCGCATCATTGCTTCAGTTCATTGAGGTTTGCGGGTATTTGTTTATGCACAGCTCTCTTAAGGTCCCGCCACAGCATTTCAATCGGGTTGAGGTCTGGACTTTGACTGGGCCATTGCAACACCTTGTTTTTGTTCTATTTCAGCCATTCTGTTGTAGATTTGTTTGTGCGCATGGGATCATTGTCTTGTTGCTTTACCCAATTTTGTCCAAGCTTTAGCTGTTGGGACAGAGGGCCTCACATTTGACTCTAGAATACTTTATGGTTGACTCAATGACTGCAATGTGCCCAGGTCCTGTGGCTGAAAAACAATCCCAAATCATCACCCTCCACCTTTGTGCTTGAGAGTTGGTATAAGGTGTTTGGGCTGATAGGCTGTGTTTGGTTTTCGCCAAACGTGGCACTGTACATTCTGGCCAAACATCTCCACTTTGGTCTCGACTGTCCAAAGAACATTGTTCCAGAAGTATTGTGGTTTGTTCAGATGCAACTTTGCAAACCTAAGCCGTGCTGCCATGTTCTTTTAGAGAGAAGAGGCTGGGACGTCCAATCCTGCAAAGTTTTGCAACTGCCGTAAATGTTTTCCACTTATATAATCGTTCTCACTGTAGAATGATGGATTTCTAATAGTTTGAAAATGGCATTTTAACCCTTTCCAGATTGATGGACAGCAACAATGGCTTTTCTTAGATCATTGCTGATGTCTTTCCTCCTTGGCATTGTGTTAACAAACACATGAGTGCTCTAGACCAGCAAACTGCCAAATCTTCTGCTTTTATAGAGGTGATCACACTTGTTAATGATCAATTAACCAAAGGCATTTGATTAGCAGTGTCTGACTTCTACTTACCCTCTGAATTCCAATGGAATCAGTAAAAGTGTACTTAGTTTGTCACACATGGCATCTCCATTTTGGCCAAGTTTTTGTTAAATAAAAAATGACACGGTGTAATGTTATATATCTGATGTTGTATTTACCTAATTTTAAGACCTACTAAGGACCAGATGTTTTTTTTTTTTATGTCCTGAAACGCAAAACAGTAGAATTAAAAGTGGGTGTACTTTCTATTTCACATGACTGTTTTGGTTTTATATAGGTTGTTCTGATCAAGAACTCCACCCTTAGGAAGAAACCACCAGACTACAACCAACCAGAGCAACGAAGAAGGTGACGTAGTCAGAGCGATGGACTTCAGTACCTTTCTTTGTTCTTCTCTCAAAGAAAAGCTTAACTCCAAGTCTTCCAGAGTCGCGGCCAAAGCCAAATTGAAAGACCGCTTTTCACCAGCACCAGCCATCTTCTTTGTTTTCAAGTAGCAGGGAATTCTCACAGAACCCTCGCAACGCTGCCGTCATTATGTTAAGCCCCGCCCACCGACTCTATACACGATGTGATTGGCCTGGCTAGAGTTTGTTTTTTTTCAGCTCGCCAGACAGCTGAGAGTTGCTAGACGACACTGGCTGCAAAATAAAATTTGCTGCCGGTAGGGTGCGTCTAGATTTCTAGGCTACTCCACCAAACCATTAAAAAAAAACCAGCTCGGACCATATTGGTCTTTTCAGGAAATGGCAAATAATTATTGATTTTACATCAGTGATCCAGACCGTCTGGACTGATATTGTAGGCTGACATTCATAGTAGTCGAAAGTGGGACTTTAACAGACAGTTCAATAATGTGTAATTAGAGAACGAGGTGACTTTTCTTAGAAATTAGAAAGTGCCTTTTAGACACTGAAATATAAGATTGCTACAGTTCATTATCCTGTCTAAATGAAAGCCAATGTTTGGGGGCAAATTTGTTTCATTTGAAATCTGACTTTTTTTTAAAAACTAGATGCTGCATTTATGCACGTCATATTTGAAGTGTACTGTAAGTGCTTTGCATTCCTCGCTTTTCAAAAAATACCAGGCGTTGCTTTGACAACAGCGGCTCCCTCAAATTAAGCGGCAATCAAGTCGGATTAACGAGAACTAAATGCTGTTACCCTTCTCGTTTGCTCTGTGCATGCTTAATACTGTGGAGAGTTTGAATTTTCTCTCTTTCTCTGTGTGTGTGTGTTGAGAGGTGCCAGGTTGTTCAGGGCTCACTGACAGAGCGCTATAGTCCCCTCCCAAACCACCTACAGACCCCTTTGCCAATGAATGGATAAAGCATGAATCATACTTACAGAGAACATTTTCTCCTTTCTGTTTTTTTTTTAAGCTTTAAAAATAGGCCAAATTGATTTGTGAATCATCCGACTTGCTTGACTGAGTATTTTTTCCTGACCAGTTTGGTGTAATGGGGCAATTGCTGAGACATTACACAGTTGGCATCGCTCTGCATGTGGTGAGAGGATGGCGTCATAAAGCCACAGGAGGCTATACAGACCAATGACCCTCTGCAAGATACTTGTGTGAGCATGTGGCAGAAAATATTTTTGACTGGTTTTGTGGTTGTGTACAAAATCTTTCTCTGGTACACATAAAGGATGGGCTGAAATGAGAAGTCTGGACTTCTCCAATAATTTAGTCCTTAAACACCATCCCAGCAAGCTTGCATTCATTCCATCCAATCTACAACCAATAATTATGATCAGATATATGTCACAGTACAGAACAAATGATCTTCCGCTACATCCATTACATTGCTACCTAATGTACCTATGCACAGAGGTGGTGAAAAAAACTCCTATATATAAATCAACCTAAAGCCGCAGTCACATACTTTTATCATACAAATTTCTAGGTAATAATGTGTATATTTTGACATGACTGCAAATCCTACATCTCACGTGATGCGAATTTGCAAGTCTGCAAACTTTGAAGCGCAGTGAAATTTGCTCGAGCTTGTGTTTCCTGTCTCCTGCATTCGCATGCATATGAATGAAAGTCAGTGGAATGGGTGTTGTGTGACTGTCCCTTAAGATTTTGGTTTTCCTGCTTGTCTTAGCAGTCTGTTGGCTTGTTTTAGAGGCACTTTACAGTTGGTCTGGCAGGGAAACCAGCTGCAGTCCTATTTGACTATTTCATCCATCGTTTAAGGCTGTTCATTATTTGTCTGGTACTGATTTTAGTACTGAGGTATCAGAGTCTAGAGCCAAAATTAGTAATAGCAATGCAAACAGACCCATATGGCCTTCCGCTTGTCCTGCTCTCATATTAATAGATTCTTCTTTAAGAAGGAAGTTCCTGCCACTTATCATTAGTTAAGGGAGAGAAAAATTTACAAACTGAGTAAGAGAGAGGTTGATGAGAGAGTTTGGTAACTTATGACTTATACCACACTGAATCTCCATTAGAATTGTCCCGAGTCTCTTTACGTTCACATTATAACTGCATGAATACACATTCTATGATAAGCTAAGCTGCACTAACATTCTACTTGGGTGAACTTGTCCTTAGTGGTTATAAATGTAATACAGCGTTTGAGTGTGACAGGCAGCTGCACAGATGAAAATTACAGCTTGGTTGGAAGGTGTGCATTTATGACAGCTAAATAATTCAAAGTGCAGGTCTGTTGTACCCTGAAATGCAGCTCACCAGTCCTGCACAGATTATCTTAAAAAAAGGTATTTTCTTTTAAAAAAAATTTTCACTGCAAAATAATCATATTCTTTGCTAGTTTGGCTTGTTTTCCATTTACAATATTTAAACATCCTTAAACAAACTAGGGTACATTATTTTTTTAATGCTTTTGAAAGAAGTCTCTTATGCCCAAGGCAGCATTTATTTGAACAAAATACAGTAAGAACAACAATAATGTGAAATATTATTACAATTATTTAAAAATAATAATAATAAAAAAAAAGTATGTATATATATATATATTATTTATTTTATTTTTCTGTGACAGCAAAGCTGCTCAGCATCATTACTGTCACAGATAAGGAGAGAGGACCCAAACGCGGAAGCAGGTAATAGTCACTTTAATATAACTCAGGGATGCCATGTGGGCAGTTTCAAACAAAAATGTCTCTTTAGAAATAACAACAGAAAACTGCTGGCCCAGGGCTGGACACGGGTGGTGCAGGTATCGAGGATAAACCGAAACCAAGGACAGCTGTCGGCAACACCGGACCGTTGCAGCTCACATCAGTAGGAAGCTGGGCAAACCACAAGATTAGTAACAAACTCCCAGGGTAGACACATACCAGACGGGACTAGACAGGACAGGAATCTGGAGCATAGACAGAGGTCAATAACATATATGACTTTAAACAATAATCTGGCAGAGGAGAACGGGAAGAAGGTGACTAGAAGTAGAGAGCCTAATCAGAGTGAATAAGGGACAGGTGAAGAAAAGGAGAGGATGATGTGATAGGAGAATGAGGAACAGCTGGGAGTGAATGAGCGTGTGTAATGAAGTGTGTGTGTGTGTGTGTGTGTGTGTGTGTGTGTGTGTGTGTGTGTGTGTGTGTGTGTGTGTGTGTGTGTGTGTGTGTGTGTGTGTGTGTGCGAAAGAAGACGGGGAAAAATACAGAGGAAGATACCAGGTTCATGACAATTACTCCAGTCTTCAGTGTCACATGATCCTTCAGAAATCATTCCACTTTGCTGATATGTTTGCTTTTTTTTATTATCAATTTTGAAGTGTTGCTGAATAGTTTTTTGGAAAGTGTAATACATTTTTGTTTCAGGATTCTTTGATAATGGAATGGTTAAAAGAACAAAGAGCATTTGAAATAGAAGTATTTTTGTAACATTATAAATGTTTTGATCAGTTTAATTAAACTCCTAATTATTTATTTTAAACTAATAATATTTCACAGTATTACAGTTTCACTATAATTTTGATTAAAATAGTAGTTTCTTTCAATTAAAAAAAAAAAAAAAAAAAAAAAAAGTATATAATTATATATATATATATATAAAACAGAATAATATTTTTTTGCTCCTTGAAGACAAGGTTCGACCAGCAGGTCATAGTAGACAGGAGACATCGGTCTTATACCGGCAGTTTTGTGAAAGTTTAATTCTCAAGTCACTGAGGGATTCAGAAAGCTGACAGATCTAGCCATAAATGATTTCTAACTGTCAGAAAGAGAACAGACTTCAGAGATCTCCTGAAGCAGGAGGCAGATTACAAAGGCATGAGCCTATTTTGATAGCGTGCAGATCAGTCAGGGCGTGCTCACACACTGTTTATCAGTCTTCCTTTTCATGAGTGCCTTGATACCATAACATATTAAAGAGATCAAAGACAGCGTATGCAAATATAATATTTAGTTTTTCCTCTTCCAGGTACAAGGGCTTCATAAAAGACTGCCCGAGTGGTCAGCTTGATGCTGCAGGTTTCCAGAAGATCTACAAACAGTTCTTCCCCTTTGGTGACCCCACCAAGTTCGCCTCATTTGTCTTCAATGTTTTTGACGAGAACAAGGTGAAGTGCACATCACTGTTTGGTCTTGCACAACAGATTTTCTTTACGGTTGGAGACATTCTTTCTATATCTCTTTTTCTTTCTCTGTCTTTTTCTTATGTCCTGTTCACACAGACAGTGATTTTATCTCTAAAGGTCACCGGTTCATTTTTTTTCTTTTTTTTTCTTGGTGAATACATGTTTCTGCTGATAGATGCCCTAATGAACTACATAACTGAGCAAAGTTATTAAAAGAATCTGAACACAAATTAGATATATTGCCAGCATCACCAAAAAAATAGAATAATAATGATAAATATGTAAATAAAAGAGAAAATTTAAACAGTATAATTTTTTTTTCTTGCTGATAAAAAATAACATTCTGGATGGAAAAGCATTTGTGTGCACTTCACAGCAATAATGCAACATATTATGAACATAATGAACAAATATTTATGACGTCAGATCACTATGTTGCTGCATAAATGCCTTTTTTTACAGACTTTCATACACACACACACATTCACGGTTCCAGCAATGGTCAAAAGACTGACATGAGTCGACCATGTGAAGAAGACAAGACAAATCTAAAAGTGGTTTATGACTGGATGGTGTTTGTGAGAGTGAACCATCTCTCTGCTCAGATGTTAGTGTCATTTTTAGGTGTGTTTTCTGTGTATGAGCTAGGAAAAAAGATATGTGTTCAGTGTGAGATAGGTGTACGTTTATGTAAAAATGAAACCGGTTTCAAAACCTAGTGTATCATAGAGACCCTCGACACGAATGCTGTCCCAAAATGTAGACAACTTAACATAAATAAAATAAAATAAAATAAAATAAAATATTGAATACAAAAAAATCCTAATTAATTGATATTGAATTATTATTAATATTAAATAATAATATAACATAATATCGAATAATATTAAAATGTTTTGCTTATTTTTATGTGTGTAATACGTTTCACATCATTCCTGTTGCCTCACTATTGCAACCAGTTGCAAATTGAGTCTCTATGCAGAGCGATATTTGCAGACGATGTCGATGTAGAGTGTTCTACATCAGTCACTTATTAGGTTCCTTGACTGTTAGGATGCTGTCTAAGTAGGCAGCAGACACCGAGAGACAGCAGGCTTTGCAGCAGAGCAAGTATGAATATGGATGGCAGGTGAAAGGTTAATTATTCCCACTCTCTTGTGAATTGTGCTTGGTTCCCATTATAAATAATTTATTAAATAGCCTCGTTTTGCTATCTGTGCAATCTGTAATGTGATTAGAAGCCAGTTAGCTCAGCCAGATCAGAGTCGTCTGGCAGCAAAACCACTTTCAGAGATCACACACACAGTCAAACAAGTCCTAAAAGTTTATTTATAAGTTTTAAAAAGGTACCGCTGTTGTTAGTGAGACACATTAGCCCTGGCCTTTGCTCTTTTTGAGTAATCTGCACTATTCTGCAATGCATTTCACCTCAGGTTCACTTTTTCAGCCACCGGCTCATTGTCAGTGTTATGGAGATGGCATTAGTCTGAGCTTGTTAAGAGTTCCAGTAATGTCTTACAGAACAGACTCATTAGTCTGACTGTAGAACAGAGGTCAAAGAGGCAAAACCCAGACATAACAATTTTCGCTTAACAGTTTGACAACAGCTTGAGTTTTGTATTTTGAGTGTGTGTTTCTACAAGTTACCAATCTTATTCTATATTACATTTACGTTATCCTTTTTAAAATGTTATGTTACAGCTGTACGATATAAAAATTTAGAAATAGAAAATAATTAATGTCTATTTGTTCAACTTATCAACTTGACATGATAAATACTATCAGCTCTCTCTCTTGTCCCAATTATTTAATTGCTTGCACTATTATTCAATTATTATTATTAAGTTTGGGTAAGAATGTTTTTATTTTTATTTTGCAAGGATGGATTCCATTTATTAAAAGTGACTGTGAAGATGTTGATAATGCAGATTTCTCTTTCAAATTTGTATAACTTTCTATTCATCAAAGAATCCTGAAATAATTTATCATGGTTTCCACAAAAATATTAAACAGCACAATTGTTTTTAACATTGATAAGAATCAGGATCTGATCTACATAATCTGAGGAAAGCTAACTCCTCCCAGTCCACTTCATATCAATGAAAGATAAAACACAGGGAAAAATATAAGACAATTTCACACTTTTGAGAGCACTCCAAAACAAATCCTGCCCTGGTCAAATATCTACTATTAGATAAATACGTATTTGTGATGTATGCAAATTGTGTAGTTTCAGCATTTACCAGCAGGGGCTGACGGGGCCACAATGAGGAGCCAAATCTCAACACCTTGTATATTGCTGGAACAATAAACTTTACTTGATCCTAACTTTATGCAGTTTCAAGGAAACACTAAACCATTATGACCACATAACATTTCAGGCAGATCATATAAAATACAAGTCTGTACGGGTATAAGTAATAATGTTTTATGTTGTGGTATACAAATAATGAAAGCCATAATTTAAAGTGAGATAAAAGATGGAATAAATGGCTTTCCTCAAACGTAGTGCTCGGAATAGTGGAAGCATTGTAGGACATTAACTATTGTTATTGTTCTGCATGAGACAATGGAAGCAAATACAGTTCACAAATGGAAGGGGGGCAAGAAAGTTGAGTCACCTAGAGTTTGCCCGAGGCGTATAGGAAATGCAGCAATTTGGTTTAATGAGATTCTGTGGTCTGGTGAGACAAAAACTGAACCTTTGGCCCTCAAGGCTGTATTTGACTGAAACTTAACACTGCATGTTAGATCCAGCTCTATAGCAGAGACTGGAAAACTCATAAGGTAGAAGTGAAAAATGGATTGAGGTAATACAGAGGAATTCAGTAAGCTTCATATTCCATCAGCGAGCCAGAACATTAGCCACATTGTAGTGAGTTACATAACATAATTATAGCAATTTCAAAATTAATTTATACTCCATTATTATATAAATAAAGTTTTCTTTTTAATGCTTAATTCCCAAACAGACGCAAAGTAAGATGGAGGACGGTTGGTACATGTTATCAAGTTGAAATCTTGTTTATAACTGGTTCTTATTAGATAAGGAATAGTTAAGCCCCCAATATACTTCAAGCAAATTCGAAGAACGAACTGATGTGACGTCATTTCGATCAAAATCAGGCCAAATCGAACTTTGTTTGGAGAAACCGTTGAGTCCGTCGAGGTGAGACGTCCGCGAGTGAAAGCATGAACACACTGGAGAGCCGCTTTATAGTAGAAAACGAAGTTGTGCTTCTGATGAAACGAGACACTGACACAGTCTGAAATAATATATTGCAAAAATAAATAAACAACTGCAAATCAGGCAGGGTCGCCTGGGAGTGAAAGCTTTCCAGTAGAACAATGCTTTTATTTAACAATTTTATTCATAGGAACTAAATGCTGTCTGTCATTGTTAGTGCCTCTTCAGGGGTTCCTTAAGCCCACTAGCACACAGTGCCTAGGCATGAATCATAAAAATTCACACAATAAAGTAAGGTTTGAACAAGCATGTTGAGCGTTTTCACCCCTTGAGGTTTTAAGAATTATTTTGGAAGATTTTAAACCTGTATATTAAATAACGTGAAACTGCATTCATTTACCTCTCTTGAACTAGACTAGAGAGGTTTCAATAGACGAATCAGAAAATGTGTCATAACATATCTGCTGGATATTTGGCAGCAGAATGCATCTTGTAATGGCTAGTGGTGCCAGCCTGTAGCCCCAAGGAAGAGCATGGGGGTGGGATAGGAATAGCAGTCCACTGGCCCATTTTAATCTGCCAATCAACAAAGGCTTCTGGTAACACTTTATAATAAGGTTCTTTACTCTAAAATTAGCTGTTCATTAGATATCATGAACTGGCATTTGTCCTTTAATTGTTCATTGTTAGTTAATAATGTATGTTAATAATGTAACGTTAAAAATAATGTTAGTGCACACAACATTTAGTGTTGACGTGTATGGTAACAGTTTACTATAAGGTCCTATTAGTTAATGCATTAACTAACATTAACTAATGAGCAATACATTTGTTACAATATTTATTCATCTTTGTTAACATTAACAATGAACATCATTTTTATTAACTAGTTCATGTTAGCTCATGGTCATTAAATAATATTAGCAGAAACTTTTGATTTTAATAATGTATTAGTAAATGTTAATAATATAATTAACTTAGGTTAAATGGAACCTTATTGTAAAGTGTTACCAAATGTATTAGTGACCTATTTTTAGAAATGAATTTCAGTTTAAAGTTGAATAAAATCGCATTGTGTAAAGTGTTACTGGGTGTTGGGCACCATGATGACAGGGCAATGAAATGTCCTATTCTTTTTTTTCACAGGATGGACGGATTGAGTTCTCAGAGTTCATTCAGGCCCTGTCTGTGACCTCACGTGGGACCTTGGATGAAAAGCTCCGCTGTAAGCAAGTATTCGATTAATAAAAGCCCATTCAAGCGAGAATCAGTCAACGACAGAAGCAGTGAAATACCTTTGTGAGATGTGTCATAAAACAGGAAGCAGTCTTAAAATACAAAATCCCTGTAATGAATTTAATACATTCATTTATCCCTCTAAATAACATACAGTGGCCCCAAAACATATTTGGACACTTAAGTTCCTCTTAAAAAAATCCATGCACTTCATTTCATTAAATAAAATAGTAAGTCCCTTAGTCTCAGCCCTCCACTGCGCCTCAGCCCTCCACCCCTTCGGCTCCACCGGGTTCTTCCCTCCCTCCGGTTCCTGTTTGGTCCGGCATTGCCTAGAACTTCTGGGCCTACAATGAACAGTCGCCCTCAAGACTTTTGCAGGGGTCTCAAGGGCGTTAGCTCCGCCGCTGTTGATCTGCTCCAAAGCTCATCCCAAGAGGTCCGTCCCTCACAGACAACTGCTGCACACATATAAAAGTCCAAGCCCAGGACAGAATGAGGCGAGAGAAAAGGAGACGGAAGTATGAGGAGCAACAGAGTTGAGAGAGGGGAGAACAAAATAAATCTTGGTCTGGTTCACGGACACACTAGCGCTCGGTCCTCAACCAGTCAAGTCATCCGCAGTGCAATGCGATGGTACTGGACGTTCCTCGGTGGACGGCTCGACACTCCCCCGGCTCCTGGTGGCCGGCGATGACTCTTCAGCTACAGCGGGCCGGCAGCAAGCTCGCTCCCCGTTCCCTCGATCTGCTTGCTCCTCCCCATCATGGGAAACGGCAGCAGGCCTGGGGCCTCATGTATCAATACTGCGTACGCACAAAAACATGGCGTACGCCAGTTTTCACGTTCACGGCCAGATGTACTGACAGTGAAATTAACGTAAGAATGTGCGTTCCTCCAAGTAAACTTCATGTCTGGCGTAAGATTTGTCTTCATTTTTGTCCGTTGGCGACTCATAGAGGCAATAAAGTGAAGTGGCAAACATTACACTACGAATTGTTCTATCGCACCACCAGCTGTCAGATATTGCTTAATAATATGTCAAATAATTTATCAATTACAAATTATGTCACACGAGTCTTATTAAAATATTCTATTACGCGATTAAGTAAGAACATATATAAAGCATGTGCAAACCCGTCTAGCAATGGCAGTTGGCTTAACTAGGAATAAAAAATAAACTTCATTAAAAAAAGAAAGTAATAATTTTATTCAGCAAGGACACATTGAATTTGTTTAAAAGTGGCAGTAAATGCATTTATAATGTTACAAAAGATTATAAGATTTCTATATGTGTTTGATTTAAGTTTTTATTCATTAAAGAATCCTGAAAATACTATATCATGGTTTCCACGAAAATATGAAGCAGAAGCACAGCTGTTTTCAACACTGATAATAATCATAAATGTTTCTTGATCATCAAATCATCATATTAGAATGATTTCTGAAGGATCATGTGACACTGAAGACTGGAGTAATGATGCTGAAAATTCAGCTTTGATCACAGGAATAAATTACACTTATATTCACATAGAAGACATTTTCAGTGAAATTTCGTTTCTTGCTGGCTTTAGCCATGTTCTTGCAGGTTTCTTTTGCCAAATTGGACTAATTACCATATTTAAATTAATTTAATTGAGGGAGGAGACTGGGTGGGTTATTGTGCTCGTGCATGTGCGCTCAATTTTACGTTAATTGGGATGTACAAAGAGAATATGCGTGGGATCCTTCGTACGCAGAGATTCATACATCTGTTGTTTTTTTTGTGCGTACGCACATTTACAGCTTTGGCCGTACGCAATGTTTTAGTATGAATTCAACGCAAGTCTTTGTACATGAGGCCCCTGGCCTCCGGAGAACGGCGGCAACTTCTCCATCCCCTCACGGACATCAGCTACCCCACCTCAACCCAGGAGCTTGGCAGCGAGCTCTCCATCACACCTGTTCTTCAATCGCTCCAGCACCACCGCCTCGGGCAGCAACTGACCTCTCCAGCACCATGATCCCCCTCAGCAGCGAAGGCTCTCACTGACAGCGCCATCGCTTCTCCTTTTATGCTCCCATAGTTCCTCCGTGAGACACGGCTCTCGGCTCTCACGGCTCTCACGGCTCTCACGGCTCTCACGGCTCTCGTCTTGTTTGCCACGCTAAGTTCTCCCATTTTTTTCTCTTAACAATATATCTATTGTAAATAAAAGGAATGCAAGCAGTGCTGCACGGGGTGTAACTTCTGTATCTCTGTGCTCTTTGGGTGTAGGGATGGTTTCACAAAACAATCTTAAGGCACTCGAATATTAGTTTTTAGAAAAATATAAAAAGCCTTTATTTTTTCATGGCTTAAATGTTAAAAATAGGTGACAAGCAACGGCACACCTACACGTTGCGGCCCATAATCGTTCATCAGGGTGTGAGTAACAAACACAATCAGAGTTCTTATAAACAGCAATCAATTGGTCACACGATGATCACCTGGTCATGCGGCACAGGACAAACAGAAGAGAGAAAGTTCAAATATTACAAAGAAAATATATCTCACCAATAACATGAGTAAATCAAGCAATATATATATATATACAGTGTATATAAATATACAAATCAGGGAACTACACTGCGACCTTTTGAAATGCCATTGCGACCATCATTTTTAATGGGTCGCAAATGTATCACTGATTATTTTTGTACCTACCTTATGTTTTAGGCTATGAAGTGCGCGCGCCCTCACACAAACACTGTTCCCACAATAACTGCTTCCCCAGCTCAAGCTGTGAATGTAGATCACGTGCCCACTACGAAGTACGCACGTCTACATATAAGCACCGCAAACACGGTTTTCACCATGGATTTAATATAGTAACACACTAACTGTAACCATGGAAGTTTGGCAGAAATAGTAAAATGCTTTCAGCTAAGTCTACATCACACATCTTTTTCCAGCACTTCAAAACTCAAATATTATCATATTTAAATGTTATTTTTAATATGATGATGACCAAAACATTATTTGTTCATACTTCAAAGATGACCCCCATTTATAAAACAAAGTTTTAAGATGTAGGAAAAATTTACCGAACCGTGAATTTTGTGAACCGTTACACCCCTAACCAATTTGAAAGAAAACAAGAAGGCATGTGGTTTAAAAGATGGCAAGTAAAATAAAAAGCACATCTGTATGCAATACAGTTTAATTATTGTTCATTATTATCCAGAGTGGCTTACTATAAATAATTTGTGCAACCAAATCATGTTTTGCGCCAGTAACTGAAAAAGTTAGTAGCGCAAGTGCCACCAGTGGAAAAGGTTAGTGTAGTTCCCTGCTACAAATACATTATCGTTAGCCTCATAGCATAATTGCCTAAGTCATATTTCAATGTCTTTGGAAAACAAGAAAAAACAAAAAATGACTTAGGCAATTATGCTATGAGGCTAACGTTATCATAAATAACAATATATCTATTGTTTGGGAATAAAGCTCATTCTGATTTTTTTATAAATTCACTGCTAACAAACTTTGTATTGTGAAATGTTTAGCTTGAACAGTATGTTTGTTTGTTTTTTCAAACAAATGCCACTTGAATTGATGTTTTATTTCAAATACAGAGACATTAATACATTTTTGAGTGTGGTTTAAGTGTCTGAATATCTTTGTGGCCATACTTTTACACACTGGTTGGGTACTGCCCTCTTTCTCTGTTGACTCTTCACCCCAGGCATTGACCTGTGTTTGCACTCTGCATGAGTCGTTGGATTGTCTCTTTGCAGGACTCTTTGTTGTAGATGAGTGGAATGAAAAAGTGCTGTATGGGTGGGACGTCCCAGAGTCCTTGTGATGAGAAAGCCATAGATGACGAGATGAAAGAGTCGCTCCTCACTGCTGTAATTGCTGTGCAATGATTTGGCTCATACAAAGCATGCCTTCATCACTCAATCCTCCATCCATTATTCATTGCAGTGCTGATAAGCTTACATGTCTGCACTCTGATAACATTGCTCTTCAATTCATAATCAAAACTCAAAAAGTCCAACAAGATGCCCGTTGGTGTTTTTTTCAGGGTTTTCTATGGTTGAACGAAATGGATTATGGCAAATATAAACTTGACCACTCTCAATACAGTACACATCATGGTCTTTAGTTTATTTATTTATTTTTAGCATTAGAGGCACAAATCCCACATTTTATTCTGAAGATTATTATATACATTATTTTAGATAACCTCTAAAATGCCCTGTGTTACACTCACCAAACATCCTATCGGTGTTGTTTTAGTAATATTTATATACTATTATAGTATTTATTAATATTTTTTATTAACTTTTATTTTTATATTTTTAGTTTTCATTAAAATTTTAGTTAGTGCTTTTTATGCTTTGCCATTTTCATTCGTTTTATAAATTTCTATTTAGCTTTAATTTGTTTTAATTCAGTTTTAATTTATGTAATTTTAGTACTTAAACTTTATTTCGATTAACGAAATAAAAAAAATAGTTTTAACAATAACATCACTGGTCTGTATTGCCTCTTAAATTGGTGATTTTTATGTAAAGGTTAAATACCAACCATTTGTTGAAAAAGAAAAAAATAGATGAATGTATATTTGTACTACATTTACGAACAGTGCTATAATATTTCTACACACACTCACCATGATTCTTGTTACACGCTTTAGGGGCCTTCAAGCTCTATGATCTTGATAACGATGGCTTTATCACGCGGGATGAAATGCTCAATATCGTGGACGCCATCTATCAGATGGTGGTAAGTCACCATTTATTTCAGCTTATATTGGATCATATGGCATTTGTTTAACGATAAAAACATCTCTCAGATGTCTTATATATTAATTACATTTGTTTTAGGGAAACACAGTGGACCTTCCTGAAGAAGAAAACACGCCAGAAAAGAGGGTGGATCGCATTTTTGCCATGATGGATAAGGTAAGGATATGTTCATTTTTGTTTTGACCGCAATCACACTGAACCAGTTAATAATCCAAACCAAAAATGAATGTTATTATGCAGGGGACTGTCTATTATATTTAATTTATGGATTTGTTTAAATAAATTACTTAAGCAGACTAACTGCTTAAAGGAATTGTCCAACCAAAAATAAAATTCTGTCATCATGTACATCAAAACCTCTATGACTTTCTTCTGAGGAACATAAAATAAATTATATTGAAGAATGTTGGTAACTAAACCATTTCTGTTGTCACTGACTTCCATTGTATGGACAAAAAATACATTGAAAGTCACTGGAAACCAAAAGTGTTTGGTTATAAACGTTCTTCAAAATATTTTCTATTGTGTTCATGCATAAAAGTTTGCAATGCCTTGAGGGTGAGTACATGATGACATAATTTCCATTTGTGGATTGACTATCCCTTTAAGACTAAGGATCACCAAACCTATCAAGAAAAATCGCTCATTTATAGCTCTGATTCAGTTTACTAACCGCATCCTCATCATTAATCCAGTGCAGGACAGATCAAGGATACAGTAGGGAATAAGAGCTCATTTCTGTGGTAAAGCTAGCGTCACTAACGCTGCCCTCGGGTCTATAAACGCCAGATCGCTATCATTGGAGCCTAGCATAAATGCCCGCTCAAGCCCACTTCAAGCCCTGAAAGATGACATCGGGACTTGCTAGGGAATGTTCACAGAGATTGTATATGCTTTCACCATAGTAATCTCAGATCAGAATGAGTACGGTTACTCTCCGGAGTTAGATAATAAGGTGAATAAAGCGTTTCCATTGCCTACTCTGCTGTGAACGTTTCCTCAATGGATCAGCATGTTAGCACTTGCCCCCTGCTGAGCATGGGAAGCAACTTAAAAGAGTAAAAGTTTTTTCCTCATGCATAATTGAAAATCCTCATGGTTGTTTTTTTATCCTCTAGTTTGTAAACAGATACAACCTTCAAGTCTATTCCACATTCTTTTAAAACCTCCATGCATCTGCATAAAACCACAAACAGCCTTAAAATAACACATCTAGTTGTTTGTACTCAACATTTGGGACAGTTGTGATTCTAAACAATGTTTGTTTGTTTGTTTACCCAGAATGCTGATGGGAAGCTGACCCTACAGGAGTTCCAAGAGGGATCAAAGGCAGATCCCTCGATTGTACAAGCTCTGTCACTCTATGATGGCCTGGTATAGTAGCAGCTTGCCTTAAGGATACAGGTACGTTGTGCTGAATATAAATGTATTCTACATTCAGGCTATCTGTTGGTTTTATTAAATCCTGACTATACATCCCAGTTTTTAAGTTATAACTGATTTTAGTGTACTTTCATTCATAATCATTGGCATTTACTGATGACAATGTAAAGATAAGACTCACACATTCAAAATACAGGGCATTTGTCCAAATGTGATGCACTTTCACTCTTAAATTAGTTATTTAGGACCATCTGCCACTGAGTGCCTAGAAAAGCATATAGAAAGATATACAATGTCGAAATTGGATGATTGTTTTTAGATTTAGGACGTCCGTTTTATGTTCTAGAGCTTTGTAGCCTTTGCTAAATGACAGATGACTTCAGCTAAGCCAGTAATAATTGGTTATTTATGCGTTTCTGGCATCAAGGTCAGCTGTGCGTCCATTTAATGGCCTTATCTTACCTCATGGAATTCATATCACCACCTTTTCTGTACATAAAAACCTACAACAACAGCATTGAAGCAGATGTTGTACATCTTTCAGAGTTGAATTTAATTCCTGAATTTAAACTGAATTCGAGTTGAGGTAACAAAAGGCATATACAAATATAATTGGGATTTAAGTAGAATAAAAATTCAAATGAAACCAAAATGTTTTTAATTAATATTATATTTACATTTATATTTCTTATCTTTATGCCATACTTAGCTGGTAAAGAATTATATTATATTATATTAATTATATTATATACATTTAGACTTATAATATTGGTTCATTGAATACATAACAATTTAATTTTTGTTATTATTTTATAATTATTAGGATTAAATTGACCTATATAATGATTAGATTAAAAATTAAAATGGTGTGTATTTTGTGGTGTAATTTTTTAAAAACATTTTAGAGAGAAGAGATATTAAGAATAATATGCAGTATGTGTTATAAGTTGAGAAATTTTTTTTCTATATGACAGGGAATAAATGGAAATAAATTATTTATTCTTTATGATTTGTGTTGGAAATTCTGTATTGTGGTTAGTTTTTTAGAATTGCAATTAAGTAAATTCCGCTTCCTTTTAAATTATATTTTGAACATCCTGTTGTCAAATCCCAGCTCATAACCAGACACTGAGGCATTTCTCAAATAAAATTACCCAATCTGCTTAGAGCATTTTTTCATGGTTGTTGTACAGGTACTGCAAAGGAGCCAGTGTGGTGCCATCCCACAATGTCATGCAAGGAGATGAGTCTTCTTCATTTGAACTCTCATTCTGGACACTTAAGACTGAGAAGTACAGGAGCGAAGAGTTCATCCTTATCTTCTCACAACAACAAACCACATTTCAGCATACAACAATGATGATGAAACTGTCATCCTCAAACGTGTGTGTGTGTGTGTGTGTGTGTGAATGCTATACTGTTGGTTTCCATTTTTCACAATGCTTGTTTTCTGCTGAACAAACACACTGGAGACTATATGGATGGCACTGATTGTTATAGAAAAGCATGCTGACGAACCTAAATTATAGATGTAAATATGTGTAAACATTTCAGATTTTTTTATCATACTTCGCTGAGATATTGTGGACGTGGCTCTTCATGTATAATTTAAGAAACTGCTGATATTTTATTTATTTCTTATTTACCTTGAAATGTATGGATTGCAGCTGTTACAAGCCTCAACATTTTTTAAAAGCCTCTTGGAATGAAATACTTTAATCCTTTTTGCTTTTTCTTTGGAACTATGAATGTGAAAGGGATTCATTTATTATATTTGCATTATGCAGCTCCCATTGTGAAGAGTGTGCTGCTCATACGTTGCTGGCAAAACTCATAGCGAAGTCTTCAAGCTACTTCCTAAGCAAGGCACTGTAACCAAGCAACATGCTACACTGTTATCCCTGTACAGTTGCACCTCAGAACTGATGTAAGTACCTCTGTAATGGAGAAGCAAACAGTCCAGCATCTGCTAGTTTAAACTACACCTCTGTCTTTGTCTTTTCCTGTGTTGTTTCCCTGTCAAACAAAGCCATAGACTTGAACCATGACATTCTCCTCTCAAAGCAAGTAATTCGGCATGTGCTGGGCGGGTTTGAGTGGGACTCGTGCTTTTATCAGTCGCTCTCTGGCTGATGATTAAATTTGAGTCACTGCATAATTGTCTCTAATTTTATTTGCCGTTGGTAAGTAAGATGGAGGTTTTAATATCTGATGTTTCCCTTTTGATATTTCAATAATGGCTGCTTCCATTTTCATCACTGTATGGAATGTGTAGAATTGTTGTGCTCACAATCGGACAGTATTCCAAAGGTGCACAGACCTTGTATTCCATCAGCACAATGGATTCGCTGGCACTCTTTCAAAAGAGTTTGTTGTGGTCAATGAATCCCTAATGTAATTAAGTCTGTCACCCAAAAGTGAAGCATAAATTAAATTCACCATACAATACACATAAAATAGAGCGTCAGTCTCTGCATATGCCAGTCTTAGAGAATCGAATCACAAAAGCATTGCACTCGCTCAATTACATCTATACTGGTACAGTTATATTGCATTTCACATATTGTTTTGTTGCAGCCGTATGCTAAGCGGCTTTAAATTACTTCTTTTCACATCAGTCTACACTCCTCACCCCGTAATGACAAAGCAAAAAACTGATTTGTGACAACTTTTCAAATTTATTAAAAAGGAAAAACTAAAATAATTACATTGCATAAGTATTTGTACCCTTAACTTCAGACTCAAGTATTTTGAGGTATGATGTGACAAGCTTTGCTCATCTGCATTTGGGGATTTTCTGCCATCCTTCTCTGCAGATCCCAGGCTCTGCCCATAAGCCACTCTTGCATTGTCTTAGCTGTGTGCTTAGGGTCATTGTCCATTTGGAAGTTGGACCCTCTGTATATATATATATATATATACTGTATATTTTGCTGCGTTGAGATTTCCTTCTACCCTGACGATTCCCCCAGTCCCTGCCACTAAAAACACCACCACGCTTTATCGTTGGGATAGTATTGGTGCTAGTGATGAGCAGTGCCTGGTTTACTCCAGACATTATTCTTGGAACTGAGGTTTATAAAAAAAAAAAAAATTGTTGTTGCAAATTCCAAGTGGGTTTTCATGTGTCTACACTGAGGAGAGGCTTGAGCCTGGCCACTCTGCCATAAAGCCCAGATCGGTAGAGTGTTGCAGTGATGTTTGTCCTTCTGTAAGTTTCTTCTGTAAGCTCCACCAGAGTGACCATCAGCTTCTTGGTCACCATTCTAACCAAAACCCTTCTCCATCGAATGTTCAGTTTGGTCAGAAGGCCAGCTCTAGGAAAACTCCTTGTTCCAAACTTCTTCCATTAATTATCGAGGCTACATGCTTCTGTAAACTTTCAATGAAGAATCTTTTTTTTTTGTAGTCTTCCCCAGATCTGTGTCTCATCACAATACTTTCTGTGAACTCTACAGGCAGTTCTTTTGACCTCATGGCTTGGTTTTTGCTCTGATATGCATTTTCAGCTGTTAGACCTTTTTTTTGAGAGGTGTGTGCCTTTCTAAATCATGTCCATTTAATTAACTTAAATGAATTAAAACATCTTAAAGATTATCCTGCAAAATTAAAATACTCATCTAAATGTAAGCATACTTATGCAATGTAATTTTTTTCAAAGTAACCACAATTTTTTTTAGCTTTGTAATTATGGTGTATCGAGTAAAGATTGATGTGAAAAAAAAGTTATTTAAAGCAGTTTAGCAAAAGGCAGCAACATAACAAATGTGAAAATAATGAAGGGATGTGAATACTTTTGCAAGGTACTATATATTGAAATGGCTTAAAACATGTTTAATCACTAGAGCAATTAAATTTTTACAAATTCTATTGACAACCAAAACATTTTACAGAAAGAAAAAAAAACGACATTGTTTTGTAGAAAAAAAATATCCATCACATGTCACACTCACAGAAGGGAACAGACAGATGGTAAGGTGAAAACTGTTTATTGAGCAGAGTATGGAACAACAGCGGGAACTTAATGCGCGTGATCAAGGAACTCTTCTACATAGTCCTTGATCGGCCAACCATCTTGAAAGCGGGTGAGAAGAAAATTAACTGGGTTTACTGGGGAGAGGAGGATATATCCATCCTGAGCTGCTTTTGTTCTTTCTGGTCTTTTGCCACACTCACAGAAGGGAACAGACAGATGGTAAGGTGAAAGCTGTTTATTGAGCAGAGTGATGGGACAACAGCGGGAACCAGACGATGGCGAGAGGATGGTGACTTGGCGAATATTGATGGAGACTTATCTGGTGATGACTGAAGTGGATTTTCTGTGCAGGATGAACACGATGACTGGAGATCAGGATGACGGACAGGAGACGACGGAAGACAGGAGACTTGACCATCTCAGGTGAGTGTTCAGGTAAGAAGTCTGATTGTTTACGTAGTAGTTACGTTGATGAGACCAGACCCTGATGTGATGCAGGTTGATATAGGCTGTGTTGACGAGGGAGTGCAGGTGCAGGGAATCAGTATCTGGGGATGATCAGCAGCAGGTGTGGTGATGGCTGACTGCGTGCAGGTGGGGACCAGAAGGGATGCTGGGAAGTGTAGTGCAGACAGGTTACAGAGTTGGTGACTGAGCTGGTGACTGTGACAGTACTTCCCCCTCCCGGAAAGCTTGACCTCGCTAACGATGGGAAGGATCATGATCCATGGTGGAGCCATGGAGGCTGAAGGGCTGAGGACTTCAGGGCGGCGAGTGATGGAGGCTGAACCGGTGGGAGAGGATGACAGGGTGGAGACGGACATGGGGGACATGGGGAAGCCGATGGCTCTGGCAACTTAAAGGCGGGTACTCAGAAGGGCGCGGTGGAGACAGAGTGACAGAGGACCAAGGAGGAGCTGAAGGGAGTGAGGAGTCCAATGGAGCCGGTGGGGACGAAGGAACGAGGCGGAGCCAGAGGAGTGCAGTCCAGAGGTGAGGGCAGGTTTACAAACGACCATGGCAGATCCGGGGGGACGAGGGAGCCTGGTCGAGGTAGAGCACTGATGGGCCACGGTGGAGACGAGGGAGGTAGGAGCCAAGGCTGAGTCCGTGGACCGATGGGCCGATGTACAATCCTGGCCTCGGCGGGCGTTGTGGAAACCCAGGGATTCCCGGACCACCATGGCGCGGAGAGCTGGTAGTCCCACAGCGAGCCCACCTCTCCAAAGGTTTTTTTTTTAGGGTGAGATGCAGGACTAACAGTGGGCAGTGGAGATGATGATGGGAGAGGGAGGTTGGGCGGGAGTTCAGGGATCTGGAAGACGGGAACTGTAGTCGCTTCCGAACTCAGGAGTAGTTTCCGGACTTGGGGCAAAGGCTAGGGACTGAAGCGTTGTCGGCCACCATGACTGAGTACTCAGGAGGAGTGGCGGCGGCCATCTTGGAATGAGGTTCTGGAACGGCGGCGGCCATCCTGGGACCAGACTCTGCAAGACATTAGGATAATATGAAATACGGATGTGCCGTCACATTACATTAATAAAAAAATAAATAAACAAATGCCTTGTTTTTGAATAAATAAATCAAATAGTGTAAAATACATTTCAGAGAAAGTTTTTCTCAATCTTTTCCACTGGCCAAATAGTATTTTTAATTGATTTATATTTTTAATGGAAACAGAAAGACCTTGTTGTGCATTATTTGCACAAAACTATTTTCTCAGACAATTATCATGATAAGCAATTATCTTTGTAGTTGAAACATTAAAACACAACATGCTAGAGGAAAAGTGTTCAAAAGCATTTCATCCTCAACAAATATTTATATTTATGGAATAAAAAAATGTTGTAACTTCTCAGTAATGATTTCATGTAGTTAAAGTGTTTAACTCCATTAATGAGAATGGCATATTTAATCAAATGTTTACATCAGAAGTAAAACAGTTTAAATCATTATTTTATTTATTTAAACTGTTATTGTGAACATGCACTGTATTTATGATTAGGACTCATAATGAAGATTTACGGATTTACTTCATCTGCCGTTAGATAGTCTATAGACCTATATGCGTCAGTTTCACTAAACGGCCCAACGCGGTCACTGGCGTGGACATTTAGGAAGGGATGGATATTTGCTTCAAGTGATAGGCTTGGTGAGTGAAATTATATTTGTATTCTCTTTCTGTATATGTATAATTTTCTTTAGATTGTCTGTCTAAAAGTGACCAAAAAGACATTTAACTCCAGCTCACCATCGGTGTCGCCGAACTGCTCAATCTCCAAAACGTTCGTTTGGATGGGTCAGAGTTTGCGTGCAGGTGCACAAATTTTCCCGTCAAGTTTGTTTTTATAAATCACAATTTATGCGTCGGAAGTGGCGTACGCATCTTTCAGGCCCTGTTTTGTGTGTACGCAACGGTTATAAATGAGGCACCTGGTGCCTTTTCTTTCTTTTTTGGGATGCATGGCACCACTGTCTTGAAACCATTCATAAAGCCACACACAGGTTTAGGTATCAGCAAAGTCTTGTGATGGCTTGTTTTTGCCTCTTGAAAGTGTATGCCTAGCCCTGTTGTAATTGAGCTCTCATTGTGCATCTGGCACGTCTTCCATTTCAGTAAGAGGTACTCAAAGCCGGTGGCCCAGTACTGGGGCTTCTGAATCAGCAATAAGAAGGGTTATCACTGAGTAAAGTAAGACAGACCTCACGCTCAGCTCCCAGGCTTAGTTTCCAGATACAGCACTAAAACAAAACAGACTTCACACCCTAGTCACACGGGAAAGCTAGAGAATAACAGAGAGGAGGACAGGAATGTATGTTTTGCACAGGCACAAATTTTTAAATGAAGGGTCATAAACATGGTTTTTGCAGTGAGGTCCGGATTATTTATCCCACATTGTTAAGTGCAACGGGGTGATGAACCAGCTGTTTGGAAAAATGAGAAGACTTGGATGGAAGCAGGCAAACAGTGTGTTTGAGTATTTCATTTTAACAGACACAATGTTTTTCTAATGGTAAACTGAAAATATGATGACTTTTTTGTCTTTCGATTTTTGCCCTCAGTAATAAAATAGTTTAATCGCTGTAAAGTAATAAAAGGGATAGTTCACCCAAAATGTATAATTTACTCGCCCTTATGTCATTACAAACCTGACTTACTTTCTTTCTTTCTGGAAAAGAAAAGATATTTTGAAGGATGTTTCAACTTTGTTGATAGTATAATGAAAGTCAGTGGTGTCCAAACAAAACAACATTGGACCCCATTGAATTTCCTTGTATTGACAAAAACCATAAAGGCATTTTTTCAAAATATCTTCTTTTGTTTTCAAGAAATAAAGTCATACAGGTTTGGAATAAGATGAATGTGAGTAAATGGTAACATAATTTTACCAGATAAAATTAGTAACAGATATTTTGAGAGAATTATCCCTTCAGAAATTACTAGGTAAAGACTTCTTCAAAGGCCAAACTTTTTTAAACGACATGTCCATCCATCCTAAAGAATAAATCATTTCCTAAGTTAAGTGTCTTTGAATGGCAATGTATCATTTGGCAAGGCTATTTGGGCGAGTCTTGATCATTTGACCAACCATATGCTGGCCTGAAAGCAAATGGCTTGTTGGTTTTTAGATCGAATTATCACAAAAACAACATCTTTATTCTGTCATAAACCCTATGCTATTAGTTTTTGCTGTGATTCCAGAAAAATATAATGGCTACCATGTAGAACTAACTGAAACATTTTTGAGGTTACAGGATCATTGACATCCCCCTTTCCTTCCTTTTTTGTAATGTTCTGTTATCAACTTGACAACATTTGCTGCCCCGATATCAAGTTAAAACAACAATAAATGCTTGATGACCAAATGTTGCATGAGGTTTGACTGATGTATCTGAGAATTACTGATAGCAACATAATTTACCCGGATATACAATGGGGTGAAGGCGTATCCGGAGTCTTTCCTTTCAAAAAGCATCTGGGATGCCTCTACTGGAGCCTTGTAATTTATGCCGCACATTAAACCGAGTCCAGAGAATTGCATGTATATTATTAGATGTGTGGCAGCTGAGTATAAACTCACTCTATTAATAAACCTAAAATTATTTCAACCCTATCCATGCACTAAATATTACTCACGAGAAGAATGTCAGGGAGGTTGGGGCTAGTTGTCACAAAAGCTTTTAGTAGCCAAAGGTCTTGTTGTTTAGAAATGTAAGTTTTCTATATTAGCCTATCGTTTATTTTAGTTAAAAAACCTCTTAAATTATAATAACTTGCATTATAACAGCTCAAAATGCCTTCTGTCCTCTAAACTCCACAATGGAATAGGCTACAAGGTGGTTTTTATTGTGTTTAACAAGTGAACACAATAAAAACACACTGGCATACATTCTGACATAAGTAAATTATTTTGTTTGAAATGTTGAATTGTTTTTTTTCCATAAATGTCAGCTCAGGGTAAGTTGTTTTAAATAATGTAAATATAATAAATCTATTAAAAACATGTATTTATTTATTTATAAGTTATTAATTAAATTAATTATTTTGATTCATAATTGTTTTACTGTTTAAATTTAGTTTACAAGCCTAATAAACGGTTTAATGGCAGGTTAATTTGTGACAACATGCCCCGCTATTGTTTCATTGTGTGTTGAATGAACCTTGAATGAACAAAATTCAGAGGGAAATAACAGTGGAACCAAAATCAAACCTCATAGCCTACATATTTAGTTGAATAAATCGTGTGACAACTTGCCCCGTTTTCTCTATGCAGTGTCATCAATTCCTCCAGACATTGTTATTGTAATATACAATAGTTCCATCTCTGTTTCATGGCAGTTGGCACGAGTTTCTTGAGTGGCTCCCTGGTAAACTGGAGCAGGCCATGTGGGCTGGGGTTGGGAGTCACAGTCGGGTCAAGTTACACACAAAAAAATCAGGTTGTAAGGACTCCTCACACCCCTCCCCAACACTGCAGTGTTCAGCTCCAGAGGGTCCACGCGCTTCTTACAAGTTTTCTCCAAAATTCAGCCAAGGATGGGACAAGACATATGGAATTTACTCCAAGTAGCGTTTATCCTATGCGAGTAGGATTATTTACATCCGACCTTTCTATAATAACTCAAACGACTGGATTGAACATTTCAGGGACAATAATTTTTTTTTTTTCAGGAATTAACTGATTTTCGCACTTTTTTTTCCCTCATCGGGTTTACATCACTTACATTTTTTATAATTCATGTTACGGTGATTTTCATATGTTTGTTTGACACGTTTAAAATACTGGTCTAATGAATTTCAAGCAAGAATGAATAAGTTTCTCGCAAATTTCCTCATCTTGGCGCTGACTATTAGCGCGCGCTCCTCATCCGTTCCCCCCGCGAAGAGTCACTCCGGCGCGGATGACAGCGCTTCCACACTGGCCTTTGTCTTCGATGTTACCGGCTCTATGTATGACGATCTCAAACAGGTGATAGATGGTGCGTCTCGGATCCTGGAGAGAACTCTGAGCCGCAGAACAAGACCAATCAGGAACTTCGTGCTGGTTCCTTTCCATGATCCAGGTATGACAAAATCCTATGTTTCAATCTTATGATTTATGTAAATTATAATTCATTCTTGTCAGTTACGTTGCCTTTTAAAGTGATTCCAAAGAACGAATAACTGCTGATCGAATTGCAATGCCTAAAGTTCCATATGGAGAAACGCTTGATAAAGTTTTGAGAAGTTTGTTTGGCCAAGCTCTAGAATGTCAATGAACTAATTTGAACAAAGGTGTTAGGGCTGCTAGGAACATTTTCACCACCAGGGACCGCTGAAAGGTTGTCATCCATAGATTCATGGAGAGGTGCAATGTACATTTTTGCCATGTACAAAATTAAAAGTAGGCTAGACTAGAGAATGTAGAAGATGTTTTATTCTTCATGTCGCGGGTAGCCTCCTCATGGGTGTCGCAATTAACATCACATGATCAGCCATGACTAAGTTAGGCCTACTACTTATACCATGACAATAATACAAATATTATAATTATGTGATGTAATTTACTAATCGAATAAGTATGAAAGGAATAGTTAAAAAAAATACACATCAACTAATTTATGTGGTTCAGACAACGTAAGACTTTCTGTTGATTAAACCAATCTCCTTCATTGTATTAACTCAATGTTTTTATTTATTTCAGTGAACTTAAAAATATCAACCAGGTTACTTACTTTTTTAAGTTAAACCAACAATATATTTTTACAGTGATAGGTGTCAAGTCATCTGGCTATATTAAAACCAACCTAGTGCACCTTTAAACAACAAAACTGTACTTTACATTTGCAATTTACATTTTGATCTCTGAACTTTGAACTGGTTAATCTGCAAACCATGTCATCATTTTTCAGTTTCTATCACTGTATGTTTTCCACGCTCATTAAATCTGTTTAAATTCCACATCTGCTCACAGACTGCATTGAGAGCACTGTTCTCAGGTACACTTACACAATGTAGCCTGGTTCAAACCAAGTATCTGTTAGCCTTAGGGGGGTAGGGTGCCCATGGAGCTGATGAGAAGCACATGTTGTCTGGTAGTATGTAATTAACACAATCACCCCCAGTCCTCCATCCAATTCTCCGGAAGAGTCAACCCAGCCCCCCAGTCAGAGGAGAGACGTCAGTGCTAGACTGGTAGGGGGGATGGTGCCAGTCACCTTTTAATGTAGCATTCCCTTGAGGACCTTGTAAACCGCTGAGATCACAAAGACAGCCGGTGACAGACAGAAAGGCGTGACAGCAACACAACTTAATGGCCCCTCACAGCTGAGAGAGGGATGGAGAAAGTGCAGAAGAAGAAAGTGAATAAGGAACCTAAACCAGCCTTAGTTGGTTTGCTGGTCTTGGCTGGTTTAAGCTAGGCTTGATGCTCTCCTAAGGGGACTTACAGATGGTTTAACTGGTTTTTCAAATGCCCCAAACATCCCTAAACCAGCAAAACAGCTTGTTTACAGCAGAGAATACTTTAAAATATTGATAATGATGTTGATCAAATACAATTATCTATTAATATTTGAATATATAATCATATAATATTTAATATATTATAATAATTTCTATTTATTATTATTATTTATATTATATAATACAAGCTAAATAAAAAACCTAAAGTCTTAGGTGATCCACCTCAAACAAGCAAACAGATCAGCCTGACCATGCTGTGCTTTTCAGCAGAGAATGTTTATAAAATATTAACATTAATGTTGCTATAATATCATAAATACAAGTTTATATAATATAATAAGCTGAAAAACCTTAGTTGGTTTACTGTTCTTAGCTGGTTTAAGCTAGTCCAAGCTGATATAGAGATGGGGATATGTTTAAGAATGTACAAAACCCCTTTAAACGTCAAAACAGACCAGCCTGACCATGCTGGGAGGCCAGGGAATCATGCTGGGTTTAAAAAAAATTTTTTTTAGCAAAGAATGTTTCTAAAATATTACTAGTATTGTTGACAAAATATTATTCATATTATTCACCTTTATATTTTTATTATTATCATGTAATGGTGTATTGATCTGTCCTATTTGCTTTCAGAAGAAGACAGACTTCCCCTCAGACATGGTCCACATTTTTCTCTTCTGTCCATTCTCCCAGAGCACTGTCAAAATTTTAATCCTCCTCTTTGTCTTCTGTTTTTTAATAACCTTTAAAAAGTAAGTCAGAGTAATAAATAATGTGGGGATATCAGACACATACTCTGACCATAAACAATGTATTTTCTGTATGCTGGTTCATCCATGTGCTGTATATTCAGCTCTAATCAATCAGATTCTGAGGGAGTCCAAATAAGTGCCAAATTCAGGGAGGACACAATTCATCCTGAGACAAAAGAAAGGGAGAGAGATAAAGTAGAGAAAGGGGAAGAGGTCAGAGATTATCTAGGTGGATGATGGCAGTCATAAAAAATAATGAATGAGGTTATGAACCCAGTTTGGTATCACATGAGGACTGCTGGAATTTTGCACGGTCTGTCATTTGTTTTCTCAGCTGTCAAACGTTTCAGGACGGTCATTTGTAACCGCAGATGTTGATGAGGTAGAATCCGGGACAAATGTGTTTCGTGATTGGGAGTTGGCTGGGTCTGTATCTAGTCTGATCTAGAAAGAGACTTGAGACACTTGTTAGTAGGGTCGTATCTGAGGAAGGGGCTTTAGTTGGACCTAATCCTCACTGTTTAATATTCATTAATGAGGGTGAAGAAGGTTAATCTTTTCAAAACTCCTACTCCCCAGGGATTTGTTTGTTGAAGTGTTGCGATTAGACTTGCCAAGCACTCAATGAAGGGCTCCAAATGGACGGTAACCTGAACCTTCAGATTGTGCACACAGTTAATATGTAAAATAGATGCTTCTTGATTTCTTTGTTTTTCCTCACCAGACATCGGTCCTGTTTCCATCACTACTGACCCTAAGAAGTTCCAGAAGGATCTTCAAGAGCTGTTTGTTCAGGTGGGCAACAGACTATGAAAGAGCAACTTTTCAGAGGAAAAATATTGTAATAATTTGTTAGGGATTCACCTATATTAGTTGTTTCGCTGGTCTTAGCTGGTTTAGCTATTCTCCTAAGCTGATTTTCAAATGGTTTTACTGGTTTTAACCCTCTGGGGTCTGAAATCACGCCGGCGCGATTTGCACGATTTTTTTCACATAGCAGCAAAATAGACTTAAAATACTCCGTCATTTTTGGTCATAAACACTTAAGAAATATAAAAAAATAAACTGTTAAATGTCTACTTTTTTATGTGTCCACTTACAATCGAAATAAAACATTGTGGTTTTGTTAAATAAAGAAAATAAACAGGGTGTGCTTTCTGCCTCTCCGTCTCCGTGAACTTTTTTTCTGGAGCACGTCTCTAAACTTAAACAAAACTCAGCGAATACCATTCACTCAGGCATGAGCAATATATCTTAAAACAGACCAGCAGAGAATTTTTATAAAATATAATTGATATTTATTACACCCGTTTATACGTATTAATATCCTGTTAAACTGGAATTTACACAATAAATCAAGCTGAGGGAGATTGTGCGGCGGGGAACTCGCCGTGGTAATGCGGTTACCACTTCATTTTAGAAAAATCAACTTCTCATTCTATCCAAAATATTCTTCATAATAATAGGCACATATTTACTGTCTTGTATGGCAGACACCGCCGTCGGTGTGTGAATGGGTGAATGTGAGGCAAATGTAAAGCGCTTTGGTGGCCCAGTGGGTCTGTGAAAGCGCTATATAAATGCAGTCCATAATAATTTATAACAGCTTATTTGTTTAATATAGATTAATTTTTTTTTTTTGATAAGGATTTAGCAGTCCTAAGAATTATTACAGTATTTGATAGTAATTCACTGATATTTAAATTCAGGCTAGTATCAATAAACCAATAATTATTTTAATGGCTGATAACTGATGATGTTGACCGATGTTGAAATTTCTGTTTTGTCAAAATAAATGAGAAATAAAACACTGTAAAAACAATCATTGTAAGTGCTACAAGGGCAATTAGACATCACAACATTATAATGTACAGTGTGAAAAATTATAAATTTTTTAATTGGCTGAAGATTACATTTAACAGTGTTATTAATTTTTTAGTTGTTGAGTTAAATTAGTAATAACTTTGAGTGTTACATGATGGTCAACGCTGCTAAACAAAATATAGAAATTATATAAATAATACTCTAAATAACTGAGATAGATTGATACAATGTCAAGTTTACATATTCAAATCATCTCCAAATAATTTGTGCTCCAGTTAGCATCATTTCTTAATTTCTCAAACTGCATTAACTTGCTGAAATGATGGCCTGGCTTTAGTTATTGGTTAGATTACTGCAACTCAAACACTGTTCTGCCTGCATCCGCTTTCTCTATCCAAAATGCTGCCGTACGCTCATCTTCAACCTCCAGACCCCCCTAGTTACCTTTTCTCAGGTGTTTACACTTGTATTCTTTAGCAGCATGAGACACAGCAGCCATTGGCCTCTTCCTTCATAAATCATCATCGAATCATATTCTGTATTCTGTGTTCTTATTTGCTCTCTGTGGCTTCTGCTGAGTATCTTGGCTCATCTCAGCACTTGATCTGTCTTCAGGGCTACAGTTTTATTAGCACTCTGTTCTTATTGTCCCTTTGGGCTCTAAAGTAAGTACTAGAACTTGTACCCCGGGCCAATACAATAAGTGTTTTTTTGTGCTCTGGTCAGTGCATAAATGTCGATGTCAATGATGAAGGCCTTGTTGTTCCCTCTCAGGGTGGAGGGGATTGTCCAGAGATGAGCATTGGGGCCATCAAAAAGGCTCTGGAGGTCTCGCTACCTGGATCCTTCATCTATGTTTTCACAGATGCCAGAGCCAAAGATTATCGCTTGAAAAGAGATGTTCTTCAGTTAGTACAGCTCCGTCAGTCTCAGGTACCGACGGCAGTTTGAAAACTTGTTTGAGCCTTTTTGTAATTCCTTTTTGCAGAAATTACACTTCACCTTTAAATATTGTACTTTCAGGTTGTGAAGTTATAAGCCATAAATCTAAATATCTCACAGCCCATTTTAAAAATCCATCTGTTCTTTATGGAATATACCCCAGTGTTGACAATTAATCCCAACACCCAACACCCTAACCAAACACTCACACTCATTAACATCCCCTCTGAATCCAGGTTGTGTTTGTGTTGACGGGGGACTGCGGGGATCGCTCCCAGCCGGGATACAGAGCCTACGAGGAGATTGCTGCCACCAGCTCCGGTCAAATTTTTCACCTGGACAAACAACAAGTCAATGAGGTGAGACGCATGAACTCATGACATTCATATGTATGTAAATTGCAGACACATAGGGAAGTATAGTGGTGTGATGTGTAAGTTTAGTATGGCACCATTATTTTTGTCTTTATTGTGCACCAAAACTAAAATAAAATAAAAAATGAAATACATTTTTTATTTTTTAATCAATTAATATTTTTTTGGTGCTGTCAAACCGGTTAATCGCAATTAATCGCATCTAACATAAAAGTTTTTGTTTATATAATATATTTGTGTATGTGTGTATATATATATAGATATATATATATATATATATATATATATATACACACATACACACACACACATACACACACACACACACACACACATATACACACACATATAATATTCTGTATATATAAACATATAAGAAAATTATTTTGTGTTAGATGCGGGATTAATCGGGATTAATCGATTTGACAGCACTAATATTCACCAGCAACTGTTGCTTATCCATTGGGTTTAAACTTTTTGATTCACAAAAAAGAAAAAAGTCCCCCCCAAAAAAGTAAAAAAAAGCTAAATGTTTTTAAACTCAATAGCAGAAAGAAAGAAAAACAAAATCTGGAAAAAAGATATTAGTTGGTTTGCTTGGAATTTTTTGGGATGCACAATAAAGAAAAAATAACTCCATTGTCTAAAGGTACAGTGCTCATTCAGTGTGTAATGCAGCTTGATTTCAATGATCGATGAAAGCTGCCACTCGAATGGACTGACCAGATGTGAAGGACATGTGAAGGAATTATATCTGCCACAACATTAACTGTACAGAAGTGTTTTGAATGTAAAATTCACTTGACTCAATAATCTGAAGGGGCACATATTTGAGTCTGTGTTTCATGGTATGCAGACTAAAATAAAGCATGTTCGGTCATAGTGAGACATGAAAGAAAGCAGACCTTCCTCTTTGTGAGACAGTGGTATCATGCATGTCAACACAGGACATGGCAAAGCTGGAGTCTTCCAGCATCAACTATGGAAAAAGTAATCCATAAGACAACAAAGCAAAAAGGCCTGAAAAGTAAAGAAAAGCATGTTTTCCGGATGTGTATTTGTAATTGGATATGTGTGTGTGTAATTGATTTATGGTCCTGTGGAGGTGGGCAGCTGATGTTAGTTGTGTTTGAGAACTTTACCACCTGTACCTGTTGGTGCGAGTGTATGCGCTCAGGATGACTGGGCAACCTCGAGCTGTTAACACTCTCCAACACCCCTGCTGCTCTGTGAGAATAAACTCAAGGTCAGGGTCACACAGTTGCTCTTAGAGCTCTGACAGTTTACTTTCATCCCGCAGACATTCACCAAGGAGTCTAAAGGCCTAGGTATTACTTCATTGTCCACATTCCACTCCGGAAACAGCCTTTCAATGTATACTATTTTGGCCATGATCTAATCCTTTAAGCTCTGTAAATTCTCCGTATATGCTGCTTAAATATCTTTTATATGGTTCGGTTACACAGTGCCCCATAGGTTCTTCCCAGTGTTCTTCATCCCTAGTTAATACATGTTCCTAAATTTTTATGTCCAAGTATGAAAACACACTCCCATGTCAGGTGCATTTTTTACTTTTGATTAGTCTATTGGTGGGATTTTGAAAAATGAATGAAGGCAAATCCGTAAATCCGCAGAAACCTCAAGATTGCTCTCCACATCTACCCTGAATGGTTCTTCTCTGATAGGAGTTGAATAAGCAAGAGCCAAATCAAATACACACAGCGCTTTGTCATTTTTTTGGGAGGGGAAGGGGGCAAAGAGAGAGAGCAGGGCTTATTTTACTTAGTAATCCCGGATATGATCTATCATGCCTGCTCTATCCAGCACAGCTGCCTGTCCAGCGTCCAGGTTGGACGTCTCCAACAGACAGCTCTTTGTGGAGCTGAAGGAGGAGGCACTACTTAAACAAAGGACGGTGCTCAGCTTAATCATTGGAGTGATTTGCAGATAAAGCTTTATGAAAGTGTGTCGGTGCTTTAAAGAGTCTAATGGTTTGGCTGAAACCCCAGGCCGGCCAAACTCAAGGTGAGGGTGGAGATTTGGGTACTTTATTGGCAGAAGACTTTAGGGTAACACTTTAGTTTTTTTACAGTGTCCTTGTTACACGTTACATACTAAATAGTAATTGCTATTTGTACATAATTACATGCAACTAAACCCATTACTCAGTAATTAAATGTATATTTCACTGTAACACGGACACCTTAAAATAAAGTGTAACCAAGGGGGTAATCCACCAGCCCGAAAACTGAAGTCTGCCAGAGGACCGCCATTGGCTAACAAGCCTTCACCTGCTGTTAGCATCCCATTGACTCCCATTCATTTTTGCGTCACTTTAACAGCGAATAACTTTACATCGGAGGCGTTTAAAGACTCAATTTGTCCATTGTTTATTTCTAAAGAAACACGACAATGTATAAAGGGCTCCATTACCTTGTATCTTACCTTACGTATCTTATCTTAAAAATAGGCTAACGATTGCGTCATAACACGCGACTCTCTGTCGCACAGTAGAGAAAATTACCGTACAGATATGAGGATAGGGCAATCTTTTACTGTCTATGAGGCAATTGGGCAATCTTTTACTGTCTTTGAGGCAATTGGGGGGGACGAGGAGGCATAAAGTCCGATGAAGTCAAGGGAGAAGCCCATAGAGAGTCCATAAAAGACAAAATATTTTCAACAACGTTTAGAGGAATTGGAAATAATTCAGTATGCAGTTAGTAGAAGGTTTACCACTGTCAGACAGGTTGCTTACGTCACATCTACGTCGTCAAGCTCAGTTTGAGCCTGCGCAGTACGCTTGGCAATCAGGAAGTGAGTGCTTCTAATTGACTTCACTTTTCTCCGTTGAAGTCTATCAGGTCACTGTGTCCATTTCTTTTACTGTCTATGAGTGTAACTGACTTTTGCATTGATGGAATATCTTGTTGTTTATAACACAACTAAATCAAGGACTTTTCAGTTGGTGGATAAAGAGATGTAGCGAGGACTCCCTGTTACTTATTGAGTGTTGCATTTGAAGTCTGGCCTATGTTTAGATCTGTATAGTATCATATTTATTTATTTAATTATTGTAAAGATGCTAACTGTACATTGCAAAGCCATTAAAAATCATTGACATCAATGGCATCATTGTAATTGTACTTTACGTTTTAATTTTTTCTTTAGACGTTTTAGTTGAATTGATAGACGTTTTGCTGAACTTTAGATTTTTGATTTGATTGACGTTGACCCCTTGGGGTCACAGACCTGTATGAAGACCCCTGAATTTAACAATAGTGATTCTCACTGATCCACCAATTGGTCAGAAATTTGACGTAGTCACAGAAATATGCATGAGTTGTTTTAGCTGAACAAAGGAAAATGTCATGTGAATCAATAAAGAGAATGGAAGGATGAGATATTTATTAATACAGATCTCTACTTTTGCAACAGCTTATTATGCAAAACTTCCATACAATTGAACATGTTCACAGTCAAAGTGGTTCAACACCACTTAAACTACATGGACATTGCCCACAGGTGTTTTCAATCGGACAGACCTAACAGCAAGAGTGTCTGAGCAAGTGTAACTAGATCCAGTCTAGTCTGGATCTCCTGCTCTGTTTTTGTCATAGGTGACCAAAGTATTATCTGTAATATGGAGAACCTTTGTGGGCCACCTTTTAAAGAGAGGAATGAAAATGTATTAACCCCTTGCTTTGGTGTCACAGGAAAAGACAAGCAAGTTTTAGACATTCTCCAGTGAATAGAGAAAATAAAAACCATTGGAACTAAGTTCAAGACTTAATTGTCTTGGTCCCTACATTAATGCATTTGGCAGATACTTTTATCTAAAGGTTTAGAGTTACAGTGCATCCAACGCACACTCTTTAATTGTCTGTGTGTTTCTTGGGTCCCTATACTACAGTATCTTTCCAGTAAAGCATTAAAGGGGCATTCGACCCAAAAACTAAAATTCTGTCATCATTTACCCAACCTCATGTCATTCTAAACCTGTAAGACTTTTTTTCTTCCATAGTGGACAACAGAAGAAATGTTGATGAATGTCCTTGCTGCTCTTTACCATATAATTAAAGTGAATGCGGGGACTTGGGTTGTCAAAATAATAAAAATCAACTCCTAAATTCCTGGTATTTTTTTCACACTTGGCTTCAGATGACTGATTTTTTTTTTTCAGATGACATGGCTTCAGAGGATCATATCGCATGATTCACATGGACTAGTTTTATGATACTTTTATGGTGCTTTTTTGCCATTTCAGAGTCCCCAAACTCTTAAAAAAATGCTGGGTTATTTCGCAACCCTGAGCTGGGTAAATATTGGACAGAACACATGCTGGGTTATATTGACCCAGCTTATTGGGTTCATTCACCCATTTGCTGGGTTGTTTTTTGACAGTGCTGGGCCAGTTAACCTGATATTAAGGGTTTTTCATTTGAAATAATATAAATAAAATAGGACAGGAGCAGATCATATTCAATATTTTTTATGGAGCGTCTATTTACACTAAGTGCAAATAGCCTGCCTTTTCGGTTGAGGCTATTTATACTAACTCGGACGTCTGGTTGGGCCAAACAAAATGACGGAAGATGCTATACTGACAATAGAAGTAATAGTGTAGGGGTAAGGCATGAGGCAGAAACTTTCTGACGCCAATTGACCGAGTTCGAGTCTGCCTTTTCCCTTCACATATCACATTGGAAATGTATTTATTTTCAATAAAAAGGTTAAAAAATATTTGAAAAGTGTAAAAAACGTGCGTTTAATAATAAAGTGTTTATCGGTTAGGTTTAGAGGGTATTGTCCCAATAAGGTGGCATCCATTTAATAATTGTAATAAATATAATAATTAGCATTATATTTGCTATTATTTCATACCGTTTAATTTACAACAACACTGAGCTGCAAATAGTATATGCCACTGTTTATAAGCATCTTGGAACTTTATAAGTCATGGAACGAATGTGAGTAATTGATGACTTTTGGGTCATTTATCATTTACTTTAGGTGAACTGTCCCTTTAAACCATCTGTTATACAAACACTGTGGGTGCTTAGTTGGAATTCGGCTGATCCTCAGCTGACCTCCACATCCTTTTCACGTATGCTTCCCGACCAACACTCCTCCACAACTAATCTTTGAAACATGACAGTTCAACTTCCAGAGGAAGCCAGTCTGTTGCCTCCCATTAAGGTTCGTCACACTGGATATGGTTTCAGGATCGTTCTGACTATGATGTTCTCTTTTGAGGGGTAGCTTTCAAACCTTCCCGGGACACACACAGGCCATTATCTGAACATATTTAACCTTATATTCCTCTGCTGCTGCCTTATTGTCTATTATCTATAACTAGTTTAATCTTCCCGGCTCCCATGAGGCATACATTGAAACAGACACTGGTTTGAGGCAGATGTAGGTCATTGGTGAGCTTTTTGCTGCTCTGTGGGGGATAGTTGCACATGTGGCACTCATTACAGCTGTTTCCAGTTGTAAACTCCGAAAGGAACCAGCTGCCGTCTGCAGCCAAATAGAGTGAGAGATCTAGAGAGAAAGAAATAGGGGAGAATCTGAGTAATGAAATTATCAAAGGCTACACTCGCTCCAATTTTCTCTCTCATTCCTAAATATATAAAGATGTGTTAAATAAGCGTCATTCTCGCGGGCTTACTGAAGTGATGTTTTCGTTCAGCGGTATGGACACAGAGCAGCCATTATGTCTGTAGTCAATACAAAAAGTTCAGAACAAATACACACAGCTGTCTCTAAAGAGGTTAATGGCTGAAATCTAAAAATACTAACCGAGCAAACAGTTTATTTAAGTTGTTTGTCTAAGGGACATAAAGTTGGTGTTAAGTGTAAATGACTTCTCACAGATCAATATAGTGCATTCAGACAGTTGTTCTGTCAGATAATGGACCTAAATTCACATTACCGGCTAAAGAAGTCTCGTCATCTCCTGGTGCACATTCTGTTTTTTCATGTGCACCTTGCAGTATTCAAAATGAATGAGGTTAAAGGGATAGTTACCTCAAAAATGAACATTCTGCCATAATTTACTCACCTGCATGTTGTTATAAACCTGTGTGACTTTCTTTCTCTTTTGTAACACAAAATTACAAGATGCAATCCACCATATAAGTATCAAAAAAGTGGTGCATCCAATGACTGAGAAGGCTGAAGGCATCATCTGGTTGAGAAGACTTAGTGAATAAAAACTTAATTTGAGTTTGTTCTCCACACAAAGCTATCATATGACTTCAGAAGCATGTTGACCATTTCCATGATACTTTTATGTTGCTCTTTTTTGCTTATTTTTGTGATCCATGAAAAAGTCATACAGTGTTGGAAAGGCATGAGCGTGAGGAAATGATGAAATAACTGGGATGGTTTCAGAATGACGGATGCATTACCTGTACTTTTTGCCATGTACTTAATATATATATCTACTGTGATCTCTGTGGCCGTCTAGGGTGAAAAGCAATCCTTTACTGTTTGTGCTGGTTTTTTAGATTTTATAGCTTGTCAGCCCAGGAATAGTTTGCATTCTCTCTCTGATAGATGATCTGATCTCATTTCCTCACTGTTTAATAAGGATCTGCTTGTGACATACCTCTGTGAGACAGTCTGCATGAACAGAGATGATGTCACTGGGATCCTACCTTGCCTGCATTTAACATCTTTGAATGGATTCATGTCAGAGCTTTTGGTCATAGAAATGACTTTCTTTCTTATGCAGAACACAAAAGAAGATATTTAGGGGAATGTTTAAGCTGCTCTTTCCATACAGTGGGAGTGAATGGAGATCCTAGCTGTCCTTTGTGCTTTTCCACAAATAAGATTTATAATGTCAAATAATGTTATTTTCTTTTCATTTTTTTACACAATGAAACCTCTCCTCTACTTTTCAATTCAACAATTTGACAATTCATTGGTTTTGTTTAGGTTCTTAAATGGGTTGAGGAAACTGTCCAGGCCATGAAGGTCCACCTTCTTTCATCTGACCATGAAACTGCCCAGGAGACCCAGTGGGAGGTGCCCTTTGACCCTAGTTTAAAAGAAGTCACTGTGTCATTGAGTGGTCCAGCACCTCAAATTGAGCTCAGAGACCCTCTTGGTAAGAACATGCTATTGTTTTGTATTGAATGGTTGTTCATGCCTTTTCACTAAAAGGAGTATAAGTTATTGTACTTTGCAAAGGACCTCTATTACTAAACTTTTTTAAATTGTTATTTGAATAATTATAGGCCGTATAGTTGGAGAGAGGCAGGGTCTAACAGAACTGCTCAACATCCCAAACTCAGCACGGGTGGTCAACCTAAAGAACCCTCGACCTGGACCATGGACATTAAAGGTAACACATAAAAGCTTTGAACAGTGATGCCAGATCATATTTCAAATTTAGGTATATACATAACAGATCCTTCTGAAAAATGTCAGTGATTGAAATCTGCTTTTTCTCTTGTCTAGGTGGGATGCAGTGGGAGACACACACTCAGAGTAACAGGTGTGAGCAACCTGGACTTCAGGGCAGGTTTCTCTAGTATACCTGTCACAGAGTTCAGCAGGACCAGAGAGAGACCTATTAAAGGTATTACTCCATCACCATTTTGTACATAGCCCTTTTGCACTATTGTATGCTGGAGTGGTAGTAAAAAAATAAAAAATAAATAAAATATATATATATATATATATAATATTTATATCATTAATCCCTTTTTTATGTTAAAAAATCATTTACCAATTGCTCCATCCACATTTCGATGGAAAAATGGTATTACTCAGTTTGTGCCAGAACTTAAGAATTCTAGATTAAATGTATCCCATTTTCCTCCAGGTGTCCCAGCTCATGTGATGTTGAAGTGTTCAGGTCTGAAGCCTCCAGGTCTGGTTACCAATATGGAGTTAGTATCTTTAGGGGGCCGCTCGTTGCGTACCATTCCTGTGCCTTTGCCCGGTGATGGAGGCTCAGGAGGTATTTGGAGCATCCCGCAGTTTCGAACACCCTCTCAGAGCTTCTTCCTCAAAGTGTCTGGAAATGATGGAGAAGGCTACAACTTTCAGAGACTGTCTAGTGTGTCATATACCAACATCATCCCAGGTGAGTCTCTTTCAACATCCCAGATGAGTGTTTTTTTTCTGGGTTTTGTTTTGTTTGCATTTAAGTTGCATTAAAAATCCATTGGACTCACTTTGAACAGGTTAAACACTGTTTAAATACATTTTTGTAAATTTTTGTTTTGTTTTGTTTACATAAAAAATCTACTGGACTCAGTTTGAACTTTGAACAGTTTAAACTGTTTAAATACTTTTTTATTTTTGTTTTGTTTTGTTTGCATTCAGGTTGCATTAAAAATCCACTGGACTCTGAACTTTCAACAGTTTGAACTGTTTAAATGATTTTTGTTTTGTTTGAATTCAAGTTGCATTCAAAATCCACTGGACTCAGTTTGAACTTTGAACAGTTTGAACTGTTTAAATACTTTTTGTTTTTTGTTTTGTTTTGTTTCCTAAGATGGCATTGTTTATGTTGTGTTGTTGTTAACCCAGCTGTGATGATCCAGTTTAACCTTTGCCCTTCTCACCTTACAGAGCCTCCACTGGTGAGTATGCCCACTGTGATAAGAGGGTTCTACATGCAGCCTGCTACGATTGACTGCTCTGTGGAGAGTGACCTGCCCTATAAACTGAGATTCACCAAAGGCGGAAGAATAATAGGAGAGGAAAGAAGCTATGAGTGAGGCTCTTCTCAAATATGATCTTTTTTTCTCTATTCCATCTGTTTCAGTTTATTTTGTACTTTTCTTCTTTGCAGAGTACTTTTAGATATTGTTGATAATCAAAATATTAACCTAGCATGAAACATAGCTAGTTTACAGTTAGAATTGAACCTAACCCAAGAAGGATTTGTGAGCTTTCACTGACATATCAATCTTGGAATGAATATGAACAGCAGGGCTTGTGTGTATTGCACAAAAGAAAGTCATTATGAAAAATTATTTCCCTATAAAGGGATAACACTCTGTTTTGAATTACAGTCTGAACATGAAATAATGCTGACTTATCGTGAAAGGTATTCTGTGCAAGCTAGTTGTTAGTGACATCAGAAATTTCATCAGAGAAAAAAGACTATCTTTTTCCTTCCTTCCTTTTACCTGCTGCCATCTGTGTGTGCTTGAATGTGTTCATATCATTTGTAATCTGTAACTCTATATTTTCAGTCTAATTCTTTCCATTCTTTACCTCACTCTTGTGCGTAAAGTGAATTTCTGCGTAGGCTAAATGCATGTTTGTGATCAAAGGCTGCACTTTTGGACTCATCACTTAAACCTGCTAATTTGTTTTGTAATTGAAGGTCTTCAGTTAGAGCATCATGGGAAATTCCACATGCATCAGGCAATGATGAGGGAGCATATGAATGTGTGGCCCAGAGCACTGCAGGCATGGGACGAGCTCTCACGCAACTCACTGTTAGAGGTATTGCATGGACACACACATTTTACATACTTTTTTCTGCACTATACACAATCTTGTATTCACACCCACACCCTCAAACCTAGTTTACACTTCACACATCCACACAAGCACGAGGGTGAATGTGGCAAAAGTGCCATCATGCAATGCTTCACAATGCTCTATTTCGGACCATCATGCATCACATCTTGCTTTCCAGTAAAATATTTAAACATCCTCAAAACAAGACACATTCAGAACCAACGTTGTGTAAGACTGTGTTTTCTGTTTTCAGAAGCATATATATATTAGCAAATTGATTTTCTTGGTTGATTGATTTTCTTGGATTTTCTTGGAAAAAAGATTTGCCTTTGTCCACCTCCATTTTGTACAACAAATAAAAGTGACTAAACATTTTATTTTAAAGGTTTTATTTATTTATTTATTTGTTAAAATCGGGGTTACAGCTAAATGCAGCTGTTTTAGTAAATTGTTTTAATAAAATGATCATAATAAAATAAAAATGAATGTATGTGAAATATTTAATATGTGAAAAAAATATGACATAAATATATTAAGTATGTTTTATAATTAAAATATAAATTATTAATATAAAATACTTGTATGTAAAATGTTAAATATGTTAAATATTAAATATTTTATTTATTATAAAATATTTGAAATGTATTTGTGAAAAATTAAATATATTCAATAGATACGAAATATAAAGATAATAAAATATTTGTAAATGTAAGAATTTAGAACTAGAGACACAGTCTATTTTTATTAGACACAGAGTATTTTGTTGGTTTGTCCAATTTTTGCTTATGACCAAAAAAATAATAATTTACTTTTATTCTTTTTTTTCTTTTCTTTTCTTGTTTGGTTAATGTTCACTGGGAACATGAAGTTTTATTTTCTTCTGGCTATGTTAATGTAAAATGTAAATACTATTTTTAACAGCTGTTTTTTGCTGGTTAAGCAAATATTTTCTGCACACTACCTTCTGTCGTTGTGGAAAACAGTTAAATATGGAACATGTCAAGTATAAATTCCTCTTGAGCATCGTGAACTAAGTGCACAGTCTGCAGAGAGTCATGTGAAAGTATAAACAAAGCTTCAGCTTGCTAAGGAGGGTGTAATTTCCAGTATTAAAGGAAATTGTAAATGAGAAAAGCTTTTTGCAATGAAATTGTTAGTATTGTATTTGACTTCTATTGTAACATTTAACAGAGATTTGTTGCCTCACATACATTGTATTTTAATATCTCTTTAAAAACATGTCATCATCGTTTCTCTTAATGTAGAGCCCCCTCCTGTTCTGCATCCTCCGGTGAATGTGACTTCATCCCCGGGGACAGTGGCAGTGCTGTCCTGCCAGGTTCAAGGCTCTGTGCGGCATAATCTGACCTGGTATCTGGCTGGTAGTGCTTTATCGTCCCACTCAGGAAGGGTGAAAGTACTGTCCAATTCCTCTCTGGAGATCAACTGGGTTCGCAGCCAGGATGCTGGACCTTACCAGTGCAGAGCCACAAACGCCCATGGAGAGAGTCACGCTGTCGTATGGCTGGTGGTCCTAGGTATTCTACAGCACCTGGTCAAACACTCAGCTCCTGCAGCCTCATGAGTCCTACCGTCATGTGTTTTCCATTACAACCCTCCAAACCACAGCGCAAGTTCTACACAGCCAGCAAGATTGAGCCCTGCATGTTTTGAATAAGCAAGATTAATGTGATATTAGATTGGCGGTTCCTTTTGGAGACAAATAACCGAACAAATCGATGAAGTGTATCTCGCTGTGAGCCACTTTCAACATGTGCTGTTAGACTTGCACCATTATTATACCATTATATAGCGTGTGGAGTTTTCATTATCTATTTGGCCATGTCTGAAAGGCTTTTTGCCAAGTAATTTGTAGGAATAGGATTTACTTATTACCTCATGCCATTCCAAACCTGTGGGCTTTTATTTCTTCTTGATTACAGTTTTTTGTTGTTTTATCTGTCTATCTATCTATCTATCTATCTATCTATCTATCTATCTATCTATCTATCTATCTATCTATCTATCTATCTATCTATCTACCTATCTATCTATCTATCTATCTATCTGTCCATCCGTCCATCCATCCATCCATCCATCCATCCATCCATCCATCCATCCATCCATCCGTCCATCCATCCATCCATCCATCCATCCATCCATTCATCCATCTGTAAAGTCTATAAACTTTTTTTTTCTGTTTCTAGTTAATAATTACCATTATATGAATTGGAATTGTGAAGGCATCTCAATTCAATTCTGAAAAATAAACTGTTACAGAAAGATTCTTTTCTTCTTTTATATTCCGTCGGAAAAAAAGACAACAGCAAATGGGTTTGATTTGGAATGACATGAGGGTGGGTGAATAATGACAGAATGTTCATTTTTGGACAAACTATCCCTTTGAATACAATGATTCACAGTTTATTTCTGTTTCCTTTACAGAGGCCCCATCTGTGGTTGTCTCCCCTCAGACACAAAGCTTCTCTCTGGGTGCAGAAGTCCGCATCTCCTGTTCGGCATCTGGATCCCCTCCTCCAAAGATTTTCTGGAGCCATGGCAACGTCTTTCTATCCAACCACCATCGGTAGTCAACCAGCTCCCCCTCCCTCATCTCACTATACATCTACACACACTGTTTGAGATTGGTTATTTTTATCCACTTTCCTAAAATGGATCATTTATATTTAATTTCTGTTTGAATAAACTGACCGCAAACCATTAACAGTCTGAGGTTTGGTCAAGATATCAGAATAAATCTGGCTTCGATGCTGTGATCAGTCAGAAGTCAGTTTGATGGAAAGAAAATACTGTTCAGTTTGAAACTACAGTTTGAAAAGTGTTAAACACACTGGTCTCTGTAATATAATCATTACATCAGCAGTCTTTGGTTAATATAACACTGGCTGTGCTTTCAGATTGAGCATCTCTGAGTCTGGCATGCTGAAAATCAGAGGAGCTGTCCCCGAGGATGCTGGGAACTATACGTGCCTGTCCACCAATGAGGCTGGCACTGCCTCTCAGTCTGTTACCGTCAGTTATGCAGGTGCTGGAGTCAGTGGCTCTGTTGATGAAATGAGTGCATATAGTAAATCATTCTTATATAATATTGAGTTAGAGATGGAATATTTAACTGACTGACAATAACTTTTATAGAGACAGGACAGCATGCATTAAAATGAAATGAGATTGCAGGTGTTGGCAGGCATATCAAATGCAATAAATCAAAAAGTTATATAGCTGCTTCTGTTAAACTGTTTGGCACTCAATTCTTTCCAGTTTCAATTCTTTTTAAAGCCACAGAATGTCATACTTAAATCAAATGGCATACTCAACTAGATACAGTATTCAGTAGTACAACATTTGAAGTGGATCAGAACCTTTCATTAATTTTGAACAATACCTGTCCTTGTCTAGGACAGCTTTGATTAACTTTTTTGATCCACTTCAAATATATAGTTGATTGATTGATTGATTGATTGATTGATTCATTCATTCATTCATTGATTCATTCATTCATTCATTCATTCATTCATTCGTTCGTTGGCAAAGCTTACTTTTCAGCAGCCATTACTCTAGTCTTCACTGTCACATGATTCTTCAGAAATCAGATTGGTGCTCAATAAACACTTCTTAGTATTATCAATGTTAGAAATGTGATGCTTAATGTTTTTGTGGAAACTGTGATGAATATTTTTTCAGGAGTTTAAGAAAAACTATCTTTTGTAACATTATAAATGTGTAATTTTTGATCAATTTAATGCATACTTGCTAAATAAAAGTATTCATTTGTTTTTGTTTTTAAAGGAAGAAAGAAAAGTTGAATAGATTAACCAGAAGTAATGTCTGTTTTGAGTCTTTTTCTTGACTCATTATTTGGTTAGACTGCCCAATTTTTTGAATTTTTTTTTCCTTTTCATGTTTAATTTTTTATCATTAGATTAAAAATACATTTACATTTATTCATTTAGCAGACGCTTTTATCCAAAGCGACTTACAAAGAACCATAGAAGCAGTTAAACTAACAGCAGGACAACAAAATAGACAAAAATAAACAACGTAGAACCCGTAATTTTTTTTTAATTTATTTATTTTTTAAATAGAAAGGAAGAGAAAGTGTTAGTATTACTGGAACAAGTGCTGCCGAATTTTACATATTAAGTAGTTAGCTAATATTCAATTCTGAACATAACCAGAGACAGATATTCAAAAGAAATCTGTCAGGAAGTAGAAACTATTTATATGTGGTAATAAAAAAAACCCATAAAGTACAGCACACAATGTTTGGTTTAATTCCTTTTTCTTTTGTTGTTGTCTCAGAGCCTCCGAGCATCTCAGTGGTACAGCAGGTGGTGATGGTCGTTGCTGGTGAAGATGCCATTCTAGAATGTCGGGCATCTGGTACTCCTCTTCCATTAGTAAAATGGCAAAAAGGTAAACACTGCCCCTAAAGCCGGGTACACACTGTGCAATTTTGGCCACGATTTTGCCATCTGAGACAAATTTTGCAAATCCTAAAAGATTCCTCTTATCCTAGGCTAAAATCTGAAGTCTTTGATCGTTAGCTTGACATGTTCACCGACAGCCGATTAATGACCGTTGCGATCAAATGTTCACCTCCGATGAAATTCTGGCAGTGTCAGAAGATTTTACTCACAGTCCTGCAGTGTGACTTCACCTATGACGACCGTCAAATTGTCTTCGTTTTTCAAGACAAGCCATCACCAAAATCAACGTTAGAGATTTATTTGTAGCCACCATTTCAATCCCGCGTATAATGCAGCTCACTGTCACCGAACGTGTTATTGACTGATGATGTAAAACTCCAGACAGGTTTTCTTGCGTGCGTCCATTTTTAGCGCGTCTTGACTGTCGTAGAGTCTGACATTAATGACAACTGAGATCTTACAGTGTGACATGGCTTACAGCGATTATCATGTTTGTACAGTCTGACAAGAAACAATCGTAAAGGACTATTATAAATCGCACAGTGTGCACCCTGCTTAAGGATAGTACCTGGACCCTCAAGATCTCTCACATCTTTTTAAATTTTTGTTATTGTTGCTTTTTGATGAAAATGATCATTTTTGCCATATTTATTCATTTTTTAAAAGCATTTTCTAACTAAACTGTCATAAAAATGTAGCTGACAAAAATAAAATGTAATAACAACAATGTGTCAAACTTTAACCAAATGAAATGTATAAAAGATTCATCATCATAAAGAAAGTGCAACAAATGATATTATTTCTTCATGGTTAAGAGACTGTTATTAATGTTCTGAGTTTTAGAGTCTGTTTAGGATATTGCATGGCGTGTAGTGGGTTGTTACAGCAACGGCGTATGTTTTCTTTGATTCTTGCACCATCCGTCTTCAGGGGATCTGGATCTGGGAACAGTTCCATTTGCTGAGCAGGATGTCCATCGTGGAACGCTGCGGATCCGTGGGGTTCAGGAACTGGATTCTGGGGAGTATACCTGTGTGGCCTCAAACATTGCCGGGTCCACCTCTGCTGTGGCTCTTCTACAGGTGGGAGGTGAGAACAAGACCTCAGCTGCATCACATGCTTATACTATATAAATATTACTGTACAGTTTATACGGAACAGTTTAATTTTATGTGGGCTTTTATTTATTGAGCTCAATGTCGCAGTATTTCTATTGCTTTTCCAAACCTTTGAAGCACATGTAGTTCATAGCATGAATCAAAAACCTTGGACAGAACTATCTGATTTTAAGCAGAACACACCCGTAAGCCCATGGGCATCTGAACCGCAAGAGGAAATGTTCCCCCTCTCTGTTGTAGCGTGTGAAATTTGGAGAGCGAAATTTGGTTTCAACTTGACATTTGGGAATGTGTTTTTAACAGGACTTTTAACAGATCCTGACAGCATTCTCAGACTCTCAGTAGCTCATGGCCAGTTTATGATCCAGAACAGGGACCATAACTGTGTATAGAACTTGCCTTAAAAGTAAAATGTGTCATTTATGTGCCACTAGCATCAATAAGTGTAATTGAACAAATAATGATAGAAATGTTGGTTGAATAATGATGCAGTTCCCAGAACACTTCCTTAGACTTCCATTGGTCACTCTCGCTCCAAAACTCACACCGTTGGCATATAAACAGAGCAATGCATTTTAAACTTTTTGGGAGAATCAACCTACAGATGTTATAGTTAAAGTTGTTCCTGCATATTAAACTGGAATGGAAGAAAATATTTTAACATCGTAAAAATTACATGCTTTAAGTCATAATTACTATCCTGCATATAATGTGTGTGGAAAAAAGAAAAATATGTTGGAAATAAACATTTTCAGTAGAATGTTGGTTGTAAAGCTTATTTTTTTCATCTGCATATTTTTACTTTGTTATATAATTCAGGAGTTTTCACACTTTCTAATGCTAAGGCACCCGAAATATGATTATATCTCCCTTACAAAAAAAAGACAGTTATACATAACAACTCATTTATACTGTGCATGCAAACCACAAAACATGAAATTACTGTTGGCTTAAAGCCAAAACAAATTATTTTAATAATATTTAAATATTATTTGTACTAAAGTCAAAACATATTATTTCAATTGAAAAAAAATATATATATATATATTTTTTTTAATTATTATTATTTATTGAATGTTACAATACATTTTGTCCTCTTTTAGCAAACAAAATGTTACAATAATTATTTTTTTTTTTTTTTGATGGCTTGTTTTTTTTTGTTTTTTTTTTTTTGCAGCTGCTCCTATGTTCTCCGAGTCTCCCGTGGACATTACGGCTGGAGTGGGTGATAACATTACTCTACCTTGCATCGTCCGCGGTTTTCCCACACCTTCTCTGACATGGAGACGCCAGGACGGACGCAACATTTTTGGCAAATCATCTGGCCACGTCGGCACCTCTCAACTGCCTTCTGGTGCCCTTCAGATCCAGAGTGAGTTTCTGTCTATCTTTGAATAGATGTTCAGGGAGGTCTTCTGCTAGCAAAATCCCTCCCAGATACCAAACGCGAGGATCTAACGAACATGGTCCACCCACAGGAGAATAATGAAGATGTTATTTTAGGTGTTCTGGTGGGTCTGAAACCAACTGCTGCGATAGAAGAAGTAGAAACAGTACAGCTGAGAGCTTCCTCTCTTAGAGAGTGGGCTGAGAGAAGGTCTCCTCACCCTAGGCCCCTTCAGGGGTTGGGTGGGGTAAAAAGTCAAACCGCAGGCCTCTTGAGCCTGAGTCGGAGCTTCTGGCAGGACAGGGAGCTGCATATGGACAAAGTAGCTCTAAATGTTTATTGGATATAATGTTTTTATTGGAAGGGTGCTATAGTATTAGCATTGATCAGATTGTTTGTTGTTAGCTAACCAGGTTACTAAAAGCATTCTGAGTAAAAAATATGTTCTAAGAACATTTTTGCCAACACTGTCATTAAGTCCTGAAAAGTTTTTTTCTGAAAGTTCTCTGAATGTAAAAAAAAACTAACTTTTTCTCTTGGATATGCGTATGTAAAGGGAACATTCTATTTAGTTTATTTTGCTAATATTATGGGAACGTTCATTTTGAATGCTCTCTGAACATTTTAACACGAGTAGAAAGATTAAAAAGAAAAACTTTAACAAACAACATATGAATAATGTTTTTATTTTTACATTTTGAGAACATTATTAAAGACAAGATAATTTCTCAGTTACTGTTGTAAAATCGGTCAAATCTGTTGATGGAGGGAACGAGACGCTGTGTTGAGACTGACACTAGGGTTCCCTCTTGAGAGCCTCAAACACCCCTGACTTATTCAGAAAAGGTCAATGAGAACTAGCAAATAGAAGGACATACAGGTATAAAAGGAACAATACACACAGTACTGTGCAGTCATCGAAAAAGAGTGCGTAAAGAGTGATACAAAAACAACAAGTTTGAAACAGGAGGAGCAAAACCTTACAAATTGACTGCGAGTTTGATGAACGTTTATTCTCTTGTTGTTTCTTCTTAACTTTGTTTGCAATGGTAGAATGATTTCCAATGGTTTGTTTGCAACACTTCCAATGGTGGGATTATTTTCTTCTCCTATCTTGCCGAGCGAATGTCCTGTTGATGACACGACTCAGTGCTGCCCTCCCATGTCTGGTAGAGTATTAAAAAAAAACAATTGTACTGCACATGCGTCGAACTCGGCCATCCGTGCTCATCCGTGGTTGGGTATACTTTGAAAGCTGTGCGTCCGGATGCAGAAATTAAAGTATACCCGGGACATGCAGATGCAGGCAGGCTCTTGCTTGCTAAGTAGCAAGTGCACTCACGCTATCTTGCAACCTTCCAATGCTCAGGGTAAGTGACCCAGATTTTCCCATTCTCAGGGGACTTGTCCTCACAATGGGAATTGGCCACCTGGCCAATCATGGCTGCCAACTCAACGTCAGCCTCAGACTGGGTTATCACACCCGAGGGTGGAAGCCCAGGAGAGTCATTCACCTCGGAAGGCATAAGCCGCCCTCCGATACTGCGATTGACTGCTCATCTTCCGCTCGAGCCCCAAATGAGATATTAAGTTCAGCCTCAGGGTGGAACCGCCTAACTCATCCAGAAACTCGACCGGGGGACACGAACGTGCTGAGCGAGGCCCATGGGATTCACCTGGCGGAAACTCTCCCATTATAACCAACATATCGCCCTGAATGCTCGCCACCACGGCCTCGTACCCAGAGGTAGAAGGACCAGTGAGAGCATGAACAAATGCTGTCTCAACTTGAGCCAACCCAGATACTGAAAACAGCAATCGTGGCTGTCTGAGGGAGAGAGAAATTGCTCCCAGAAGGACACGGACGGAACGACATCTTTACAATGTAGCTCTTTCAGAGGAAGCTGCTCTTTTTGCAAGGAAATTGCCTCTTTTAGTCCACCGCTGAAGCACCCAGGGGAGCTCCTTGCACTTATATGTGCACCCGAGAGAGAGACCTCTGAAATGCTCTTTGATCTAGCAGTGTCTGGAGGCGAATGGATTCACTTCTCTTAGCTTGAGAGATGCGATGCTTCAGCTCCAAAGAACAAATCTGAATGAGTGGTGCACGCCAGCCTCTTCTTATACCCAGATGTCCGGGAAGTGGCTGGTATGAAAGTTCCACTTGCTTCATTGGCCTTTTTAAATACTTCAGAGGTGTTTGGGGCTCCCAAGAGTGACCCCTAATGTCAGTCTCGACACAACACTAAAGTGACTGACAGATAGGTAACTTTGAACAAGCATTCAATTAATGTTACTGGAAGAATGTTTGTTCATAACATTTGCCAAAGTTCTGAGAATGTTCCCTGTTAGCTGGGCTGTTTCTTTGAGAGTGTGTGCGTTTATACAGGCCTGAAAACGTGAGATTATTAAATACAAAGAACACACACATACTTGCAAACAAATGTATTCTCACATGCAACATTGATTTATACTATTTAAAACTATTTCAACAGCTACCACTGTGTGCAAATGACTATTGTGTAAATTTCACACGTGCAAAGTGTTGCACAATATTCATTACAACAGTTTTGTTGTTTCAAATAAGCTGTATATAAAGTGTGTGTGTAATGGTCTCAAACAAGAGTGAATAACAGATGAAGTCAGAACTGTCATCACAAAGCTGGGTTGTAAATAGAAGCAAATCAGCAATGCCATAAATTCTCTGTCTAGTCCAAAATTCCCAACAGCGGCAAGAGTTGAACGAGTTTTGAACTCATTTAAAAACTCAAATGGTTAATATCTCTAACAAGCATGCAAATGTGTGTCATCTGTAACATACATTTTTATCGACCCATAACGTAGAAAACTGTTGTGAAATAAAATTAGGAATGCGGCAATTTTAAAATTTTATCCAAAACAAAAATGTCTTAATTATTTTCATGTTATGTCAGATGACATTCAGATGACTGAATTTTTAACCATGGTTCCCTGAATACATTTATTTTGTAAAAATACATTAAAAATACATCACTAAAAATGAAAATCAGTTGATACTCATTTTGAGACTTGCTAAAGATTAAATTGAACAGTTATTACATTTAATAATAATTTAATAACACTGATACATGTAATATTTGTTGAGTTTGTAGTGTTTTTAATGTATTTATACAAAATAAGAATGCAGTTTATGTCATATGCCATAACATGAAAATAATGAATTAAATTCATAATTAAATAATTTAAAAATTAATTAAATTTAATAATAATAATAATAATAATTTTTAATATTATACATTATAAAATGTAAGACATATTCTAAAGAAATTCCTGTAATAATAATGTTATTGCTGTTGTTTATTGTTAATAATGTTAATTTGTGATAATTATATATTTAAGTGAATGTTAGATTTTGACAAAGGTAACCTCAATGTAAAAATACTAATAATTAAATGTAATAATAATGTTCTTAATATTATAAATTATAAAATAAATAAAATTAAATGTAATCAAAACATTTTTATAAGATTATAAAAAGATTAAATAATAAATAATTGTTTTTTTTTATTGTTTGTTGTTAATTATGTTACTTTGTATGTATATATATATATAAAAAGTAACATAATTAACAACAAACAATAAAAAAAAACATAATTATTTATTATTTACTAGTTTAACAAAACACACAAATAATAAGACACAAAATTGATATTTAAATTATGGATGCTCATTTTCCCAATTTTTAACCATTAATCATTTAACACTCACTTTAATATATATATATATATATATATATATATATTAAAGTGAGTGTTAAATGATTAATGGTTAAAAATTGGGAAAATGAGCATCCATAATTTAAATATAAATTTTGGTATTGGTGACCATATCCCTTGATAAATCTCTATTATCAGAAGGCAACTGATATGGTTACTGTATATATTTTGCATCTCTCATACAAATGAGCGTCTTTATCTGTATTGCTATATGATTTCAAAATGAGTTATCATGAGTGAGTAAAATCGTATAGGTTGTGTCTTATTATTTGTGTGTTTTGTTAAACTACTAACATTGTTGACTGATTGTTCTGTGTTGTTGTTTTTTTCTTTGATACTAAGGTCAAGATGACACTTTTTTTAATGAAGTAAAGCCATTACCAAAAACAAAAACACACAAACACATCCATATGTGAGCTGATTACTGATATCACATCTCCGTAATTAAGCTTAATGGTTTGATAATGACTAAAGTATGAAATTAGATGTTTATAAGATCCCATTACATGATGATCCCATGTTCTAATCAGCATTGCTCTGATCCCTCCAGGTGTTTGGGTTGATGATGAAGGTGTTTATGTTTGCGAGGCCAAAAACCATTTTGGATCCATCAAGGCACTAGCCAGAGTCACTGTTACTGGCTTAGGTATGGAAATGTTTTGTTCTCCTAATCAATATCACAAATATTGTCACCATAAAGTCTCACTGTAATTATCTGTCCTGTTTGCAGAACCACCGTTATTAGTTCAAGGTGCACCAGGTGTCACAGCGATGACCGGTCAGCCTTTGAACCTTCCCTGTATGTTATTAGATGGAATTCCTCTTCCTGAGAGAGTCTGGACGCACAATGGAAAACAAGTGAGTAACGAGAGAGACGCTTCTTAGGTGCGAAATTGAAATTACTGAAAATGTATGTGTATTGTGTTCATGCTTACGTTTTTATTGTATGATCATCCTTTCTCTAGGTGCGTGTTGGTGGAAGAGTGTTTCTAAGGAGTGACGGCAGTCTACATGTGGACAGAACTCTACCTGATGATGCGGGGACTTACGTGTGCACCGCTATCAATGTAGCAGGATCAGCCAATATTACCGTCACAGTGGAAGTTCAATGTTAGTGGCCACGACATTTTTACAATTGAGTATAATTGATTTTCATTTTTTTTCACTGTCCAGTGAACAGCGTGGTGATAACAAGGCAGTAATGAAACAACAGACGAAGAACGATGCACAGCTCTATGCTGTAATGTGCTTTTTTTCAGAGATTAAAAGAAACAATACATCAGTTTCAAATAATCCCAAGTAATTTGTAGTTTAACTACTTAATGCCCAGATACTTTAATGAATAATAATAATAACAATAATAATGTTTAATATTCACAACTGAACAAAAAAAAAATTGTCAATGGTTTTACTTTTATTTTTTACTTTTCATAACAAAAACAGTTGATAACTCTTGATAATGTGACAAATGGTTGTCTTATTACATGTGTCAGAAACGAGTTGCCAATCTGTAATTCTTAAGAACACTGCAAAAGCATACTTGAGAAATACACAACTGAAAACCTAGTTAATAATTAATATTATTGAAATAATAAAACATCATAAATATTTAAATCAGACAGATGCTGATTAAAGGGAATTGATTAAAACAAAGAAAGGAAGAAAGAAAGAAAGAAAGAAATACAAATGAGGGCTTACCAAACGTATGCTAAAATCAGTTTTATCTGCAGTTTTGTCTGTTTACCAGTAATATATATATATATATATATATAACATTTAAATTTACTTGTGAAACAAAAATGTGTAACTTAAACTTGTTTTCAGAGAATAAATCATTTTTTTATTATTATTTTCTTTTCCCACTGGCAGGTTTTAAGTATAAACGTAAAAACATTATTGAGGTTTATACATAATACAATTAAGAATGCATTCTCTGAAGACAAATTATTTCAAATATTTTTATTGAAAAACATACAAAAATACTGATTAATAAAAATATTTTTTTTTGTTGCAGAGTTCAGATGAATATACACACATTTACAGCTTTATATATTCTATTTATGTATGGCTAAACAAGTCCCATCTTAAGCGTCTTTTTAGTTTTATGAAAAAGAAAAACACATTTTTTTTTTTGCATTACAGTAATGCATGTGGTCCCTAATGAAGCTGAAATAGGTGCTAATATTAGAGTTTCATATTTAGAAGCGATAAGCTGGATTCCTTGTGAAGTATCTTTGGCGAAGTTCTAATTGTGAACCGCTGGTTGTTAAGGCCTTGTGAACAGCTGCTATTCTGACCTACTTTTCCAGCGCCTCCTGATATCAAGGCTGGTCCCCTGCACTACACAGCCAACGAGGGCACACCCATCTCCCTGTCCTGTGAACCAAGTGGGATCCCCAAACCCACCATCGTCTGGTCCAAGGTACATCACCCTGATCACTTTACTGTGGTCCCTTTTTTCAGTAATAGTGCTTCTGGCTGTGTCACCATCCCAGCAGTGACAGATAGTAACTGATTGCATTGTGTGAAACAGTTAGCTGGAATAATTGAGCTTAATGGAAGCAGGAGAAGTGCTGATGCGGCCCATTCGTCCTTGATGCATTGCTTTCCCAATTGCCTTTCAAACGGATGTAAGCTCACGTCCGCCTGCCCCTGTCATGGGAAGTTAAGTTTTCCACCGCTGTTTCACAACACGATGGATTGGGAGTGTATTGTCCGCAGTATCCACTGTAGGCATGTAAATTGCTATTCTGGTCACATGAAAGAAGGTCTGCTAAAGCCATCTTGTTTCAGAGCAATAAGGGGATGGGGGATATGCATGAGAAATGCCTGATTCCTGGTAACCTGAGGAACCGCTTCAAAGGTTTTGGACAGGATGTGCATTCCAATCTTCCCTTCAGACCAGCATGCTTGTTTCGAGGTGTTCAGGTTATCTGCCATATCCTTCTCTCCACAGGGTCGAGATCCCTCAAACAGGCCTATATCAGCACCTCTTGAGGCAGCTGATGGGAGTCTGTACATCCCCAGTCCCAGGGCAGAAGATGCAGGGGTCTATGTCTGCACCGCCACCAGTGCAGTGGGCTTCACCAGCAGAGAGATGCATCTGAGTGTTAACAGTGAGGAATCTCATGAATATAAGTCGTTTTTGATGATTTACTCAAAAACAAATAGCTTTTTAAGAATTTTCTAACTGAGTCTCTCATTACGATAGGCAAACCACGAATTGTTGGTGTTGATGGGTCACAGGCGACGGTTAAAATGGCAGCTGAGGTTGGATCCGAAGTCATTCTTCCATGTGAAGTTCATGGAAGTCCTACACCTCTGGTGACTTGGAGCAGAAATGGGCAGCCCATACCTCCTGTCACGGCCTGGTAAGATCATAATAACCAATCCTGTCACACACCATATTCATTAGATAAATTGACTAAGGTAATTATAACATACACTATCATACAAAAGTATGTCTTGAGCACCATATCAGCATATTGAATGAAGACTGGAGTAATGGCTGCTAAAAACTCAGCTTTGAATAAGAGCAGAAGAGACCTGTTTAAAAACATTTAATAATATTATTGACCCCAAACTTTTGAACTGTAGTGTGTTTTTTCCACATTTTCTTATTTAACCCACCCATTGTCCTGAAATACTGAGCTCACTTTTTATGTCATATTTAACCCGTATTATAAATAGTTAAAAAGTTTCATTGATGTGCCTAAACATTCACCCTAAATAGTTCATCAAAACAATTTAATTCTGACATGATTTATTCACCCTCCTTTCAAACCTTTATGACTTTCTTATTATTGGCCATACAATAAACGTAATTAAGGAATAGTTCACCCAAAAATTTAAATTCTATCATCATTTACTCAAATTATTACCCAAAGTGTGAAATAATAAAACAAAAATTTTAAAAGAAATGTTAAACAATTCTGACACAGTTTGGACACAGAGCTGCTTGCTTTTCTGTTTGTTTTAATATTTTAGTCAAAGATTTGGGAAAAAAAACTAGATAACATGCTGAAAGGCTAAAGGCCAAATGTGATGGAAGTGCTCCTTAATTGTGTTTCTTTACCCTTGACAATGTCACAAAACCCAGTTCACAAAGCCAAAAATGATGTGGTATTTTTAACCGAAATCATTTGCACGGTATTTGCTTTTAGAGCAGTGTTGTTATACTACATAATAAATGGCAAAATGTGTCCTGATGAGTGATGAAGTTTTCTTGCTGAGAAAAAATGGGCCCTGATGAGGTGATGTAGCCATCTATAAAAGGCTTCAGCTGTGTCAAAATTCACCCCAGCTGACTTCTCTTACCTCATTCTAACTCCCCTGGACAAGAACAAGAGCCAGGCTTCAACAAGAGCCACTGTTGCTCTGGTACAAAGGAGACACATTCGATTTCATCCTGACGGACTGATGCTGTGCATTTATTTGGCTTAAGTGTAAACCAATTCATCTGCAGGCATCTTGTCTCAGCATTTCATGTTTGAGAGCGTTGGAGTGTTTTTAATTGTACACAGAAGTACAGAGTGTTTTTAATTGTACACAGAAGTACAATGATGTAACATAGGAAAGTAAATTAAGATAAGACTGTCTTATACTAGCTACAGTTGACTTTTTGCCTGCTTTTAAAGAGAATATTTCGGGTTCAGTACAAGTTTAGTTTAATCAACAGCGTTTGGGTTACGAAAATCTGGGTTAAATGAGGCACTCACAACATTACAAACATTAAAGTACTCATTGTTTCAATAGAATAGACATAAGACATAAACATTTGCATGTTAACATCATTTTATTGAGAAAAAACACATACTAACCTTTTCTGTGTAAAGTTATCACGGTTATCTGGACTCACTTATCTTTAGTTTCACTTTAATGGACTTCCAGTTTGTTGTCATCAGTCACATGTTTCTTTGTCTTTGTTTCCTGCCCTTTATCTGTTCCCATGGACACTAATCTTCCACCACAGCTGCACATCATTTAGTTCGATACATCTGTGTATTTAGTTCCTCTGTGTTCAGTCTTTAATTGTCGGTTGTTGTTTGTGTGTGTGTTACACACGCTATTATGTTTGCTACCTTCTAGTATCTATATAAAAACTTGTTTGTTTTATAATCCTGTTGACCATCTTCATCCTCTTCATCCTTGTGACAATATCCAATTTTACAACTTTTTTGCCTTGATTACATTCATTTAAACCCTAAAACAATAATTGAAAATGATGTCACGTCAGAGATTAATATTTTGTAAATAAAGTGGATTAAGACATAAAACTGAGGTTAAAATACTGGAGTCACTTAAAATTAAAATACTGGAGTCATTTCTGGGGCTTAACAGTGGTTGTTGTGTAGGCTGTCAATGGAGGGACAGAAAGCTATTAGATTTCATTAAAAAGACCTTCATTTGTGTTCCGAAGATGAACAGAATTAAAAAATTTGCATGAACTTACCCCAGTAAACAGCGTTACAGTTCAAACAGCACACGAGTGAGTAAATCTTTATTATCCTTTCACAGGGCAATTTTGCAGAATCACATATGATTCAATTCACAAACATAAAAGACACAAATAGACAACCCTCTACAATGCGAGTAAATCACTCGCCCAAATTTCACGAGAGGGGACTAAAAAACAATTTAACTAACCAATGGCTAGTAAATTGTATGATTACAATCACCTGTAAGTTTATCGCAGATATAATTGCATTGCCTGCTGAGCTTTACATGTATGTGTGATGTGTACATTATCAGTATGATCTGTGCATATGTCTTAAATTGACAGCAGCCTAATATTCTACCCAACATGCTGCTGTCTGTGATTTTAATGTTAATCAAACAGCAGACTCACTGCAAAAAAAATCACTTAATGCTCTTGACTGAACTTTTGTAACTTAAACAATGTCACATTTACAATTGCTCAGTGAAATTCTCAGTCAAAAGATCTGACCAAAAACCTGTAAGAGCATGTGTTGGAGATTTTTCTTTTTTTTTCTTCAGTCATTATGAAGGTCCTGTGGACTCAGATCTACCAATCGTTAGAGGTGCAAAGTTTAAAATCACTTGGGGTTCAATGGAAAACAGATGTAAAGTTCATTATGTCGAAGTTGATGTATTTGCTAATCGGTAAACTGATGGTGACAGTGGGGCAAGAGGTATAGGGATCAGAATTAGAGCATGCTGTTTTTTTTTTTAAATGGAGCTGATGAATGTTGATGGCATTAGTCAGAGGGATGCAGTAGACAGCTATTGCAAGGATGTATGGATGACAGCTTTAGAATTAGGTATAGGGTCTGTCTGTAAAAGTTGGGAATTACTGGAACATTAAGGCACTTTATTTCTGGTAAGACAAGGTATCAGACCTGTGAATGTGTGTGTGTTTTAAGTGATAGTCACATAGGAAGAAGTGTAGCCTGCATAATGTTTGAGTCTCCAGGAGCTTCCTCTCTCATAAAACAGCATGTCAACGTCTCAGTCTGCCTGACGAGAATAACACGCCACTCCAGAGACATCTGCCACACAGGAAAGAAGATTATGTGTGGAAAGTGTGTTTAATCTAGAATCGGCTGGCTGTGGGGATGTCAGGGGGCACCAGGGCTTGCTTTAACCTTAAAGTTTGGAGCTTTAATTGTGTGAACTGCTTTAAAAAAAAGAAAGAAATTGCCTTTTTTTTTAGCTTCTTTCTCTTTTTTCTGTCTCTTTCTCTCCTGATTACCCTAATTACCCACAGTGCAAATCTGCCAGCATGCACATGTGTTTCTACAGGCTGGTTCAAACTGCCCATGGTGTACATACTGATCCATCGCTGGGGGTTTGAACTAATCTAAAAATAAAATTTTGCATATTGTCGTGTAACCACATATATGTAAGAAGGTAAATCTCTATTTTGTTGTCATACATGTTTTAGATGCCAGTTGTATAGAAGAAATGCACAAATTGCAAATGCAATGCATTTCATACTACATTTTCAAGTTGCCAATCCTAATGGTTTGTTAAAAAAAAGAATGAAAGAAACAGTGAAAAAATTTCAAGATGGCAGCCATAATGCTTTGCAAAAATAAAAAAGAAGAAATAATAATAACATTAATAATAAACTTTATTTTATATAGCTCCTTTAAATGTTACTTCTCAAAGCGCTTTACTCAGAAAATGATACAATGTAAAGGTAAAAAGTAAATGCATAAATAACGAGAGATAAAAACATCAAAACAATAAATTAAACATACTGCATACATACAATATTCAAAATACAATATGCAAGATATACAATATACTAGTACACTACAAACTCACATATATGCAGACCTAAAAAAGGGAGTTGTAAGCAAGGATTTAAAAGCACTAAAAGATTCAGCATGTCTAATCTCATATGTAAGAGAGTTCCAGAGTTTTGGGGCAAGGGAAGAAAAAGCCCTGTCCCATAGAGCCCAAGTGAGTTGAGGGAATAGTCAGAAAGCCGGAGTCAGAGAAGAGAAGATAGTTAAGAGCTCAAATAAAGAAACAGTCACTCTAAAACTGATGCTATTTCAAGTTGGCAGACATAATGCCTTGTAAAGAAAGAATGAAAGAGAAAGTAAAAAATCTCCCCTAGATTAATGCTTAGTCTAGCACAGAATCAGAAAATCAGATTTTATTTTTAAATCATGAATGCTTCATTATAATAACTGCGTTTTTCAGATGATAATGTGTAGTCGGTGTAAAGCCAATCTTGGGTACGGATCTTGACTGTGATCCACTATTTAGTGACCTTGGTGATCTACTGTTTAGTGACCTCATTAGTCCACATGTGCAAGACTAGTGAGAAAATTTGTGGTAGGTGGAGTTGTTTGTCCCAAATGGGGTTTGTTGAATATAGTAGCTTATAGCTTTCTTTCAGATTTATTAGTTGTATTTGTATTTAGGTTGCCATAATAAAGTTGCTAAGCAAATGTTCAAAAGACTGCAGCTGATTTTCTCAATTGGTTTCAATTGTGCAAGTTAGAAAGCTGTGTGCATATACACAAGTCCACACATTCATATGCAGCACACTTACACTGCGTCCCAATATGCATAGTATCCATCCTTAATAGTATTTGAGATTAGAATAAGTGTGTTCCAAATAATAGTATGTTGAAAAGAGTATGCCAAAAGTCCCACGACTGTCAGATCAACGTGCCGCTTCTATTTCCATTATGGTGGGAAATAAAATGTGGAGGGTGTTTACAGTGACAAGATTTACGGTTTATGGTGACAGGATGCACATAACTATGTAACTAGCAATTTTATGATGTGATAGTATGTCCCAAAGCTTATCTACTCTTCTGCTACACACTCAAAAATATGCACTTTTTCTTCACAAAAAGAGCACATATTTTTGGGGCGTAGTATAAGTAGTCGATTCGGGAATTGGGATGCAACATTATTCTTTAACAGATATGCTCACTCTAAATAACTCCTGTGACTTCAGAGCCTGACCTTTGATCTCTTCTTACTCAGGTTCACCGTTCTGCCGTCTGGTTCTCTGAAGATTAGTGATGTCAGGCTGATAGACAGTAAATTCTACACCTGTTCTGCTGCTAACCCAGCTGGCAACATCTCACTCACCTACAATTTGCAAGTACAAGGTACAATCCAATAATCTCAAGATGTATCTGTGGAAAAAAACTGTTAATCAAAGAAATCACGGAATCACATAAAAAAGTATCACCAGAAAAATATTAAGCAGCTGTTTTCAACACTGATAATAATAATAATAATTATTATAATAAACATGTTTTTGAACACCAAATTAGCATATTCTAATCATGTGACAAATGGAATTGGATTAATCCAATTCATCCAATTCAATCCAGAAGATTGGATCAATAAAGAAAAAAAAAATCAGCTTTGCCATTACAGGTATAAATTACATATATTTAATAATATAATATAAAATAACACTTATTTTAAATTGTAATAATATTTCACAATATTTCTGTTTGACTGCACTTTTGATTAAATAAATGCAACTTTGGTGAGCACACAGAGACTTCTTTAAAAAACATAAAAAAATCATAATGAACTCAAACTTCTAGACGGTACTGTATAAAAACACCATGGTACCTTTTGTATAGTGCGGCCTGTGTAGAAATGTATTAATTCCCAGAGATAAACAAACTACCAAACAATGAAGAAACCAGACTTTAAACTTTTTTATCCTTACAGCTAAACCAAGGATTCAGCCAGCACCTACATCTCTTAAAGCTCTGATTGGCCAGACAGTGGTGTTGCCATGTGTGGTCCAAGGAGAGCCGAGCCCTCGGATCAGCTGGTTTCACAACAGACTTCTTGTGGGCAGTGACAGGATGCTGAAGATCCAGGCGGTCCAGCGCTCGGACAGCGGGACGTACAGCTGTGTGGCCAAGAACAGTGCTGGAGAAGATACCATTGAGATCGTCCTGGAAGTGTTAGGTACGTCTGTTGTGCATAACTATGAACATTTGTCATTGTACAAATAACTCTTTGCACATCAAAACATTTTAGGAAGGCAATAAATCACTATCCCAAGGCTAGCCAATTATGACAAAACATGACTTATATGCATTTGTAAGAATCACCAGTGGATATGGAAACAAATCCCTGTGTTCCTGTGCTCTCCTCTTTGACCCTTAAATTGACCTTTTGGCTTTGGGTCTTTTTTCTTAACCTTGTGAACTGTGTATGTGGTTACAGAGGGCCCCTATTTTGAGACAAATGGAGAGACCATCATCGAGAGTGTGGCTTACAGCAGAGTGGTCATCCCTTGCCCTGCACGAGGTAGGTCATGGAGAGACCAGCATAACATAAACTAGGTCATCACCTGCATATGATTTTGGTTTTCGGATATATTTCTGTACATGTTGTGTATTTTATTCTCTGCTCCCGTGGGTTAATCTTTGGTTTATTATCATTTGAAAGTCAAAAGAGTATTCTAAAACACTAAATGTAATTTAAACATTTATTGTCGTTTTTTTTTTTTTTTTGTAAAGTTGTTGGTGTTCTAAACTTGTTTAACAAGCAAAACATCTTTTGTCAACCAGCTTTACTAGATTTTTTTATTTTGTAAAAGACCAGTACCAAACCACCATAAACCACCTCAACCAGCAGTGAACATAGATTTATGTAAAGAAATCAGCTTTTTTCCCATTACTTTTGACTGTATGCAGAATGTATCATATATTAGATTCAAAATAGATCTGAAATAGAGGTGAGTTTATAGACAGACATGCTATATGCATGCTATGGAAACATTCTGCAAATTCAAATAATATACAGGTATACATACATTCCATAGGCATAATTGGTCCCCTTAAATTTATTTGAAAAACAAAAAAAGGCAATGACCCCAAACTTTTGAACAGTAGAGTATATAAATAATTTTAGCAATTGATGAAGTAACAATAATTCAAGCAAGCAAATAAAGGAATATTTAATGTAAAAAAAAAATGCAGTAGTACTTATAATTAGCTTTATATACAAGCAATACGTTTATGGCATGACTCCATTTAGATATCTAAGTAAACAAATGTGTGTGTGTGTGAGTGAGAGGGAGTGATGTAATCAAAGCTGTACTGAAAGCGGTCATGGTAGGGAGTCTTGTTTTTTTTTCTGCTGTCTCTTACCATGTCTCTTTTCTCAGCGCAGCCTCATTTTGGCTGCTGGTGACATCCTCATTCGGTAACACTTTGCACAGGTTTAACAACTCAATTCACATAAACAGACCTGGAGAGGAAGTCAAATGCCTTCACTTGCTTGGAGTGAGAGGAGTTTGGTGTGAATTTGTGTCTGTTTATGAAATACACTACTGTGATATACACCCAGCTCTTCCCGTACACACTGTAAGCTAATAGGTGTTGTTTTGATGGAAACCTGCCATGGCAACCCTGCATGTCGCGGATATGACATGATGTGTGTGTGTGTGTGTGTGTGTGTCTGTGTGTGTGTAGCAGCTGGAACACTACTCTTCTTCTCTGTCTCTGTGGGCAACATCTGCTTTCCTGTATGAGATGGCCCACTGGGAGAGGAATCCTAATTAGGGACTGTTGAGGGGGAGAGGAGGAGGGCTAAGAGCGATAGTACAGGGTTTGATGGGTCGTTTTTACAGCTAGAAAAGAGGCGGTTATCAGTCTGTCTTGAATCAGAACAAAGATTGTCAAGTCATCCTTACTATTAATTGGAATTTGTGCCGAATTGCTGTTTGTTTTCCTGCATTTGTGCTGTATGTCTAATGTTGTTATGGTGACTGAGAATTTCAGACATCTGTGTTGCTGTTAATGAGAGCTCTTACAGATATGACAGTAAATAAGTGTAAATGGCCGTGCTGTCTCGCATGCTTGGTGGCAGATGACGGAAAACATTATGCTTAGGAGAATGTGTCTGTCTGTGAAATAAGATGACATGCCGAATAATCACACTTCACAGAAAAATAGCAAACCAAACACAAGCTTTACAGTCAATTTGAACTAATTGTGTTATGATCTGGGTTATTAGAGTTAACTAAAAAACGTCCCGGGTTACGTATGTAACCCTAGTTCCCTGAAGGAACGAGACGCTGCGTGAAAACGCTGCGGGAACGCTTCTAGCGTTGTGCGTCTTGAAGCATAGTATGGAATCAGCCAACGGCGAGACGGAACGTCACGAGTGACGTCATCGACCAGGAAACTATAAAGCACACCCATGAACACAATGGCGACAGCTTCTGGAAAAGTCTGAAGCAAGTCGATCAAGGGAATGCTGGGAGTATGGCAACGACACGCAGCGTCTCGTTCCTTCAGGGAACTAGGGTTACATACGTAACCCGGGACGTTCCCTATCAGGAACATCGAGCTGCATGAAAACGCTGCGGGAACGCTAATACCCACGTCGCCATAAGAGCAAGTGACCGACTGTGTGAATCACGGATTAAATTCAGCCGAAAGCACCTGCGCCCCAGGGGTGGAGCTAAGGTCTAGGTCATAAAACCTGACGAAAGTATGCGGTGAGGACCAGCCTGCCGCATCACACACGTCATGAAGAGAAACTCCTGACAATAAGGCTTTGGAAGCCACCATACTCCTGGTAGAGTGAGCTTGGACAGTCAAAGGTGAAGGCTGACCAGCCGACTCATAAGCAAGTGAGATGGCCTCGACCACCCACTTGCTCATCCTCTGCTTAGACACTGGAGACCCCTTCTTAGGTGGGGTCAACAAACAAACAACTGTTCTGATTTCCTCCACAGGGCAGCTCTGTGGACATAAGTATCTAGAGCCCGGACAGGGCAGAGCAGATTAAGTTTTTCCTGATCTGACGATGTAAAAGGAGGAGGACAGAAGGCCTGCAGAACTATAGGTCTGGCCACATTGGTAGGGACCTTAGGGACATAACCTGGCCTGGGGTGGAGAAAAGCCTTCACCATCCCAGGCGCAAATTCCAAACACGAAGGAGCAACTGAGAGAGCCTGAATATCTCCGATTCTCTTAAGAGAAGAAATTGCAAGAAGAAAAATAGTCTTTAAAGTAACAAACCTTTCAGAAACTTCTTCAATAGGCTCAAAAGGAGCTAGGGAAAGACCTTCTAGAACGATGGCCAAGTCCCACGCTGGCACCCTCGTGCGGACTACAGGCCTCAGCCTCAAAGTACCACGGAGGAAACGAGTTATAAACGGGTGTCTCCCCAAAGAGACTCCACTGAAAGGGACATGGTAAGCAGCAAGTGCCGCCACATACACCTTTAGTGTGGAGGGGGATAACCCTGAGGAGAAACGCTCCTGCAGGAACTCCAGCACTGCACCCACTGGGCAGTTAACTGGGTCCAACAGGTGTTCTCCACACCAAGAAGTGAAGAGCCTCCACTTCAAGGCGTATAACTTCATCGTGGAAGGAGCTCTGGAGTGAAGGATGGTCTCAACAACCTCGGTTGAGAGACCAGCACCTACGAGCTGGGCCCCCTCAGAGGCCAAGCCCATAGCTTCCACAACTCTGGGTGGGGGTGATAAATCAACCCGCTCGCCTGAGAGAGAAGGTCCCTCCTGATCGGAATCTCCAGAGGAGAACCGTCTAGGAGAGATATAAGGTCCGCAAACCAAACTCGGGCCGGCCAGTACGGGGCTACCAATAGTAGACTGACCCCGTCCCGGCGAACCCTCTCCAGAACTCCTGGGAGCAGAGCAATCGGGGGAAAGGCGTACAGACGTGACCTCGGCCACGGCTGTACCATAGCGTCCAACCCCGCGGGGCTGGATGACTGAGAGAGAACCACAGTGGACAGTGTGATGTCTCCCTGGACGCAAATAGGTCTACCTCGGCACGACCGCACTGCATCTGAAGGAGCTCCACCACCTCGGGTGGAGTCTCCATTCCCCGGGCCTCTGCCCCTGCCTCGACAGGATGTCCGCTCCCCGATTTAAATACCCCGGGAGATAAATCGCCCTCAAAGAGAGGAGCTTCCCCTGGGACCATAGAAGGATCTGGCGAGCCAGATTGTATAACGGGCGAGAGCGCAGACCCCCCTGATGGTTTATGTAAGAGACCACCGATGTGTTGTCGGACCAGACAAGAACATGATGACCTCTGAGGTCTGGTAGGAAGTGTTTCAGAGCCTGAAACACTGCCAACATCTCTAGACAATTTATATGCCATAATCGATGATAGTCCTGCCACAGACCCTGGGCTGGGTGACCACTCATGATCGCCCCCCAGCCTGTGAGGGAAGCATCTGTCGTTAGCGTTACACGACGACAAAGAGCTCCCAGCACAGGTCCCTGGGACAGAAACCAAGGATCCCTCCAAATGACCAGAGCACGGAGGCAACGCCATGTAACTTTGATCATGCGGAGGGGGTTTCCCCTCAGGGAGAACCCCTTGGTTCTGAGCCACCACTGTAATAGTCTCGTGTACAGCAGGCTGCAAGGTATAACCTTAGACGCTGCTGCCATGAGACCCAGCAATCTCTGGAACTGCTTTACAGTGAGCAACTGGCCTAGCTTCACTTGTTTTGTGGCTGACCCCAGAAAGAGGTTCTCTGAGATGGAGATAACACACTCTTCTTGGCATTCAGCCTCAACCCCAATTTCTTGAAGTGCACGAGGACGACATCTCGATGCCGAGCCGCCACTTCGTGAACGTGCGGGGAGATAAAGCTAGACCGAACGGAAGAACATAATATTGGTACGCTTCGCCCCCGAAAGCGAACCTCAGGACTTCCTGTGTTGCGAAAGGATGGAGATATGGAAATACGCGTCCTTCAGATCTATCGTGACAGACCAGTCCTCGGATCTGATTTGTGACACGATCTGCTTCAGAGTGAGCCTCTTGAACCAGAGCTTGCTACTGAGCGACTTAATGGGCGCAGATCTAAAATTGGACGCAACCCCACCATCCTTCTTTGGAACGATGAAATATCGGCTGTAATAACCAGACTCCTTGCTGGGAGGAGGAACCCGTTCTATAGCCTCCTTCTGAAGGAGCGTTTTCACCTCTTGTCCCATTACCAGAGCCTGCTCGGGGCCCACCACTGTGGGCAGGACCCCGCTGAATCGAGGAGGACGAGACCTAATATCATAACCCTTCTCTATAGAATACAGGACCCACTGAGATACTTTTGGACACTCCGCCAGAAAATCTACAAAGGGTACCAGCCTCTCGAGACTGGCCTCTGGAATATTCTGAGCAGCAAACACAGCGCCCTGTAACGGCGCACCGGCAGGAAACAACTGGTTTGACTGCTCTAAACCCCTCCTCAGAGGGGGCGAGCGTCCCTCGGGAAGCGCTCGCTGGGCCCGTCTACGCCCCGACACGAAGGCGGGGTTGGCAGAAGGGACCCCTGAGGGTACCGGGAGAAAATGGGCACCGTCTGATGCGGTGAACACCTTTCTCTCACGGTAGGGACCACCCTCAGCATCCTGACGCCAGTGGCGTCAGGACTTCTTAGACGAAGCCTTCTTGGCCATAATGACTGTCCTCAGATCAGTCTTATGGCCAGAAGACCTCGGTTGAGAGTGTCACGCCTGGTCCCACTGCAGGGGGAGCACAAGACGCGACACTCTGTAGAGGGGGCGAGCGTCCCTCGGGAAGCGCTCGCTGGGCCCGTCTACGCCCCGACGCGAAGGCGGGGTTGGCAGAAGGGACCCCTGAGGGCACCGTGAGAGAATGGGCACCGTCAGATGCAGTGAACACCTTTCTCTCACGGTGGGGACCACCCTCAGCATCCTGACACCGGTGGCGTCAGAACTATTTTTTTTTTGTTTTTTTTTGATGAAGCCACTTGGCTATAATGACTGTCCTCAGATCAGTTTAACCCCCGAAAACTTCATCTGAGAGTGTCGCGTCTGGTTCCACTATTTTGCAGGGGGAGCACAAGACGCGACGCTCTGATTTTATTGCGCCCATGCGAGGAGCTTATCGACAGCCAGGACTGACCCGCCCATCAGTCCCTGTCTTTAAATGCCGGTGCCTAAAAGACGAATTCGTTTCAGCGGAGAGATGGCAGTAGGCGTCTCTCCAGTTTTTCTAGGCATCGCCTCATAACCGTAAATAAGCCTCAGCAATATAAAAATATTTTTGTAGAGATCTGAGGGCTAAAAATACAGTATGAAATCGTTTTCTTCCAGGACTTCGACACCTCGGTGTGGAGATCCGGAAAAATGGCAGGCACCGTCGTGGAGGTTGCACTCGGGAAGGCAAACATAGTTTATACAATATTTTTATATAAAAAACTCCTGCCAAACTGCTGACCACTCAATGTTTAATTTTTCTACAGCATGAGTAAGCACCTCCATAAGCTCCTCATTTATTTCTGTTCAGGGGAATATATCATATAGGCTATCATATATATCATAATCCCCTTATTTTATAGTTTATTATAATATTATTATTATTATATTTTTAATACCAACAACATTCAGCTCCTCAGAACTGGATAGTTGCAATATTAATGCCACAGCCTGGGCAGAAGAAACCGCAGAGCGTGCTTCCAACCCTAAACTGAGGCACTGAATCTAACAGTTAAAGGCTGAGATAGGGCGAGGCCCGTCTCAAACCCCGCTGTCAGATTCACCCGCGATCCCCACGACACGCGCCGCCGCTCTGCCTCGACAGAAGCGGGACCCGAGCCGCGGGGAGCGCGAGCCGAACCACTCTCCTCAAAGAGTGATCGGCGGGAGCAGAGCGTTCTTATTGGAAAACGCGCGCAATGCTCACAATCAGCCCCCTCGAGAGCTGACCGGGCATGCTGTACTCCCAAACAAACAACACACAGATCGTGTGAATCCCCACCCGTGAAATAACGAGTACAGGGGGGAACACACACTTTCTGTAATGCTGCTCGCTTAGATATGTGAATACATATATATAGCCTTTTTTTTTTTTTTTTTTAAGTGAAAAACTCCTGCCTAGCAATCACTAAAGACAGACAAAAACACTGGGACAGATTCACACACAAATCGCTTGCTGAAGACAACAGAAGCTGTCGCCATTGTGTTCATGGGTGTGCTTTATAGTTTCCTGGTCGATGACGTCACTCGTGACGTTCCGTCTCGCCGTTGGCTGATTCCATACTATGCTTTAAGACGCACAACGCTAGAAGCGTTCCCGCAGCGTTTTCACGCAGCTCGATGTTCCTGATAGGGAACTTATGTTAAACAATGCAAACTTAAATGTTAAAAAACATTTTGGTAACACTTTAGTTTAGGGTCCAATTCTCATTATTAACTAGCTAGTTACTATTCTAATTAGCTAGTTAACTTGATTATTAGCATGTATATTACTTGGATTTTGGCTGTTTATTAGTACTTATAAAGCACATATTAATACATTATGCATTTAGTTGAACTAAAATGATAAAACTAAAATAGAAATGAATAAAAACTATATATAAATATTTTATAAAGATTGTTCAGAGATCAGTTAAAAAGTACAGCATTTATTGAAACAGAAATATTTTGTAAAATTATGTTTCATTGTCACTTTTGATCAATGTAATGCATCCATGTTGAATAAAATTATTGCTTGAAAAAAGTCTTACACCAAACTGCTTACACATAAGTCTTACACATAAAAGGTTATGTTACCAAATTTAAATAATTTTAAGAAGTTTGCCCAGGCCCCATAGTGGACACCTGGTTGCGAACCACTGCTCTAACATCATGATTTTTATATGTTTGGAAATAATCATTATTTTTGCAATTCTGTTTGATGCTTTTAGTGGCCCTTCAATAATTTTTTTTTAAACATCTATATACAAAACATGCATACTGTTTTGTTGTAATAGAATGTCTTAATCCTGCAGGTGTGTTAGATAAGGATGACATTTAAAATGTGCCAAAAGGAGTAGGAGTGAGGAAGTCTGATCCATTTCATCTGGCTCGCACTGAAAGACATGACCCCACCCAAGGAACGCACATAAGCCTCTTTTTATAACGCGCATCATTTGAAGTATTGTTCGAGAGATTTCTGACAAATAAACTGCTCCTAATGTTATCCTGTAATGTAAACGGGACCAGCTGCACATCATTCTTTAAGTCACAAAAACAATCAATCCAAACATTATGACTGTAAACATCTGCTCTGGGAGTTCTCTTCCCTCCACTTTTGATTGGCTTGTTGTTCAGAAAAAAAAAACTGACTTATTGTATACAGTGTCCCCTAAAAGCATTTGGACAATTAAGATACACTTAAAATGTATGAATGTCTTTGAATTACGTAATAAAATATTACACCAAGTGACATTTATACGATCGCACACACTTTTGAAGTAAAATACTTCAAAAAGTATTTATACACTTTGTAGTTGTCAAACAATGATCAAGTTCATAGTTAATGTGACAAGTTATTTCAAGCAAAGTTGGTTCTGAGAAAAGCTCCATTTATTTGCAAACTATTTTGATACTGCTATTTTGAAACAACTAATTTTAGTATAAGTATATTTTAGTTGTAATTACATGTTTGTAAAGCATTGCACCCAGTGCAATTGATTTGTACACCGACACATGTATAATTCCTATTTTGCACCCGACACACAGCGGACTTTTCCCTCCACAGACGCACGTCGGGCGGTTCAGTGAAAAGAGGCTGCGTGTTCCGGCGCAAACGTTCCCTGGTGCTATTTTGCAGTTCCGCAGAAAACAATTCTGCCACAGACCAGGAAAAACCTAGTCTAAAGTCAGTGGTGCGATATTCAGATGCTACTTTTAGGGCGCATGCTTGGCCATAATGTTGCGTGTGCACAACGCGCATACACTTTGCTTCTCTCATCTACACAGATGCAGCAGTTCCCATTTTGCAAACCATAAATAATTACGAGGAAAAAAATTACCACACTAGGGAAATCATCCATGAAGATGTGAAAAAATAGGCATAAATCTAGCTTACACATTTACCCAAATTATTATACGCCTGTTTAACCGAAGCTAATGTGGTTGGGTTTCTCCATCCACATACAATGTTACTTCTCTGTCTTTTACAGCCCTGACGAGAACGTCAGTCTCCTCGGCTGTGAACCGCTCCTGGCAAATCCGCCATGGAACAAGTGTGCCTGCTTTTAAAGGGAATGTGAGATGACGCTCTGATTGGTTTATTGCACGTTACGCACAAACCACACTTATGTAATAAGTGTACTTTAGTAATGTAGCTACTTCAGACCAACCCATTTTAGATTTGCGTTGGGCGCAAGAGTAATTTATCCCGCTGGTTTCGCGTTTGATACTTGCGTTTCAGATCGTTAAAATAGGGCCCTAAGTGTATTTAGTGTACTTTTGTGTACTAAATTGGACCAACTTCAAGTATACTTATTATACTTTAAGGGACTAATTACATGCTTGATGAGTGATATTAAAGTGTACTTTATTTGTTACAAGTGCATTACAAATTCATTACGAGTGTCTTCAAAACATACAAGCATTATACCATAATTTCAAAAAAGAAATGTCTTCATGCTTTGAAAAAGCTTGAATGCAACTCTACACCCTTGCCTCATTTAGTATATGCGGATTATTGAATATGCTAATTACCCCTGCCTCCACTCACGCCAGCTCAGATTCACTCGGCCAACTTACTGAGGTAAACGCTGCACAATGGTATCGCTCTTTACAACGTCGGACACATAACGATAATTAATATGAATTGCCTTTTGCTTGACTATGTTATCAAACAGCTAATAATGTGTTGCTAATGTTACACAAACAATGTTCCCGTTCGCATCTCAGAGTCAGGCAGCTGCCTTCTAACAATTATCAGAAATGCTTTGAACAACTCAGAAAGTCAGCGGAGAAAGGTATAGTTCATCCTAACATCATAATATCATACACCCGCTGAATCTACCCCATTTTTCATATCAACAGAAAAATATACCGGGATAACCTGGCATCTCTCAAGACTCCCCTGCTAGTTTGCTGTTAAGGATATGCTAAAGCCCGCCGGCACATTGACATGATTGATTACAAGGTAGTTTGTGACGTCAGAAACACCAGCGATTTCAAACCATGTTTTTGAGACTGTCTTTGGTTCACCGGAGTTTTAAAGTTCTCTCCTACTTCTTCTTTAAAGAGAACGTACTCTCCTAGTGCAGCATTGCACTTGCAATGAAGAGGTAAACTAGTGAACATGATTCATGATAAAATAACTCAAAGACTTGTAGAAGTAGGCTAAAATGGGATGGTTGCTTCAGCAAATACGTTTTTATTTCACGGTTTCTTTTCTTTTTTAAACTCTCGGTTAGGTTTAGTGTAGGTGGAACACACATTTCAAACACGATAGAGATTTAACCTTTTAGTGTCACTTACCGGACATTTCATTTGTGAATTACTGCGATTCACACGGCAACTGAAGTTGTCAGATTAAAGTTCATCAGATAAAACTGAACGGTCTTTTGGAGCCATTAACTGGACATTTCACTTTGAAGGTGTTATGAAGGTGTTTCTTTCTTTTTCTACTATATTCCTTCCACCATTTTATAGACTGTCATGTCACATGGAAGAGTTTAATCTAAAGCGCTCTGCGTGAATCCAAACACAAGAAACCACTTCTCAGTGTCTGTCATATCTGCTTAAATGGGAGGTTTTTGAGGAGGTTTAAGACATGACTGTAAAGGAAGTACAAGGTTAAGAGCCCCTGCCCCCTGTCCCGTCACTTAAAGCTAAACCTAGTAAAGTTCATAACACATCTGTTAAAGGGGTATTGGAGGCTGATATAGGACCTCGTTGGTGTGTTTAAACTACTCCCCTTACTGTTGTCCTGAAGTCTCTAGACTTTTGTCTTTGAGCTATAAATCTAGTGTTCTTACGCTTGATCAGTTCTCTTTTGATATACAGTGTCTGGCATCTTCACTCAGGGTGTTTCACCTTGAAGTACTGTTTGACAGGACACTGAAATGTACTGGCATCCTCTTTGTTGTCTTGCTGTCAGATGGATGGATATCTGGTCTTCTTTTTAAGCTCTGACGAGCCATTGTGTTCAGTGTGTGTGGGGAATTCTGATTCTGATCGATGTCTTCTCTTTCACTCACAGTTTTTCTCTGTCTCTCTCAATTGTTCTTTTCTGTTGTCATCCTGCGGCTAGGATCTCCTGCTCCTTGGGTGCGATGGTTCAAAAATGGCCTGGAGATCCATATGGAGCGATCGGAGCATGGTGTGTCTCTGGGTGATGATGGCTCTTTGGTGATTGGCTCAGCTTCAGCCAGTCACAGTGGAGACTTCAAGTGTGTGGCCACTAATGAAGCAGGATCAGTGGAGAGGAAGACCAGGCTGAAGGTCAATGGTGAGATACTTGCAGCATTTCCAGTGGCCAATAGCTTTATAATAAGTTTGAAATTAATGTCTATTTAGTCTTATTTAGATCTTTGATTCCCAACAAGAGCTACATGAAGCATTCCTGTCACAGGACAAAAATAATCTACTGCAAATTATAAATATAAAATCCACATTTCCAAACATTATAATATATATAAATAAATTATTTATATTATAAAATGTTATTTATAAAACAATAAGTTTATACTAATTAATAATAGATTAACAAGTTATATTGATTAGATTTTATTTAAAATTTAATATATGTTAGATATTTTAGATTTTTTTTTTCAATATTAGAAATTATGCAATTATAGAATCTTTTTAGAATCTTTTTTACAGATTTTTTTGAAACTTTGAATGATTACAAATTATGAGTAAAAAAGGATGTGTGTAATGCAATTTGTTTGACAAATTTGTCTGTATGTCACCCTCATGAAAATGATTGAATGATTTACTCACCCTCAAGCCATCCTAGGAGTAGATGACTTTCTTCTTTCAAATGAACACAATCTGGAAGATTGCCTGAAGCTAGTTATTTTAGCTTATAAAGTTTTTTAAATGGATATTTGTCTTACACAAACGCATCGCTTCACTTCAGAAGGCCTTTATTAACCCCCTGGAGCCGTGTGGATATCTTTTATGATGGATGGATGCATTTTTTCGGGCTTCAAAATTTAATTCTCTGTTCACTGGAAGAGCCAGGGCATTATTTAATATATCTCCGATTGTATTCGTCTGAAAGAAGAAAATCATATACACCTAGGAGGGTGAGTAAATCATGGGGTAATATTAATTTTTGGGTGACCTATCCCTTTAATAATATTCATGATAATACTAAATATAACCGGTATGATATATGTAGGAGCTAATTGAAACATATTTCTGGTTTTAGAGTAGGTACTTACAGTAGATTTATTTGAAGGTCTTTCATTGCTTGATTACATGCCTAATTAATTACATTATTGATGGATTAAATTATGCTGAATCATTTTTGTGTCTACACAAATCTAGTTCCTCCAGAGATCCAAGACGATGGTCAGGCTTTGAATCTGACGGTCACGCTGAAGCAGCCCCTGACACTGGGATGTGATGCTTTCGGCACCCCAAACCCAACCATTATCTGGACTAAAGATAACAGGCCTGTAGGTTTCCTCTTGTAGGGGCATTTTTTTCATAAACATTTCATTATATAAATATGTAGTCATTTTATCTGACCGCAGAATGCCACAAGTGAACAATCAAAATTAAAGGGATAGTTCACCCGAAAATTACAATTTTGTCATCATTCACTCACCCTCATGTTGTTCCAAATATGTTTTTTTTCTTCTTCTGCTGAACACTAAAAAAAAGTATTTTGAAGAATGTTGGTAACCAGACAGCTGACGGTAGTAGTATAGAAAATGGAAATCATGGAAATCAATGGCAACCATCAACTGTCTGGTTACCATAGTTCTTCAAAATATCTTATTTTGTGGTCAACAAAAGAAATACACATTATTTTGTTTAGTTTAGTTTTGTTTTTCAATGCAACCTGAATGACTCTCCTCCAGTATGCTGCTGGTAGCATAGTTCCACCTTGTGGCCATGAAATTCATCACAAGTCTTGGCCGCTACTCTTGTAAATCAATTACCCGCTCTGTGCTTCTAGGTACTGGAGACCCCAGGGGTGTATCTGCAGAATGGAAAAAGGCTTTTAAAGATTTATCGTGTTCAGCATGATCATGCTGGCCACTTTTCCTGCACTGCCCAGAACTCTGCTGGGGAAGCCAGGAAGGAGTATACTATTGAAGTACAAGGTGAAATAGACATAGACAGGCATTGTAATTTAAAGTAACCTTGAGATAATCAAAACAAAGTGTTGTTAGGCAAAATAATAGACTTTGTTTTTGTCTTTAACTTGTAACATTTGACTCCCTTTGTTTTTATTGGGTTGTTCCAATGCTGTTAGAATGACCTTAGAGTTACTCTGCCCTTTAGTTGATTTCTTATTTATTCTTATGTATATTTAGCTCCACCAGCGATTTCAGGTTCCTCAGGAGTGCAGGAACTGACCGTCATGGCTGGGCAGGAAGTGGACATGCAGTGCAGAGTTAGCGGCCGTCCGCTGCCTACAGTGGAATGGAGTCACGATGGAGAGTGAGTCAATGACACACACACACTCACATGCTCCTCTTTTCCAGCTTCTATGCTCATATGTGCTTGTATATACCCTCCCTCTCTCTCAGGGTTTTATCCCGTAATGGAGACCCTCATGTGGAGTTTCTGGAGAAGGGGCAGGTGTTGAGGGTGAAGTCTGTCAGGCCGAGGGATCGTGGCCTGTATCAGTGTGTGGCCAGTAACAACGCTGGGACTCAGACACGGCAGTTCAGGCTGAATGTACAAGGTAAACGGTAGGGATAGGAATCATAAGTAATTGAACGGTTTCCTACAAGTTTCTATCAACGATTCTTTTATTATGTAATTAATTCTGACAAGCCTTAAAAGTCCCCTGAAATAATTTTTTTGTTTGTTTTAGCTTTTAGTATGAATATGTTAGCCTTAAGGTTACGAATAAGCTGAAAATTCTCATTTAGGAGATATAAGCATTCGAAATGTACAGTCTCTCACTTCCGCTAAAATGGATCACGGATTTTTATGACATCACCGCAGACTTCAGCTTCTCATCACATCTTCTGTCCAATCAAATGCTCTCTAGAATCTAACGTATCATCAGCGCTCGGATTCGCTTCCATGGAGTTGTCAAGTACGCCTTGAAGTGTGTGAGGTAAACTAAACACTATTGGTTATTTGAAAAGGGGGAGGAGCCATTCAATATAGCCGTAGCTTAATTTTTCGGTGGAAATGCATCATACAAAGCTGCACGTTCCAAGGCACTTCAGTGGGCCTTTAAATACGACATAACAACAAATTATAAGCTATATATGTTTGACTCAATAAAAAGTCGCGTAAAAGTCATTAATTCAAGAATTCGACTACACTCTTTGCACTGTATGATTCTGATTAGAGTCATTCATTTTTTTAATCAGACTGCACTGGTTGTGATGTCTGTTGATTCACTAGATCAGTGGTCACCAATCCTGGTCCTGGAGGGCCGCTGTCCTGCAGAGTTTAGCTCCAACCCCAATTAAACACACCTGAACCAGCTAATCAAGGTCAACTAGGCATACTTGAAACTTCCAGGCAGAGGTTTTAAACCTGGTTGGAGCTAAAATCTGCAGGACAGCGGCCCTCCAGGACCAGGATTGGTGATCCCTGCACTAGATGCTTGTTACCATCGAGCGGTATGGTACAGTACAGTACTATTTCTGTTTCAGTTGTCAGAAGTAGTGAATTGTACCAAATATACCGAACCGTACCACTTTCGGGACCCTTCCGTTGGGGTACCTAGCACAGTAGTCCGGTTCATAAAGGGTGGAGCTAGACTCACTGCAGAACGTTGATTGGTTGACAGAGAATCGTCACTTGCGCGTGCTACGAGGGGAATGACAACAGAAGAGGCGCCATTTTCTAATATACAGTTGAAAAACAATACCGTTGCAACACAATTTCTTTTGTCTTGTGACAAAACAGCCACATGCTGAGAAGCAAGAACAAGATCCGCTGTATTTCCTCCATTGTTGTTTACTGTGTGGGTTTTTTCTTCTTCCACAGAACTCTCATACGAATAATTTGTTCAATCATCAGAATACACTGGGTGGACTCTATCATTATTATATATTTTTTTTTATTCACTAAAAAGAGCCATTTCTTTATTTAGGAAATTGTTATCCCCATTGTTTTCAAAACACCCACTTGGTCCTTATTATCTTCATTATCCTCCAATCTCTATTCTGTCTTTTCACAGCTGCTCCCGTGATTCGTGACTCTGGTGAGAATTCGGAGGTGAATGTAGTTCTGGGCTTCCCTGCTGTTCTTCACTGTGAAGTTGAGGGGATCCCACTTCCCTCTATCACTTGGCTAAAGGACAACCAGCCCATTGTGTCCAGCCCTCAGCTCACATACACACAGGGTGGACAGTTTTTGCGTGTGGCTGCGGCCCGTGGTGACGATGCTGGCGCCTACACCTGCCGAGCAACCAACCCAGCTGGGACAGCACACAGACACCACACGCTAAGAATTATGGGTAGGTAGGCATGGGACTCATGGCTGAATGTTGTTTGTTTTTGTCAGAGATTAATGCTGTGCCATTTCCTCAGTACCTCCACAGATAGAGGGGGATTCTACGACTCTCAGCTTCGGCAGAAGAGAAGAGAAAGTGAGAATTAATGGGACTTTGATCTTGTCATGCCTGGCCAAAGGATTTCCAGAACCTGTCACACAATGGTTCAAAGATGGACAGGTCCGTATATCGGTTTAGTATCTCTCGGGTTCTTCCATAGCTCTTTCTAGACCACACTGCATAATAGTGAATATGATATTTCAGCTTTCAATTTATCCAGCTGTTAATGAATAAACAAGAAGATGATATTGAGTCACTTACTTTATACACAATATTGCGAGTTATTTTTCCTACTTTTGTTCCTCCAAATAAAATAGTTCCAAATGAATTTAAAGCAGAATCAACTGTTCTGCATCTCTGAACAATCAAACAGTAGTGGGTCCAAAACAAATCAGCAATTTTGAATTAATAATTCAATGACTCTCTTAAATGCTTTTTAAATTTTTTTAATACAAATTTTTAATGAATCAGTTTGATTGAACAAATTGGTTTAAATCAGTGGTTTAATGTTTGAATGAACCATTTAAATGAATGATTCAGTGACTCACTTCTGAAGACAGTGTGTTCGACTTGAAGCAGCGCTGCGCAGACCGATCTGTGTATGACATCAAAATACCACGACAGCCATTCGAAAGCATACAAAGCTGTCTGCTCTCTAATCACTCTTGCGGCACTTTGATTTCATACTCCAATCGGTCTGCGAAGTGCCGATTCAAGTTGTTTGGTTCCTGAATGAATCAGTGTGTATGAGCAAATCATTTTGAATTAATGACTCGGAGTCTGTGTACACCTGGCCACTTCATGCGTTTTCTGTGATCGGATAGCTATCCGATCGATCAAACCTTCAGGAGGTGGTATGGGCCGCATTCCAGAAGAAACTGGACAAGTGTAAATGCATTTGGTTTTTGAAACCACATAATATGTAAATTATGTACATTTTACTCCTACCAACAATGCTAAAAAATAAACGCGTGAGAGCGTGTTATAGGCCTTATGTCATGTTTATAGCCAGATATGATGGCGCTGTAGCACACATCTCTGCAGATGAGCATATTCATCAAACCGTGCAAACTATCGCAAATCAAAGTGAGTCGCAGACACTTAACATTTTTTGATAAATCAGATAGCTATCCGATCTGAGAAAACTCATGACGTGGCCAGGTGTAAACGGCCCTCAGTGACTCACTCTAAAGACAGTCACTTGTCACCACCTACTGGCATATCGATGTAATCTCCACTACTAATTCACAGACTGTGAGAGCTGTTGGACTGTACATCGAAAAGCCACCCATCAAATCAAAGTGTTTTTCTTTGTTTTCTTCTCTGGTTAGTTGTTCTTTGGTTAAAACTGATTCAAGAAATGAATCAAATAATTAAAAAATTAAAGCGATAAATATTCCTCTGAGCCAGAGCACCTCATATCCAGGAACGGGCTGGGCCTGAAATCGGACCAGGGGTCTTCTAATCAGCTTTTGAGGAATAATGAATGAAACAGAATGAAAACACTCTCTTATTGATGTTCCACAGCTATTGAATGGGAATACACACACCGGTCTGAGAGTGAACAGTCACATGCTTCACTTCGAGAATGCCATGCTATCCCATGAGGGCCAGTACACATGTGTGGTTACCAATTCTGCTGGAGAGGATAAGAGAGACTTCCACCTCACTATACAGGGTCAGTGCAAATTATACACAGATACACCGCTTTTACTGCTGTATTTAATTATTTTAGATTTTCATGTTTGTTTCTCCAACCTCCTCAGTTCCTCCAATCTTTCATCGGGTAATAAATGGTGCTGCCGGTTTTTCACTGGGAGAAAGAGTGGGGGATGAAGAGGACCTTGATGGCACTGAAGGGATGGTTGAAAGACGGGAGGTGGTCCTGGGACACTCCATCAGTCTGTCCTGCGAGAGCAATGCCATTCCTCCTCCTCGACTAAGTTGGTACAGACAAGGCCGGCAACTTACCAGCTCAGATGGAGTTGTGCTTTTACCTGGTGAGTGGAGTGAAACGTTCCTTTTGTACCATGAGTCAGTATATAAGGTTTTATTTATTTCAGACAGCATGGTTTAGACATGAAATGGAATATTAATACAACATCTATATCCTTTCGTTTATATTTATTTGATGAAAAACAGTAAAAACAGCAATATTGGGAAATAGTATAACAATTTAAAATGTTTTTTTTCTCTGTTTTTATATATTTAAAAATTATTTAATTGATTCCTGTGATGTCAAAGTTGAAATTTTCAACAGTCATTACTCCAGTCTTCAGTGTCACATGATCCTTCAGAAATCATTGGCTGCGTCCGAATTCGCATACTCTCTTGAGTAGGTACTTATTTATAAAATTATATTTATGCATTATATATAAAATTATAATTATAAAAAATTTATTTTCTATATAGTATGAGTGTTTATAGTATGAATGTAATCTGGACATACTACATTCGCCATGTTGTTATTATATACGTATTATTACGTATATATATATATATATATATATATATATGTAGCTTCACTACCATTCATAAATCCTCTCCCGTGGCCTTGTGGGATTGTAAAGTATCTATCGTATGCACACTTCAGAATCTCGCTGGAAGAAGTAGGTCATCTGGGTACTTTTTGCCTTCTCTTTTATGAGTACTATTCGGACTTCTTTTGTCACACACTGGTTTTCACCCACTATATAGTAGGGAAGTATGCGATTTCGGATGCAGCCATTCTAATATGCTGATTTGGTGCTCAAGAAATATTTCCGGTAACGCTTTAGATTACAGCCCGGAAAGTACTGCATAATTAAAGCGATTTTACAGTGTAACTTTCTGTAATTGTAGTGTACCTATAAAGTATTTACATGCAAGTATAATGAACCAGGAGAATAAAAAAAATATTTATACTCTTAAGTATTATATAGAACTGAGGGGTACTTTTTCTACTTTTACGATACAAAAATATAACATTTGGGAGCAATTTAGCAAGAACATGCACTACTGTGTACCTTTTTGTAATAATGGTGTACCAATACATACTGTATAGGTTTTTAAAAATGACAGGGTACATATCTATGCATTTATACAGTAATCTCTTTAACAAAAGTGCACTGAAAACTAAAACTATTGGGGAAATTGTTTCATGTAGTGGTGCTTGTTGCCCTCTTGTTCCATGTAGTTACAGGGTAAGTACAATAAAAGTACATACACAATCTTATATCACTGCCTCAGAAACCTTTATTTGAAAAACAACTTAATTCAAAACAGATTCACAACACTTCTTTTTCGTTTAAAACTGCAGAAAGTTTTGTCCCCCCTTTTTTATCTTGCTTGGCTTCTTCCTTTTGTTCCTCTTCTTTTTATTTCTTTCCACTGATGAATCTGAAGAAGAAATCATGTCCCTTGCTATTCTGTATTAAAAGAAAATGCAGTACACCCAGAAATAGGTCCTCACCATTTACTCATCTTTTACCCTCATGCCATCACAGATGTATACGACTTTCCTTCTTCAGATTAACACAAATTACGTTTTTTAGAAAAATAAAAAATACATCTCTTAGAATACATATAATGCAAGCTCACGTGTTCCTAAAAGTTGGAGCATCAATCAGCACATACTGCAATAACTGCAATAATCCATGCGACCCCAGTGGATGGATCAATGTCTGACCTGAAATAGGTGTTTGTAAGAAAAATTACAATATTTTAAACTTTTTAAACTGTAGACTATCACTTCAGACCAACTGTAATACGTTGTTTTTCAAATAAATATTTCTGAATCAGTGATATTAGATTGTTTTATTGTACTTATAACTACATGGAACAAGAAGGTAACAAGCACCACTTTAATTTACGGCCCGCAATGTCACACTTACCCTGTAACTTACCCTGTATATTTCCCAGTATTTAAAAAAAAAAAAGCAATAGTTTTAGCTTTACTTGCCTTGAAACATGTAAGCCCAAACTTAAACATCTACACTTTGGCTAGCAAAAAACAACAACAAAAAAACAACAACTGTATAAATGCATATGCATATAAATGCATATAAATGCAAACCTATACAGTTTGTATTGGAACACAATCATTACAAAAAGGTACACAGTGTCTGTTCTCGCTAAATTTCTCCCAAATGTAAGACTGTTACATTTATATAGAATAGAAGATCATAATAGTAGAATAAGTACCCCTTAGTTCTATAATACTTAGAGTATAAATATTTTTTCAGGATTCTTTGATGAATACAAAGTTCAAAAGTTCAGCATTTATATGATATAGAAAGTCTTTATTGTTACTCGATACTTTGATTAATTTAATTAATTCTTGCTTAATAAAAGTATTAATTTCTTTTTAAAAAAAGAACAAAAAAACGTACTGAACCTATTTTTTTTATTTTGTTTCTATATATATTTATGTTGGTATTAGCATGTCACATTAACATGTAAAACAAAAACAATATTACAATAAATTGGTATTACCATCTTAACACCATGGTTATTTTTTAGTTATAGTAGTTAAAAACAAACTATACAATCCATCTTGGTCTTAAAGATAAAAACATTGGCAAATGCTATTGTCATGAGCTGGCTGTAATGATGCATGCAAAGTTGAGGAATCAAATGAAACAGTCTTTAATAATAAATCCAACAGAAACTCATAGAAAAATTTCAGGAAGAAAAACACAACCATGCTACTATAAACAACACAGGACAAAGAACTTAGAAGAACTCAGCGCTTATATACAAACTGGGTAATCAATGTAGAAACTGTACAGATGTGGGGAACTAATTAGCAACCATGGAAATAAACCAGTGGCGGGAAAATGAGAATAAAGGAAACAGGAACTAGAATTAAACCAAAACAGAACTTACACGTGACAGCTATAATATATACAGTATATAAAGTATTATATACTTATATACTTATTATAGAAAGTAAAAAAGTTTGTTTGTTTGTGTGTTCCTCTTCAGGAGGGCATGTCCTGCAGATCCCACGAGTACAGATTGAGGATGCTGGGAAATACACTTGCCAGGCTGTGAATGAAGCTGGAGAGGATAAAATGCACTATGACCTGGAGGTGTTGGGTAAGGAAGTAAATCCAACAGATAGATCTCTATGGCATTCAAATATATGAGCATCATTTGTTAGCTTTATTAATAATCAGAATGAATGATCTTCATAAACGTGACTCTTTGTGCATTTTACGCAGTTCCTCCTGTGATTGATGGTCAGACTGACGAGTTCATGCAGGAACTGGATGCTGTGGTCAACACCACTGTATCACTACGGTGTGATGTCACAGGAAACCCCACTCCATCTGTATCTTGGCTGAAGGATGGTCTGCCCCTCTACAGCGGCCCTCACCATCAGATACTTGAGGATGGGAAACTGCTAGAGGTTTTACCCCAATACTCCCCTTTTTAAACATAATATCAGTGAATTATGTTTGTATGTGCATTTAAATGGATCACAAATTAATCTTACAAGGTTAATTAAAGATTTTGCTACTTTGCTACAAGACATCTTGTATAACTCACCTGTGTTTTTCTGTAGATACTGAATGTACAAGTGTCAGATGCAGCCAGTTATCAGTGTTTGGCGGAGAATAAGGCTGGAGCTGTCGAGAGACTCTACAGCTTGTCTATTCAAGGTAGGAGCAATTGACGGAGTTCCCACAGTCAGGAAAAATCAGGGAGTTTTGATTTTCAGCCCTGAAAGTATCATAGAAATTAATAAAATCTTACAGTCCTGCAAACATAATGGAAATGTAATTAATGATAAAATATTTGATAGGCAAACATAAAAATTCATCACCTTCATCACCATCATCAGTTCCCTTTCAAGGGAACTTGCGCTGCGTAAATTGACGCTAAGGGAACACTTTGCGTGATGATGTATTGAAGCACATGTTAAATCAGTCCAATGGTGTGACGGGACGTCAGAGGCGGCATGAAGTCGAACAAGCCTTTTGGCTTCAACTCTAATTAAATACACCTGATCCAGCTAATTATGTCCTTCAGGCTTATTTGAAAACTACAGAGCTAAGTTTGAAATAGCCCTATATACCCTCATTCACTATTTCCTACATTACTCCACTAATAAAGTCCACTTGAAGGAGTGAATGAAACCGAATGAGTGAATTTGGACACTGAGTGCTGGAAGGGCTGCCACATTTGCATAGTGTGTGCCTGCTTCTTAATAATAAGAAACTCAGCATTTTTTTTTACTTGTATGAGTATTACGCTGTACCCACTGTTTGGAAAATAGATGGATGATTCAGCTGAGAGCACCATCTTCTGAGATGTTGGAAATAATTTGGCGCATGACTCTCACAGTGCATTATGGGTATTCTCTAGATATATATATATATATATATATATATATATATATATATATATATATATATATATATATATATATACACTGCCGGTCAAAAGTTCGGGGTCAGTAAGATTTTTTATGTTTTTAAATGAAGTCTCTTCTGCTCACCAAGGCTGCAATTATTTGATAAAATTTTTACAAAAAAACAGTAATATTGTGAAATATTATTACAATTTAAAACAGCGGTTTTCTATGTGAATATATAGTGAAGTGTAATTTATTCCTGTGATCAAAGCTGAATTTACAGCATCATTACTCCAGTCTTCAGTGTCACATGATCCTACAGATATTATTATTATATGATGCTCAAGAAACATTTATGATTATTATCCATGTTGAAAACAGTTTTTTACATTTTTATTTCAGGATTCTTTGATGAATAGAAAGTTCAAAAGAACAGCATTGATCTGAAATGGAAAGCTTTTGTAACATTAATCACTACCATTCAAAAGTTTGGGGTCAGTAAAAATTTATTTTTTATTTTTGGGGGAAAGAAATTAGAAAATACTTTTATTCATCAAGGATGAGTTAAATTGATCAAAAGTTATACAGTAAAGACATTTATAATGTTAGAAAAGATTATATTTTAAATAAATGCTGTTCTTTTGAACTTTCTATTCATCAAAGAATCCTGAAATAAAAATGTAAAAAACTGTTTTCAACATGGATAATAATCATAAATGTTTCTTGAGCATCATATTATAATAATTTCATATTATAATAATATCTGTAGGATCATGTGACACTGAAGACTGGAGTAATGATGCTGTAAATTCAGCTTTGATCACAGGAATAAATTACACTTCACTATATATTCACATAGAAAACCGCTGTTTTAAATTGTAATAATATTTTACAATATTACTGTTTTTTTTGTATTTTTTATCAAATAATTGCAGCCTTGGTGAGCAGAAGAGACTTCATTTAAAAACATAAAAAATCTTACTGACCCCGAACTTTTGACCGGTAGTGTATATGAAAACTTCAATTCGATCAGATAAATCCAGCTTTAGTTAGCATAAGAAACTTCTTTGAAAAACATTACAAATCTTTAAAATGGCAGTGTAAATTGTGGTTGTATACTGTACAGTATATCAGCCTTATCTGTTCATGCAACACCGAATAATGTAATACATTGTTAAAAATACATACGTATGTAGCATCAATTATTTTTTTATTTTATTTTTAATATTAGTTCCACCAAGGATTGTGGGCCGCCGTGAGGAAGATATGAGCGTGGTGGAGGGTCACATGATCTCTCTGCTGTGTGATGTTCAGTCATACCCACCTGCTGACATCATCTGGACCAAAGATGGGCAAGTGCTGGAGTTCACCACTGGCATCCACATACTGCCAGGTGATTTGCAGTCTAAATGTAACTCTCTGTGTTTATAAACAATGCTTCATGAAGTATGTATTTATGTAATGTGCCATCATCCTGTCCAAAGGTGGTCAGATGCTGCAGCTTCCCAGGGCTGGACAGCAGGATGCTGGCCAATATGTCTGTACAGCCACAAACTCAGCTGGACAAGACCAAAAGAGCATTCTCCTTACGGTTTATGGTTAGTTGTCTATAGGCTTTTTAGTTAATTAACTGCTTCAGTAGATTAATATAGCAATGAACACTTTTTGATTTGGCCCTTTCTAGCCCTGCCTACACTGGTGCCACGTATTGAATCAGAATCAGAGGTTATGACACCTCAGGTCGGGTCATCGCTTATTCTGCGTTGTAAAGCCAATGGTGTCCCTGAACCAGAGGTCACATGGTATCGTAATGGACTTCAGCTTGCTGCTGGAAATGGTTTGAGGATAGAGCGCCAGCAGCTAGAGATAGTTGGTGTACAGGTAAGAAAGCACTGAGAAAACATGTGTTTTATAAGAGACTCCCATATATAGACAACTTTAAATGCATATACAGTTATTTAGCATATACACTACCATTCAAAAGTTTAAGGGAATTAAGATTTTGAAATAAATTAATTATTATAAGGATGCATAGAATTGATGAAATGTCAGGATAATTTATGGTCATGAAAGAAAATTATAACAGTTTCCTGCTTTCAATGTTGATAATAATAAGAAATGTTTCTTGAGCAGCAAATCAGCATATTAGAATGATTTATGAAGGATTGTTTGATATATTGCTAATATATTAAAATAAATATTACAATAGAAAACAGTTATTTTAAATTGTGAAATAATATTTCACAACATTACTGTTCTTACGGTATTTTTGATCAAATAAATTAAGCCTGGGTGAGCATATAAAAAAAACAGCCACAAATTTTTAATGATGATGTGACTTTAAGCGTAAATATATAAATAAGTGGTTGATTTTTAATTAATACTTTGTTGATGTGGTTTCTGACTTTTTCTTTAGGTGGCTGATGGCGGGGTGTACTCCTGTAAGGTGTCCAACATTGCGGGTCAAGTAGATCGCACCTTTAGAGTCACAGTCCATGGTGAGTCCTAAAAACCCAGCATAACTACAACATTTATGTAAATATTCTCTATTTGCATATGCATTACAACAGTTACAGGTGTTGTAAGCAATTTCAGATGTTTTGCTAACTTTCATTTTTAGTGCCTCCTGTGATGGAGGGCCCTCTTCATGAGACCCTCACTCAGAACTTGGGCTCCCACATCACCCTCATCTGTGAGGCCTCTGGCGTACCTGTACCAAACATTGCTTGGCTGAAAGATGGCTCTCCTATTGGTCAGTTAAATACCGCACATAATAGTGTGTTGTTAGTGTTAGTGTGCTTTTATTTATGTTGCTGCTGTTTTTGTTGTTTGTTTCTATGTGTAGAAAGCAGTTTGCAATGGAACTGGTCAATGAGAGGAAACAGACTGGAGTTAGGCCCTCTGCAGCTCTCTCATGCTGGCACTTACACTTGCATCGCCAAAAACAGTGAAGGGCAGACACAAAAAGACTACTCACTTACTATATATGGTAAAACTGCCTTAATCAATAATCTTTGTATCAAATAATCTTATTGATTCACACTGTGTGTGATATGTAAAACTCTTAATAACCAAATGTATTTGGCACCATCAGCGTCACCCACCATTGTAGATTCTGGTCACCCATCAGAGGTCAGTGCACCTGTTGGGGAGGAACTGACGCTTGAATGTCGGGTGATGGGTAAACCGACTCCCAAAGTGAGCTGGCTGAAGAATGGAAAGACTCTTGAGAATGGAAAAACAGAGCATATAGAGTAAGACTCTTACACTGATTCATTAATCTCTTTTTAATAATATAATATAATGTCATGTCACATTATACTCAAGGACACCTTACAAACATGATAAAACAATCAACATTAAATAACAATGATCCTCATTACAACCTTAACTGACTGGATACAAATACAATCACTTAAAAGCCTGCCTAAAAAGATGAGTCTTAAGATGAGATATAATATAATATAATATAGTATAATAATGTAATATTGAGGATATAGAGTAACTCACACTTTCCTTTTTTAAAAATAAATAAAAATAAGGAATTAGTTTAGAAAAATCTAAAAGAAAGAAATGTTATGAAAAATAATTTAATTGTTTAATTACACTTTTCTGACAGCTTTCACTCCGATTGTTAATCTTATATATTATTTGTTTTGTTAAAAAAAATCTAAAATAGAAACAAATCACTAGTGGGACTTTTTGATTACATTTTTCAATTCTTACATCTAATATGCTTACATGCTTACAATATTATTTGCTTAGAACAATTATTTGTATTTTTCTATTAAATTGTACTTAAATCAATAGTTTTTATAAATAATAAAACAATGTGTGTTTATGATTCACAGTAGGACTAACTGATTTGCTGATGTGTGTATGTATTTCAGTATCTCTCCAGATGGGAGCACTCTAACACTTCTGAATATAAAAGCAGAGGACTCAGGAACATACACCTGCCTGGCTGTCAACTCCGCTGGCCAAGAGAGCAAAATCTATGCCTTGTTTGTATTGGGTGAGAGCAGTTGTCTTTGTATAGTTTATTGTACACAACACAAATCTGTGAATTAATTTTCATGTTTTTTGCACTACAGTTCCTCCCTCCATCAGTGGGGAGACCAGCGTCCCCCGTGAGGTGCACACCACCCAGCACAGTGTGGTCACACTGGAGTGCAAAGCCACCGGGATTCCCCAGCCTCAAATCAGCTGGCTGAGGGATGGTCAACCTTTACTCCTGTCACCACGCATACGCCTGCTCTCTGCAGATTCTGTTCTTAGGTCAGTTTTGCAAACAGAATAAAGACAATGCTGTGATTTCTGATATTTTCTTTTCTGGTGTAGACGTTACATTAGTTTTACGTGTCCTGTATCCTTGTGTCGGCACAGGATTGCATCGGTGCAGCTGTCTGATTCTGGCATCTACACTTGTGTGGCACGTAGCCGAGCTGGATTAGCTGAACTCAACTTTGACCTTCAAGTGCAAGGTATATCAGGAAATCTTTTTAATTGAAACCATGAAATCAAAATGGTCATTCTTATTTGTAATGAAATATTGCATTATTTGTTGTTTGTTTGTTTGACTTATTGTCTGATTTACTGGACAGAAATCTAGCTTTAACACTGGCATAAAAAACAGATACGTCAGACAACACTGTACAACCACATTGTATACCACATAATAAAACACATGGGGCTTACATGATTAAAACAAATTAATACAATATGTATCTGCACAAATACACGCACACATGCTTATGTATACACACGTATATACACCTATAGTAACTACCTCAATTGAAAATTTGGTTTAAAACAGTCACCGCCAATGGAACAAATGATCTTTTATAAATGTTCTTTTAAGCAAACTGTATACACAGCCTACACCCCGAAGGAAGGGCCTCAAAGCAGGAGTGGATGAGTCTGGTCTGAATATATTGCTATCGCCTTTTCTCCATAAAATGTGAAAACAGCTTTTGCAATGTACTCTGTTTTTGGCCGGTAATCTTATTTGCTTCGTTAATTACGTTAATTTATTCTTAAAATAAATTGACATACCATGAAATGATATTATAAGTTAAAATACTTTCGATCATCGATGATTTTTGACTATCATGGTGCGGTCGAATTAGCGTATATCCCCCAAGGTTTACATCATCAGTCTCCTCGGTTAACCATGTTTCAGTAATGCAAAGCAAGTTTGTTCTTTTAAAGTCTTTATTATATTTCATTAATGCCTTGAGTGCAAGCATTTTGTTCTTAAGTGATCGAGCATTAGTTATTTAGTTATTAGTTATTATTATTTATTATAAATCAATTATCCGTGCACATCATTAGTTTATGTGCCCTCATAATCTTTCATCAAAATTACTTCCCCTCCCTCTAGCATCAACATCTCTTCTCAGCAACCTGTCTCGCACATGAGAAAGCATACAACAACGATCCAATCAATTCCAACTATTAAAAATCATGTCCTGCCCTACTTTTTTCTTATACTTCACTCAGATATGAGTAACAATAGGGAAAAAAGACGATTGCAACTTCCATTTAGCAATTAGCTACATGTTTGTAACCATTGCTGTTTGTCTCCCTCATCAGCCCCTCCTGCTGTTGAGCGCACAGAGCCGACTGAGCAGGTGGCCGTAGTTCAGGGCTTTTCGGTAACGCTGACCTGTGAAGCCCGCGGTGTGCCCCCTCCTACTTTGTTGTGGATGAAAGATGGCCAACCTCTCTCACTGCACCGCAATCTTCTCCTCGATGGACAGGAAACCCGCTTCCTGCTCTCTGATGTGGGTCCCAGCGATGGAGGCCTCTACAGCTGTGTGGCGAGCAACCAGGCAGGAAGCAGTACCAAGACTTTCAACCTGACTGTCCTAGGTATTTGCAATCGAAATTATGTATGAACGTAAACTTGAGAGACTAGAGAAGGTTTTTGGGTCCAAACAATAATTTTAGGAGAAAAAATACATAAAATCTGATGATGTATTTGCACATATTAGAGCCCCCCAAGATATCTGGCTCTTCATCCCCTGAGGAGCAGCTGGTTGCAGTGGACAGTGTGCTGGAGCTGGAGTGTATCGCTACCGGTCTCCCCCCTCCTACCCTCAGCTGGCTGAAAGATGGGCGTCCACTACAGGACAACGTGGCAATAATAGAGAGAGATGGGCAGCTACTCAGGATCAACAAAGTCCAGGTGCTTTGAATTTAAGGCTAATTCAAAATGAAGGTGTTTAGCTTGTTTTGCATTTCTGTGTGGCTCTGTGATTGTGCCAATATGTTCTGTCATGTTTTGGAATAGGTGGAGGACGCAGGTCTGTATACCTGTCTTGCTAGTAGCCCAGCGGGAGAGGATGGTAGAAACCACTGGGTGCGCGTACAGCGTGAGTAAAATTTTTTTTTTTTTAAGCACTAAATAGATTACAATTTGTATGCATCACACAAGTAATGGAGGTGGATATATGAAAATATGGTGGAAAAAATACAATTAATTTAAGATACTGTCACGTTTTTAGTTTGTTTTTGCTCTGTTTTTCCTGTTCTGTTCATGTCTGTGTTTCTAGGTTAGCTTTCCAGTTTGTTAATTAATTCAGTTCTCCTCCGTTCCTTGCCTGTTTGTTTCTATGGTTTCTGATTAATTTGAATATTCTGTTCAGGTGTGTTTCGTTAATTTACTCAAAATGCTAAAACGCCTGGCCGAAAATGCTCCAAATCATGCAGACCATCACAGGCTGGAGTCTCCATTCCCCTGGGGGCGGTCCGTCCCGGGACAGAATATCAGCTCCCATGTTCATGGAGACCAGCACATGCAAAGCTTGTATTGAGCGGATTATTGTCCTGCGCCCACAGCAGGAGGCGGTGTGCCAGTCTATTAAAAAAACTGGAACTGAAACCGCCCTTGAGATTTATATAGGCTACCACTGTCACGTTGTCTGACCGGACCAGGACATGGTGCCCCCTGAGCTCCTGCTGAAAATCCTTAAAAGCCAAGAGCACTGTCATCATCTCCAGGCCAGCTCGACATGGGTTCTGTCCATTTCCAATCGTCGAGGTAATTCAGGATGCAAACTCCAAATGGTAGGACTGTAGAGTGGTAAGCTACCCCCTCGAACGCGAATCTCAAAAGCGGTCTGTGGTGGGAGGCTATCTGGATATGAAAGCAGGCGTCTTTCAGATCCACTGATATAAACCGTGAGGATTGTGAAAAAACCTGACTCGCTGCATTCCAGAACCAGCAACAAACAAAACGTCTCCAGCGCCCTGAACTGAAGAGGGCACTGGGGCACGCTTTGAGAGTGGTCCGGCCTCTACGAGACTTTCCTGCTCTATCCTCAAACATCAGGACTGCTTCGGCTGCACCGGGTCCAGCTCTTGGTTGGGGCGAGGCCCTTGACGCTTCAGAAATGGGTAGCCTTTGGTCCGGCGGAGGCTTGACTTCAAACTCCGCTTTCAGCTGGGGCTGGATGGGCACTGAGGCTGGCCTGGGTCGCTGCTGAGTCGCGGTTCGCAAGCACAGCAAGGCGAGACTCGCGTTCTCGCAGTGAGGTAGTTCGTTTTTGAATGTGGCTTGCTCTGGGCGCGGCCCCAAAAATATGCTAGTTTTAGAGAGAAATATGCTCTATGATTCTCACCTGATAGTCACAGGGGAGAATCTCATTCTCAATTGCCGAGCTAACAGAGCTGCAGTCCTGTCAGGGCTGATCTCTTTCTTGCAGTGCGAGCAGCACTGGGGTATCCCCTTGCTGCAGGGAGAGTGAGACACGTGGGATATGGACCGGCCTGAGCTCACTTAGTCCCATTCACTCAGCCCTGCGACGAGGGGAGGGGTCCGTGAACGCAGCGAGGCGAGACTTGCAGTGAGAGCACCCGTCTTTGACGAACGCGACTTGCCATGGACGCAGCGACACGTTCAGATGTGTGGCATTTTAAAACAAACACCGGTGGAATTATTTTTTTATTTTTTATTATGCTCTATTAGACTCACCTGATTGCCACTGAGGAGGAGCATCATCAGAGTCAGCAAGGAGATGTGTATTCGTGTAAAAGGAGATACATTCTGACTAGGTGGCCATTTCTGTGCGTCTTAACTAGGTAGAGAGCCCCACCCATTCTGGCGGGCTGAAAGGCCAATTGTCTGTAAAATTCACAGACGTGAAACAATCAGTTTCCCAATAACGTAAATGAAAAACCTCTGACGCAATGCTAGTGAAACATATTGAAAGGGAACCGTAATTTTAAATATTAATATTTCATGATAGTACTGTTTTTTTTTATTTTTTTATGAGACAACAAATTTTATGGTGGCTTATATTTTTTGAAAACAAATCTTGATATATTTACCTTTTGATATATTTAAGTTTTGCTTGCCAAGTACATTTTATTGTTTTAAATGATGTTTAAATATTTTTACTTAAGAAATACAAATAACAAGACTTTTTTTTGCAGTGCAGACCAGGGCTGCGTTTCCCAAAAGCATCGTAAGCCTAAGTTGATCGTAGAGATCATTGGTGGCAATTGTTCTACGATCAACTTAAGCTTACGATGCTTTTGGGAAACCCAGCTCAGAACTAACAAGGCTGAATCATTTTTTTTGTCTGATCACTTTCAGTTCCACCCACTCTTCTTGGCTCTAATGACATCAGAACTGTATCGGTTCCAGCCAAAGGTCACTTGACACTGGAATGTCAAACCGACAGTGACCCTCTGCCAGAGATTGAGTGGTACAAGGATGATGTCAAACTACAGGTGAGAGCAGGTAAATGTACTTCCTGGCTGTATTTATAACTACTACATCACATTAATCTCCCTTTTCTGTCTCTCTCAGTTGGGAGGTCGAATTCAGTCCATTGCTGGTGGACAGTATCTGGAAATTCAAGATGTCCGGACCCATGATAGTGGACAGTACAGCTGTGTGGTCACCAACATTGCTGGTAGCACCAGTCTATTCTTCACGGTTGAGATTCTCTGTAAGTTTGTGCCACTCACACTCATGATGTACCAAGCTCATATGATCGATTAAAAAAATAAGCAAACTTGTTCCAAATGTTGGGTAAGATTTTTTTTCAGGAAATGTATTTATTCAGCAAGGGTGCGTTAAATTGATCAAAAGTCACAGTAAAAGATTTCTGTTTCAAACAAATGTGTTATATTGTACTTTTTGATCAACAAAATAATATCTGAGATTCATTTCAACAAAAAAAATTTATAATAAGGAACTCCCGCACACTACCGATACTTGCAAGTTAATATTAAAAAACTTTTATTAGCAACGTTTCGGTCTCACGACCTTCATCTGGCCTGTGATAAGAATAAGAAGTTAGTGAGATTCTTTTAATGTTTTTGAAAGAAATCTCTTAGGCTGCATTTATTTGATCAAAAAACAGTAATATTGTGAATCAGTATTACACTTTATTGTAAAAAGAAAAACTATTACTTCTTATTTTATTATTTTGAAACATTTTTCAATTTTTTTTTAGACATTTATTCCTGTAATGGTAAAGCTGAATTTTCAGCATCTGAAGTCTTCAGGGATTTAGAAATCATTCTAATATGATTTGGTGCTGATTTGGTGCTTAAGAAACATTTCTTCTTGTTATCAATGTTGAAAACATTTGTGCTGCTTCAAATTTTGTGGAAAGTGTGATACATTTTTTAAGGATTTTTGATGAATAGAAAGTTCAAAAGAACAGTATTTATTTGAAATAGAACTCTTTTGTAGGATTATAAATGTTTTAACTGTCACTTTTGATCAATTTAATGGATCCCTGCTGAATAAAAATATTAATTTATTAAAAACAAAATCTTACTGACTCCAAACTTCTGAATGGTAGTGTAGTGTCCAGAGGCTGTCAAGCTCTAAAAAGCACTGTTTCGTGAAAAATTACTGCGAAAAATTGTCAATCAGACTATATTCCAAGTGCTTATTCTTTCATTTCATTTAATTGTTAAAGGTGGTGTATGTAACATTTTGACTGTACATAAATTATTTGTAGATATTTAGAAAACATGCTAAGTTCACATACTTGTTTCATCGAAAAACAATGCTACTGCCAGTTATTCTACTTTGAAATATGCGTTCCTTGTCGGAATGTCTGTTTGTTTTTTTGGTCTGTGTGGTCCCGCCCGCTGCCAATTTACCAAATAGTAAACCCTGGGTTGCCAGCTGGTGGAAAACACAAGAGTTTTGTAGCCACGGAATCCAGCAAAGAAACTAGGTCAAAGATCGCAGATTCTACCTGATCTAAAAAGCCTCGGCATCCATCTAAAAAGCTCTATGCCCAGAGGCATATTAAAACGGGAATTAATCAACTCATGAACTTACAGTGTAAGGGCTTGTTGCCTTCCATTGTCCATTGCGTGAGCGTCGAGTCTGAGGAGGAGGGAGAAACAACCCTCTCCAATATTTTGAATTTGTACAGCAGTAACCATTTCAAACACTAGCTGTCAATATTACATACTGCACCTTTAATTCCTAATGAGTCTGTCAGGAAATAAATATCGTATTGATCATGTTCACTTAGTGCCGCCGGTCATCAAGGAGGGCAGCTCACTGATCATAGCACATGTCAATCAGGATACAGTGCTGCCATGTGAGGTGGAGGGAGGGCCTTCCTCATCTGTCTTATGGAGGAAAGATGGAGGTCCAGTCCCACTTCACAATGGCAGGCAAGTTTGTGAACAGCAGCATTTAATCCTGGCCTTAATTTATTGGATCTCAAAGTGCCAATTCAATTCAATTTCTCCATGCACACAGATTCACCTTGCTGTCAGAGGGCTCTTTGCGTATTGCGACAGTGCAGCTGTCCGAAGCTGGGCGTTACTATTGCAGTGTATCTAATCAGGCAGGATCAGACCATCGGGGCATGGACCTTAAAGTCTACGGTACTGCAGAACACTTTTACTTTCTTTGGGTTGCACTAAAGAGACATAATGACATTTTCACCAACATCCTACATGACTAACTCTGCCTTTATTGTCCTTATTTATCCTGTCAGTTGGGCCCTCGATCAGCCCTGGCCCCTTTAATGTGACAGTGGTCACCGGTCAGAGGGCAGTGTTGAGTTGTGAGAGCACAGGCATACCTGTTCCTCAGGTGAGCTGGAAAAGGAACGGCTCACCCCTCAATATGGATCTTCAGTCGGGTGCTTACAGGTTTGAAGTGCTACTGTTTGCATCACTGACAGTATAATAATATATAATAATATATCTTTACAACATGATTTTGTTTTGAAGGTTAATGTCTTCTGGCTCTCTGATCATTACCTCGCCGTCTGTTGAGGATGAGGGCTACTTTGAGTGTACAGTGACCAATGAGGTTGGAGAAGAGCGAAGGGTCATAGAGGTCATTCTGCAAGGTAATATGTAACAGGTTCATGGATGATGAAAAGACATAAAATACATTTTCATACTCATACTATGGCTCCAAAAACTATTTGGATACTATTTGTACATTATATAACAAACACAAAATCTAACCAAGTGGCATTTATTGTAATAAAAGAATGCACTTTTTAAGTAAAACAAAGAGAGACTTGTTAAAAAATTAAGTTATTTTTGAGCACTAACTGAGGGGGATGTTTAAGTTTGATTCTTAATATGTTTAATATTTTGTACCTAATGCAAATTTGTATGTTATCTAATTTTTAAGTGTGACTTTTGGGGGCAACTGTACGTATACTGTAGCATATTGTGAACTCGCACAGTATGTCTGTGCAAATTCATTAACTGAATTTTTTTTTCTTTTTTTTTTTCTAGTTCCTCCTGTAATTAAAGATGATGTCAGCAGTGTCACTGCTGTTAAAATGTCCCCTGTTGTGTTGCCATGTCATGCCACGGGACGTCCAGAGCCTATCGTCAGCTGGAACAAGAACTGGATGCAGCTGGGCGCTCGGGGGGGCAGTTACCGTGTGCTACCCACAGGTGAATCTGAGTCAAACTTCCATCATAATCCACTCGTTCCAGCTATTACTGATATTCCTAAACCTATACAGTGTAGTAGTAGTTTGGAATGAATGAATGAATGAATGAATGAAGCTTTATTATTGTGTCATGCGTATAATTACGCCCAGCCCGCATGGGCTTACAAGACACCAACATTAGTATAGAGAAATAAAAAGATGAATATACAAAATAGACAGATCCAGAGTACATCGAATACATTGCTCCAAAATAAAGACAAGCATTAGAAACAAAATAATAATAGTAATAGTACATATGTATTCAGATACATGCATGTATGTAATCATACACACATGTATTCTCATTTATTCAAATGACCACCCATATAAACCCTAAAAAAATTAAATCTAATTAAACAAACTAGCTTGCCTTCTTTTCCAAGCCTTTGAAACAAAGTTTGCAAAATTAAATACATCATAGTTTAACAAGCAAAATCATATTTGATCATCAGCATACCAACATTTTTCAGAAATTTGTCGTGGAACTTCCAGAAACAAAGAATCTCTTAGGTCATCATAAGGTGCACAATACAAAAGGAAATGAGATTCACTTTCCACTTCCCCAAGGTCACATAGCACACACAATCTGTTTCCTCTGGAATATTTTGGAATCGACCAACCTCAATAGCCAGAGGCAAAATCCCAAGGATCTTTGGCTTCTCAATAAACGAGATGTAACATATAATTCTGGACTGAAGTTCTTAATTTTGGCTTTAATATAACATTTTCAAACCATTTTTCTTCAAATTTCAATAACAACTTAATTAACATTACAACTTAAATTGTTCCTATAGATATACAACATATCCACCTCCTCAAAAATAGAATAGATCTCCTTTACCCATGGGGACCTGTGAGCTTTACTCCACCTAAATACTCTCTTATTTACTCTATCCCCTGCCATTCTGATTAGACGGTTCCATAATCGTATCATTTCACATTTTCTCTGTACAGCTCCTGGTACCCAGCCCATATCTCCCTGAATTGCTAGGATCGGAGCAAATTTATGAACCCCCCAAAAACATCGTATGGCTCTATTCTGTATGGTATCTACCGTTTTGGATTCTTTCAAGCCCCACACCCCTGCAGCATAGTTCAGTATAGGAGAAACACATGCATCATAAAGTCGAGTATATGTAGAATATCCAAGATCCTCAAACCAATCAGTAAATAAATCATTAATCTCGACACTAGCAACTTGTGTATACATTACACTACATTTAGTAGTTACAATACATTTAGTATACATACACTATACATTACTTGTATTGTTTTATATAATTTTCCATCCACTCCTGCTTCAATTAGTTTAAAAGCAAGCAGCTCTCTATTAATCCAGTCAAAGGCTTTTTGAAAGTAATTAAAACATGCAAAGGTGGATTTACTTACAGCAATTCTAGCTCTAATAATAGTTGATACAGAATATATATGATCGATGCATGCTCGTTTCCTTCTGAATCCATTCTGCTCATCAACAAGATATTTACCCATTTCTAAGTACTGTGTAAGCCTATAATACAGTATATTAGAATACAATTTATAGGCTGTACTAAGAAGACTAATGCCCCTATAATTAAGGGGTATTCTGGGATCATTTATTGATGACTTGATGAACGGGTTTAATAATGGACTTACGCCATGTTGTCGGGATTATACCATGGTCAAAGCATGTCTTAAAAAGATAAAATAGGATCTCTAATAGCTGTGGAGGATTTGGGATCCCCTCTATACCGGATGCTTTCTTCAATTTTGCATTATCATTGGCCCTTTTAACCTCTTCCATAGTCATTTCATGATTCAAAAATATATTTGGACAATAATCTGGTGTATCCAAAATCATCTCAGACTTAAATTTTTTGCCACGAATGTTATTTAAATGTTTCCTGAAAATAAATCTGAAAAATCTTTGCCCCATTTTCTAATCACTAATTATTTATTAATATAATTTCCATTGGAATTTTTTTCAATTTCTTAGGACCCAATTTGTTTTTCTTTCCAAAATTGTTGTGGGTTATTATTTTTTAAATGATCCAACTGTAATGCTTGTCCTCTTCTAAATTGCCTTTTATAGAACCGTAACCTCTTATCAAAAATAATCTGAGTTTGTGTATATTTCTCTTTAAGTTGTCGTCTAATCAATGGATTTTTACATTTTAGAAATTCCTTTTCTGCATGTCTTTTATCGTTCCAAAGTTTTTTAAGTTCTGCATTCCAGTATGGCTTGGTCCTACCCACTTTCTGACGTGTCTCCTTCTGACTTTGAAAATTCATTTCTCTACATATTATATCACAAAATAATTTGTCAACTTTATTCATTCAATACTACTTTGTATTTTCTTGCATTCTTCTAACTTACTAATAAGTTCCACTAGTGCAAGATGACATATATTAGAAGAAAATAAATTATCTGGGAATATTCTGGGTCGTCGTCTATTTAAAGAAATCTCAGTATCACTTTCAGAAGAATGCATTTCAGTAGAGACATTCATTTTAAATGTAAACATTAACAAAGATTGATCTGGTAACCTACATCTCTCCCCTATAAAATCAAAGCAAGAAGGGGTATTATCCAAAAGCTCAAATGCAGTGATCACTTCAAATTCAACGCAAGTATGTAGACAATCATGGGAGGTTATTATGTAATCCACAACAGCTTTTCCTTTTGATGATATAGATGTAGAATTGTCTTTTTCAGGATTTATTCTCCCATTTAAAACACAACATTTACAGTCCCTGAGAAATTCAAGGAAGGATTCCCCATGGCTGTTTGCATTTACATCTATAGACACTCGTGATGGGACATGATCAATATCTTCTTTATAGTCATCTTTGTTCAAAATACGACTATTAAAGTCTCCAGATATATAAATAGCATCAGCATCCACAGAGTAAAGCTGTGCTAATAGGTGACTAAAAAAAGTAATTGAGTCCCGTCCTCTTGTAGATCCCTCTGGCGGTAAATAGCAAGAAAAGATCACTATACTGTACTGCAGCTCCCGGTGTTCCAGTCGTATACCTATTAAATCGTCCATGGTTTTATCAATCACCTTAACTCTAAAATATTCCATCAGATTGTTTTTGAACAAAATACCAACACCTCCTGAAGGCTTTCTAGCTGGAAAACAATTTAACCATCACGAGGTAGATGTGTTTCATTTAATGAGATAATATCAGGGTTTAGAGTCTGCAATAATGAAATTCTGAGATTACAGTTCAAAGTAGTCCAGCCATTTATGTTCCAATGTGCCAGAGACAAACAAAAAGGATCGACTATGCTTACAGGTTGGGCGGATCCTCCTCAGCCTCTCCCACCTGCAGCCGTTGAATCAGCTCGGGTGGCGTCAGAGGTATTTACTTCGGAATTAATCCGCTTCATTAGACGGCCGTTCCCCGAGATATAGAATTCCTTTCCCGTCGGTTTCTCCTGAAGAAGCGCTTTAAGTTGAGCTCAAGCATACGATCAGTATGGGACTTTGCTGGTTTCAAATAAACCTTTGTAAACCGACTGTTGTTCTTTAGCTTTTGTTTGCACCTAAGCACAGCCACCTTTTCCTCCACCGTACTGAAGGGGACCTTTACCACACCATTCTCAGCACTCCAACAATGTCGGGTAAAGGATCACATTCCAGGCCAATCTCCAGTAACTCTCTTACTTTTCCATTCAAGTCTTCTCCAGCATTATAAGGCAAACCCATCATAACGATTGACACGTCAGGATCGAATTTATTAGGGAGTTTAGGGCTCGAGATCCGTATCTTTTCTTCGAGCGAATCCAGCCAGAATTTTAAAATCCCTATTTCTAGATCAATACTTTCCCTTATTTCTTTAACCGACGTCTTCAGCTCAGCTTTCATAACTTTTTCCAGGGATCCATGCATGCTGTCCACTTTGCTGTTGAACTGCTTTTCAATATTATCCATCTTTGTGTGCAGCATCTTCATCTCCTTCAGCAACACACTTGTTTCTTTGTCTTCTTCCTTGTCCTGTACTTGGTAGAGGGTGTTAATTACCTTTTCCACCATAGCTGTTCATCAAACAAATTAATTGCGTATTCAACTGGTTCACCTATACAGTAGGCTAACAAAAATATAAAAATGTGTCTCCAAATGTTATCTGTCGAAAAATTGTTTATATTAAGTCCTCTTTGTTATGATGATATTAATTTAGTCCACATTTAGTCACAGACGCCAACATGCACCTGGTGCCCGGCCTGGATCAAGATGATTCAACTTGGATTCATTGTAACTGTAGTTGTTTCATCCTAATGTAGGTGCACTGGAGATCTTGGCTGCAACACCCAGTCATGCTGGAAAATATACCTGTTCTGCCCGCAATTCAGTTGGAGTGGCTTACAAACACATTACTCTTACCGTGCAAGGTTAGATCCAGAAGTATTAGTGAAATCATGCAATCATCCGATGAATAAAATGTACACTTAGTATATGTGATTACCAAAATATATGGTTTGGTTTGTGTTCTTAGAGCCCCCAGAGATCAGGCCCATGGCAGAGGAAGTCCAGGTGGTGTTACATCACTCAGTAGTTCTGCCCTGTGAAGTTCAAGGATTCCCAAGACCCACCATTACATGGCAGCGAGAAGGCATTCCTGTGGCAACCGGTTAGTTACTAGGTTGTAGATTTGTGACAGGTTTGACATCAAGCAATGGCGACTTAAGACTATGACTTGTCTGTTGCCTGGCTGCCAAAATGAAATCTGATCATCCTATATATAATTTTGTTACACCATAAATGTCTTTACTGTCACTTTTGATTTAATTTTCTGATGAATAAAAGGATTACTTCTTAACAGATCAAATAAAATCTTACTGACCCCAAACATTTAAATGGTAGTGCATGTAGTGAAATATTCACATTGTGGCTGTGTTTGTACAGAGAAGCTAATATAAAAATATTATATAATAATAGAGCTAATATATATTTTTTTATACATTCAGCCTTGTCTATCTTTAAAAGGGAACACAAAAGGAAGTTATCAATGGCATTATAAAACAGGAAATATTAATGTTCATAAGCAGAAGGTCTAAGATAACATTTTGTCATTCCATTTTACATCACTTCAAATTAATACTGTTAGGAAGAAATAAAGTGTGATGCATAGTAATAGTAGAAGATAATAATAGTAAAAGATCATCTGATAAACAAATGGTCTAGCATGATATTTTAGTGTTGATATTTTTAAGGTCATAGACTGACGGTGCTCTCCAATGGAGCTTTGAAGTTCTCACGGGTCACTCTTGGAGATGCTGGGACGTATCAGTGTTTAGCACAGAATGAAGCAGGAACAACTATGGGAAGGACCCACCTCATTTTACAAGGTACGTCACATGTATTGTAGGACGTCTGCCTTTATACCTCAAACTAAAGATTCAGTTACATGTGCATATGTTGAGTCAATGCAAGTATCACAAGGTGGATTTGTTTGTGTAATGCCTATCACTGTTTCGGTGACAGTTCCTCCAGTGTTATCTGTGCCCCGTCTGGAGTACACGGCAGTTCTTGGCCAGCCGGTCAGTCTGGACTGTACTGCGGACGGTCAGCCAAAGCCAGATGTGACGTGGCACAGGGAGCGTAGGCCAGTGGTGGAAGGCACACACCTGAGATTGTTCTCCAACGGCACCTTGCACATTACTGCCACTCAACGCAGCGATGCAGGAATCTACACCTGCTCGGCTCGAAACAATGTTGGTAGAGCCAGCCATGATGTCAGACTCATTCTGCAAAGTGAGTTCCACACAGAAAGATATCACAAACAATGATCCTCTTTGTATTATCACATGAAGTCCATGACCGGATTTTCCCCTTTTATTGGTTTATTTGCCTCAGACTGTCTCGCCTGTGGTATTGATACACTTACAGTACAACAAGACATATTTACTTTATACAAAACTGCATGAGAAATATACCTTGAGCTAAGTTGAACTAACTTTTTTCTCAATTGGCATACATATTATCTTTTTGTTTTAAGCATTAATAATTAATGCTAATTGCAGTGTTTTGAGACATATGCTTGAAACAATCAAAAAACATTTTTGTAAATGTGGAAAATCAACAAGTATTAATATTATACGACATTAAAAATATATATATGTATAGACAAAAGTATTCATTAAAGGGTTAGTTCGCCCATTTAAGACATGAAGTTGTATGCAATCCTTACCAGCACTATAGTGTATACACACTGACCCACTCTGTTGTCACCCCCCTGGTCCGAGTTCTGACCGCTGGAAGTTTTTGAATGAAGTAATCCCGGCTACTTTCCGGGGCCACAAAACTGTGCGTTTTTACGTGAAAAAAAGATTTGCGTTTCAAAGCTTGATTAATTTAACACACAAAAAACACGCCGGTCAAAATTCATACCTCAGTTTTAATGCGGCACTATTTTCCTTCCGTTTCTATCAATCCGCGCTGCTGTCAATGTCAACAGTGCGCACGTGACGATTAGCTGTTGATAGCGCGACTCGCCGACAACATGTCCGACTACGAAACTTCAGATGATGAAACTAATTTTAGCACAGTGTCAGACGGATCAGATGAAGACAGTAATTTTAACTCAACGATAAAGGGATAAATTCAGGTGTACTTGACCTCAGTAGTCATGGCAACAATAATCAGAGACACCTGAATTAATCAAGTTTGCACAATAATGACAGACAGGAAACAAGGAGCTGGTTGAAGTTCTGGAAGTAGTGCAGCTGTGCATAAAGCCAATTGTGTGTGTTCAATCAAATATTTTTCTCAGCAAATTGTAACAATATATACTTTTTTATATTCTACACATCTTTTCACGTGTTTTATAATGGAGTCTAAACATCAGCTTGTTTACCGTACAGTTTAGACATGGGATCATAAAGTTAGTAAATAGAGCTTACCCGTGGTACTGGTACAGCAAAACTCTTTAAAATAATTTTTTTTACTTTTCCTCCTTGGTTGGAGATGTAATCGTCTTCGCTGAAGTGAGCACTACATACACGAAAATCCTTTATTCGAGATGATTTAGCTCCCGCTGAGTAGCCGATGGCAACCAGCCAAAGCGGTCTCATATTCATATTTGATACAGGAAAACGATGAAATTTGAACTTTGATCCCGGCACATCCTTGTTGTCACAGCCTGGGAATTTACAAGTTCGCAACATTGTTAATTTAATATTTTTTACCTTGTTGTCGATCGATTGTGTAAACACTATGGAAGAGCTGATCGTCACGTGCGCACTGTTGACATTGACAGCAGCGCGGATTGATAGAAACGGAAGGAAAATAGTGCCGCATTAAAACTGAGGTATGAATTTTGACCGGCGTGTTTTTTGTGTGTTAAATTAATCAAGCTTTGAAACGCAAATCTTTTTTTCACGTAAAAACGCACAGTTTTGTGGCCCCGGAAAGTAGCCGGGATTACTTCATTCAAAAACTTCCAGCGGTCAGAACTCGGACCAGGGGGGTGACAACAGAGTGGGTCAGTGTGTATACACTATAGTGCTGGTAAGGATTGCATACAACTTCATGTCTTAAATGGGCGAACTAACCCTTTAAGAAAAAGTTTTTTGGCACTGTAATCTATATTTATATCAATATGCTTAAATATATTACGCTTTTAAACCTGTTAATGATATATCGTACTTATGAAAGACATTTTGAAAGACATGTACATTTTGGCCATAAATCTCTTTATGTGCTTCACCACTTAGCCCCACCGCATATTTCTGTTGGTCAGTCAGAGATGTCCGTCATCCAGGGATTTCAAGCACTGCTGCCGTGTGCAGCACAGGGTCTTCCAGAGCCCAGGATGAGCTGGGAGAAACAGGGAATCCTTGTGCAAAACCTGCCTGGCAAGTTCACTTTGCTGAGGTCAGGAGAACTGATTATTGAAAGGGCAGAGGTCAGTATATGTTTTTAATTAGGTATAAATGACCAGCACGCCCATTTAAAATAACCCTTGTATGAAGTCATAATGTTACAATCTATTTGCAGCCTGGTGATACAGGTCTGTTCACCTGTGTAGCCACCAACACTGCTGGAACAGCTCGACGGGACATTCGCCTGTCTGTCAACATGAGACCTGCTTTTAAAGAGTTACCTGGTGATGTGACGTTGAATAAAGGTCAACGTCTCACCCTATCCTGCCATGCTCAGGGAACTCCAACCCCCGTCATATCCTGGACTGCCAACAACAGGCCCTATACAGGTATGAGATGAGAGTCTGAATTTATCTTCTTTACTTTGAAGTTGACTTTTCTAACATCACACGAATGCTCTCATATTCTCCTACAGGTGCGAGTGTTGATGAATCTGGCAGAAGTTCAGTGATTATTGACAATGTCACTGTAAGTGATGGTGGCACATTCGTCTGCATTGCAGAGAACACCGTTGGATCAATACGGGCTCTTTCATTTGTGCGTGTCAGAGGTATGCATACTTTTTAAAATCCTATCCAAAATCTATAATGTGTGGAAAAGCAGTTTTTTGATTGCGTCTAGATGATGCCTTCTGGCTGTTTAATGTAATATTTATATTAACCTTTTCTAATTTAAACATCTAGCCACTGTTTGACAGTTTAAGCATATACCCTGTTCCTACAGAACCTCCCATGCTGAGAGGGGAAGCCCACACCTCTCAGACTGTAGTTCAGGGCAAAGCAGCCATGCTGGACTGTGCTGTCAGCGGGGACCCTGTTCCTACCCTGCGCTGGCACAAAGATGGCCAGCCCTTACTTGGCTCTCTGCGGTTTCATCCCCTCCGTAATGGCTCTCTGGCTCTTTACAGTGCTACGGTAACCACCCATTATCTGTGTGAACAATGGCTACATTATTTAGTACTTCTGGTACATTTACATTGTATTTCATTACATTAAGGCTGTGTCCAACAAAGATTTTTTAGCCAGCTGAAAACGGCAGGCGCTCATCTAAAAACGCCCTGCTCTGGTCGCTTGAGAGAGTTTTTTGAGACGCGTTGGATTCTATGATACAGAATATCTGTGGAAGTAATACTAGTATCTGATTTTGCAGATAGTTTGTTTCTGATCATAAAAATGTTTATATGATCATAAAGGTTTTAAATGCTTCTTGACCAGCTCACCACTGCAAATTCTGATAATAGAAATGTGTTTGAGAGATAAATGTGTGTGTTTTCCAGATTGGAGATTCAGGAGAGTACAGATGTGTTGCTGAAAGTGAGGCAGGTACTGCGGGAAGAACAATATCTCTGAAAGTACAAGGTAAACGATTTTATTAGAGCCTATGTCATGTTTATCCATATTACTATGTTCATCAATATATTATATATATATATATTTATAATTTTTTGAGTAATTCGTATTCTGTACTGTTACAGTCCCAGGAGGCTACTCAAACTGGGAGGAGTGGGGCCCGTGCAGTGTCACCTGTGGACAAGGCATCCAGGAACGAATCAGATTCTGTAACAACCCACCACCAGCCAATGGCGGCCTATTATGTGACGGTCCAAACGTGGATTCTAGGAAATGTCAGGCCTCACTATGTCCAGGTGCATTTCTGTTTATGGAAATAACAATATATATATTTTTTTAATTTATTAATCAGGAACAGTACATATTAATAGTACATAACAATATGTAAAATGCGCCAGATTTAGCCAACTCTGGCTAATTTTCATCCGTTGCCCCTTACCCTTATAATAAACCATGTACTTCTAAATCCTAATAGACTAAAGTTCTAATAAACAGCCAATATCCTAGTAATAGACATGCTAATGAGCAACTAGTTAATAGTGAGAATTGGACCCTAAAGTGTTACCCTTATTTTCTAGAATAATCCAAAATCCTATTGGGTTTTTATTGAGGGAACCTGATGTTCCTAGATGCAATTTTCACCTAGCATTAAGAAGTGTTTTGTCATCAGATCACAAGTGGTCAGCCGAGACACATTACCATTTCCAGCTGATATTAGAATATGTTTCAAATGTGTCTCCTGTAACCACTTTCAATCAGATTCCATACAGCTAATTAAAGTATTAAAGGATAACGGCAATGAACCCTTGTGTTTTGGCACAATGCAGCACATTTTGAATCACTTTTGATGCACTTTCATCATAACTCGTCCTAGAACGATCATGTGTTAGGTGAGTGGGTGGCGAGTAGGTGTTTTTTTTTCAGTGATCGAACCACAAAATGCTACCAAAACGTAGTTTATAATACCATTGTTGTCAGAATCAAACAATATTCTAAAGAACTCACTGTAGCATAAGCCATTACTCATCGTAACTTAAGCAGATTGAAAAACATCCTGACACACCGTCTTTCTTCTCTGTCGAGTAGGGGAGTCTCCGCGCCGTACACGGGGCAGTTTGATAGGCATGGTTAATGAGAAGGAATTTGGAGTGGCGTTTCTGGAGGCCAATATTACAGAGAATGCCGTGGAGGGCACCAGCACCCTGGAGGCCCACGTGGAGAACATTCCTCCAAGTGTTGGTGAGTGAACTTTGCTATGTATTTGCTTTCACAGTGTAGCCTGGCCACGTGCCTGAGTGTACTAAAGCAGTCAGTCATGCTCAGTCAATGCAACAGTCATTCAGACACCAGTAAAATAACCCGATGAAGAAAACATAGCAATTTTATGTTTTGTATAAATTCGACCAATTTGATTTGAATGAAAACTAAAAAAAAAAATCGGAAAAATAAGCATGATAGTCTCCCCCCCCCCCCCCCCCCCCCCTAAACTTGACCATCAATGGAACATACTGTAAGCAGATCATACAAAAATGTACAAATGATAATCAAGCGTAGTGTCCGTTCTGGCAGGTGACGTTAGTCAAGCTCGCATCAGCTGACTCAGCTGATCCACGTCTAACTATAAGAATACGACGCCCATCACTGTATACATATATAAGCTCCTTCAGTATTATCAGCGCTGCTATCGCGTTTCTCAGGAGCGAATTGCCCTCCTCCATCCCCAGCTCCTCCTCTCGTGCAGTCGGTATGTGGCCTTCTCAGTGCCCTTTGAATCAGAATAAATTCTCGAATTATGTTGTACTTTAAAGTCTTGAATTAATGATATCTGCAATACATTCATGTTGGTTCTGTTCTGTTTACCCTAAGAGGAGTTATCGCTGCTCTCCCTGCTCTTATCCATGCTAGGCTGCATGGATCCGCAGGGAGTTCTTGCCCAGAATAAAACCATACCGCCAATCCAAACTGTATGCTAACTGTCAATTGTATTTGACGATAGTGGTCCACTATCAACGGTGGTGGGTAACGCTGTCAAATCACTAGCCAATTTGGCCTGTTACTTATGTTTACTCACTTTGCTGGGGAAGTTCATCCGAGCCTAATCTGCACAGATTTCGCTCAAAATACACGTGATATATTAAATACAGCGTATGGCGCAGAATCTATTGTTGTTTCTCTGCCATACACGTTACATTAATGCAATAAAACACTTTTTTTATTTTTGAATCTATTATTTGAACTATTCCTGCATTACAGGTCCTTTGCTGCGAGTACTGGTTTCTGTATTTGCCCCGATTTACTGGACGACAGTGTATCAGTCACCGGAGACCCAGAACGGCTTCTCCCTCACTGAAGGGCAGTTCAGACAGGAATCTCAACTGGAGTTTGACACAGGTTACAGCTTTCCATACATGCTACTTTATAGAGCCTAATTAACTGCTAAGGGGACTACATTTCGGATTCAACCCACTGAATGTGTCTTCTGCCTTGGAATGACAGGAGAGGTCTTAAAGCTTACTCATGTGGCCAGAGGTCTGGATGCAGAGGGGACTCTTTTAGTGGACATTGTTATCAACGGCTTTGTCCCTCCTATGCTTTTGACTTCTAATCTCAATCTACAGGTTAGTCTTTCAAACTCATGGACATAAGATTTTTAGACTTTATTTAGGTACAAAACCGTTTTAAGAGTTTTTCTATGCATTTATTTGACTTATTTAAACTGTATAACAGTATTTTGTGAAATATTGTATCATATTGTGAAATATTTTTTTATAATTTAATATAATAATGTTTTCTATTTGAATATATTTTAAAATGTAATTTTATTTTCTGTGATAGCAAAACTGAATTTCCAGCATCATTACTCCAGTCCTCAGTGTCACACATGATCCTTCTAATATGCTTATTTGGTGCTCAAGAAACATTTATTATTATTGTCAATATTTAAATTGTGCTGCTTAAGACTTGTGGAAGCCATGATAAAAAATTTTTTTAATGGATATACAATTTCTGAATAAACAGCATTTTTTTTTTTTTTTACTGACCCTAAACTTTCGACTGGTAGTGTATGTACAGTATATAGTTAGAAAAGTAGTTCATAATAATTAACTAAATTCTTGGGTGTAGTTAGAAACCCTCTTGAAGCCAATTCACACGGCAAAGACAAACGCCAACAAACAAGTTAGTCGTTGGATTATAATTTTATGAAAAATAGCTGTCATGTTCACACTGCCCCAACAGACGCCAACAAACACTGATTGAACATGTTCAGTCGGGTGAAAACATTCCCAGACCAACAGCAACAGACACCGACAGGGGTAACACACCGATCCAACAAAACCCAACAAGCGCGTTTGTTGGCGTTTGTCTGTGCAGTGTGAATTGGCCTTTAAAGGGATAGTTAACAAAAATGAAGTTTGTTTTATTTTCTTCTTTTCATTAGGAGTTTGACGAGTCGTATGTGCAGACAGGCTCCGGGCAGCTTTATTCCTGGTCCTCACAGAATCACATATGGGACGGGGCTCCCATGACCCTGCGCTGCAATCATTCTGTGGTTTTTGAGGGGCCAGAGAATCGTCAGGGGCCCCTGCTGCAGCTCCTCAGACTGACAGGAATTAGTGGCACCTACAGTCTTTTCACTCTCAGCCTTGAGTTCAAGATGACTGCCAGCTTACTCATACCAGGTCAGTCCATGGTACAGGTTTTGATTTGATTGAGCTATGATTTATTAAAAATTTTTTTTATGAAAACACACTATTTTACACAATTCAAAATTACATAATGTTTCATTTCTGTGTAGAGGGCGATGGAGAGACATGTCCAAAAGGTTTTGTCTTGGACACGGCATCTTATTGTGCCGGTATGTTCCCAAAAAATCAAATGCTGCTGCATACTAGCTATAAAACTCCACATTCTTTCACCTATATTAATAACAATAACAAAACTTGTTACAGAATGTGATCAGAATGATTTTTTTTTTTCCTTAGATGAGGATGAATGTGCTGTTGACTCTCCCTGCTCACACTCATGTAATAATATCATGGGCGGTTTCTCCTGCGCATGTCCGTCTGGATTCACCATCTCTACAGAGTCAAACACCTGCCAAGGTCAGATCTATATTAATAATTAATTCTCCAATTTTTTATTAGACTTTTAGTCAAATTCACATGTAAGTTATCTGTTTTAGGAGATGTTCCGTTTCAGGACAAAATAAGCATCTGTACTGTCTGTTGAGCTTAACTTAAACTCAGTATTTTGATGGCACTATCCATAATAAAGTGTTCCTAGATGATATTAGCTAAATAAACTGGAACGTTATGAAAGACTTATGTTCTTTCTTTTCTTTTTTTAAAAATAGAACATAGTTATGTTCTGAGTGATTTTGTTTGGATTCAGATATTGACGAATGCAGCCAAGGTTCCCACTTGTGTCACCCCAACCAGCAGTGTGTGAACACCGTTGGGACGTATCGCTGTCAAGCCAAGTGTGGCCTAGGCTTCAAACCCAGTTTAGTTGGCACCAGCTGTGAAGGTTAGCTTGACTACTATTAAACAAATTAACTTTTTTTATATGTATCAGCATTTGGTTCACTCCCAGCATGTTCAATGGGTGGAGAATTTATTACCTTTATTTACTGCTCAATTCAACGATGTGTTGAAAATTCATTGAGCTTTCCACTATAAAACTCATTATTATCATGTTTGTAACTTTAGACTGAATGTAAAAGTGATTGTTCTAGATACAGGAACCATAGATGAAGGTTAACTGGCAGATCTTTTCCTTCAGATGTGGATGAGTGTCAAGAATCAGCAGTGTCTCCATGCCAGCAGCAGTGTTTCAATACTCTAGGCTCCTTCCGCTGCACCTGTCACCCAGGATACCAGCTGGTGGGGCATCGCTGTCTGGGTCAGTGTCACTTTGTAAAACTATATTGAATTTCACAGCTACATTGTTTTTAGTTCCATGAAATTTGTCCCTAACCTTACTCGTATTCCACCTCTATGGTGGTAAAAAGGTTTTGCAATACATGAACACAATAAGAACATTGTAGCTGACAGTTTTTATTTTTCGAATTTAGTACACCTAGTTTAAGACACCTTATACAGTGGAACCTTATATGGGTACAGTGGAACCTTATTTAAATTGACTGTGGGAGAAATTTTGGAGTTCTCTACATTTTGCAAAATGCATAAAATCTGAAGTATTATAATTTATTGGTAGCTGAATATTATTAAATTATAGGGGGGCGATTTAGTTGACATGTTAAAGTTGACAAAGTTAGAGTATTAGTAGACTGTCTGCTTCATTTTTGCTAACACTTTATTTTGATGCTCCCCCAACAGACTGACTATAAGTAACTTTGCAACTGCATGTCATCTTATTCTACTAAGCCTAACCCTAACACATAAACTTAACCTAACAGTCTACTAATACTCTAATGAGTAGTTAGTTGACATGTAGTTGAAAAGTTACTTGTAGCTAGTAGAATGTCTAAAATGGACAATTGACAATCCTAACCAGAAATTCAAATGAATACACGCACACAGAAATTTTTGGATGATAGAAGCAATATTGAGATTAGGAGAAATCCACAGAATAAATACTGTAGCTTAGTAAGCTTGTTTTTTGCTTAAAATAATTTACGCTTGTTTATAATCAAGATATAAACGAGTGTTTGAGGAACGTGTGTCCAGCACACCAGCAGTGCCGAAACACAGATGGAGGATATCAGTGTTTTGACAGCTGCCCAGCTGGCATGACCACAGCAGAAAATGGAGTGTGTGTGGGTAAGAAGTCACTCAATTAAAACCCTGTTACGTTAACCAATGGGAATATTTTAAAGGAGACATGCCTTTCTGTTGCTCGCAGACATAGACGAATGCCAAGACGGCAGTCACATGTGTCGCTACAGTCAAATCTGCCAGAACACGGTTGGTGGGTATGGATGTGTTTGTCCTCGAGGCTACCGCTCTCAAGGCTTGGGTCGACCTTGCTTAGGTGAACTTCATAAACATAATCAAGGAATGCCACACATAAACATTAACAGTGCAATGTGATATTACCAAAGAAGTGGAAGTCAGTGAATTGGCTGACACTCACAGTTAAACTATGTACATCAACAAAGCTGGACATTTACTGTACATGTTAAAGTAAGACTAATTCAAGTTATTTTTGGCTTTGCAGATATTGATGAATGTGCTCAGGTGCCCAGCCCTTGTGCTTTTCAGTGTCGTAATGTTCCAGGCAGCTTCCGCTGTCTGTGCCCACCAGGGACTGTTCTTCTGGGTGATGGTCGCTCTTGTGCTGGTCTTGAGAGAGGGCACATCTTTACCAACAGTACTCGGGTACAAGCCAGGCTGCGGCCCCAGCTGGTATCTACTTTAGAGAGACCTCACCTCACTCGCCTCTCAGTCTTACCGGAGCACCTCGGATCTTCACGTCGTCCCAGGCATGAATGCCCAGTTGGATATACCAGCAAGGATGGGACTTGCATAGGTGTGTAACATAATAACCTTTATTTTGTTTTATTTGTTATTTCTACTTCATTTTTAATTCATATATTTAAGACTTTAACCGATTTTTTTGTTAAAATCTTTTTCAAAGATATCGATGAATGTGCATTTAGAAAGCCTTGCCAGCATGAGTGCAGAAACACAATAGGAAGCTACCAGTGCACCTGTCCGCCAGGATACCAACTTTTATCCAATGGCCGAACATGCAAAGGTGAGTCTTTAAAAAATTTTATGCTTGATGATACTGATAAATGATGGCTTTCATAAACTCAGACATATTCCGATTTATAAAGCTTTTTACATGCAATAAACAGTATGAAAATCTTATTTCTTTGCAGATGTTGATGAGTGCACTGTGCAAGGTGTCCAGTGTGGACCAAACCAAATGTGCTTTAACACACGGGGGGGTTACCAATGTCTTGACACACCCTGCCCCACCAGCTACCAAAGAGGACGCAATCCAGGGTGAGAACTGTTTGTAAAGTAATTACTCAAAGCCTGAGTAAAATAATGCAAGTATTGAAAATTGAATAAATGTATATAAATGTATAAAGTGTTCAATAAGTCTCCATTTACCCTGACCCTTTGCTGCCTTCCTGTCAAAAATTCAAAATCCATGATTGACATTAAATTTATTAACAAGTTGTTGTTGTTTTTTTGCTAAAATAATGGGATTTGTTAAATGCTGAGGAGAAATCAACAAACAGTCTGGCAAAAGTTTCTCCCATGTCATCAGGAACAGTTTAGCATCATCCATGCAAAACGAATTGCACAATATGCAAACTGTAATGGGTCTAACTTTACTTGTTTAACTTAACCTCCCCTTTCCAAGGCTTTCATAACTAATGAGATTAATGCAATTGGCCAGGAATCAGTAATAGAGTGAGACACTTAGAGATGGGGGACTATAACAGATGTTTTCCATAGCTAAGGACCCTGATCCAATGAAGCTTGAAACAATAAGGGAAACACCACACTGAGTTACTCCGCACAGAGATTTACACCCAGTTTCACAGACAAGGCTTAAGACCAGTCCCAGACTAAAATGCATGTTTGAGCTGTTTTAACTGAAAACGTATAATAAAATATGTCAGTGCCATTGTTTTGTCTCAAGATGCACACCAGTAATGGTTTTTTTTTCTAAGGCACGTTTAAAAAGCGACTTAAATGCCCTAATTGAACTAAGGTCTAATCCTGGCTTTATCTAAGCCCTTCCTTTGAAACATGGGTTCTACTACAGATCCCATCTTGTCCAGGAGCTTTGATAAAAGGTGTCGCTTTCAGCTGTTTAGTCACATTAAGAAGATACAATTTCAGAGATAGACTTAGTGTTTGTTTAAAACCCTCAATAACCGTGCTTAAAACTGTCTTCTCAAAGCATGTAAAAAAAACTAATTCAGATCATTGGCTAAGGATCATTGCCTTTTCGATTTGTCACTGTAGTAGTAGTAGTAGTAGTAATAGTGGTTCCCCAAAGAAATTATATTTATGATCTAATAATTCATTAAACATTTACAAACGTTGACAAATCTTTTTAAGTAATGGTTGTATACACACTAGTCATTTAGTCATTAAGTTTTCCTTAAAAATAGTAAATGTGTTCAAAACTAAATTAAAAACGACCATGAATACAAAGAAAACAATTCTAAGTACTTTCCAAATGCTTTGTCACAAGATGTTTCCTTGTTTTGTTTTTTTTCATGGACACTCTTATTGACCATTTGCTGTCTTGCTTTGACCCCAGCACCTGCTACAGACCTTGTAGTTCCAGACTGGACTGTGGCTCCGGCTCTTTTCCTCTGCTCCAGTACAAGCTCCTCACTCTTCCTCTGGGCATACCAGCTCACCACAACGTGGCCCGTCTGTCAGCTTTCTCTGAGTCAGGCGTTCTCCAAGACCACACATCCTTCACTATCCTGGAGCAAGGAGGAGAAAATGGAGAGAGGCCTTTTGGCATCAAGGACGAAGCAGGAAGAGGCATCATTTTCACAGTGAAGCCTTTAGACTGGCCCGGCCTGGTGCGGCTTCGAGTACAAGCCACTACGCTGTCAGACCAGGGGCGCATAACCTACCAGAGTATCTTTATTATCTACATCTCCATATCTAAATACCCCTACTGAGTGTGCGAGATTGCATAACTCAGTCCCTGATGTACTGTTGCTTAATGGGACATAGGAGAAGCATTTGTAAATGAACTGAATTCCCACCTATTTATGTGCCCTGTTGTGGAGTGGAATGTTGGATTCATGAATTATCATTAAGATAATAAATACATTGCACCTTTTATTATTACTATTATTTGAAAAATATTTTAGTAGCTTTCAAATCTTTGTATTTTTTGTGATATTAGCAATGCATCCGGTATTAAATCTGCTGCAAAAATAAGCAGAAAAAAAAAAAAAAAGACAGAAAACTTTCTGACATTTTGGCTAGACTTCAGTTTCAGTGTTACATGATCACCGGCTAATTTCTTGTATTAAAATGAATTACTGGTATGTTTAGATGTATTTACCTAACAATATTTGTCATATGTTGTATTGGTATGCTCTTGTACATTAATGAGTGTACTCATATGTAAATGAGTGTGTGTGCGTATGAATAACTGCAAGTGTGTTTGTGATGTGTATGTGAACATGAATATGGTTGGTTCCTTTCTGCTCATGATTCTTTGAAACTAAAATGTAGATTATGAAATTCTTTAAAGAAATATATATTTTAGACAAGCAGACCATCACTTAACATCATCCCTTTTTAATGGTTGCACAAAATATGTTAGAATATTCCTGCTTTCAAAAAGGGTATGTGTTTAATTTATTAGCAATTTATTAGCAATATTTGTTCTAGATTACAAGTATCAAACAAGTATGCTTTTCCATCAGTGCTGAAGGAGTGCCCATCAGTGGGTTCTTGGTAGTTGCTTCCCTTAACTATTTGTTCAAACTCATGGGTGGAAACAATTCTTGCACAAAAAAAAGTCATACATAAGCATTTTATTTCTCTACAAAAAAATAATTACAGGCATAAGCACAGGCCTTGCGACAAAAGGGTTTTTAGGATCACAAGAAACAAAAATGTGCAAAAGTTATATACCTTGCAGGCTATATTTTTCAATGTTTTTGTTTATGAACATCAAAAAGTCCACTTGAATCACATTTTCAATAAAGTCTACTCAAGCCTACTAAAGACATACTCATTCAACATTACAGTTTTACCACATAATCACATGCAAATTTTCAAATGTTGCCACTTTTTACAGAAGCAGACGTTTATCTTTGTCAAGTCAAGTCAAGTATATTTATATAGCGCTTTTCACAACATAGATTGCACCAAAGCAGCTTTACAGTATCAATCAAAACAACAAAACAATGTTCAACCTCCACGTTTGGTAGGGCTGATCAATGGTATTAATGATTGGTTAATTAATTTGAATATCCCCAACTGAGCCAGCCAAAGGCAACAGTGGCAAGGAACTGAAAAACTCCATAAAGTGACCCAATGGTGTCAAAAACTCCATCAGGTGACCCAATGGAGAAAAAAAAAACCTTGGGAGAACCCAGGCTCAGTCGGGGGCCAGTTCTCCTCTGGCATTTATGAACTATAGAGGCCGGATTTACAGTAACTGTAAGATAAAAATGTATGAATGTCTCTAAACAGACTTTAAACGCGAACCTGTGATAAACGCTGATGGCGTTCACATGTGCATTAAGAATTTATTCTATAGTTATGTGCGTTTGAATATACGTGCGCAGATTTGTAATTCCCTACAAAACCATGCCTGAACAAACTTGTCTTGTCTATAAATTTGATACAGAATTTTGTTTCATTTTATCACTTCGGGGTAGTTACACGAAACGAAATTCACAATGCTTTATCTGTGTTATGTTCTCGATGAGTAGTAAGCACGACACCGTATATCTTCAATGATTTGTATTTATTTCCATAACTCCACATGTGTTCGACCGTAACTTCACATGTCTAAACCTAGAACTCGTTCTTCCTCTTTCACCCACCACTCTATCCTCTTACAACACAGCGTCTCTAAAGGTAGCATTAGGAATTACAGTATGGGACACAACATTTCCCCTCTTTGTAAAAACATGTTCTTAACCCAACTTGAAGGAAACATGTACTCTGAATAAAGTAGTGTGACAACCTAGACACCCATTCAGTAACAGTCCGTCTCTCATATTCAATGTATATAAAACAGTAACATATCTGTACCTAACTCACGACATAATACATGAACAGTCAGCATAAGCAGTCAGTTGCCATTGGAACATATTAATAACCTTTCTTTACTGTTACTTCAAACACTATTATAAACCAAGACGTGGTTAACTCTCTCAGAACAGTTTTTTTTTTTTTTTTTTTTTTTTTTTGAGCTACACTTGCGCAACTTAGATGTAAACAGTCCTGTTTAGTATATCTCATAGTCCTTGTGCCAAACAGGCTTACGTCTCATACGCGAGACTTTCACAGCACTATGTGTAGTGTTGTGTGTTTGCTGCGCTGTGTTACTGGCACCGTCAATCAATTCAGGTGAGTATGCCAGGTGAGCAGCATTCCACTTTTTCCATCACTGAACAGAAATGTGTTGGTTCCCACTCTCTCCTCTACTCTTACCGGAGCAGAAAATCTAGGATGACCTTTTGGGGTTGCACGAGGAAGTCTTATTCTCACTCTCCCTCCCACACCAAAGGGAGGATTGCGAGCACCGCGTCTGTGATCAGTGTATAGTTTCATTTTGTCCTGTTTCTTTTCCACATTTTCACGGACCGCAGCGAGATCACACTTGCCCTCCCCCTGTAAAGGCAGGATGTTAAGCTTGGTTCGCATCTTCCTCCCATATAAGAGCTCATATGGTGACACACCTGTAGTAGCGTGAGGGGTTGCACGGTACACCTGGAGCCACTCTGTAACAGCTTTGTTCCATGGTTGTGAGTGTTGAATGGCTGTCTGGATACAACCTTTCAGTGCACGGTAAAATCTTTCAACAGCACCGTTAGATGCAGGATAGTACACAGATGTACGGATGTGTTTAATATCTCGTTCCTTCAAAAACTCAGCGAAGGTAGCTGAGGTGAACTGTGTACCATTGTCCGTAACAATACCCTCTGGGTTACCATGACGACTAAAAACTGTACTCAGAAATTTTATAACATCCACAGTAGTTGCACTACTAGCAAATGCAAGCTCAGGCCACTTGGAGTGATAGTCTGTGAGTGTTATAGCATATCTGCAAGCAGGGGTGGCGGTTTCAAATGGTCCGACTACATCCAGACCAAGTTTTTTCCACGGACCCTCAGGAAACTGAACTGGCTGCAGAGGTGCTGGATGCGTCACAGCAGATTTGTCATTGGACTGGCAGGGAAAGCATGTAGCGATAGTTGACTGGACCTGAGAGTCCATCTGCGGCCACCAGTAAAGATCCCGCAACCTCTGTTTTGTGCGGACTATTCCCTGATGAGACTCGTGTGCCAAGGAAATCAAGGTGTGTCGTAGGGCTACAGGAACTAACAACCTTGTTCCTCTGAAAATGAAAGCATCTTTCACTGCAAGCTCATCTCTCACTCTGAAGTATGGAATCATGTCCTGACTCACTGCTTTGATGGAGGGTGACCAGCCCTGTGCAATTTGCTTTCGCAGCATCTCCAGTTCAGGACAGGCAGCACATGCAGTTTCAAAGTCAGTCACTGAAAGAGAACATAATGTAGAGGAAATTAATGCAACAATTTCAGGCTCTAAATCAGCAGAGTCATCATCAGATGACGGTATGGGAAGACGAGACAAGCAGTCTGCTGTGTGGTTCTGGGAACCCAGCCTATAGACAACGTCATAATCAAAACATAGCAGACGTGCTGCCCAACGAGCAATCCGCATTCCGGCCCTCCCCATGCCTTTTGTAGTGAGTAAGGTGGTGAGTGCCTGATGGTCTGTGCGAAGTGTAAAGCGATGGCCCCACACGTACGTTCGCCATTTCTCAGTAGCCCACACACATGCCAGGGCCTCCTTCTCCACTGTAGAATATTTCTTTTCAGCATCAGTGAGTGTCAAGTTTCTCCTCGGGTTTTACACATCAGTTCTGCATTTAACTTGAAAAATTGCTTAGTCAACCACGGACACAGGAATCATCTCAAAAATGGCTTTTACTTTCACTCTTCATTAAAGTTGTTACAATCTTGACTTGCAGTCTTTTACTTTCCATTCATGTCACAATACATTGGAACAGATGAACTTCATTTGCAGTTAGATTTTCTTCAAACAGTAATTTCTTCAGTAGAAATGTTAAAGCTCAAATTAGGTTGATAACCTTTTAAACCACACAGGAAGAGAAAAAGAATACAACAACTAATTACAATCAGACATCTTGACATTGCAATGCAACAATATTCACATTTTACTAGAGATTTAAATTCATATATACATCGTATATAGGCTACTTTTAATCATTGAATTAAAATTGAATAAAAAATGTCTCTCAGAATATGAGTTAATCAAGCCTCAAGCAGTCATCCTACCAGCAGCGTCTCGGGTTGATTAATCACTGATGTACATCCGATTTCTGTTGCATTTCTTACTCATACTTCATAACTTCTGGTTACAAAGAAAACTGGAAACCCCGCAGGACAAGCGCTGTTCTCACCCGTCTCGTTTCTGTCAGTGTTTGGTCTTTGATTCATTATAAGAGCGCGTTAATCTCTATCAGGTGCGCTCGCAATTAGAGTTCGGCTTTTCCCGACAGATGGCGGATGACGTCACCCGGAAGACTGCGCTCTTCGTGATTTTCCGTAACACCATCTATGACAGTCAATTCAGCATAAACTCTTCTCTTCATTAATTCCTCAAGTAATATTTACAGTCACATAAATACGTGTTTGACTTCACACCTCCCACTTGACCTACTTGATTCTTGAATCCAAGAGGTCACACTTTTCCTTCCAAGTCCTTGTACTGTTCTTCCACTGGGATCAATACAACTAATCGCCGAACATCCCTACGAATAATGGTTGATGGAATTTTAGTGACTTCACATTTGGTGATTTTCCTCGTGCCCGATTTCTCTGGTCCTGAACAAAAGACTGGGTGACTTGAGGAAACTCTTACTTCAACATCTCTCACAATACCTTTAGGATCAGCATTTGCCTTGGTGACTCTTCCTAACTTGTATTGACTTCTCAGAGCATTTTGGTCTGCAACCCAGACAATGTCCCCTTCGGTTACATTCCTTTCCCTTGTGTGCCACTTACTCCTTATGAACAGGTTTGGTCCTGCTAACTGGCTCCACCTTTCCCAGAACTTGTTAATTTCCCCTTGGATCACCCTTAACCTCTTGTATGGGTATCCAGCAAAATCGAAATCACCTGGATCTCCTCTTGGGTTTGCTCTTCCAAGCAACAGGGAGTTCGGCGTCACATATTCCAAACAAACCTCACGACTTTGAGTTCGTGCGTCTATCGGCCTTTCATTTGCCAGATTTGCAGCCATATACAGAAAAGTCTGAAATTCCCCCCACGTGAAGATACCATCGCCACCCAGATTGAGAAGAGCTCTTTTCACCACACGAACAGCAGCCTCAGCCGCTCCATTCCTATGGGGTGAGTTAGCTGGATGAAACTTCCAAACCCACTCAGTTCCATGTTTCCCGGCTTCCTCTTCAAATTCTGGCTTCCTTACTCGCTCCAAGAATTCATACAGATCTTTCAGGGCTGACTGTGCTCCCACAAAGTTCAAGCCTAGGTCTGACCACACTTTTCTGGGATGTCCTCTCAAAGCAGTGAACCTCTTGTACGACAGCAAGAAACTTTCAGTGGATTGGTCGCTTACAACATCTGTGTGAACAGCCCTTGAAGCCATGCAACAATACACAATGCCCCAAACCTTCAATCGCACTCTTTTCTTCACTTCATCCTTCACCTCATAAGGGCCGAATAGGTCCACTGTAACAAACTCAAAGGGTGCAGCTGGTCCACTCCTTTCAGGTGGGAGATCACTCATAATCTGCTTGCATTTCTTTGCCCGTGCTTTCCTGCAGATGACACACCTTTCCACCACTTTTTTGGCCAATCTCCGACCTTTCACCACCCATGCTACTTTTCTCATCCTCAGAAGTGTTCCAGCAATCTCTTCATGGTTTACATTATGTGCCTCATGAGCCAGTAGCAATGATACTCGTGCTTCCATAGGTAATAGTGGAATGGTGAGTCTATCTCTTCCAAAAGCTTCAGATCTTCCTCTGCACACAAGAAGTCCTGTGCCTTCTTCTTTAACCACAACCAGTCTGCACAGTGTAGTCTCAGGGAATTTTGTACTCTTTTGTGCCGCCAAAAAGAGTGCCTTTAAAGCATCCTCTCTTTCCTCCACTGTCAGCACAATTCCACTGATTCCAACTCTATCTTCTTTCCCAGCTGCTGACCTTCTATTCCTTTTTCCCAGCCATTTTCTCACGCTGCGCCACACCCAGCCGATGACTCTTGCCAACCTTGACAGACTACTGAATCTTTCGACATCCACTAGTCCTCCAGTAATTAGTGTGCTCAGCATCTTACAGCGAAACGACTCCTCAGGTACTGATACTTTCTTCCCTTCAGTTATCTTCTCCATTTGGGCTCTAGTCACTGCTGCCGAGAAGACTTTCCTCTGGAGCTTGTTAACACTTTCTCTAGCATTATCGGCAATTTCAGCTGCTGATTTCTTAGGCCATTTGTCCACTGACTCTTTAAGGAACTCTGGTCCATTTTGCCACATGGAGTTTTCATCAAGATCTTTAGAGCTCGCCCCTCGTGTGATAATATCAGCGATGTTCACTTTCCCTGGAATCCACCACCAGTCGTCAATTGCCCCTGTCTTCTGAATCTCTCCGATCCTGTTTGCAAAGAAAGTTTGAAACCCATAGCTGTCACGCTGAATGGCTCCCAGCACCATCTGACTATCCACAAGATGGAACCATTTCTCCACTTTGATTCGTCCATGTTTTTCAAAGTATTTCCTCAGACGTATTGCAAAGACTGCGCCACAAACTTCAGCTTTCACTGGATCTCCCTTCAGTTCTAGTGGTGTCAGTTTGGATTTAGACTCAACTAGGCGAACATCCACTCCTTGACTGGTATCCCACCTGAGGTATAGTACTGCACCATAGGTTGTGTCACTCCCGTCCGAGAATGTGACTCCCCATGGTTTTCCTTTCCAGTTCTCAGGCGTGAGACTTCTGTGGAACTTTATTTTCTGGAGTCGCACATACTCTTCAAACAAATCAATAGCTTCTCTTCGGATTCCCTCAGAAAGCGCAGTGTCCCATGTATGTCTTGTTAGACATCCACTTCCGCCTTCCTGGAATGCTCGCCTAACGAGAATCGCACCCTTTTGTTTCACTGGTGTGACTAGACCAAGTGGATCATAGAGTCCTGCTACTTGACTCAAAAGATTCCTCCTCGTCAATGGATTTGGTGTCTTCAACCTAACTTCCTCTTCGAGGAGATCCTGCTCAGTTCTCACTTTCCTTTTCTTTTTGGAAAAATTTACAGAAGTCATTATATACAATCTATCCTCCTCCGCCAGGTATCCAACTCCCAGGGCCTTCTCATCCCCCTCTACCAGCTGATTAGGAAGCATTACAGTTTTCTCAGGAATCAGGCTTGAAACTTTCCTTGTCTTTTCAGATCCGGACCTCCCACTTCGACCAGACCAGACCCATTCCTTCAATGCGAATCCACCAGCTTCTAGGATTTCCTCAATGCCCTTCACGATCACAACCAGCCTCTTCCGATCGTTTTGAGATGTGAGGATATCATCCACATAGCAGTCTTCTTCTAGGACTCTTCGCTCCTCTTTCAAGTGAGCAAAAGCTGCCAAACCAGCGGTCTCCCTCATTGCTAACTGCGCTATACAACCTGCCGGACGATCTCCAATGTTAACCCTGGTTATGGCATACTCTCCTATTTCTTCCTCAGGTGTGTCTCGCCAAAGAAATCTGTGAAGATGCATTTCTCGTTCTTCCAGCCATACCGAATTATACATCTTTCTGATGTCTCCCAACACTCCAAACACTCCTTTCCTGAATCTGAGCAGGACGGCTCTGATAGAATTCAACACATCAGGACCTTTTAACAGAAGGTCGTTCATGCTCAGTCCCCTGAACTTCTGGCTGCTATTCCACACAAGACGCACAGGTGTGGTGACTGAATGTGGGTTTGGTGCAACTAGATGACTTACGTACCAGACCGGACCTGCCCACTTGTCAAGCACTTCCTTTGTTAGTTTTACTGCAGCTTCTCTTTTAACCATCTCATGAACCTGTGCAGTGTAAACTTTCTTCCACTCAGGCACCTTCCCAAGCTGCTTTTCGGTTCTCAGGAATGTCGATTCCACGCCGCTCCGGTTGTAAGGAAGAGAAACAGGATCTTGGATCCATGGGTACCTTGCATCCCAATGAGGTCGATCGCTATGAGAATCCACTTGCACATAAGTAAGGCCACTTTTTATGATTTCTAGCTCTTTCTCCTCAGCCAAAGTCATCTCTTTCCCTCCCGGCTGACAGCTCCCGCAGCGGCAACCTCCACACTTTGGCTCGCATGCAGCTCCGATACTATCCCAGCTCCACCATTGAAGGAATTCCTTACCACTTGTAAATGTGCTTTTTCCATCAATACAGGCAATTTCCTTTGAGGTTTTGGAGGTACACAGCGGCTCACTTTCACCACGGACTTCTCTATACCTGGCCACAGCAGTTCTCATTGATCGTGCAAAATGCGTCTTCGACTCATAAGCTGTCATACGTATCTCTTCAAACAAGTCTGGGTGTGCCCCACCTACCATTTTTCCAAGTGGGCTGTCCCAAAGGACAAGATCTCCTACAATCTTTACCCTTTGTGGCGCAAGCTTTCCTTCCCGATGACTGAGAAGAAGTTCTATTTTTTCAGGCCTCTTTAGTTCTGCCAAGTCGACGTCTGGAAAGAACTTTTTCAGTTGCTGTGGACTCACACTCTTATGCATTCTTGCAATCTCTTCTAAACCATAACAGACAAGTTGATGGGATTTCTCTGTTCCTGCTGGTGTTCTTACTCGAATTCTGAGGAGATACCTTTTGGTTCTTACACGGATAGCCATCTTACCCACTCCATGAACAACCAGGTTGATTTCTTCTCCACTCAATCCGAGCCTATCGGCAGCCTTGTGAGTTATATAATTTGTATCAGATGCCAGATCAATTAGAGTTCCAATTGTTTGTCCTGCATTGGTCGTCACCTCTTTGAGCATCATGATGACTGGAAGCTCCTGAAGTTCATTTCCCTCCAACAATCCTAGTTTTCCTTCTTTGGAACTTTCCCTCATAGCTCTGTTGGTAAATGCTTTCATACACCTTTCCACCATTTCAGGAGAAAGTTCAGAGAGAAATTTCTCTTGTTCCACAGTTAGTCTACCTCCTTTCTTCCCCTCTTTGATGGCGACTTTGTTTTGAGGTTCAGCATTGGTCTCCCCTTTGGGACAGAAAAGGTAATGATGATCTGCAGAGCCTCCTCCTTTGCATTCCCTTCTCCTGCACAGAAACACATCTCTACACTTGCTGTCATCTTCATGATACCCCAAGCACCTTCTGCATAACCCGAGCTTTCTCAGGATTACCTTCTTTCCTGCAAATTGCAGCTCCTTGAATTTATCACAAAAGAAGATTTTACCTTTGTGCTTCTCAGATCCACACACAATGCACACACCTTCAAACGGAATTGTCTTTGTTGATTTAGTGAATGCGTAACTTCTCTCTGGCTTTCTGTCCTGCCTTTCCACTTTTTCCGTGACTCTTAGCTGCTCAAGTCGCTCAAAGATTCCTTCCTCCTTCTTCAAAAACTCGAGAAGTTTATCAAAGTGGTTTTCTGATGTGACCTCACTTTCCGGAGCCGTCACCAAAGCAAGCCAGTCCCTCTTCATGAACTCAGGAAGTTTACTTTCTATGGATTTAATTACAAGAGGATTTTTTATGACCCCCGTGTCTCCAAGGTCAGTAAGATCCACTAAAGCCTTTTCCACCGTTTGGACGAGTTCGATCATTTTGCGTGGCTGGTTTCCTCTCATCGCAGGAATTCTCTCTAATTCCTCCACAATTTCCATTGTAATCGCATAATTGTTCCCGTATCGATTTTGAAGCACTCTGAAAATCTCTACAGCAGTGTTGTAAGAGGACAAACGAAGATCTTTCACAATCCTGGCATCTATACTGTCTAATAACTGAATTTTCTTGACTTCCACAGACCCAGAAGGTTCTCCCTGTTGTTGAAGTTTTTCCCAGTCCTTCCTCCAACGATAGAAGTTTCTCTTGTTTCCATCGAACACAGGCAAACTTGCAGGTCTGAATCTCACGATGGGGTTGCTTTGAGCTACAAAAGGCGGTGCGTGTGCCATAGTGGGGTTTGCGACTAATGCATCTTCAGCGACCCTCCGTGCTCTAGCAAACTCACCCTTCCTTGCTTCGAGGTCATTGCTGTCTTCCTTTAGCCTCCTCACACGTCCTTCCAAAGCTTTCTTTTCGTCATCAGGGGTCCATTTCTCCCAGCTCGACAAAGCTTTCAGTGCCTCTTTAACAAGTTTTTCAAGAAAGTCGAGTTGCACTTCATAGTTTTCATACTCACTGCTATCAATAGCCATGTTTGCTACTCGATTACAGGTTTTCTCTGCTGCACATATTGCACCAGTCACTTCGTGCAGTCCATATCTTGACCAAAGATTAATTTGAACAATTCTTTCAACTTCATTAAACTTCCCATCGCACTCACTTGCCGTCTTCTTAATATCAGCTTCCTGCTGCAATGGCTCTTCATCTTTGCTCTCATCAGCCTCCATATCAGCGAGAAGTCCAGATCTGTAATCATCGTTTGTCTCGAAAACCTTCCGTGTGACGAGTGAGAGCCTCTTGAACTCTTCCTTGAGCTCATCTTCCAAGAGCCTGTGAGCTTCTCTGTTAAGGAAATTGACTTGTCTTGTGAAACTAATTTTTGCAGCAGTCCTTTCTTTTTTAAGTTGCTCAATTGGTTTCCCCACTGCTTCTTCAGCCATGTTCAACTTATTCACTTAACACTCCGACAGCAACAGCAACCTTCCTGTCCTTCACCTTCTTGCTCCAATGACACACCGTCTGAGCTTGGCCGTTCTGCACTGCCCCAAATGTGAAGTCCACTGCTGTGATGCTGATCGCCAAACTGTGTTTTCAAGCTGGGCTGTCAGCTGTGGTTATCAACTGTCAAGTTTCTCCTCGGGTTTTACACATCAGTTCTGCATTTAACTTGAAAAATTGCTTAGTCAACCACGGACACAGGAATCATCTCAAAAATGGCTTTTACTTTCACTCTTCATTAAAGTTGTTACAATCTTGACTTGCAGTCTTTTACTTTCCATTCATGTCACAATACATTGGAACAGATGAACTTCATTTGCAGTTAGATTTTCTTCAAACAGTAATTTCTTCAGTAGAAATGTTAAAGCTCAAATTAGGTTGATAACCTTTTAAACCACACAGGAAGAGAAAAAGAATACAACAACTAATTACAATCAGACATCTTGACATTGCAATGCAACAATATTCACATTTTACTAGAGATTTAAATTCACATATACATCGTATATAGGCTACTTTTAATCATTGAATTAAAATTGAATAAAAAATGTCTCTCAGAATATGAGTTAATCAAGCCTCAAGCAGTCATCCTACCAGCAGCGTCTCGGGTTGATTAATCACTGATGTACATCCGATTTCTGTTGCATTTCTTACTCATACTTCATAACTTCTGGTTACAAAGAAAACTGGAAACCCCGCAGGACAAGCGCTGTTCTCACCCGTCTCGTTTCTGTCAGTGTTTGGTCTTTGATTCATTATAAGAGCGCGTTAATCTCTATCAGGTGCGCTCGCAATTAGAGTTCGGCTTTTCCCGACAGATGGCGGATGACGTCACCCGGAAGACTGCGCTCTTCGTGATTTTCCGTAACACCATCTATGACAGTCAATTCAGCATAAACTCTTCTCTTCATTAATTCCTCAAGTAATATTTACAGTCACATAAATACGTGTTTGACTTCACAGTGAGTGTGCGAGAAGCGAAAGCCACTGTTTTTTCTGTTCCGTCTGATTGCACTTGGGTGAACACTGCGCCCAACCCGTAGTCGCTGGCATCCGTTGAAATGACTGAATGAAGTGTGGGGTCATAAATGGCAAGAGCTGGACTGGACACAAGCATTTGTTTAATGTTCTCAAAACTGCTTTGAGCAGCAGGCGTCCAAGAAAATTGTCCCTTTTCTTTAGAGCACTCACGCATTGGGGCAACCACTGTCGCAAACCCAGGAAGGAATTTTGAGTACCAGGACACTAATCCTAGAAAGGATTGAAGGGATGCTGCATCAGATGGGGGCGGAGCTTCACGGACCGCATCCAGATGCTCTCGATCAGGTAGGATTCCATTAGCGCTGATTACATGGCCCAGGAAACGCAGTGAAGTCTGTTTGAAATTGCATTTTTTATCATTTAACACCAGCCCAGACTCTTTCAATTTCTGCAGTACAGTCCTGAGGTTGAAGTCATGGTCCTCAGCCGATTCTCCATACACGATAACATCATCCAAGTAATTTTTGGCACCTGGCACGCCCTCCAGGATGGTTGCCATCATCTTTTGGAAAGCAGAGGGTGCCGACGCCAGGCCATAGGGAACCCTGCAATATCTGAACAGACCGTCATGAGTGATAAAAGCTGTAATATCTCTACAATCCTCATGCAGGGGAAGCTGATAGTATGCATTAGCCAGATCAATAGTAGAAAATACTGTAGCACCCCTAAGGCTGGTAAGCATTTCATCAATGTGTGGTAATGGATAACAGTCAGTAATGACAGCTTTGTTAACTTCTCTTAAGTCTGCACACATTCGTATTCCACCTGTTTTCTTTCCAGTAACAACGATGGGGGACACCCAGGCTGAAGCATCCACACGTTCGATGACACCTGCTTTTAGCAGACGGTCTAGTTCAGCTGAAACAGACGCTCTGACTGCAAAAGGTAAGCGTCGCAATTTCTGACGCACAGGTTTTACTGTGTGGTCAATTTTTGCCTTGTGGACAAAGTTCTTTACACATCCTATTTCAGTATCTGTCAGGGATGTGGTATTGGTGGCCATGACAGAAGTGCAGACATTATCGCCCTTTATTTGAAGTTGTAGGGCAGAAATCAAGTCCATGCCTAACAAAGCAGTCCCTTTATCCACAACAAAGAATGTGGCAGCAGCTGACGCGTTTGATACACACACTTGTGCTTGCAGGCATCCGAGTACAGGTATGTATTCCTGTGTATAAGTCACCAGACGGATGGCAGGTGTTGATAATTGTGTGGCACTGAAGTGATGTTTATAGATGTGAAGAGGCAGTATGGACACAGAAGAACCTGTATCCACAACGAATTGTACTGTGGTGCCAGATGAAGCAGGAGTATTGACAGTCACTTTGCAATGCAGTTTCTTTGGCACTTCGGCAGAGTTCTCTAGATACAGCACTGTGACGTCATGTACTCGTACCTCGCGCACATCACTCGCTGAGGCTGAACGACACACACGAGCAAAATGTCCCTTCTTGTTGCATAATTTACAAAACACCTTTGCAGCTGGACACTGTGCCGAGTTAGCTAGGTGTCTGTCTGAACCGCATCTGAAACATGACTTACGGTTTGAAGAAGCGGGGGCAGCAGTCGGATGTGACCAGGGTTTCCCGCTCGCGTGTTGTGATTTGACTTGTACAACTCGCACTGGAGCATCTCTATCGGCCGTCATTCTCTTTGCGTGCTCAGCCGCGGGTTCTAATTGTGTTGCAAGGGTAGTTGCTTTCTGTAATGTCAGGTCCGGCTCGAGTAACAGTCTCTGTCTAATATCATCGCTGTGCAAATGTTCCAGCAATTGATCGCGGATCATATCATCCCCTTTATCACCAAAGTCACAGTTAGCGGAAAGTGCATGCAAAGCAGCAACATACTGTTGTATGTTTTCGTGCAAGGCTTGTACTCTTTTCCTGAATGTATGCCGTTCCACGACAACATTAATCTTAGGCATGAAGTGTTTTTTCAAAGCATCAACAGCAGAATCGTATGTCTCACCGGTGTCTGGCAATGCGTAAAAGATCCGTTGGCCCTCTGCGCCCAAACAATGAAGTAATGTAGCCCTCCTCCTAGCTACAGGCCATGCATCACCCACTGCGTTGATTACCGTCAAATAGTTATCAAACATGCGCAACCACATGTCGAATGGCATGGTAGGCTCTCCGGGGCAAGCCAGGAACATTGACGGTGCAGAGACATGCACGGACATGGTTGATCAATACTTTATACAAACTTAGTATCCTCGTCGCCAATTTGTTATGTTCTCGATGAGTAGTAAGCACGACACCGTATATCTTCAATGATTTGTATTTATTTCCATCTTAACTCCACATGTGTTCGACCGTAACTTCACATGTCTAAACCTAGAACTCGTTCTTCCTCTTTCACCCACCACTCTATCCTCTTACAACACAGCGTCTCTAAAGGTAGCATTAGGAATTACAGTATGGGACACAACAATCTGTAAAGTGGGAAAGGGATTCTCCATAGGGAGAGGCTAGTTGGCACTTCAGCACTGCATTGTCATCGGGTCCAGGCGAAACTCCTCGTCAGATCTGGATACGGCCTTGATCCGGCAGGCTGCGGGAAAACCTCGGAATAAACAAAGACACTCAAATTGGCGTAGATGCCATTCTTCTTATGATGTAACGAGTACATCAGGATTTAAGGGAAGTGTTCCCAGTTCCGGCTGACCTAATCTATGCAGCCTAACATTGAATTATAGAAGTCTATAATGTATTATGTGTATGCTAGGGCAAAGAGATATGTCTTTAATCGAGCTTTGAACTGACAGAGTGTGTCTGCTTCCCAGACAATGGTAGGAAGACTGTTCCAAAGTGAACTACCGCCAGCAGTCGATTTTGATATTCTAGGTATTATTAACTGGCTGGAATATTGAGATCGCAATAGACGTGAAGGACTATAATGCGTTAACAGCTCGCTCAAGTACTGCGGAGCTAAACCATTTAGTGCTTTGTAAGTAATCAACAATATTTAAAAATGTATACGATGTTTAATAGGCAGCCAATGCAGTGTTGACAGAACCGGGCTAATATGGTCATATTTCCTGGTTCTGGTAAGAACTCGAGCTGCTGCGTTTTGTACTAGCTGTAATTTGTTTATTAAGCGTGCAGGGCAACCACCCAGTAGAGCATTACAATAATCTAGTCTTGATGTCATGAACGCATGAACTAATTGTTCCGCATTTGTCAACGAGAGCATATGACGTAATTTAGATATATTTTTAAGATGGAAATGCGGTTTTACAGATACTAGATACGTGGCTTTCAAATGAAATATTGGCATCAAAGAGCACACCCAGGTTCCTAACCGATGACGAAGACTTAACAGAGCAGCCATCAAGTGTTAGACAGTATTCTAGGTTATTACGTGTGGACGTTTTTTTTCCAATAATCAGAATCTCTGTTTTTTTAGTAGTAGGAAATTACTAGTCATCCAATTTTATATCAGCTATGTATTCCGTTAATTTTGTGAATTGGTAAGTTTCGTTTTGAAGAAATATAGAGTTATAATAATGTTATCGGCATAACAGTGAAAGCTAATTCCATGTTTCCTAATATCTCCTAATGGCAGCAGAGTGAACAGCAACGGTCCTAGTACTGAGCCTTGCGGTACGCCATACTGAACTTGTGATCGATAAGACATCTCATCATTTACTGCTACAAACTGATAAAGGTCAGATAAGTATGATTTAAACCATGCTAGTGCAATTCCACTAATGCCAACATAGTTTTCTAGTCTATTTAAAAGAATGTTGTGGTCAATTGTGTCAAATGCAGCACTAAGATCAAGTAAAACTAATAGAGATATACACGATCTAGAGATATAACACTAATACCACGATCGGATGATAAAAGCAAGTCATTTGTGACTCTAACGAGAGCTGTCTCGGTACTATGGTATGGTCTAAATCCGGACTGAAAATCCTCGCAGATATCATTTCTTTCGAGAAAGGAACAGTTGTGATGATAGTGTTTTTTCTAATATCTTTGACAGAAAAGGTAGATTCGAGATCGGTCTGTAATTGACTAATTTTGTATGATCAAGTTGCAGTTTTTTAACAAGCAGTTTTATCATAGCCAGCTTAAAGGTTTTTGGTACGTATCCTAGAGACAAAGACGAATTAATGAGATTAAAAAGAGGATCTATGGTGTGGTGGCGGTTTTATGATATTCATTGATCTTTAGAAAAGTCAGATGCTTCAAAGAATGTCACATGTGTGTCTCTCACTTTTAGTGAGAGAAGATTCTGTTTATGTACCTGTGGAGGCAGAAGGGGGAGACACTCCAGAGAACAGACGAACAAGGACCTCTGACCTAGATGTCAGAAGGCCATTTGGTGCAGGGGGGGCTTAGTGGGCCAACTAGTGACGTCTATGGAAAACTACTGGGAGGAAGGCTCTGGGGGGAAGAAGGCCTTGAAACTAAGATAAAAGCTAGTTCAGTCTGTCTGGGGGTGTGTCACTCTTCTGCACAGGGTAACAACTGTGTATTAGACTGCTCCTATTCTTGCAAGAATAAATACTTCTATTTCTATAATTTGACTATGAGTGTCTCTTACGCAGTGATGTTTGTTTAATGAATTTTCGCCGCAACAATGGCATCTGGAAGCATCTCCTTTAGCTGTGGCAAGGGGGGCGTGGTTTAGCGAAGTCTGCAGCGGGAGAGAGATGACGGAGCTAAGCGGTGAGTAAGTGGATCAAGCGCAGATAACGAACACCTGTGTCTGATTACAGTGATTGGTGTGGAGAGACCGGATAAAAGGCGCACACAGAGAGAGAGCGGGTGAGAGAGATCTGGACTGGGACCACGTGCGCTGCTGTGGAGAGAAAGCTGCATTCTGGCGATCTGAGTGAGATGATGCAGAGAGAGTTTTGATTCAGTATGCTGACTGTTTATTGAGCTTTTGCTTTTGTGCTGTGTCTCAAGTGAGCACGGTGAACGCGCTGTTGCGCCTGTTACTTTATTTTGAGAGAGATAAATAAAACACGTGAGTCCCAGTCCTGCCTACCCCTGTCTTCTTCCTTTCCCACTGTCAACTGCCTGAACCGTACTACAGTAGCTTACTCGGTATAGGGTCTAACATAAGGTGTTGTAAGAAATTATAGTCTGCTCCGATCCAACTTCCACTCCAATATAGATATATTGAAATGTTCCTTCACTTAAAAGAGCTTATTTATCATAGAATCAATTCCTTACAATCTTAAAAGTATCACAGAGGCACAAAATTTAGGTGGCCCACTGATGGGCCACACGACCCACTTTCACTTGGCCCATGTACCGCAATGAATTACGGTACATGACTGGACCAGGTCTGGTTGCCAGAACTCGGGCCATAAATGGCCCATGGCATAGCCATATCTCAGCCAAATGTATGACTAATAGCTGGCCCTATTCTGGCCCAGAATAGGGCCAGCTATAGTCATACATCTGGCCCTACAAAGGGCCAGAATAGGGCCAGCTATAGTCATACATCTGGCCCTACAAAGGGCCAGAATAGGGCCAGCTATAGTCATACATCTGGCTGAGAAATGGCTATGCCATGGGCCATTTGTGGCCCAAACAATTTATTCTACATGTCAGCCTCAACTAAACCTTGATCTAGCCACTTTATACACACCCTTGGCCCAGCTAAAGAACGTCTGAAAAACAACAGTATTCTTAACAAATTTTTATTGTTTCACATATACATTTAGGATGTTTGTTAATTGTTTTGTTTATGATGACATTCTTCTTTCAGACGAATACATTCTTCTTTCAGTCTGGCTCTTCCTAGCTTTATAATGGCAGTGAATTGCTGTTTCTGTTTTAAAGTCCATAATAGTGCAAACAAAATCCCATTCAAAGTCTGCAAGTTTTCACAGAAGTAAGGAAACCGGTAGGCAGGGGTGTTCCTTTTTTTTGCACAATTTGGCCAGTTTTCTTTGAAGTTACTTGTCCTTTCTTTGTTTTTGATGCACGTTCAGGATTGACGACAAGAAAGCATCTAAAAGGCAGAAAAGAAAAAAAAGACAATGAAAAATGATGGACTGAGTGTATATATTTTGACACAGAGAGAGAGAGAGAGACAGCACAGATTATGTGTAAATAGAAACCAGATATCTATTTAACGACTAGTTTGTTTGGATAAAACTGAACATGAAAAAAAAAATGCATGTTGGATGTTGTGATCAATAACTGATCAAAAACAAAAACCCAAAATAAAGGTTTGTGACACAGTTTAGTGTAATACGTGACGCTTGCGCTCATCCATATAAAGGCAATGAATAGGAACCAGCATCAAGCTTTTAAAAAAATATGCAAAATGATCACAGAATGGATAGTATGTGACAAATGCCATATATTCCAAACATTCTGGGGTATACAATTGGGTTTGGTAAAAATCAAACCAAAATGTAAGGTAATATTTAATGAAAATCCTGACCTTGGCCACAGGTCTTCTGTACTTGACAGATGTGAACGTGAAAACTTATTGTTACAACGAACACAATAGATATCAATATTCTCATTAAATAATGTACATGGATAGTATATTTGTTGTGAATTTTAATTTCTCACAACTGCGGCACTAATAGTCTCATAAACAAGCATTTGAGCACAGAATACCAACAATCAATGTCAGTATTTTCATTAAAAAAATATGGTAACACTTTACAATAAGGTTCATTAGTTAATGTATTAACTACCATGAACTAACAATGAGCAATACATTTGTTACAGTATTTATTAATCTCTGTTAATATGTTAGTTAATAAATATCCAGCTGTTCATTGTTTGTTCATGTTAGTTCACAGCGCATTAACTAATGTTAGCAAATACAACCTTTGATTTTAATAATATATTAGTAAATGCTGAAATTAATTTAATCTAAGATTAAAAAATGCTGAAGAAGTATTGTTCATGCTTAGTTAATTTTAACTAATGATTTTAATGAATTAACCTTATTGTAAAGTATTACCAAAAATACATTAAATGACAGTTTATTTTTCATCAAACCCTATCGTATGGCACATTGCATGGCATCATTCTGTGATAGTTTTGCATCTTTTTTGTTTGGTTTTTTTAACCTTGATGCTAGTCACTATTCACTGATATTATAAGGATGAAGGCAAGTGTGACAGTTTTTTGTATTCTCCTTTAGTGGTCAGAAAAGAAAAAAGTAATACGATATTGAAACAACACCCCACTGCAAAAAATACTTCACTTAGTATTTTGTCTTGTTTCCAGACTAAATATCTAGACAAGTAACAATGATTTTCTTGTTTTCTGAAAAATAAATAAATAAATAAATGTGCGTAACACACTGACATATATTATTTTGCTTGTTTTATGCATAAACTCACTTAATTTTGACTTATTTTTTCAGAAAACAAGACAATTTTTACTTGTCTATTAAATGCTTCTTCATGTAAGAATTTTAGATATCTGGACTGGAAAAAAGAAGAAAAACACTAATAAAGAAAAAAATAAACATTTGCAATGGGGTGAGTAAATGATGGCTTTTCATTTTAGGGTAAAACTACCCCTATAATGTTTACATACCAATAAATACAAAGCATGGACTCTGGCAAATGTAGATTGCTGGACATCTGAGTTGCAAATTCCTGAAACAATTTTTTTAAAAGAACAGCACAACCATGATCAACAGAACCAAAACATAAAAAATATTATAACGTTAAATGAATGAGATTTGTTAAAATAATCTGTAGCTGCTACTTATCTGCTTGAAGGATAGCACCGTCTCTTCTATTTGACGTGGGCGAGTAGTTGTAGGACCATGGCATAGCAGGAATAGGCCTACCACATTTGAAAACAGCATTAGGAACATGGATTTTCATGTGCTGGCAAAATGACAACGATTCAAAAGCATGATCACAGAACTGATCTGACGCCATAGCATTTTTTGTTACCACATAGATAGACTATAACTGTAACACTATGTTATTTAAACGCACTTACGTTAGCACTGGACCGTCATCAGATTAGAAAGCCTGAAACGAAAAATCACATCAATATATGGTAAATGTCGCCTATTATGTGAAATACTTAAGTTACGTTACTTGGTAAACAGGTGGGACAGAGTGAATTGTTTGCGCGGTCGTAAACCGCGTTCGCAAAATCAAACCAAATTCGTGGAAACAATGTAGAAATGCGAACCCAAAAAAATATATTGGCTTACCGTATCACTCAGTTGAACAATTTTCCATCTTCTCAAACTCTAAACCCCACTTATCGTCAGTCAAACGGGCAAGTTAACGTTTCAGATGACAAATTCTTCCACCCGTCTTCATGCCGTTAACGTCCTCCATTTCCTGCAGCGTCACAGGCAACTAATGTTTGAAACACGAACTGAAGCTCACAAAAGCTTACAAATTGCTCACAAATTCTGTTTATCTTGATAACAGGAATGATTATGCTGTTCAGTTGAGTCCCGCTGACAAATCAAGTTTGCCTGTAGGCCGACTGTCTGTTCGCGTCACGTTTTGATTTGAATTGAGCGCGAAAAAAAAAACAATCCCACAATGCAATGCATTTACACAGTATGATAATGTATTATGAATTCATCAGGATGAAAACAGAAATGTGCTGTATATTTACAGCTGTTCTGTAAAAGATACAGCCTAATACTGTATTATGGAAATACTGAAAGAATACCTGTAAATGTACAGTAACGTCTTATGTATATATATATAATATAATATACACACACACACACTTCTTTGTGTACTGTGTTAGACTAACTGTGTTAGTACATATTCATCTTATGTTGGTTTACTTACTTCTGTTGTCCATTTATCTCTTTCGAAAAAAGTGTTTGCTAAATGATTAGCCTAATGTAAATTTAAAGTTTGGTGTTGCATAATTAAAATTATTATGAATTAAGCCTCGTTGATAGAGAGCAATAAACACACGCTGCAAACAGGAATAGGGGAAACAGCGGTGTGTATGAAAATATTATGAAATATCTGAAATTATATTTTAACTTTGGGAAAAGTCTGGCCACACATATGTGGGCCACATTTCTATATTTTACATGTGGGCCAAATAATACACTTAACCACTGGCCCATATCCTGTTTGCCGCCTTAAAGACGGTACCATCTCCCCATAACCGGGCCATGTTTGGTTCACATGCCTCATGCCAGTGCCGGCTTCATGCCAAATCTGGGCCAGAACAGGATATACTATTCTACAATATAAGATATAATATCATACATCATCGCCTGTCATATGAGGCATGAATATCATTTTACATAGAAACACACATAATTAAATAAGCTAAATGAGCTTTATGTTATGCATTTTAAATATATATTTTCAAAATGTATTTCAATATATTTTACAGTGTTTCACATATATGTGAATATATTACATTTCTGTATGGGAAAACATTGGGATTTTACTCAAAAATATTTGAAAAGGATTTTAAATGTGGCTCAAGATCGGCCATACATATATGGCCCACATATCTATATTTGACATCTGGGCCAAATACTCAATTTGACATATGGCCCATGTCTTGGGTGCCGTCTTAAATCCAGTGCCATCTCTGCCAAACCCGGGCCATGTTTGGCCCACATGCTGTATGCCAGTGCCGGATGAATGCCAGCTGTGCCAGACATATGCCAAATCTGGGCCAAATTGGGTTGCTGACTGGGACGTTTATCACCTATAGCGTGGGAATGACAGGGTATTCAAGAACCATCTTGATTAGGGAGTTTCAAAGAGATGTTATCACCTTAAACATTTGGCCGTTCTTGTTTAAAAGAACATCAAAGACATAGACACAGAGGTACCAATTTTACTGTTCTCTTCAATTTAGGCCATGTCCACACGGACACGGGTATTTTTATAACCGGAGTTTTTCCTCCAGCGTTTTTAAAAAAAATCCCGTCCACACATGCTCGCAAAAACACGCTATCAAGCTCGGTCAAGAGCATGCCACACCAGCAGGCGGCGATATAACCCTAGCCGTAAAGCCACGTTGGCCAATCAGAAGCCTAACAAAAAGTTATTAGCGGTTCCGGTAGACGCAAATCTGACGTCAAACACAGTGGATAACGGCACACACTCTGACGTCGCAAGGCGAAAACCCCGGTTTCACTGTCTACACGACAACACTGTAACCGGCGTTTCTGAAAATCCTCACCCTCAGCAGGGGTTTTCAAAAATGTTCGGTTTCAGTGCGTTTCCGTGTGGACGAACGGCCGAACCGCGTAGAAAAAGTCACGGTTATAAAAATACCCGTGTCCGTGTGGACAGGGCCTTAATTTAAGACAGAGTTTCAGCTCCACGCTGAGCTCAATTTACATTTAAGAGAGAGAGAGAGCTTAATTTACATGCTAAAGGGGGAAGACGAATGAAATACAGTATAAAATGTTTGAGATTTGGATGTTCTGGGTTCATTCTGACGCCGGTGAACCCAAGGTGCTTCGTGTCTACCTTGCCACTGCTATGCTGTAATAAACTTCATTTTTGAGATCTTCGACGTCCACATCATTTTTTCTTACAGTGTCGATTTAGATGAATTAACGAGTTTGCAAAATTCTTCCTCTCCTATAGCAACAAATGAATAAAATGTTTCCTCACGGAGCCTACAATGCATTCCCTGATCCGATACTGTAGTAGACGGTTGCATAGTTAAAATTTTGTCCCTGATATTATCAATCTTATAAGTGAAGAAGTTCATAAAGTCATTACTGCTGTGTTGCTTGGACACTTCTGGGCTTGAAGCTTTCTTTTTCGTTAGTTTAGCCACTGTTTCAAATAAATACCTAGGATTATGTTTATTTTCTTCTAATAGGGTTGAAAAATAAGCAGATCTAGCAGCTTTTGCTTCTTCGTAAATGGGTTACACTTAGCTTCCTCCCGGTCAAAAACGGACGAAGCCTTAAAATTTAACTTTACTTCTTCCCAGGATAACCATTCAAATATATTTTTGTTCTATAATATTTTCTGATTATTATTTAGAATTTTTAGAATTTTTTATGATACTTTGCATTAATTATATAATTTTTATGAGCAATTTTTTCCATTAGAATTAATATACATATTTTTATTTTATATATATATATATATATATTGTTTTCCAATAAATACAACATTTCACATCAAAATAGAGTGTCAGCTTAAAAAAAAAAAAAATTCAAGTAGAAGAGCGCCACCTAGTGGCTTTAAAAATAGTTACATGTGTGCAATGTCCTGTACAGCCTGTAGGCTGCCTATAGCTTCCTATATAAATACATAGAAAGGCTTTTTGATTCTTTTTGTTGGTTTAGACATGATTTCTCAATCTTATTCGTTTTTTTTATTTAAATATACATTTAGATATTCTAAAAGACTAATTATTTATTTTTTTTAACAAATTTTTTAAGATAAGTATTAGGTTTTGCGTTATGATTACAATCAAACTATAGCATTTGGTTAGAAAGGGAACACAATGCAAACATTTTTGTTACTCAGTATTTGATCATTCAAATAATTTAACAAAAAAAGGGATGGTTAGTGATAATTCAAAACACTTCATACAGACATTTTGCAATAAATTGGTATTTTTTATTAATTTTAATTCAATAAGTAGTAATAACTTCAGAAGGGAACAGCAATTGTGATGAACGTAAATAAACAAAATAAATAACAGCAAACAATCATTTACTAGGTTAAAAAATAAAATGTTAATAATAATAATAACAATAATAAACATTATTTTAACTATATACATACAAACTGTAATTATTTTATTTATTGTTGAAAATGGAATAGATATCAGGAACTCATTCTAAAATAAAAACAAACAATAATCATCAAAGTAAATAGATTTTTTTTTAAAGTACGGTAATAATAATAATAATACAGATTATTTGAACTATATACATACAAACGTGTGCATTTTTTGCAGAAACTGCTGGTTTTTATATCTTCCGGCCAGTACATTTGGCACCTTTTTCTTTTTTCGATCACACCGAGGGCCTTCCTCCTCTGAATCATCCTCTGATGGCTGATGATCCTCTATCACCTGAAAATCTGGGTCAACCTCTAAATCATCCTCTGTGCCTGAAGTGTCATCTACTTCACTAAAGGCTTCGTTGTCACTTTCCTGAAGCAAGAATTGCAGGGTCTCTTGAGCTGTAAATCTCCTTGACATTTTTGCTGAAGAATGAATTGAGCTGTGGTAGCAGGCTGAGGGGAAAGTGATCAATTTATAAACAAATACTCTGATTGGGCTGGTGGTTACCGGGGGGCAATCTTGATTCTTTGATCTAACCTGTAGCCACGGTAGCAGGCAGGGGAGAACATGTAATGTTTTGTAAACAAATACTGTGACTGGCCAGGAGAGAGAGAGAGAGAGTGTGTGTGTGTGTGTGTGTGTGTGTGTGTGTGTGTATGTGTCTGTATGTCTGTGTCTGTAAAAGAGAGGATAATAATCTCTTTTGGATTTTAATTTATTCATGATTTATTGATTTTATTTCAACAAATGCAGTTTCTGTGTGTGTGTGTGTGTGTGTGTAAAAAGCAAGATTTTTTTTCCATTTATTGATTTTATTTTGCATTTTCTATAAATTTGCTGTTGCAGACTTGCCTTCTCTCTCACTATCTCTCTCTCTTTCTCTCTCTCTCTCTCTCTCTCTCTCTGTGTGTGTGTGTGTGTGCATTTGAGTGAGATGTTTTTTTCATTTATTGATTTTATTTTGCATTTTCAAAAAATTTGCTGTTGTAGTCTTGCCCGTTTATCTGTGTGTGTGTGTGTGTGTGTGTGTGTGTGTGTGTGTGTGTGTGCGTGCGTGTGTGTGTGTGTGTGTGTTGCATTTGAGTGACACTCTTTTGTATTTTTTATTTATAAATTTTTGCATATTCTCAAATATATGCAAAAATTGCTGTTGCAGTCTTACCAGTTAATCTCTCTCTCTCTCTCTCTCTCTTTCTCTCTCTGTGTGTGTGTGTGTGTGTGCGTGCATGCGTGTGTGTGTGTGAGTGCGCATTTGAGCAAGATTTTTTTCTCATTTATTGATTTTATTTTTCATATTCTACAAATTTGCTGTTGCAGTCTTGCCAGTTTATCTGTGTATGTGTGTGTTTGTGTGCGTGTGTGTGTGTGTGTGTGTGTGTGTGTGTGTGTGGGGTGATCTTATTTGCACTCTTGATGTTCTAGAGTGTCACCCCTTCATTGCTGTACACTTTTTTTCGGCACAGTTGCTGATCTGTAGCTTGTACCAGCAAAAGTTTCTCTGAGTTTTCCTATTTTTTCGTATTTCCCATTCATTTCCTATGTCGGTCATTTTTGACCGGGAGGAAGCTAAGTGTGACTTTTTTTTTTACGACCCTTTAACAAATCAGAATCATCTCCTTGATTTTTTTGTGTGTTCATATAGGTAATACATGAAAAGTCACCAAGTTTCAGCCCGATCCGATCAAGCAAAAAAATTAAACATTTCAAAACGTAACAGTTTTCGGTCATTTTTGACCGAAGAAGCCCAGAGGGTTAAGGCCTCTCTGTAAGCAATCGAGCTCTCTTTCCATGAAACCCAAAATACCTCTAGTTTTGTTCTCTTACGAGAGGTTCTCTCGTATTGCGTAAGCTAGCTTACGCTACGGGAAAGATTAATCTTTTCTGAGAAACTGAAGCCAAAAAATGATCCTATAATTTGTATCCATTGTCAACGCAGTTCAGCTGCAGCAGACCATGAGCGGGCTAGCTAGCAGCTCATAGGTTCGCTCACAGGGAACTGCTTAAGCCTATGAGGAGACGCGAATGAACTCTCGGCCAATGAGAGTCAGACATGCTCTGATTGCGTCAGAACCCGCCGAGTAGGGCGTGGTCAGAGAGTATAAATATCGGCGTCATAGGTGTAACTCTGATTTTCATATCTTCAGCGAGGCTACACGCATCTGCTGATCTTGAGAGAAGCCGCCGTCGTTGAAAAGGCAACTTAGCGAGCATCTGGGAGACTGAGGAAGCCGGCCGTCTTCGCCACCTTCAGCCGTCCTGCGAGCTAGCGCCATCCGACGGATTTGTATCCTTTTTACAAAAGCTTCCTATATTGTATCCTAAAGAGCTGAGCGTCTTTTTCAAGATGTCTCTAAAAATTTCCTGCGGTTCTTGCCGCGCTCCCCTCGAGGGCGGAGTTGAGGAATGGTCCAGTTCTCACGCCTCCTTGGCCCGAGAATCCACCGGGACCCGCGCTGGTATCGAGGAAGAATTTATGCGCCTCCTCTCTCAGGCCGTCGAACGCCTCGGGCTCGAGTGGTCCCCTCCCCCCGAGCAGACCACCAACCGTATGGACGGCAGCTACATCCGCCAGCGTTCGACTCCCGCCACTAAGCGGGCCGCGCCCTTCCTGCCTGAACTGCACGCGGAACTCGCGAAGTCCTGGAACGCCCCGCTCTCTGCTAGAACTCGCTCTGACTCTTCCACCCCGCTTCGCGTTGTGGATGGAGCCGCAGAGAAGGGCTATCTCTCCATTCCCCCTGTAGAGGACCTGGTCGCCGCACATCTGTGCCCGCCCTCCGCGAGATGGCGCTCATCACCTGTGCTTCCCTCTAAAGCCTGCAGAGCGACTTCTAGCTTTCACGCCCGCGCTTACTCAGCCGCCGGCCAAGCAGCCTCTGCACTTCACTCCATGTCTGTCCTGCAGATTCTACAGGGTGACATACTTCGCGAATGGGATGAGAGTGGAAGAAATTCCCCTCCAGTCGCGGATTTGAGGAGCGCCACGGACCTTGCCCTTCGCGCTACAAAATCTGCCGCTCAAGCCCTGGGGAAATGCATGGCCGCCATTTGTGTGTCTGAGAGACATTTGTGGCTCACACTCGCCGACATGGGAGATTCTGAGCGCGCCGCTTTTCTCAACGCCCCGCTCTCTCCATCCGGCCTCTTCGGATCTGCCGTCACGGGTATCGTCGACCGTTTTTCCGAAGTACAGAAAGCCTCCCAGGCCATGAACCTCTTTCTGCCTCGTCGCGCTAGCTCCTCTGCAGGCCGCTCACGTGACCAGCCTCCTGCACGAGCCCCACCCCAGCGCCCAGCTCAGCACAGTCAGACTTCTCAGCGGCGCCAGGGCGGCCGCCCTCGGCCTAGGAGCGCGCTGAAACCTGATCACTCGAAGTCTGCCTAACACAGCTGAGAAAAAGACGGCGCTCTCCCGCCACGGCCGGACCGCCGTCAAAGTTTCGCCCTCTGTTAGTCCCCGCTCACACGGCTACTACAGCAGTGTATTCCGCCATTACCAAGCCGGTCTCTTTTCCCGCTTGCATGAGCACAAACGCCGTTTTCACGGTGACCCAGAGAAATCGCAAAAAGAGCATAAAAGCCTCTTGTGTAGAAAATGTGCCCACAACACAGTGTTCACTCATACACAAAAGCACTTCAGTTCCCGTGTCTCACACAGAGTCCACTCTCATAAAGCCCGTGGGCGCGTCCCCCCTCTGTTCACTCTGTTACACGGCCCAAAAACTCCTCTCTGAGCATAAGTCCCGCTGTCATAAATACTATGAGCGCGCTCACACAGCCCGCTATGTGCAGCGACGGGGACCATGTAGCCATTCACCCCCTAGCGTTACGCTTCAAAGCGTGGGAAGCTATTCTGGGAATTTCCCAGTGGGTACTAAACACAATAAGGCTAGGCTATCGTTTACAGTTTCACCGCCGCCCTCCACGTTTTCGAGCACGGCTAGAAACTACTGTGAACCCAGAAGCAGTGACGCTGCTCCGTTCAGAGATAGCAAAGTTTTTGTGCAAAAGGGCTATAGAGAGAGTTCCTCTGTCTATGAGCGAGTCTGGGTTTTACGGCCGTTATTTTCTTGTTCCCAAGAAAGACGGCGGCCTCAGACCAATCTTAGACCTCAGATTTCTGAACAAAGTTCTCATGAAGAGACCGTTCAAAATGCTTACTATCAGAAAACTCCTCGCGCATATGCGCCAGGGGGACTGGTTCATTTCACTAGATCTGAAAGATGCGTACTTTCAGATTCAGATAAATCCCCTTCACAGGCCATTCTTACGTTTCGCCTTCGAAGGCCAGGTTTATCAATACACCGTCCTTCCGTTCGGTCTATCATTAGCGCCCCGTATGTTCACGAAGTGCATGGATGCGGCGCTCGCCCCCCTGCGGAGTCAGGGGCTGCGAATACTGAACTATTTGGACGACTGGCTGATTTTGGCACAATCACAGAGAGAGCTACTGTCTCATCGTACAGTTCTCCTCGACCATCTGAAAGCTCTGGGCCTCTCTGTCAACTGGACAAAGAGCGCGCTACAACCCAGTCAGACTATCTCCTTCGTGGGTATAGAGTTAGACTCGGTCACGATGACGGCTCGTCTGTCAACACAGCGCGCGCGCCGTGTTCAGCGTCTCGCTGCATCTTTTCAGATGAACAGACTCACACCTCTGAAAACGTTTCAGAAGGCGTTGGGTTACATGGCCTCAGCCTCCGCGGTGCTCCAGCTGGGGTTACTGCGCATGCACCCGCTTCAGTTCTGGTTGAAGAGCCGTGTGTCTCACCGCGCGTGGACCTCGGGCCGCCAGCTGATAAAAAGTAACGCAGACCTGTATCACAGCTCTGCAGCCATGGACTGTGGCAGAATGGTTTCAGTGGGGCGTTTCCATGGGGACCTTTTCTCGCCGAAAAGTTATCTCGACAGACGCATCCAACACGGTGGGATGCGGTCTGCGAGGGCTCACCGGCCTTCGGCCCCTGGTCAGCTCAAGAGAGCCTCCTCCACATAAACTGTTTGGAGATGTTAGCGGTCGCGAACGCGCTCACGCGCTTTCTCCCGCGCATTCACGGTCACCACGTGCTGATCCGTTCGGACAATATAGCCGTGGTCTCCTATCTAAACCGTCAGAGCGGAGTCAGATCCAGGAATCTCTTCCGGCTGACAGAACGCATCTTAGTTTGGTCTCAGTGTCACCTGCTCTCGCTCAGAGCGACGCACGTGCCAGGCCATCTGAACGACGGTCCAGACAGCCTGTCCAGGATCCCCATTCCCCCCTGGTCCCTGCACACTCTTACAGTCCAAAAAACTGCGGCGAATTTTCGGCAGAGCAGAGGTGGACCTCTTCGCCTCAGAAGAGAAGACCCACTGCCCAATATTTTTCTCAAAGAGCGAGGACGCGCTAGCCCAGACCTGGCCCAGCCGCCCGCTTTATGCATTCCCTCCGGTTTCTCTACTACCACAGGTACTTCAGAGAATCAGGGAAACACGCCACTCGGTGCTCCTCATAGCTCCGTGTTGGGAGGGTCAGACTTGGTTCCCGGAGCTCACTCAGCTGTCACAGACGCATCATTCTGCTCGCATCAGTAAAACGTGTGGGAGACCTTCACGAGCTGTCCACTAGCGCGTCCTGTCTCGAGTTTGGGCCCAATGACTCCTTAGTCGTTCTCAAACCTAGACATGGTTATGTCCCAAAGGCGATTGGTACCCCGTTCAGGGCACAAGTTATTTCCCTATCGGCTCTGCCTGCATCCGATAGCGAATCTGACTCTAATCTCCTGTGTCCGGTCAGGGCCCTGAGATTATACATTTCTAGCACTGCTCCGGTCAGACGATCTGAGCAGTCTTTTGTTTCGTTCGGTGGGCGCACCAAAGGGTTGGCCGCCTCGAAACAGACCCTATCCAGATGGATAGTTGATGCCATTGCAGCCGCATACGCATCAAAAGACCTGCCATGCCCTCTGGGCATCAGGGCTCATTCCACTAGAGGCATGGCCTCATCGTGGGCATGGTCCAGCGGAATTTCTATTCATGACATTTGTGTGGCAGCAGGGTGGTCTTCCCCCTCCACCTTTGTCAGATTTTACAATCTGGAAGTTCCCGCCTTGCAGGCTCAACTACTAGCAATCTAGTATTTTACAGCTTTTCTGGTGAGCTGCACTAAATAAGAGTTATTCACACAGACCGGTTTCCGCTCTGTTCCTCTCTATCAGGTGCCTAAGTACTACACAATCACCGGCCCGCGCTGCTGGCCTTGTCACATGTACTTATATTCATTCCCACTCATATGGGTTCCCCGGGTCTCCCCTGGGACTCATAGTGGATGCTTAGCACGCACGGCGTTGACCAGGTGTTCCCGTAGCGTAAGCTAGCTTACGCAATACGAGAGAACCTCTCGTAAGAGAACGAATCGGTTACCTAACGTAACCTCGGTTCTCTCTTGATGAGGGAACGAGTATTGCGTTCCTGGACGTAATTGTGCTACTAGCGCTCTCGCTTCATTCTGTGAAAACCAGAGTTACAGCCTATGACGCCGATATTTATACTCTGCAATTATTTTATTAATCAATATATTGTAAGCCATTTTTCAAGAAGACACAAACTTGAAAGGTATAATGTAATACAACAAGATTTAATGAATAAAGTCCTCAAGAACAATAATGTACACAAAACTAAGGAGTATAAGCACACAGGAAGGCCTCCTCCGTTGGTGGCCTTGAGCGCACATATTGTGGAACCACCGCAAACAAATGTCACACTGAATCTGGAAAACAAATTATTTGGATTTTTGGGTCTTCAATAAGAGGGTGAAAATTTTAATTCCTGTGTAATGTATGTTATATTTTTAATATACAGTAATTCATATGAAGATAAAAAAAATAATGAAATGTTTGTTAGTACTGGGTAAAATAGAAGATATAGAATAGAAATATCCAACATACCAATCCAAGAAAATTCTTAATAACTATATAACAAAACCTATTTCATTTCACATTTCTTAAGTTTGATTCAACTCAAATCTGCCTCAGGCCCTTCTGATCCACAGAAGTGACATATGTCAGTCAGGTCACCTTAGAAACAAAACAAAAAATATATTGTCCATATTCACTGCTGTTATGTATGAAGTATTCAAAAAATAAAACACTTGATGATATAGGCCAATATCTGTAGATTTTGGAGGGGGATACATATTTTGGCAGGTCGAAAATACGGTCTGAAACCCATTATAACTTTTGTAAGGAAACAAGAAATGTGTCCATATTCACTGATGTTATTAAACATGATGTAAAGTCTTAAAAAAATGAAAACACTTATGACACGCCAAGATCTGTACAATCACTTTTTGTGTATGACATTGACCAGCCATTTAAGTGCCATGCATTATTAAATCATTTTGATAATAATTCACCATGGAATGAGGAGGGGGGATTCATAACAATTTAATATCCAAATGCTGTTGTTTGCTTTATGCGTGAAACGGTATGGTCGTCTTGGTTTTGCAGTAACTTGACTTTCTCAATTCAGTGCAGTGAAGTTCGATCGTGTTATGATCCTCGGGATTTGTTGTGCTTTGTGTGGGTCGTTTGGTATTCTGTGTGTGTGTGCAGGGAATTACTTGCAGCTGGAGGACCCTGATTGGTGGATCCATTGATGCACCGCAGCTAAAAAGGCGTCGCTTACTGAAGACCGGGAGCTCATTCTGGCGTTGGCCTGGTGGCGTGCAGAGCTCCGGATTCCTCCTCCCGTCGACAGATCCCAAACCTTCCGTTTCTGTTATGATTGTTTATTAGTGATTTACTTCTACTTTGTTTGTATAATTTGAGACCGTAGGGGTGTCCTGCCATTTAATTTGACTTCGTTTGCGATTTGTTTACTTGTAGGGAGTGAGGGAAGTTATTTTGTATTTTGGTTTATTCCCTGCTTAGGTAATTTAAGTATTCTTTGGTTTATAAGTTTATTTTGTTTGTTATTTTGGCCTTGGGGCACCCTGAAGCCATTTTCTCTTTAATTATCATCCTTTCCACTATAACAATAAATCATGTTTTGTGGAATTTAGATTTTTGTGTCTTTGGTGATCTGTCGGCTGGGGCTGGTTTCCTTTATTTTAACATCAAAATACTCCACGTCCAATCGTCCTTATAATACGGGACGTAACAATCGTTAGCTTGCAGAAGAATAAAACAATTAATTTTGATAGATGGGCCACGTGATAGCTGTCTTTGCTAAAACAATAGTAAAACGATAACTTAAACAATTCACGTGCTATAGTTTAATTTACTTTGTTCAAACCAATGGCCCACCTTCTGCTGAATGCGAGTGCGCTCCCGCGTCCGGGGATACACTTCCTTTCAGGGGTAAGAACCTCGGCACAACACCGTCACGGTAAATGACAGTGAGGCCAGCCCAGAGCCGTTAAATAGGCCTATGTTTTACAACGGCTCTGGGCCAGCCCAGTCGTCCGAGAAGCGTCAGCTCTTATTTTGAAAAGGGCTTATTGAGGGGGCGTGACATCACGTTGAAGCAATATCCCTGATTGGTTGACTACACGTGTGGATCGTAGTCACACACTCTGCGGAAAGATAGTGCCTAAAAGATCTGTATACGTGTGCAGAGGGATCTGAGAATGCCCTGTGATCTGCAAACACAGATTCAACACTTGCATGCTGAGCTTTGCACAGAATGTGTAAGAATGTATTTTTACAGTGGTTTGAAAATACAAGTTAGACTGTGTTTGTTTGCAAATTGTGAGGAGGGCATTTGTAGATTTTTAATGGTAAAAAAACAGCGAAAAAGTTGTGCCAAAATTCTGAAAACAAATGCAACACAATCTACAAACTAATAAAGACCTTCGTGCACAGACAAATCACTTTGCATTCATTCAAATTCTGGTTGTCAAGTACAAGTCACTGATTTCTATTTGTGAATCATAAAGATTTTGTTTGTGGATTTTTTATCTATTTGTAGATCTTGTTTTACATTTGCAGATCATGAGGAGTTTGTTTGCAGATTTGGAATCTATTTACAGATTGTGTTTTACATTTGCAGATTGTGAGGAGTTTGTTTGCAGATTTTAAATTTATTTGTATATCTTGTTTTGTGTTTACAAATTGTAATATGCATTTTTGACTCATAGTCTCTTCATTTTCAATGATTATGGCATTATTTTGTCACATCAGTGAAACAATAGTCTCAGAATTCTGAAAACAAATGTGACAATCTACAAACAGAACATGATCTTCACCTGCAAACAAGTCACTTTACATTCATTGAAATTCTGGTTTTCAAGTACAAGTCACTGATTTCTATTTGTGAATCAGGATGTGTTTATTTGTGGATTTTTAATCTTTTTGTAGATCATGCTTTATATTTGTGGATCACAAAGAGTTTGTTTGAGGACTTTGTATCTATTTGTAGATCTTGTTTTACATTTGAGGATCATGAGGACTTTGTGGATTTTTAATCTATTTGTAGATTGTGTTTTGTGTTTACAAGTTGTAATATCTATTTGTGACTTTTAGTCTGTCCATTTTCAACGATTTAGGCATCAATTTACCCCCATAGGCTACTCTCCATTGCGGATTCCATTGGGTGGCATGATAGCCCACACAAACACTTCAAACACAGCGATAGGGACATCGATCTCTCTTTTTCTTTCTGACAATGAGCATCTAATTAGTTGCGTTTTAGCACAGACAATATCGCGTTCTGTCAGTAGATGCCAGCAAAAGCTGGGACTGATCACGGCAATGTTACTAGCTCCCCAACCTGGCATCGATCCCGGTGTTGTACCGATTTCCGACTCCCCTTCGGCTTCGCGTGCACGCGCCTCCCACATAAATACGCGCTGAAGCGAGTTTAAATGCACTTCCTTTGCCATATGCGTTTATCGATTGATTTTTCACACAGCAAGCACCCAGATCCTGCATGAAAGCTTTGTCTACACTTAAATTATTTTCGTGTTTGCGTTCACACAGAGGGCGTTCTGGCAATTTCCCGGGATCAACGCGCTGTATGAAGGGGGCTTACGAGTTGCTACTCCCTCTTATGACATCATCACCCAGCAACTGTAAAAAAAAGGCTACCTTTGAAGAAACCCCAATAAATGTTATTTTAACGCATTTTAAGACAGAAATGTTTACATATATACATAGGCTATTGAGCACTTTAATTTACACATTAATTGGTTGTGGTGGTTAAATGTACACTTTAAAAGGTTGTTTGTGACATAGGAAACTCCAGCGATTTCAAACGGAGTTTTTGAGTCTTTGGTTCACTACAGTTTTAAGGAGAAAATACTCATCAATGATGTTGACATGCATTTCCACATGATTTGTCTTAAAAACACCACATAGACATATAAACAACATTAAAAGCTTGATTTTCACCACAGGGGGGACTTTAAGGGAAAATTTCAGTAGGCCTAGTTGAAAATATAAAATTGCAATACAGTTTAGACTTTATTTACATTAATACACATTTCAACTGGAAACCTTCAGGAGACCAGAAAGCTTCAACGTCTGGTCAACATTCGGTATCAGTTCTTGCTCAAAGTCCCAGACTCTTTTGTCTACAAACAGTTGGTCTTTGGTTAGATGCCCCTGCAGTGGGACTCTCACATGAACAATCCTACATACATTAAACGGTACATGGTAACTATCTCCCATTTTTTTCAAAGTGGAATGCACTGAGGTTTGCTGCACCTTCCTTGGGTTGACAATCATCTTTGTGGGATTGTAAATGTTCTTTCGATCAGGTTCTCTGTAAATGTGCTCCATGATATTGACACCTGGAATATTATTCCATTCTGCTCGTTTGAACTTCCCACTGTCCTCAAACTGTGTTTTGGGGAATATGTGGTTCTCTATGAGGAACACCCCAACATTGGGATGAGCAGACTGGAGATCCTCCATAAGAGATGGTAAATTGGTGTGTTTGTATGGCATGATGATCTCATCAATATCATTCAGGAGAACGTACCTGGATTGATACATGTGCCTGTTAATGCACTCGTTGAGTGTTACTAACTGACCATAATAATGGACATCGCCCTTGTGCGTCTTGATGTTCCAGCCTGAAGACGGGTTTAGAAATTTGTCGATAGGCCAAGAAACAATCTCCAGTATCCCCTCTGTTTCATAATGTTTTAAGAGCTTTTCCAGATCTGGTCCACATTTCGTTTTATAGATGACCACATGCTGTACACCAAGTAGCTTGTATATCTCTATGGTTTGAGCAAACTGCAGTACATTGTTGTAGTCGCCAAAAAGGTTGGAGATGCAAATCGTGAAGTTAAACTTGAAAGTCTCTCTTGCCACCTTATTTTGAATTGGCAGATACTCCATCTTGTGGTCAACAACAACTTTCTTATCAGTTGTTATGAGGACATATGATGCATTTTGCATGCGTTTACCTTTACAAATCACATCTGAGGCACCATACGGAAAGCTAAAATGGTCTGTGTGTATCTGGACATCTGCCTGAACAGTGCTGCAGTCATGTTCAGTGCTGCAGTAAACACAGTAAAGTGGCTGAAGACTGTTTCTGTTGATTATGCTGATGACTCGAATGACCCCATCCAGTCTGTGGTCGATAAATGCAGACACCATTAAATGCTTTGAGCCATTGATGGGGGTTATCGAATTTGAAGCCTCTGGGTTCTTGAATTTGTTATTTATTGGAGAAGCTCTTATTGTTGGAGGAGTGTAGTGTATGTCATTTTTATGACTGTCCATGTACAACAAAACCACCATGCCAAAAACTGTGACAATAAATGATAGTGTAAGAAGTGCCTTAAATGTGTCTCTTTCCATCTGTAGAAAAAAGCAAAGAAATGTGTCAAAAACAATGCAAAATGTTAAAAACAAACAAAAACTTTTAGGTTACAGAAGGAGGAGCATCACAATGGGGCGTCAATGAAGCAACATCCATTTTAAGTTAAATTTGGAGAGAGACAGACTTTGGAGAGACAAAGAATTTGAATAGACAAAGGTATAAAGACATGCATGTTTCCTTGTTGAATTCAACTAATTTCATCCCTCAACATTTATGATGCTTAATGACAATTTAAAGATATGATTTAACTAGGGGTGTAACGATATATTGTGGTACGATCTATCGCGATGCAAAAATGTTACGATATGTATCGTAGAGTTATGGCGTTTTTTTTTTTCAATATGACGTCCATTTTATCCTATTGGTTGAGCTACCACACCCACGTCACGCTTGCATTCACGCTCGCATTCACGCTCAAATGAATCACGTGAACTGAGAAGTAGCAGGGCAAAATGAGTTTGACTGAAATTGAAATAGAGGATGCCCCGTCCACTTACAAGTCCGACGTCTGGCAGCATTTTGGTCTTCCAGTTACTCGACAGGAGGACGGTAAAAAAAACAGACCAAACACAAACTGTGTAAAAACTGTAAACAAACACTGTTATACACGACGTCGAACACTACAAATATGATGTGTCATTTAAAACGACACCACAAAGACAAACTCCTGCAACCGGGTGCGAAAAAGAGAGTGAAAGAAGGCCAATCATCTATACAACGTAGTTTTGCTTCAACGTGGTCTCAGTCAAGCGCAAAAGCTCAAGAAATAACCAGGTGCATCAAAGTTTTTAATCACAAAAGACATGAGGCCATTGTCTGTTGTCGACAATGTTGGATGTTGCGAACTGGTGAAGATACTGGAGCCAAGGTACCATATTCTGTCACGCCCACACTTCAGTCAGTAGGTAATTCCAGCCCTCTACAACAAAGTTATAGCAAATGTGGCATGGTTTGGAAAAGGCTGAGTGTGTGGCGATAACAACTGACGGGTGGACTTCAAGGGCTGTTCAGAGTTACAATCAGTCACAGCGCATGTTATAGACCACAGAGTGGGAAATGAAAAGTTTTGTGCTTCAGACTCGCTCCAGCTTTTCGAGTCACACATTGGTAGGCCTACAAACATAGCCGATGTTTTAAAAGCGACCATACAAGAGTGGGAGCTTGAAAGATCTGCTCATAGCATTGCTGTTGTTACAGACAACGCACGCAACATGATTGTGCAGACATCGCTACATGTGGTAGGCTACTGCGGTGAAAGAAAGCCATGACTTTCCTTACGCGACCAAGCAAGCGACTGACGTGGGGAACATGCAGTCCTGCTTGCGATGCAAGATTCAGTGTTTGCGCAAAACACTTAATATGAGGTGACAACCCTGCTTCTCTCACTGCCACTATTGGATACATCTTTACAGATGCTATCTAACTCAGTCACGGACTGTAGTGCATGACTGTAGCTTTCAGCCAGGAGAAGATGTCATCAGGTGGCATCCAACTTTCACGGGGTGTTTCACGAGCTGGAAGCAGAAATGAGAAGAAACACCAGAAAGTCCCCATACGAGCCGCTCACAGTATAAGAGTGTTTCCTTGCCATCAATGCTTGGCACGCACACGCACGCGCACACGTCTCCTTCGGCTGAGATATACATAAATCCACCAACATCCGTCGTCATGGCGTTTGGAATGATTATCGCGAGGCAAAAAAAATTTGTTTTAGTCGCATAGCATCGGTTAATAGAAACGCCGTCATTTCGCAATAGTTTTTTGACGACATAAAAAATAAATAAATTAAAAAAACGCAAAAGTTTTGCGCAAATCTGTAATGGAAACGTGCCTATTGTTTTACTAATTCTTAGGGATGCATCGATCCGATACTCAGTATCGGTATCGGCTCCGATACTGCCATTTTTGCCGGATCGGGTATCGGTCAGAAGAGGCCGATCCAAATCCGATATTGTGAGTATACTATTCTGTGTTATTGTTAAGCCCCACAAAAGGCACAAAAACATTATAAAGCACCATAAAGTTTTCGTCCACTATCTTATAAGTGTTCTGAAGACATTATATAGTATAATGTGAGATATAAATTAATATTTAAGTCATTAAATTCAAGATCACGTAAACTTTTTTCCTCCACTGCGGCTCTCAGTCATTCTCCATTCAGCATTCAAACAGCGCGTCGCGTTCGGTTACGACAGTCAGCACGATGAAACACTCTCTAAGATGATTCAATGTAACTATTATTATACTTGATCTGTAGATAAAGGTCTATGGTTTCGGATAAAACAACTTTATATTGCTGGACTTTATTGCTGTAACTAAATCAGGGTGTCTGTTAGATCACAGCACTAGAGTAGAGTCAGAGCATTATAATTGTTCTTCACACGCATAGTGACTGAAATTTAAACCTGTTAAACGAAAAGGCTGAATAAACTATTGCATAGATAGATACTGTATAATACACTACGCATCAATATGTATTTCCTTTGTGCTTTGAACTTTTCAATCCGGATTGCGGACTCGAAGAGCTGCACGCTGTGACTCCGTGTTGCTTCAAGCGCATCATTCTGCGCTCGGGATGCGCATAAGCACTGTTTGCAGCACTGTATTGAGCCTTTCATATCATAATACTTTTGCGCAATGAAAGATTATTAATAGCCTTTCTTGTTCTGTCCTATCTATCATATGTTGCTGACTCGTTAAACAGCTGTGCTATGCATTTAAAACATGTCTCAATTTTATAGTAGCCTAGGCTTTTAATAATTAATCTTTTTAATTTTTGTTGTCTTGTTTTTCATTAATGTATTTTACAACAATACAAAGAGCAATGTGTAATGTTTTACGAGATTTAGTGTTACACTTATTGTCTCTTATTTGTTACCCACTAAATGTTTTTTTTTCACTAAATGTTCAGATTTTATACAATAATTGTGCACTTGTGATTTTTCTAGACTAAATTTTACTGCTGAATTATCCACTAATCTAGTTTATAATAGCATTTTTGTCATAGATTATGATCATATATTTTGGGGATTTGTTGTTTTTCTCTATAATGAAGTTGTCTGTATTAAGTAGATTGTGTTTAACACACAAAAGAGTGATTATCAGTTCAACACAGAGTTATAGAAATTATACTTGATTTAAAAAAAAACTGCACTGGTATCGGATTGGTATCGGTATCGGCCGATACTCAGAATTTTTGTATCGGATCGGATCGGTTTTGAAAAAGCGGTATCGTTGCATCCCTACTAATTCTAATGCAGAGTTTTATGTATTAAGCAATTATAACTGTTCACAAGCTCACAACATAACCAAGACAAGATGCATGTACAATTTCACTTCACTGTAAATATGAACATTTTCATATTCCTTTCACCACACTGGCGTTCTACGCACTCTACTACTCTTTCTAAGATTAAATGTCACTGGTGGCTGCAAGTTCTCATTCTTAGTAGTAACAGGACCTGTAAAGCGAGTTAGTTTGGAAACATTTTTTTTTTTTTTTTCACTCAGCACAAAGGTACTCTTTCCGATTTGTTGCTCAATGCTTAGGGGTCGTGAGAACTGAGAACCCTTCCTCACATGCCCAGGTTATTTCACTCTCACCTGGTCTCCTGGTTTGAAACTGTGGTAGGCACCACGTCTTTTGTCATTGTACTTTTGAGCGGTTTGTTACTCAGTCTCTTTCACTCTAGCACATTTGTCACTTTTGAGGCCAACAGGAAAAACATTCAGCTTTGTATGCATTTTGCGATAAAGAAGCTCAGAAGGTGAAACTGTACAGGTGAGTACTGTGTGGGGTAGCTCTGTAGCTTTGCAAGAACTCAGTCACTGCATGTTTCCATGGTTTCCCCATCTGTTCAACAGAGAGGATACATTCTTTCAGTACTCTATTCCACCGCTCCACAGTGTCATTGCCTTGTGGATAATACACGCTACTACGCATGTGACTTATTTCTCTCTCCTTTAAGAATGCTGCAAACACACTGGAGATGAATTGAGGTCCGTTGTCAGTCACAACACACTGTGGAACACCCTCTCTACTGAAAGGGTCTACTGAAACGCTACCTCAGGCCACTTACTATTATAATCCACCAGACAAATAGCAAAACTGCAGTCAGAAGGTCCTCTCTCAAAAGGTCCAACAATATCGAGCGCTAGTTTCTGCCATGGTTCAGATGGCAGGCTGACAGGCTGAAGAGGAGCCGGTGCTGTTTTAGCCGATTTGTCATTCAGTTGGCATGTTAAATCAGGAAGAAACAGCCGACTGCACTTGAGCATCCATCTGAGGCCACCAGAATAATTCACGCAATAATTAATGTTTCGTTTGGACAGTTCCTTGGTGTGTCTCATGTGCCAGGCTTATTATCTTACAGCGCAACGTAGAAGGAACAAGAACACGATGTTCCTTGAGCTTCTGAAGCAGCTATGAAATCCTCAACAGACAATTTAGGCAGCCCAGTAACGAAAGCAACCATTTCTGGTTCCACAGCCTTGGATTAACAATCTGCAGCACAATTAAGACGTCCAGGTATGTCATATCATATGTGAAGCAAAGCAAGCGTGCGGAGCACCGGGCGACCCGCATACCGGCCAGGCCAATGCCTTTGGTTGCCAATAGTGTAGTGAGCGCACAATTATCAGTTCTGACTACTGCAATTTACTTCTCATCGGGATCCCTGGCAGGACCCTGCAGAGATTGCAGTACATTCAGAACTGCGCAGCCAGGGTCCTGATGGGGGTGCGCAAATTTGAGCACATCACACCCATCCTCCATAAACTTCACTGGCTCTCTGTTAGATTCGGATTGATTATAAGATCTGTCTCTTGACCTATCAGTGTGTCTACGGTAGCGCACCATTGTACCTCAAAGAACTAGTGGTGCACGATATATCGGCCGCCGATATAACATCGGCCGATATTGTGATAAGGTGATGGCTGTAACCACTATAGTATTTACGGTAGTCCTGTGTGGTAGGGTGAATACGGTAGTTTTCGGTCCGATGTCCCATTTATGAATGGAGTAGCGTTAGTTCAGTAGTAATGGCGGCGCACATGCTGAATAGACAATGCCAGATAGGCTGCTGAGATTTCTGTCTTTGAGGTAAATCAAACTCTCATTGATTATGTTTAATGTATTTGTTTTTAATGTAATATTTTGTACAAACGAAACGTGTATTCAAATATTTTGTGCACACTGAGTATGTGCCTAAATTGCGAAACAATTGTTGTAAGCTGTAGCTGTTGCAACGTACAACAACGCCAGATAAGTGGCAGTGATTTTCCTTCTTGGAGGTAGATCAAACTTTCATTAGCCATGTTTGATGTAATTGTTTTAAATGCGTGATAATCATGTGTATCTAAATATTGTGCAGGTTGTAATGATGGTTTGTTCCTGGTTTGGAAAACAGTTGTTGTAAGCTGTTGCCAGGTAGGCTACGTGATGTATGGTTGAAGTGTATGTTTGTTTTAATTAATGTGTGTTTTTGAGGAATGTTGTTTTTTAAATGTTTTGTTTGTGAATGTTATTAGCACAAATAATAAGGTTTTTTTTTCTGGCTCGGTTTTAGGAGCTGGTCTTTGTCACTGTTTTGAATTACTAATGTCAATTCAAACTATTTGGAGGTCTGCACTGATTTACTTAGTTGTATGAACCCTTTTTAATTTATCAACTTGCTGCCATCTAAGCCTGTATATGTGATTGTTGTCAATAAACTGAATTGAAACGACAACTGGGTTGGACATCTTAATGTGGACCATAGATAGGCTTTACAATTATGGTCAATTTTTTACACATTGGTATCGTTCCGATGTCAAAATAGGGCCGATGTGAACAAGCCGATAATCATTCCTGTGTATTTGACGAGTGTGGGGGCGGGGATGTTTGATTTTGCACGAGCGCACATCACATAATGTGCTGAAGCAGGTGCTGGAGGCGGCAAAGAAAGTCAGTCAGTTAGACTTTGCCTTTGGTGAGGTAGCAACAATGTCGTCTGTCTGGTCGTTCTTCAAAGTGTCTGAAGAGGATACTCGCTATGCTGTATCAGCGCTTGAATTTCGGTGCGGGAATGCAAGGATTGCGTAAAATTTTAACCATTCCTGCAAGCTTTTATAGTGCGAGAAATTCCCGCAGACCCGCACAAAAAATATTTGCTTCATCTCAGAGCAAATTGTAACGCGTTGTGTCAGGAGGGAAAGAAAATAGGGATAACGTTAGCTCACAGGTAGCCTACTAACATAGGCCAGACAGAATCACGGAGGCGATTGGCATCATCACAACAACTTGCGTTTTATTTCCCAATCAAACTCTGGGCAACTGTCTGTCCCACGCTCTGTCCACAGCGAGCCGCATAGACCAGAGACGCAAACAGAGACCCGCATAGGATTCGAGACGCACGGTACACTTCAACAGGGCGCGCAGCTCTTAAAGGGGCCATGCACGCCTTATTTCCACTCGTTACAAAATGATTTAAAAATATATGCGAGAAATAAGATGTCAAACTGTCTTTTTATTTTCGAATTTAATTCCTCAATCAGCGCTGGACCGGCATTCTCTTTCTTCCGCTGAACCCTGGCTGTAGACAGATCATATGATTCACACTGTCAATGCAGTGTCTGCGCTGATCTTATTCACACTATGAGTGTATAGGTGCAGCATTCTAACATTTTGAGTCATAATGAGCTGTTTGTGAAGAAATTATCCGCTTCTAAATTGTCACTTTAATCACAAAATGAAACATTAAAAATAATTTTGCTCTTTATGGTGTGCAAGTGATAGAGTGCGGCAGCAACTGATCAGTTTACAGCGTAACAACACTGAATGCTCGGCCGAACAGCTGATCATAGCTGTACATTGCACCTTATTTGGTGGTTTGCGCCTCGACTGTGGAATGCCCTCCCCAATCACCTGAGGGCGCCACAGTCTATAGAAGTTTTTAAAAAATAAATTAAAGACCGAATTATTTTTAACTGCATTTTCTTAATATAAATCTTGGTCTTGTTGTCGTTAACTTATTTATTTTTAGTGTTTTTACCTATGCACTTGTAGCACTTTGAGATGTGTTTTTCACGAGTAAAGTGCATTACAAATAAACGTATTATTATTATTATTATTATAGTCAAATAATGCAAGGACTTGACTTCCAGAAAGCAGTTCTTTTAGCTCTTTGAAGCTGCGTTCCGCTCTTTGAACCAGCGTTCAGCAGACACAGTCCAGTCAAACTTAGTAGTTCTCTCTAAATAACGCACGCAACGGCTCAGCAACAAGCAAAGTCCTCATGTAATTTAAGCTGATGGTAAGCAGCCGCTAAGTCAATTATAGTGAACACTACCGCATATGGATGAACTTTTGAGTGAACTAAGAGGCACATTAGAGGATGGCTGTCAACAATCAGGGCCTTATTTTGGCTCATGGAGATCAACGCAGAGATGTATTCCTTTCTTTGTGGTGACAACAATAGGTGAAATCCATGGGGAAGAATCGCTTTTCTCAATTATGCCATTTTGCAATAATGAGTCCAGTTCAGCAGAAACAGTTTGTAGCACAGAGAATGGAAGTCGACAAAGCTTCTGTCGAACTGGAGTAGCGTCAGGTTTACCTGTAGGCTTATAAACAAACCCTTTCACGCACCCCCACAGAAGTATCTGGAGCAGGAATAGTTTCACCAACAACTGCATTTAGTTCGCCAGGTGCAGTAACAGTACCAAAATTAAAGCTGCAAGCAGCGATGAAAGGGCCCTCGCACCCGTGCCACCGCCACCGCCAGAACTCTTATCAAATGTGTGAAGTTTGGCGCAGATTGGACATTGCCTTCTTGAGTAACAACAACTTCCTGTTTCATTGCATTAACATGCTTTAGCACTTAGCTAAGAATTGCTAGCATGTTTTAACATGTTTATAACATGTTTATAACTCAATGGCATATTTAATGTGTTGCCAGTATTGCATCACAGTGTTAAACATGACACTTCCTGTTGCTAGTAGGTGGCGCTATTACTATAACTGAAAATTGTCACGTAGATGTGTTCAGGCCATGACTCTTATCAAATGTGTGAAGTTTGGGGCAGATTTGACATTCCATGCCTGAGTTACAGCAAATTCCTATTTAATTGCAGTAATAACATAATTTAACATTTAGCTAAGTGTTTGCTAGCATGTTTTAGCATGTTTCTAGTATGTTGATAGCATGTTTAACACTTGCTGGCACTTTTTTATCTATTATTAGGAGTCCACAACAGTGTTAAACATGTCACTTCCTGTTGCCAGCAGGTGGCGCTATGACTGTAACTGAATTTGAGCATGGACATGTGTTCAGGACAGAACTCTTATGAAACGTGTGAAGTTTGGGGCAGATTGGACATTGCCTTCTTGAGTAACAGCAACTTCCTGTTTCATTGTATTAACATGCTTTAGCACTTAGCTAAGAATTGCTAGCATGTTTTAACATGTTTATAACATGTTTATAACTCAATGGCATATTTAATGTGTTGCCAGTATTGCATCACAGTGTTAAACATGACACTTCCTGTTGCTAGTAGGTGGCGCTATTACTATAACTGAAAATTGTCACGTAGATGTGTTCAGGCCATGACTCTTATCAAATGTGTGAAGTTTGGGGCAGATTTGACATTCCATGCCTGAGTTACAGCAAATTCCTATTTAATTGCAGTAATAACATAATTTAACATTTAGCTAAGTGTTTGCTAGCATGTTTTAGCATGTTTCTAGTATGTTGATAGCATGTTTAACACTTGCTGGCACTTTTTTATCTATTATTAGGAGTCCACAACAGTGTTAAACATGTCACTTCCTGTTGCCAGCAGGTGGCGCTATGACTGTAACTGAATTTGAGCATGGACATGTGTTCAGGACAGAACTCTTATCAAACGTGTGAAGTTTGAGGCAGATTGGACATTGTTTGCCTGAGTTACAGCAACTTCCTGTTTCATGGCGAAACATCGAAATTTGTCAGGCCGCCGAGGACACGCCCTTTGACGAAAACTCAAGATCTTCGCAATTTACTGTCGCGAAGGCCTTAAGGTTAGACTCACCAAATTTGAAGATGATCAGATTAAAACTGTAGGAGGAGTTTGTCAAAGTAAGAGGCCTGAAAATGGCAAAAACTGCACAAAAATCTAAGAGGAAGTGTTGCTATCATGCTTTAGCATTTTTCTAGCATGTTTGGAACTCAATGGGATATTTAATATGTTGCTAGTACTGCATCACAGTGTAAAACATGTCACTTCCTGTTGACAGTAGGCAGCGCTATTACAGCAAATTCCTATTTAATTGCAGAAATAGCATACTTTAGCACTTAGCTAAGTGTTTGCTAGCATGTTTTAACATGTTTCTAGTATGAGGTTAGCATGTTTAGCACTTGCTGGCACTTTTTTATATATTATTAGGAGTCCACAACAGTGTTAAACATGTCACTTCCTGTTGCCAGCAGCTGGTGCTATGACTGTAACTGAATATGAGCATGGACATGTGTTCAGGGCAGGACTCTTATCAAACGTGTGAAGTTTGGGGCAGATTGGACATTGCCTTCCTGAGTAACAAAAACTTCCTGTTTCATTGTATTAGCATGCTTTAGCACTTAGCTAAGAATTGCTAGCATGTTTTAACATGTTTCTAACATGTTTATAACTCATTGGCATAATTAATATGTTGCTAGTATTGCATCACAGTGTTAAACATGTCACTTCCTGTTGCCAGTAGGTGGCGCTATTACTATAACTGAATATTGTTATGTAGCCTAGATGTGTTCAGGCCATGACTCTTATCAAACGTGTGAAGTTTGGGGCAGATTGGACATTCCATACCTGAGTTACAGCAAATTCCTATTGAATTGCAGTAATAGCATGCTTTAGCACTTAGCTAAGTGCTTGCTAGCATGTTTTAGCATGTTTCAAGTATGTTGTTAGCATGTTTAACACTTGCTGGCACTTTTTTATATGTTATCAGGAGTCCACAACAGTGTTAAACATGTCACTTCCTGTTGCCAGCAGGTGGCGCTGTGACTGTAACTGAATATGAGCATGGACATGTGTTCAGGACAGAACTCTTATCAAACATGTGAAGTTTGGGGCAGATTGGACATTGTTTGCCTGAGTTACAGCAACTTCCTGTTTCATGGCGAAACATCAAAATTTGTCAGGCCGCCGAGGACACGCCCTTCGACGAAAACTCAAGATCTTCGCAATTTAACGTCGCAAAGGCCTTAAGATTAGACTCACCAAATTTGAAGATGATCAGATTAAAACTGTAGGAGGAGTTCGTTAAAGTACGAGGCCTGAAAATGGCAAAAACTGCACAAAAATCTGAGAGGAAGTTCAAAATGGCTGACTTCCTGTTGTGTTTAGGGCTATGCTCCAAGAGACTTTTTTGTAGGTATTGGGCCATTACAGGTATGTACCGAATTTCGTACACGTACGTGAAACGTAACGCGAGGCGCACTCCGTTGAACCTTTATAGGTGGCGCTATCGAGCCATTTTGCCCCGCCCAATTTTGAAACGCATATCAGATGTAAATTTTCGCCAGTTCTGACGCGTGTGCAAATTTTCGTGAGTTTTCGTGCATGTTTAGGCCCTCAAAAATGCGATTCATTGCGGAGAAGAATAATAATAATTAAAGCTGCAAGCAGCGATGAAAGGGCCCTCGCACCCGTGCCACCGCCACCCAGTGGCTTTAGGAAGACAGAGCACGGAGGGGAATGTGCATTTATGTAGGTAAATATTGGAGGAGTATGTCAATGACAGTTACAAAAATGTCCTTTATTATGGGGATTATACAATGTGTTTTCACTCAGATAAGTGTTGCTAGCATGTTTTAGCATGTTTCTAGCATGCTTGGAACTCAATGGTATATCTAAATTTGTTGCTAGTACTGCATCACATTGTAGATCTCACTTCCTGTTGACAGTAGGTGGCGCTATTACTATAACTGAAAATTGTCATGTAGATGTGTTCAGGGCAGGACTTTTATCAAAAGTGTGACGTTTGGGGCAGATTGGACATTCCTTGCCTGAGTTAAAACAACTTCCTGTTTCATGGCATTAATAGCATGATTTAACACTTAACTAAGTATTGCTAGCATGCTTTAGCATGTTTCTAACTTGTTTAACACTCAATGGCATATTTTACTATGTTGCTAGTACTGCATCACAGTGTAAAACATGTCACTTCCTGTTGACAGTAGGTGGCGCTAATACTATAACAGAAAATTCTCATGTAGATGTGTTCAGGCCATGACTCTTATCAAACATGTGAAGTTTGGGGCAGATTGGACATTGCCTTCTTGAGTAACAACAACTTCCTCTTTCATTGCATTAGCATGCTTTAGCACTTAGCTAAGAATTGTTAGCATGTTTTAACATGTTTCTAACATGTTGAACACTCAATGGCATATTTTACTATGTTGCTAGTACTGCATCACAGTGTAAAACATGTCAGTTCCTGTTGACAGTAGGTGGCGCTATTACTATAACAGAAAATTAACAGAAAATTATCATGTAGATGTGTTCAGGCCATGACTCTTATCAAACGTGTGAAGTTTGGGGCAGATTGGACATTGCCTTCTTGAGTAACAACAACTTCCTCTTTCATTGCATTAGCATGCTTTAGCACTTAGCTAAGTGTTTGCTAGCATGTTTTAGCATGTTTCTAGTATGTTGGTAGCATGTTTAGCACTTGCTGGCACTTTTTTATATGTTATTAGTAGTCCACAATAGTGTTAAACATGTCACTTCCTGTTGCCAGCAGGTGGCGCTATGACTGTAACTGAATATGAGCATGGACATGTGTTCAGGACATAACTGTTATCAAACGTGTGAAGTTTGGGGCAGATTGGACATTGTTTGCCTGAGTTACAGCAACTTCCGGTTTCATGGCGAAACATCGAAATTTGTCAGGCCGCCGAGGACACGCCCTTCGACGAAAACTCAAGATCTTCGCAATTTAACGTCGCAAAGGCTTTAAGATTACACTCACCAAATTTAAAGATGATCAGATTGAAACTGTAGGAGGAGTTCGTAAAAGTAGGAGGCCTGAAAATGGCAAAAACTGCACAAAAATCAGAGGAAGATCAAAATGGCTGACTTCCTGTTGTGTTTACGGATACGCTCCAAGAGACTTTTTTGTAGGTATTGGGCCATTACATGTATGTACCTATTTGGAGTCTAGAACAGTGTTAAACGTCACTTCCTGTTGCCAGCAGTCGGCGCTATGACTATGTCTGAATATGAGCATGGACATGTGTTTAAGAGATAACTCTTATCAAACGTGTGAAGTTTGGCGCAGATGGGACGTTGCCTTTTTGAGTAACAACAACGTCTTGTTTCATTGAATTAGCGTGCTTTAGGACTTAGCTAAGTATTGCTAGCATGTTTAACATGTTTCTTGTATGTTTAGAACTCAATGGCATTTTTAACCTGTTGCTAGAAGGGCATCAACGTGTTAAACATGTCACTTCCTGTTGCCAGTAGGTGGCGCTATTACTATAACTGAATATTCTCATGTAGATGTGTTCAGGCCATGACTCTTATCAAACGTGTGAAGTTTGGGGCAGATTGGACATTCCATACCTGAGTTACAGCAAATTCCTATTGAATTGCAGTAATAGCATGCTTTAGCACTTAGCTAAGTGCTTGCTAGCATGTTTTAGCATGTTTCAAGTATGTTGTTAGCATGTTTAACACTTGCTGGCACTTTTTTATATGTTATCAGGAGTCCACAACAGTGTTAAACATGTCACTTCCTGTTGCCAGCAGGTGGCGCTATGACTGTAACTGAATATGAGCATGGACATGTGTTCAGGACAGAACTCTTATCAAACATGTGAAGTTTGGGGCAGATTGGACATTGTTTGCCTGAGTTACAGCAACTTCCTGTTTCATGGCGAAACATCAAAATTTGTCAGGCCGCCGAGGACACGCCCTTCGACGAAAACTCAAGATCTTCGCAATTTAACGTCGCAAAGGCCTTAAGATTAGACTCACCAAATTTGAAGATGATCAGATTAAAACTGTAGGAGGAGTTTGTTAAAGTACGAGGCCTGAAAATGGCAAAAACTGCACAAAAATCTGAGAGGAAGTTCAAAATGGCTGACTTCCTGTTGTGTTTAGGGCTACGCTCCAAGAGACTTTTTTGTAGGTATTGGGCCATTACAGGTATGTACCGAATTTCGTACACGTACGTGAAACGTAACGCGAGGCGCACTCCGTTGAACCTTTATAGGTGGCGCTATCGAGCCATTTTGCCCCGCCCAATTTTGAAATGCATATCAGATGTAAATTTTCGCCAGTTCTGACGCGTGTGCAAATTTTCGTGAGTTTTCGTGCATGTTTAGGCCCTCAAAAATGCGATTCATTGCGGAGAAGAAGAAGAAGAAGAATAATAATAATAATTAAAGCTGCAAGCAGCATTGAAAGGGCCCTCGCACACGTGCCATCGCCACCCGGTGGCTTTAGGAAGACAGAGCACGGTGGGCAATGTGCATTTAAGTAGATAAATATAGTGGGAGTATGTCAAAGTCAGTTACAAAAATGTCCTTTATTGTGGGGATAATAGCATGCGTTATCACTCAGATAAGTGTTGCTAGCATGTTTTTAGCATGTTTAGAACTCAATGGCATATTTACTATGTTGCTAGTACTGCATCACAGTGTCAAATATGTCACTTCCTTTTGACAGTAGGTGGCGCTATTACTTTAACTTAAAATTGTAATGCGGATTTGTTCAGGCCATGACTCTTATCAAACGTGTGAAGTTTGGGGCAGATTTGACATTCCATGCCTCAGTTACAGCAAATTCCTATTTAATTGCAGTAATAGCATGCATTGGCACTTTGCTAGAATGTTTCTAGTATGTTGCTAGCATGTTTAACACTTGCTGGCACTTTTTTATATATTATTAGAAGTCCACAACAGTGTTAAACATGTCACTTCCTGTTGCCAGCAGGTGGCGCTATGACTGTAACTGAATATGAGCATGCACATGTGTTCAGGACAGAACTCTTATTAAACTTGTGAAGTTTTGGGCAGATTGGACATTGCCTTCTTAAGTAAAAACAACTTCCTGTTTCATAGCATTAGCATGCTTTAGCACTTAGCTAAGAATTGCTAGCATGTTTATAACTCAATGGCATATTTACTATGTTGCCAGTACTGCATCACACTGTTAAACATGTCACTTCCTGTTGCCAGTAGGTGGCGCTATTACTATAGCTGAAAATTGTCATGTAGATGTGTTCAGGGCAGGACTCTTATCAAATGTGTGAAGTTTGGGGCAGATTGGACATTGCCTTCTTAAGTAACAACAACTTCCTGTTTCATTGCATTAGCATGCTTTAGCACTTAGCTAAGAATTGCTAGCATGTTTTAACATGTTTCTAACATGTGTATAACTCAATGGCATATTTACTATGTTGCTAGTACTGCATCACAGTGTAAAACGTGCACGGAGGGGAATGTGCATTTATGTAGGTAAATATAGGAGGAGTATGTCAATGTCAGTTACAAAAATGTCCTTTATTATGGGGATTATACAATGTGTTTTCACTCAGATAAGTGTTGCTAGCATGTTTTAGCATGTTTCTAGCATGCTTGGAACTCAATGGTATATCTAAATTTGTTGCTAGTACTGCATCACATTGTAGATGTCACTTCCTGTTGACAGTAGGTGGCGCTATTACTATAAGTGAAAATTGTCATGTAGATGTGTTCAGGGCAGGACTTTTATCAAAAGTGTGACGTTTGGGGCAGATTGGACATTCCTTGCCTGAGTTAAAACAACTTCCTGTTTCATGGCATTAATAGCATGATTTAACACTTAACTAAGTATTGCTAGCATGCTTTAGCATGTTTCTAACATGTTTAACACTCAATGGCATATTTTACTATGTTGCTAGTACTGCATCACAGTGTAAAACATGTCACTTCCTGTTGACAGTAGGTGGCGCTAATACTATAACAGAAAATTAACAGAAAATTATCATGTAGATGTGTTCAGGCCATGACTCTTATCAAACATGTGAAGTTTGGGGCAGATTGGACATTGCCTTCTTGAGTAACAACAACTTCCTCTTTCATTGCATTAGCATGCCTTAGCACTTAGCTAAGAATTGTTAGCATGTTTTAACATGTTTCTAACATGTTGAACACTAGATGGCATATTTTACTATGTTGCTAGTACTGCATCACAGTGTAAAACATGTCACTTCCTGTTGACAGTAGGTGGCGCTATTACTATAACAGAAAATTAACAGAAAATTATCATGTAGATGTGTTCAGGCCATGACTCTTATCAAACGTGTGAAGTTTGGGGCAGATTGGACATTGCCTTCTTGAGTAACAACAACTTCCTCTTTCATTGCATTGGCATGCTTTAGCACTTAGCTAAGTGTTTGCTAGCATGTTTTAGCATGTTTCTAGTATGTTGCTAGCATGTTTAGCACTTGCTGGAACTTTTTTATATGTTATTAGTAGTCCACAACAGTGTTAAACATGTCACTTCCTGTTGCCAGCAGGTGGCGCTATGACTGTAACTGAATATGAGCATGGACATGTGTTCAGGACAGAACTCTTATCAAACATGTGAAGTTTGGGGCAGATTGGACATTGTTTGCCTGAGTTACAGCAACTTCCTGTTTCATTGTATTAGCATGCTTTAGCACTTAGCTAAGAATTGCTAGCATGTTTTAAAATGTTTCTAACATGTTTATAACTCATTGGCATAATTAATATGTTGCTAGTACTGCATCACAGTGTTAAACATGTCACTTCCTGTTGCCAGTAGGTGGCGCTATTACTATAACTGAATATTCTCATGTAGATGTGTTCAGGCCATGACTCTTATCAAACGTGTGAAGTTTGGGGCAGATTGGACATTCCATACCTGAGTTACAGCAAATTCCTATTGAATTGCAGTAATAGCATGCTTTAGCACTTAGCTAAGTGCTTGCTAGCATGTTTTAGCATGTTTCAAGTATGTTGTTAGCATGTTTAACACTTGCTGGCACTTTTTTATATGTTATCAGGAGTCCACAACAGTGTTAAACATGTCACTTCCTGTTGCCAGCAGGTGGCGCTGTGACTGTAACTGAATATGAGCATGGACATGTGTTCAGGACAGAACTCTTATCAAACGTGTGAAGTTTGGGGCAGATTGGACATTGTTTGCCTGAGTTACAGCAACTTCCTGTTTCATGGCGAAACATCAAAATTTGTCAGGCCGCCGAGGACACGCCCTTCGACGAAAACTCAAGATCTTCGCAATTTAACGTCGCAAAGGCCTTAAGATTAGACTCACCAAATTTGAAGATGATCAGATTAAAACTGTAGGAGGAGTTCGTTAAAGTACGAGGCCTGAAAATGGCAAAAACTGCACAAAAATCTGAGAGGAAGTTCAAAATGGCTGACTTCCTGTTGTGTTTAGGGCTACGCTCCAAGAGACTTTTTTGTAGGTATTGGGCCATTACAGGTATGTACCGAATTTCGTACACGTACGTGAAACGTAACGCGAGGCGCACTCCGTTGAACCTTTATAGGTGGCGCTATCGAGCCATTTTGCCCCGCCCAATTTTGAAACGCATATCAGATGTAAATTTTCGCCAGTTCTGACGCGTGTGCAAATTTTCGTGAGTTTTCGTGCATGTTTAGGCCCTCAAAAATGCGATTCATTGCGGAGAAGAAGAAGAAGAAGAATAATAATAATAATTAAAGCTGCAAGCAGCGATGAAAGGGCCCTCGCACACGTTCCACCGCCACCCGGTGGCTTTAGGAAGATAGAGCACGGTGGGCAATGTGCATTTAAATAGGTAAATATAGGAGGAGGATGTCAAAGTCAGTTACAAAAATGTCCTTTAATATGGGGATAATAGCATGCGTTATCACTCAGATAAGTGTTGCTAGCATGTTTCAGCATGTTTCTAGCATGTTTAGAACTCAATGGCATATTTAATATGTTGCTAGTACTGCATCACAGTGTAAAACATGTCACTTCCTGTCGACAGTAGGTGGCGCTATTACTTTAACTGAAAATTGTCATGTAGATTTGTTCAGGGCAGGACTCTTATCAAACATGTGAAGTTTGGGGCAGATTGGACATTGCCTTCTTGAGTAACAACAACTTCCTCTTTCATTGCATTAGCATGCTTTAGCACTTAGCTAAGAATTGCTAGCATATTTTAACATGTTTATAACATGTTTATAACTCACTGGCATATTTAATGTGTTGCCAGTATTGCATCACAGTGTTAAACATGACACTTCCTGTTGCTAGTAGGTGGCGCTATTACTATAACTGAAAATTGTCACGTAGATGTGTTCAGGCCATGACTCTTATCAAATGTGTGAAGTTTGGGGCAGATTTGACATTCCATGCCTGAGTTACAGCAAATTCCTATTTAATTGCAGTAATAACATAATTTAACATTTAGCTAAGTGTTTGCTAGCATGTTTTAGCATGTTTCTAGTATGTTGATAACATGTTTAACACTTGCTGGCACTTTATCTATTATTAGGAGTCCACAACAGCGTTAAACATGTCACTTCCTGTTGCCAGCAGGTGGCGCTATGACTGTAACTGAATTTGAGCATGGACATGTGTTCAGGACAGAACTCTTATCAAACGTGTGAAGTTTGAGGCAGATTGGACATTGTTTGCCTGAGTTACAGCAACTTCCTGTTTCATGGCGAAACATCGAAATTTGTCAGGCCGCCGAGGACACGCCCTTTGACGAAAACTCAAGATCTTCGCAATTTACTGTCGCGAAGGCCTTAAGGTTAGACTCACCAAATTTGAAGATGATCAGATTAAAACTGTAGGAGAAGTTTGTCAAAGTACGAGGCCTGAAAATGGCAAAAACTGCACAAAAATCTAAGAGGAAGTGTTGCTATCATGCTTTAGCATTTTTCTAGCATGTTTGGAACTCAATGGCATATTTAATATGTTGCTAGTACTGCATCACAGTGTAAAACATGTCACTTCCTGTTGACAGTAGGCAGCGCTATTACAGCAAATTCCTATTTAATTGCAGTAATAGCATACTTTAGCACTTAGCTAAGTGTTTGCTAGCATGTTTTAACATGTTTCTAGTATGAGGTTAGCATGTTTAGCACTTGCTGGCACTTTTTTATATATTATTAGGAGTCCTCAACAGTGTTAAACATGTCACTTCCTGTTGCCAGCAGCTGGTGCTATGACTGTAACTGAATATGAGCATGGACATGTGTTCAGGGCAGGACTCTTATCAAACGTGTTAAGTTTGGGGCAGATTGGACATTGCCTTCCTGAGTAACAAAAACTTCCTGTTTCATTGTATTAGCATGCTTTAGGACTTAGCTAAGAATTGCTAGCATGTTTTAACATGTTTCTAACATGTTTATAACTCATTGGCATAATTAATATGTTGCTAGTACTGCATCACAGTGTTAAACATGTCACTTCCTGTTGCCAGTAGGTGGCGCTATTACTATAACTGAATATTCTCATGTAGATGTGTTCAGGCCATGACTCTTATCAAACGTGTGAAGTTTGGGGCAGATTGGACATTCCATACCTGAGTTACAGCAAATTCCTATTGAATTGCAGTAATAGCATGCTTTAGCACTTAGCTAAGTGCTTGCTAGCATGTTTTAGCATGTTTCAAGTATGTTGTTAGCATGTTTAACACTTGCTGGCACTTTTTTATATGTTATCAGGAGTCCACAACAGTGTTAAACATGTCACTTCCTGTTGCCAGCAGGTGGCGCTATGACTGTAACTGAATATGAGCATGGACATGTGTTCAGGACAGAACTCTTATCAAACATGTGAAGTTTGGGGCAGATTGGACATTGTTTGCCTGAGTTACAGCAACTTCCTGTTTCATGGCGAAACATCAAAATTTGTCAGGCCGCCGAGGACACGCCCTTCGACGAAAACTCAAGATCTTCGCAATTTAACGTCGCAAAGGCCTTAAGATTAGACTCACCAAATTTGAAGATGATCAGATTAAAACTGTAGGAGGAGTTCGTTAAAGTACGAGGCCTGAAAATGGCAAAAACTGCACAAAAATCTGAGAGGAAGTTCAAAATGGCTGACTTCCTGTTGTGTTTAGGGCTACGCTCCAAGAGACTTTTTTGTAGGTATTGGGCCATTACAGGTATGTACCGAATTTCGTACACGTACGTGAAACGTAACGCGAGGCGCACTCCGTTGAACCTTTATAGGTGGCGCTATCGAGCCATTTTGCCCCGCCCAATTTTGAAACGCATATCAGATGTAAATTTTCGCCAGTTCTGACGCGTGTGCAAATTTTCGTGAGTTTTCGTGCATGTTTAGGCCCTCAAAAATGCGATTCATTGCGGAGAAGAAGAAGAATAATAATAATTAAAGCTGCAAGCAGCATTGAAAGGGCCCTCGCACACGTGCCATCGCCACCCGGTGGCTTTAGGAAGACAGAGCACGGTGGGCAATGTGCATTTAAGTAGATAAATATAGTGGGAGTATGTCAAAGTCAGTTACAAAAATGTCCTTTATTGTGGGGATAATAGCATGCGTTATCACTCAGATAAGTGTTGCTAGCATGTTTTTAGCATGTTTAGCACTCAATGGCATATTTACTATGTTGCTAGTACTGCATCACAGTGTCAAATATGTCACTTCCTTTTGACAGTAGGTGGCGCTATTACTTTAACTTAAAATTGTAATGCGGATTTGTTCAGGCCATGACTCTTATCAAACGTGTGAAGTTTGGGGCAGATTTGACATTCCATGCCTCAGTTACAGCAAATTCCTATTTAATTGCAGTAATAGCATGCATTGGCACTTAGTTAAGTGTTTGCTAGAATGTTTCTAGTATGTTGCTAGCATGTTTAACACTTGCTGGCACTTTTTTATATATTATTAGAAGTCCACAACAGTGTTAAACATGTCACTTCCTGTTGCCAGCAGGTGGCGCTATGACTGTAACTGAATATGAGCATGCACATGTGTTCAGGACAGAACTCTTATTAAACTTGTGAAGTTTTGGGCAGATTGGACATTGCCTTCTTAAGTAAAAACAACTTCCTGTTTCATAGCATTAGCATGCCTTAGCACTTAGCTAAGAATTGTTAGCATGTTTTAACATGTTTCTAACATGTTGAACACTCAATGGCATATTTTACTATGTTGCTAGTACTGCATCACAGTGTAAAACATGTCACTTCCTGTTGACAGTAGGTGGCGCTATTACTATAACAGAAAATTAACAGAAAATTATCATGTAGATGTGTTCAGGCCATGACTCTTATCAAACGTGTGAAGTTTGGGGCAGATTGGACATTGCCTTCTTGAGTAACAACAACTTCCTCTTTCATTGCATTGGCATGCTTTAGCACTTAGCTAAGTGTTTGCTAGCATGTTTTAGCATGTTTCTAGTATGTTGCTAGCATGTTTAGCACTTGCTGGCACTTTTTTATATGTTATTAGTAGTCCACAACAGTGTTAAACATGTCACTTCCTGTTGCCAGCAGGTGGCGCTATGACTGTAACTGAATATGAGCATGGACATGTGTTCAGGACAGAACTCTTATCAAACATGTGAAGTTTGGGGCAGATTGGACATTGTTTGCCTGAGTTACAGCAACTTCCTGTTTCATTGTATTAGCATGCTTTAGCACTTAGCTAAGAATTGCTAGCATGTTTTAACATGTTTCTAACATGTTTATAACTCATTGACATAATTAATATGTTGCTAGTACTGCATCACAGTGTTAAACATGTCACTTCCTGTTGCCAGTAGGTGGCGCTATTACTATAACTGAATATTCTCATGTAGATGTGTTCAGGCCATGACTCTTATCAAACGTGTGAAGTTTGGGGCAGATTGGACATTCCATACCTGAGTTACAGCAAATTCCTATTGAATTGCAGTAATAGCATGCTTTAGCACTTAGCTAAGTGCTTGCTAGCATGTTTTAGCATGTTTCAAGTATGTTGTTAGCATGTTTAACACTTGCTGGCACTTTTTTATATGTTATCAGGAGTCCACAACAGTGTTAAACATGTCACTTCCTGTTGCCAGCAGGTGGCGCTATGACTGTAACTGAATATGAGCATGGACATGTGTTCAGGACATAACTCTTATCAAACGTGTGAAGTTTGGGGCAGATTGGACATTGTTTGCCTGAGTTACAGCAACTTCCTGTTTCATGGCGAAACATCAAAATTTGTCAGGCCGCCGAGGACACGCCCTTCGACGAAAACTCAAGATCTTCGCAATTTAACGTCGCAAAGGCCTTAAGATTAGACTCACCAAATTTGAAGATGATCAGATTAAAACTGTAGGAGGAGTTCGTTAAAGTACGAGGCCTGAAAATGGCAAAAACTGCACAAAAATCTGAGAGGAAGTTCAAAATGGCTGACTTCCTGTTGTGTTTAGGGCTACGCTCCAAGAGACTTTTTTGTAGGTATTGGGCCATTACAGGTATGTACCGAATTTCGTACACGTACGTGAAACGTAACGCGAGGCGCACTCCGTTGAACCTTTATAGGTGGCGCTATCGAGCCATTTTGCCCCGCCCAATTTTGAAACGCATATCAGATGTAAATTTTCGCCAGTTCTGACGCGTGTGCAAATTTTCGTGAGTTTTCGTGCATGTTTAGGCCCTCAAAAATGCGATTCATTGCGGAGAAGAAGAAGAATAATAATAATAAACAGAGCAATTCCAAGAGGGTCCTCACACCATCGGTGCTCGGGCCCTAATAAACAGAGCAATTCCAAGAGGGTCCTCACACCATCGGTGCTCGGGCCCTAATAAACAGAGCAATTCCAAGAGGGTCCTCACACCATCGGTGCTCGGGCCCTAATTAAAGCTGCAAGCAGCGATGAAAGGGCCCTCGCACCCGTGCCACCGCCACCCGGTGGCTTCAGGAAGACAGAGCACGGTGGGCAATGTGCATTTAAGTAGGTAAATATAGGAGGAGTATGTCAAAGTCAGTTACAAAAATGTCCTTTATTATGGGGATAGTAGCATGCGTTATCACTCAGATAAGTGTTGCTAGCATGTTTTACAATGTTTCTAGCATGTTTAGAACTCAATGGCATATTTAATTAATATGTTGCTAGTACTGCATCACAATGTAAAACATGTCACGTCCTGTCGACAGTAGGTGGCGCTATTACTATAACTGAAAATTGTCATGGACATGTGTTCAGGGCAGAACTCTTATCAAATGTGTGAAGTTTGGCGCAGATTGGACATTGCCTTCTTGAGTAACAACAACTTCCTGTTTCATTGCATTAACATGCTTTAGCACTTAGCTAAGAATTGCTAGCATGTTTTAACATGTTTATAACATGTTTATAACTCAATGGCATATTTAATGTGTTGCCAGTATTGCATCACAGTGTTAAACATGACACTTCCTGTTGCTAGTAGGTGGCGCTATTACTATAACTGAAAATTGTCACGTAGATGTGTTCAGGCCATGACTCTTATCAAATGTGTGAAGTTTGGGGCAGATTTGACATTCCATGCCTGAGTTACAGCAAATTCCTATTTAATTGCAGTAATAACATAATTTAACATTTAGCTAAGTGTTTGCTAGCATGTTTTAGCATGTTTCTAGTATGTTGATAGCATGTTTAACACTTGCTGGCACTTTTTTATATATTATTAGAAGTCCACAACAGTGTTAAACATGTCACTTCCTGTTGCCAGCAGGTGGCGCTATGACTGTAACTGAATATGAGCATGCACATGTGTTCAGGACAGAACTCTTATTAAACTTGTGAAGTTTTGGGCAGATTGGACATTGCCTTCTTAAGTAAAAACAACTTCCTGTTTCATAGCATTAGCATGCTTTAGCACTTAGCTAAGAATTGCTAGCATGTTTATAACTCAATGGCATATTTACTATGTTGCCAGTACTGCATCACACTGTTAAACATGTCACTTCCTGTTGCCAGTAGGTGGCGCTATTACTATAGCTGAAAATTGTCATGTAGATGTGTTCAGGGCAGGACTCTTATCAAATGTGTGAAGTTTGGGGCAGATTGGACATTGCCTTCTTAAGTAACAACAACTTCCTGTTTCATTGCATTAGCATGCTTTAGCACTTAGCTAAGAATTGCTAGCATGTTTTAACATGTTTCTAACATGTGTATAACTCAATGGCATATTTACTATGTTGCTAGTACTGCATCACAGTGTAAAACGTGCACGGAGGGGAATGTGCATTTATGTAGGTAAATATAGGAGGAGTATGTCAATGTCAGTTACAAAAATGTCCTTTATTATGGGGATTATACAATGTGTTTTCACTCAGATAAGTGTTGCTAGCATGTTTTAGCATGTTTCTAGCATGCTTGGAACTCAATGGTATATCTAAATTTGTTGCTAGTACTGCATCACATTGTAGATGTCACTTCCTGTTGACAGTAGGTGGCGCTATTACTATAAGTGAAAATTGTCATGTAGATGTGTTCAGGGCAGGACTTTTATCAAAAGTGTGACGTTTGGGGCAGATTGGACATTCCTTGCCTGAGTTAAAACAACTTCCTGTTTCATGGCATTAATAGCATGATTTAACACTTAACTAAGTATTGCTAGCATGCTTTAGCATGTTTCTAACATGTTTAACACTCAATGGCATATTTTACTATGTTGCTAGTACTGCATCACAGTGTAAAACATGTCACTTCCTGTTGAAAGTAGGTGGCGCTAATACTATAACAGAAAATTAACAGAAAATTATCATGTAGATGTGTTCAGGCCATGACTCTTATCAAACATGTGAAGTTTGGGGCAGATTGGACATTGCCTTCTTGAGTAACAACAACTTCCTCTTTCATTGCATTAGCATGCCTTAGCACTTAGCTAAGAATTGTTAGCATGTTTTAACATGTTTCTAACATGTTGAACACTAGATGGCATATTTTACTATGTTGCTAGTACTGCATCACAGTGTAAAACATGTCACTTCCTGTTGACAGTAGGTGGCGCTATTACTATAACAGAAAATTAACAGAAAATTATCATGTAGATGTGTTCAGGCCATGACTCTTATCAAACGTGTGAAGTTTGGGGCAGATTGGACATTGCCTTCTTGAGTAACAACAACTTCCTCTTTCATTGCATTGGCATGCTTTAGCACTTAGCTAAGTGTTTGCTAGCATGTTTTAGCATGTTTCTAGTATGTTTCTAGCATGTTTAGCACTTGCTGGCACTTTTTTATATGTTATTAGTAGTCCAAAACAGTGTTAAACATGTCACTTCCTGTTGCCAGCAGGTGGCGCTATGACTGTAACTGAATATGAGCATGGACATGTGTTCAGGACAGAACTCTTATCAAACATGTGAAGTTTGGGGCAGATTGGACATTGTTTGCCTGAGTTACAGCAACTTCCTGTTTCATTGTATTAGCATGCTTTAGCACTTAGCTAAGAATTGCTAGCATGTTTTAACATGTTTATAACATGTTTATAACTCATTGGCATAATTAATATGTTGCTAGTACTGCATCACAGTGTTAAACATGTCACTTCCTGTTGCCAGTAGGTGGCGCTATTACTATAACTGAATATTCTCATGTAGATGTGTTCAGGCCATGACTCTTATCAAACGTGTGAAGTTTGGGGCAGATTGGACATTGTTTGCCTGAGTTACAGCAACTTCCTGTTTCATGGCGAAACATCAAAATTTGTCAGGCCGCCGAGGACACGCCCTTCGACGAAAACTCAAGATCTTCGCAATTTAACGTCGCAAAGGCCTTAAGATTAGACTCACCAAATTTGAAGATGATCAGATTAAAACTGTAGGAGGAGTTCGTTAAAGTACGAGGCCTGAAAATGGCAAAAACTGCACAAAAATCTGAGAGGAAGTTCAAAATGGCTGACTTCCTGTTGTGTTTAGGGCTACGCTCCAAGAGACTTTTTTGTACGTATTGGGCCATTACAGGTATGTACCGAATTTCGTACACGTACGTGAAACGTAACGCGAGGCGCACTCCGTTGAACCTTTATAGGTGGCGCTATCGAGCCATTTTGCCCCGCCCAATTTTGAAACGCATATCAGATGTAAATTTTCGCCAGTTCTGACGCGTGTGCAAATTTTCGTGAGTTTTCGTGCATGTTTAGGCCCTCAAAAATGCGATTCATTGCGGAGAAGAAGAAGAAGAAGAATAATAATAATAATAAACAGAGCAATTCCAAGAGGGTCCTCACACCATCGGTGCTCGGGCCCTAAATATATATATATAAATATAGCTGCGAGCAGCGATTGCGGGCCCAAGCCGGTGGCACCGCAACCCCGTTCCTTTAGTTACCTAAAGGCACCGGGGTGGCGGTACCGCCGGCTTTGGCCCTTCATCGCTGCTCGCAGCTATATTTATATATATATATATATATATATATATATATATATATATATAAAGCCGGTGGCACCGCCACCCTGGTGCCTTTAGGGTTATTGTGCATGACGTGCAAAAACGTAACTCCGCTTTGACTGTCGAAAAGAAGTGTACTGTAGAGCTTGCATCAGTGTGGGCTCTGCAAAAGTGTGCATCGAGGGCACATATCAACCACAAAGTATGCGTGAGCAACCTTCTGAAAACTAAAATGAAAAATGAGATACCCTACGGTCTCATGGATTTAACGGACACATGAAATAAGTACACAAGACCGAAAATTCATATGAAGTGTGCCATTTGGGACAGGGCCTATGATCGTGAACCACAATAGCCACATATATGAGATAATTTAAATTTAGAATCATTTTTAATGTCATAGGATGTCATATGTCAATATGTTTTGTAGCACTTAAATGTGTAAATCCAGAAGCCTAGTATTTATCTGGAGGTCTTTGTCCTTTGCCTGTCAACCTGGTTTGTCTCTGCCTTTTCTGTTCTGCCCTGTTTGCCATTGTTCACCCTGCCTGTCTTGACCATTCTTAATAAAAAGCTGCAAATGGATTCAAAAAGACAAGGCCTTAAACTTAAACTTGAACAAGGATTAAACTCTTGTAACTGTAACAGACACCAAGGCACAATCACACACATGCACGCACGCACGCACACACAGTTTAAAAACAAAAAAATATTTATCCAACCCCATTTAAAAACAGTCTGTGATTCCTTTACTTTATTAATAAAACTTATTTAAAAAATACAAGGCTTAAGACATTTATTTTCCTTTTTAATGCAGGCCAAACCACACAGCAGTGAAATGGTTAATCTAGCCCTCCTCCCCCTACACACACACACACACACACACACACAGACAGGCACAGACACAGAGACGTAGGCTTATGGCAAGCCGTGTTAACATTTAATCATTTAAACCCACTAGTCTCTATTTTCATGCTACTAGTACTTATTTTTTAGATACTAGTATTTTTAGATACTAATATAGTATCTAATGAATAAGTACTAGTATCTTTTAAAAGGTACTAGTCCCTAAGGAATAAGCACTAGTATCTAAAGAATAGGCACTAGTACCTAAAGAATAAGCACTAGTCGCTAATGAATAAGTACTAGTACTTAATGGAATAGATACTAGTATCTAAAAAATAAGTACTAGTAGCATGAAAATAGAGACTAGTAGGTTAAAATGATTAAATGTTAAGACGGCTTGCCATATTGGCTCAGAGAGAGAGAGAGAGAGAAAATGACCATATTCAAACCAAAATATCTGACTTTCTGTTGTTCGGAGCTAATAACTGTAAATTAGAAAGTTGTTCGGCTTGAGGAGAAGAATATACACGCTGAGTTTTGTAACTGTAGGTAAAACTAACTAAGTTATAACACACTTTATATGTCCTTATTAAGCCATGAAAATTCATTTCCTCGCCACGGCCAAACCGTTCGAGATATCAAAAGTCCGTCCGCAATTTAGCATCCTCAAAGTACTGACATCATGCACACCGAGTTTGGCGATGATTGAATGAATTGCCTAGGAGTAGTACTTCAAATTCCACAGCAAGCGTTTTCCAAACAACCCATAATAGCCGACTTCCTGTTGGGCTGGCGTAAAACTTGACCGGGGGTAAGATGTTCGGCCCGATGAGATCTATATGTGTACTGAGTTTCATATTAATTCATGCAAGCGTGTTGGATATATGGACCATATGGTGCTGCTCTTCTCTCTAGTAATTTGGCTCATAGTCTTAGAGATAAAACATGACAATCTGGGGCTCAGGTCAGGAAGCAGACGGACTGGCTTAACCGACCGTCTGCTAGCGGCCTCACGTCACCAAGGTCAGATAAATCCCATCACATAGAGGCTCTTTCATCTAGATATCATCATATAGAGACTGTGTCTGTTCCCCGAATTTGGAAATCCAAAAAACTGCCAAAACTTTCTAAGGTTAAAAGTTTAATTGATGTTCAACAAATAAAAAACAGATATAATACAGATGAGCAAACGATAAAGCTTGGGTTGTTGAATATTCGATCCCTTAATTCAAAAGCGCTCATAGTTAATGATAAGATTACAGACTATAACCTAGATGTGCTGTGTTTGACAGAAACCTGGCTAAAACCAAACGATTACATTACTTTAAATGAGTCCACTCCGCAAGATTACTGTTATAAACATGAGCCTCGTCCGAAAGGCAAAGGGGGAGGTGTTGCTGTAATTTATAGTAATATTTTCAAAACCACTAAGAAATCTAGTTTTAAATATACTTCTTTTGAAGTGTTGGTGCTTAATGTAAAAATACATAGTGTAAACAATAAATCACATTTGAAAATTCTGCTGGCTACTGTATACAGGCCACCAGGGCACCATAAAGATTTTATCAAAGAATTTGCTGACTTTCTATCAAAATTAGTATTGGCTGCCGATAAAGTCCTAATTGTTGGTGATTTTAATATACATGTAGATAATGAAAAAGATGCATTGGGACTGGCATTTAAAGACATTATAAACTCAATTGGAGTGAGACAACACGTGTCAGAACCTACTCATTGTCGTAATCATACTCTAGATCTAATATTATCTCATGGAATAGATGTTGATGCCGTTGAAATTCTGCAGCAGAGCGACGACATCTCAGATCATTATCTAGTCTCGTGTAAATTACATTTAGCCAAGGCTGCAAAGCCGACTCCGTGTTATAAATATGTTAGACCTATCACTTCTGCCACTAAAGATGGCTTTATTAATAATCTTCCTAATCAGTTTCATAATCTCAGCATCCCGGATAGCTTAGAAGAACTTGATATTGCAACAGAAATGTTTAAATCTCTCTTTTCCAGCACTTTAGACATAGTTGCTCCGTTGCGCTTAAAGAAGATTAAAGAAAATAGTCCAACGCCGTGGTACAACGAGCACACCCGGGCCCTTAAGAGAGCAGCCAGAAAAATGGAACGAAACTGGAAGAAAACAAAACTAGAGGTATTTCGGATTTCATGGAAGGAGAGCTCGATTGCTTACAGAGAGGCATTAAAAGATGCTAGAACGGATTATTTTTCAACCTTATTAGAAGAAAATAAACATAATCCTAGGTATTTATTTGAACAAGTGGCTAAACTAACGAAAAAGAAAGCTTCAAGCCCAGAAGTTACCAAGAAACACAGCAGTAATGACTTTATGAACTTCTTCACTTATAAGATCTATAATATCAGGGACAAAATTATAACTATGCAACCGTCTACTACAGTAGCGCATCAGGGAGTGCATTGTAGTCTCCGTGAGGAACATTTTGATTCATTTGTTGCTATAGGAGAGGAAGAATTTTGCAAACTTGTTAATTCATCTAAATCCACAACTTGTATGCTAGACCCTATACCGACTAAGCTACTGAAAGAGATGCTTCCAGAGGTCATAGATCCTCTTCTAAATATCATTAATTCATCTTTGTCTCTAGGATACGTACCAAAAACCTTTAAGTTGGCTATGATTAAACCGCTTGTTAAAAAACCGCAACTTGATCCTACAGAATTAGTCAATTACAGGCCAATCTCAAATCTGCCTTTTCTGTCAAAGATACTAGAAAAAGCAGTATCATCACAACTGTGTTCCTTTTTAGAAAGAAATAATATCTGCGAGGATTTTCAGTCCGGATTTAGACCGTACCATAGTACTGAGACTGCTCTCATTAAAGTCACAAATGATTTGCTCTTATCATCCGATCGTGGTTGTATCTCTCTGTTAGTGTTACTTGATCTTAGTGCTGCATTTGATACTATCGACCACAACATTCTTTTAAATAGACTAGAAAACTATGTTGGCATTAGTGGAATTGCACTAGCATGGTTTAAATCATACTTATCTGACCGTTTTCAGTTTGTAGCAGTAAATGAAGAGATGTCTTATCGATCACAAGTTCAGTACGGCGTACCACAAGGCTCAGTACTAGGACCGCTGCTGTTCACTCTGTACATGCTGCCATTAGGAGATATCATTAGGAAATATGGAATTAGCTTCCACTGTTATGCTGATGATACTCAGCTGTATATTTCTTCAAAACCTAACGAAACTTACCAATTCTTAAAATTAACGGAATGCATAGCTGATATAAAAAATTGGATGACCAGTAATTTCCTATTACTAAATTCTGAAAAAACAGAGATTCTAATCATTGGACAAAAAACTGCCACACGTAATAACCCAGAATACTGTCTAACAATTGATGGCTGCTCTGTTAAGTCTTCGTCGTCGGTTAGGAACCTGGGTGTGCTCTTTGATACCAATCTTTCATTTGAAAGTCACGTGTCTAGTATCTGTAAAACCGCATTTTTCCATCTTAAAAATATATCTAAATTACGTCATATGCTCTCACTGACAAATGCGGAACAATTAGTTCATGCATTCATGACATCCAGGCTAGATTATTGTAATGCTCTTCTGGGTGGTTGCCCTGCACGCTTAATAAACAAACTACAGCTAGTTCAAAACGCAGCCGCTAGAGTTCTTACCAGAACCAGGAAGTATGACCATATTAGCCCGGTTCTGTCAACACTGCATTGGCTGCCTATTAAACATCGTATAAATTTTAAAATATTGCTGATTACTTACAAAGCACTAAATGGTTTAGCTCCCCAGTACTTGAGCGAGCTCTTAACGCATTATAGTCCTTCACGTCTATTGCGATCTCAAAATTCTGGCCAGTTGATAATACCTAGAATATCAAAATCGACTGCTGGCGGTAGATCCTTTTCCTATTTAGCACCAAAACTTTGGAACAATCTTCCTAACACAGTCCGGGAAGCAGATACAGTCTGTCAGTTTAAATCTAGACTAAAAACACATCTCTTTGGCTTAGCATACACATAACACATTATAGATTTCTATAATTCAATGTTAGGCTGCATAGTTTAGATCAGCCGGAACCGGGAACACTTCCCATAATTCCTGATGTACTTTGTACATCATAAGAAGGATGGCGTCTACGCTAATATTAGTCTCTGTTTATCCCGAGGTTTACCGCGAACCGCCGGATCCAGGCCATATCCAGATCTGAGGAAGGACCATCACATGGACACGATGACAACGCATCCCTGATGAGCCAGCCCATCAACACTGTGAAGGCCCATGAACACCTCAACACACTCATCTCCTCACCGGCCGGATGACCCAACCCAACCAGATGAACTGGATAAATATCATGAAAGTTCTGATCACATCTGACTCCTGACGTTATGCTGCCTAACTCATAATCATACACTGTTCGTTTGTTGGCCAAAGGAGGACTGGCCCCCTGACTGAGCCTGGGTTCTCCCAAGGTTTTTTTCTCCATTCTGTCACCTGATGGAGTTTTGGTTCCTTGCCACTGTTGCCTTTTTCGCCTCTCTTCGCCTTTGTTGCCATTGGCTTTTGGCTTGCTTAGTTGGGGACATTTAACATTTAATTTTGAATTTAACAATACTATTACAACATTGTTTTTCTGTTATCTCTGTAAAGCTGCTTTGAAACAATTTGAATTGTAAAAAGCGCTATATAAATAAAGGTGACTTGACTTGACTTGACTTGACCAAATTGTCGGACCCCGTTCAAGAGGGCGCTGTTGAGCCCCCCTGCCACGCCCGGGTACCAGCTTCAGCCCGGCCCTGATGGCCGTGGGTTCTGACCTGTGTGCAAAATTTCAAGAGTTTTTGAGCATGTTAAGAGCCCCAAAAGCCCCTGAAACCTTGAAATCCATTAAAAGCAATAGACAAATCCCTCACACACAGAGACAGAGAGAGAGGGAGAGAAAATTCTCAGATACATCCACATTCAAACTTAAATATCTGACTTGCTGTTGTTTGGAGCTAATGACACTTAACTAGAAAGTTGTCCGGCTTGATCTGAACAATATGCGTACCGAGTTTTATGATTGTAGGTAAAACTATATAACTAACACCCCCACTTTTGTCAAAAGGTGGCGCTACTGAGCCCCTGCACCATGCCCGTTTCTGAAACTTTGCACATGTCTACTGGCTAATAAATGTGATCTGTCTGTCGAGTTTCATGCAATTTTAAGCAATTTCAGGCATGCTAAGAGTCTCAAAAGCATCCAAAAAGAATATTAAAGTTTGATGCGTTTGATGCGTTGTCACGGCAACAGTATCTTAGATATCAATAATCCTTTCACAAGTCTACATCTGGCGTGTGTTTACATTATACACATAAAGTTTGAAGCAAATCGGGTAAAAATAAGAGGGTGATTTCAAAGCATTTTGAAAGTGACACACTTCCTGCTGCCAGTTGGTGGCGCTATAACATTGACTCACAATAGTCACATCCATGTGATCGGACTCTTACAACGAACACACTGCTGAAGTTTCATCAAGATCAGTTAATGTATGCAGAAGTTATAACACACTTCCTGTTTCCATTATTCGCCATAAATTCGTTTCCTCGCCACGGCCAAACCGTTCGAGATATCAAAAATCCCCTGGCAACTTTTCATCGCCAATCTCTTGACTTCATGCTGACCGAGTTTCGTGGCGATTGGTTGAATTCTCTAGGAGGAGTATATCGAATTCCATTGCATGCGTTTTCCAAACAAGCCTTAATAGCCGACTTCCTGTTGGGCTGGGGTAAAAAGTAAAAGTACAAAGGATATATGAACCGATGAGATCTATATGTGTACCGAGTTTCATATTATTACATGCAAGCGTGTTTGATTTATGAACCAAGTTTTTGGACCCCGTTCCAGGGGGCGCTGTCAAACCCCCCTGCCACACCCGGGTACCAGCTTCAGCCCGGCCCTGATGGCCGCCGGTTCTGACCCGTGTGCAAAGTTTCAAGAGTTTTTGAGCATGTTAAGGGCCCCAAAAGTGCGCTAAGAATCTCAAAAGTATCCAAAAAGAATATTAAAGTTTGATGCGTTGTCACGGCAACAGCATCTAAGCTATCAACAATCCTTTCACAGGTCTACATCTGGCTTGAGTCTACATTATACACATCAAGTTTGAAGCAAATAGGGTAAAGCGTGTTGGATATATGGACCAAATTGTCGGACCCATTCAAGGGGGCGCTGTCGAGCCCCCCTGCCACGCCCGGGTACCAGCTTCAGCCTGGCCCTGATGACCGTGGGTTTTGTCCCGTGTGCAAAGTTTCAAGAGTTTTCGAGCACGTTAAGAACCCCAAAAGTGCCCGAAAGCATAAAAAAGCATGAAAAAGCGTAAAAAAGGAATATTAATGTTTGATGCATTGCCATGGCAACAGTATCAAAGATATCAATAATCCTTTCACAGGTCTACATCTGGCGTGTGTCTACATTATGCACATGAAGTTTGAAGCAAATCGGGTAAAAATAAGAGGGTGATTTCAAAGCATTTTGAAAGTGACACACTTCCTGCTGCCAGTTGGTGGCGCTATAACTTTGACTCACAATAGTCACATCCATGTGATCGGGCTCTTACAACGAACACACTTCTGAAGTTTCATCAAGATCAGTTAATGTATGCTGAAGTTATAAGACACTTCCTGTTTCACGTTTCTCGCCATAAATTTGTTTCTTCGCCACGGCCAAACCGTTAGAGATATCAAAAATCCCCTCGCAATTTTTCATCCTCAATGTCTTGACTTCAGGCTGACCGAGTTTCGTTGTATGTGGATGAATGCTCTAGGAGGAGTATATTAAATTCCATTGCGTGCGTTTTAAAAACATCCGCAAATATCTGACTTCCTGTTGGGCTGGGGTAAAAAGTAAGAGTGTGAGGTATAGATGAAACGATGAGATCGACATGTGTACAGAGTTTCATATTATTACACACAAGCGTGTTTGAGTTATGGACCAAGTGTTCAGACCACGTTCCAGGGGGCGCTGACGAGCCCCCCTGCCACGCCCGGGTACCAGCTTCAGCCCGGCCCTGATGGCTGCGGGTTCTGACCCGTGTGCAAAGTTTCAAGAGTTTTCGAGCATGTTAAGGGCCCCAAAAGTGCCCGAATAGTCGTTAGAAAAAAATAAAAAAATAAAAAAATAATCCTAAGGAAAACAATAGGGCTCTTCGCCCTTTCAGGGCTTGGGCCCTAATTAAAGCTGCAAGCAGCATTGAAAGGGCCCTCGCACCCGTGCCACCGCCACCCGGTGGCTTTAGGAAGACAGAGCACGGTGGGCAATGTGCATTTAAGTAGGTAAATATAGGAGGAGTATGTCAAAGTCAGTTACAAAAATGTCCTTTATTATGGGGATAATAGTATGCGTTATCAGTCAGATAAGTTTTGCTAGCATGTTTTACCATGTTTCTAGCATGTTTAGAACTCAATGGCATATTTAATATGTTGCTAGTCGCATCACAGTGTTAAACATGTCACTTCCTGTTGACAGTAGGTGGCGCTATTACTTTAACTGAAAATTGTCATGTAGATGTATTCAGGGCATGACTCTTTTCAAACGTGTGAAGTTTAGGGCAGATTGGACATTGCATTTTTCAGTAATAACAACTTCCTTTTTCATTGCATTAGCATGCTTTAGCACTTAGCTAAGAATTGCTAGCATGTTTTAACATGTTTATAACTCAATGGCATATTTACTATGTTGTTAGTACTGCATCACAGTGTAAAACATGTCACTTCCTTTTGCCAGTAGGTGGCACTATTACTATAACTGAAAATTATCATGTAGATGTGTTCAGGCCATAACTCTTATCAAACATGTGAAGTTTGGGACAGATTGGACATTGCCTTCTTGAGTAACAACAACTTCCTGTTTCATTGCATTAGCATGCTTTAGTATTTAGCTAAGAATTGCTAGCATGTTTTAACATGTTTATAACATGTTTAGAACTCAATGGCATATTTAATATGTTGCTAGTACTGCATCACAGTGTTAAACATGTAACTTCCTGTTGCCAGTAGGTGGCGCTATTACTTTAACTGAAAATTGTCATGTAGATTTGTTCAGGGCAGGACTCTTATCAAACATGTGAAGTTTGGGGCAGATTGGACATTGCCTTCTTGAATAACAACAACTTCCTATTTAATTGCATTCGCATGCTTAAGCGCTTAGCTAAGAATTGCTAGCATGTTTTAACATGTTTATAACATGTTTATAACTCAATGGCATATTTACTATGTTGGTAGTACTGCATCACACTGTTAAACATGTCACTTCCTGTTGCCAGTAGGTGGCGCTATTACTTTAACTGAAAATTGTCATGTAGATTTGTTTAGGGCAGGACTCTTATCAAACGTGTGAAGTTTGGGGCAGATTGGATATTGCCTTCTTCAGTAACAACAACTTCCTGTTTCATTGCAATAGCATGCTTTAACGCTTAGCTAATAATTGCTAGCATATTTTAACATGTTTCTAACATGTTTTAACATGTTTCTAACTCAATGGCATATTTACTATGTTGCTAGTACAGCATCACAGTGTTAAACAGGTCACTTCCTGTTGCCAGTAGGTGGTGCTATTACTATAACTGAATATTCTCATGTAGATGTGTTCAGGCCATGACTCTTATCAAACGTGTGAAGTTTGGGGCAGATTGGACATTACATGCCTGAGTTACAGCAAATTCCTATTTAATTGCAGTAATAGCATGCTTTAGCACTTAGCTAAGTGTTTGCTAGCATGTTTTAGCATGTTTCTAGTATGTTGTTAGCATGTTTAGTGCTTGCTGGCACTTTTTTATATATTATTAGAAGTCCACAACAGTGTTAAACATGTCACTTCCTGTTGCCAGCAGGTGGCGCTATGACTGTAACTGAATATGAGCATGCACATGTGTTCAGGACAGAACTGTTATTAAACTTGTGAAGTTTTGGGCAGATTGGACATTGCCTTCTTAAGTAAAAACAACTTCCTGTTTCATAGCATTAGCATGCTTTAGCACTTAGCTAAGAATTGCTAGCATGTTTATAACTCAATGGCATATTTACTATGTTGCCAGTACTGCATCACACTGTTAAACATGTCACTTCCTGTTGCCAGTAGGTGGCGCTATTACTATAGCTGAAAATTGTCATGTAGATGTGTTCAGGGCAGGACTCTTATCAAATGTGTGAAGTTTGGGGCAGATTGGACATTGCCTTCTTAAGTAACAACAACTTCCTGTTTCATTGCATTAGCATGCTTTAGCACTTAGCTAAGAATTGCTAGCATGTTTTAACATGTTTCTAACATGTGTATAACTCAATGGCATATTTACTATGTTGCTAGTACTGCATCACAGTGTAAAACGTGCACGGAGGGGAATGTGCATTTATGTAGGTAAATATAGGAGGAGTATGTCAATGTCAGTTACAAAAATGTCCTTTATTATGGGGATTATACAATGTGTTTTCACTCAGATAAGTGTTGCTAACATGTTTTAGCATGTTTCTAGCATGCTTGGAACTCAATGGTATATCTAAATTTGTTGCTAGTACTGCATCACATTGTAGATGTCACTTCCTGTTGACAGTAGGTGGCGCTATTACTATAAGTGAAAATTGTCATGTAGATGTGTTCAGGGCAGGACTTTTATCAAAAGTGTGACGTTTGGGGCAGATTGGACATTCCTTGCCTGAGTTAAAACAACTTCCTGTTTCATGGCATTAATAGCATGATTTAACACTTAACTAAGTATTGCTAGCATGCTTTAGCATGTTTCTAACATGTTTAACACTCAATGGCATATTTTACTATGTTGCTAGTACTGCATCACAGTGTAAAACATGTCACTTCCTGTTGACAGTAGGTGGCGCTAATACTATAACAGAAAATTAACAGAAAATTATCATGTAGATGTGTTCAGGCCATGACTCTTATCAAACATGTGAAGTTTGGGGCAGATTGGACATTGCCTTCTTGAGTAACAACAACTTCCTCTTTCATTGCATTAGCATGCCTTAGCACTTAGCTAAGAATTGTTAGCATGTTTTAACATGTTTCTAACATGTTGAACACTCAATGGCATATTTTACTATGTTGCTAGTACTGCATCACAGTGTAAAACATGTCACTTCCTGTTGACAGTAGGTGGCGCTATTACTATAACAGAAAATTAACAGAAAATTATCATGTAGATGTGTTCAGGCCATGACTCTTATCAAACGTGTGAAGTTTGGGGCAGATTGGACATTGCCTTCTTGAGTAACAACAACTTCCTCTTTCATTGCATTGGCATGCTTTAGCACTTAGCTAAGTGTTTGCTAGCATGTTTTAGCATGTTTCTAGTATGTTGCTAGCATGTTTAGCACTTGCTGGCACTTTTTTATATGTTATTAGTAGTCCACAACAGTGTTAAACATGTCACTTCCTGTTGCCAGCAGGTGGCGCTATGACTGTAACTGAATATGAGCATGGACATGTGTTCAGGACAGAACTCTTATCAAACATGTGAAGTTTGGGGCAGATTGGACATTGTTTGCCTGAGTTACAGCAACTTCCTGTTTCATTGTATTAGCATGCTTTAGCACTTAGCTAAGAATTGCTAGCATGTTTTAACATGTTTCTAACATGTTTATAACTCATTGGCATAATTAATATGTTGCTAGTACTGCATCACAGTGTTAAACATGTCACTTCCTGTTGCCAGTAGGTGGCGCTATTACTATAACTGAATATTCTCATGTAGATGTGTTCAGGCCATGACTCTTATCAAACGTGTGAAGTTTGGGGCAGATTGGACATTCCATACCTGAGTTACAGCAAATTCCTATTGAATTGCAGTAATAGCATGCTTTAGCACTTAGCTAAGTGCTTGCTAGCATGTTTTAGCATGTTTCAAGTATGTTGTTAGCATGTTTAACACTTGCTGGCACTTTTTTATATGTTATCAGGAGTCCACAACAGTGTTAAACATGTCACTTCCTGTTGCCAGCAGGTGGCGCTATGACTGTAACTGAATATGAGCATGGACATGTGTTCAGGACATAACTCTTATCAAACGTGTGAAGTTTGGGGCAGATTGGACATTGTTTGCCTGAGTTACAGCAACTTCCTGTTTCATGGCGAAACATCAAAATTTGTCAGGCCGCCGAGGACACGCCCTTCGACGAAAACTCAAGATCTTCGCAATTTAACGTCGCAAAGGCCTTAAGATTAGACTCACCAAATTTGAAGATGATCAGATTAAAACTGTAGGAGGAGTTCGTTAAAGTACGAGGCCTGAAAATGGCAAAAACTGCACAAAAATCTGAGAGGAAGTTCAAAATGGCTGACTTCCTGTTGTGTTTAGGGCTACGCTCCAAGAGACTTTTTTGTAGGTATTGGGCCATTACAGGTATGTACCGAATTTCGTACACGTACGTGAAACGTAACGCGAGGCGCACTCCGTTGAACCTTTATAGGTGGCGCTATCGAGCCATTTTGCCCCGCCCAATTTTGAAACGCATATCAGATGTAAATTTTCGCCAGTTCTGACGTGTGTGCAAATTTTCGTGAGTTTTCGTGCATGTTTAGGCCCTCAAAAATGCGATTCATTGCGGAGAAGAAGAAGAATAATAAATATAGCTGCGAGCAGCGATTGCGGGCCCAAGCCGGTGGCACCGCAACCCCGTTCCTTTAGTTACCTAAAGGCACCGGGGTGGCGGTACCGCCGGCTTTGGCCCTTCATCGCTGCTCGCAGCTATATTTATATATATATATATATATATATATATATATATATATAAAGCCGGTGGCACTGCCACCCTGGTGCCTTTAGGGTTATTGTGCATGACGTGCAAAAACGTAACTCCGCTTTGACTGTCGAAAAGAAGTGTACTGTAGAGCTTGCATCAGTGTGGGCTCTGCAAAAGTGTGCATCGAGGGCACATATCAACCACAAAGTATGCGTGAGCAACCTTCTGAAAACTAAAATGAAAAATGAGATACCCTACGGTCTCATGGATTTAACGGACACATGAAATAAGTACACAAGACCGAAAATTCATATGAAGTGTGCCATTTGGGACAGGGCCTATGATCGTGAACCACAATAGCCACATATATGAGATAATTTAAATTTAGAATCATTTTTAATGTCATAGGATGTCATATGTCAATATGTTTTGTAGCACTTAAATGTGTAAATCCAGAAGCCTAGTATTTATCTGGAGGTCTTTGTCCTTTGCCTGTCAACCTGGTTTGTCTCTGCCTTTTCTGTTCTGCCCTGTTTGCCATTGTTCACCCTGCCTGTCTTGACCATTCTTAATAAAAAGCTGCAAATGGATTCAAAAAGACAAGGCCTTAAACTTAAACTTGAACAAGGATTAAACTCTTGTAACTGTAACAGACACCAAGGCACAATCACACACATGCACGCACGCACGCACACACAGTTTAAAAACAAAAAAATATTTATCCAACCCCATTTAAAAACAGTCTGTGATTCCTTTACTTTATTAATAAAACTTATTTAAAAAATACAAGGCTTAAGACATTTATTTTCCTTTTTAATGCAGGCCAAACCACACAGCAGTGAAATGGTTAATCTAGCCCTCCTCCCCCTACACACACACACACACACACACACAGACAGGCACAGACACAGAGACGTAGGCTTATGGCAAGCCGTTTTAACATTTAATCATTTAAACCCACTAGTCTCTATTTTCATGCTACTAGTACTTATTTTTTAGATACTAGTATTTTTAGATACTAATATAGTATCTAATGAATAAGTACTAGTGTCTTTTAAAAGGTACTAGTCCCTAAGGAATAAGCACTAGTATCTAAAGAATAGGCACTAGTACCTAAAGAATAAGCACTAGTCGCTAATGAATAAGTACTAGTACTTAATGGAATAGATACTAGTATCTAAAAAATAAGTACTAGTAGCATGAAAATAGAGACTAGTAGGTTAAAATGATTAAATGTTAAGACGGCTTGCCATATTGGCTCAGAGAGAGAGAGAGAGAGAAAATGACCATATTCAAACCAAAATATCTGACTTTCTGTTGTTCGGAGCTAATAACTGTAAATTAGAAAGTTGTTCGGCTTGAGGAGAAGAATATACACGCTGAGTTTTGTAACTGTAGGTAAAACTAACTAAGTTATAACACACTTTATATGTCCTTATTAAGCCATGAAAATTCATTTCCTCGCCACGGCCAAACCGTTCGAGATATCAAAAGTCCGTCCGCAATTTAGCATCCTCAAAGTACTGACATCATGCACACCGAGTTTGGCGATGATTGAATGAATTGCCTAGGAGTAGTACTTCAAATTCCACAGCAAGCGTTTTCCAAACAACCCATAATAGCCGACTTCCTGTTGGGCTGGCGTAAAACTTGACCGGGGGTAAGATGTTCGGCCCGATGAGATCTATATGTGTACTGAGTTTCATATTAATTCATGCAAGCGTGTTGGATATATGGACCAAATTGTCGGACCCCGTTCAAGAGGGCGCTGTTGAGCCCCCCTGCCACGCCCGGGTACCAGCTTCAGCCCGGCCCTGATGGCCGTGGGTTCTGACCTGTGTGCAAAATTTCAAGAGTTTTTGAGCATGTTAAGAGCCCCAAAAGCCCCTGAAACCTTGAAATCCATTAAAAGCAATAGACAAATCCCTCACACACAGAGACAGAGAGAGAGGGAGAGGGAGAGAAAATTCTCAGATACATCCACATTCAAACTTAAATATCTGACTTGCTGTTGTTTGGAGCTAATGACACTTAACTAGAAAGTTGTCCGGCTTGATCTGAACAATATGCGTACCGAGTTTTATGATTGTAGGTAAAACTATATAACTAACACCCCCACTTTTGTCAAAAGGTGGCGCTACTGAGCCCCTGCACCATGCCCGTTTCTGAAACTTTGCACATGTCTACTGGCTAATAAATGTGATCTGTCTGTCGAGTTTCATGCAATTTTAAGCAATTTCAGGCATGCTAAGAGTCTCAAAAGCATCCAAAAAGAATATTAAAGTTTGATGCGTTTGATGCGTTGTCACGGCAACAGTATCTTAGATATCAATAATCCTTTCACAAGTCTACATCTGGCGTGTGTTTACATTATACACATAAAGTTTGAAGCAAATCGGGTAAAAATAAGAGGGTGATTTCAAAGCATTTTGAAAGTGACACACTTCCTGCTGCCAGTTGGTGGCGCTTTAACATTGACTCACAATAGTCACATCCATGTGATCGGACTCTTACAACGAACACACTGCTGAAGTTTCATCAAGATCAGTTAATGTATGCAGAAGTTATAACACACTTCCTGTTTCCATTATTCGCCATAAATTCGTTTCCTCGCCACGGCCAAACCGTTCGAGATATCAAAAATCCCCTGGCAACTTTTCATCGCCAATCTCTTGACTTCATGCTGACCGAGTTTCGTGGCGATTGGTTGAATTCTCTAGGAGGAGTATATCGAATTCCATTGCATGCGTTTTCCAAACAAGCCTTAATAGCCGACTTCCTGTTGGGCTGGGGTAAAAAGTAAAAGTACAAAGGATATATGAACCGATGAGATCTATATGTGTACCGAGTTTCATATTATTACATGCAAGCGTGTTTGATTTATGAACCAAGTTTTTGGACCCCGTTCCAGGGGGCGCTGTCAAACCCCCCTGCCACGCCCGGGTACCAGCTTCAGCCCGGCCCTGATGGCCGCCGGTTCTGACCCGTGTGCAAAGTTTCAAGAGTTTTTGAGCATGTTAAGGGCCCCAAAAGTGCGCTAAGAATCTCAAAAGTATCCAAAAAGAATATTAAAGTTTGATGCGTTGTCACGGCAACAGCATCTAAGATATCAACAATCCTTTCACAGGTCTACATCTGGCTTGAGTCTACATTATACACATCAAGTTTGAAGCAAATAGGGTAAAGCGTGTTGGATATATGGACCAAATTGTCGGACCCATTCAAGGGGGCGCTGTCGAGCCCCCCTGCCACGCCCGGGTACCAGCTTCAGCCTGGCCCTGATGGCCGTGGGTTTTGTCCCGTGTGCAAAGTTTCAAGAGTTTTCGAGCACGTTAAGAACCCCAAAAGTGCCCGAAAGCATAAAAAAGCATGAAAAAGCTTAAAAAAAGGAATATTAATGTTTGATGCATTGCCATGGCAACAGTATCAAAGATATCAATAATCCTTTCACAGGTCTACATCTGGCGTGTGTCTACATTATGCACATGAATTTTGAAGTAAATCGGGTAAAAATAAGAGGGTGATTTCAAAGCATTTTGAAAGTGACACACTTCCTGCTGCCAGTTGGTGGCGCTATAACTTTGACTCACAATAGTCACATCCATGTGATCGGGCTCTTACAACGAACACACTTCTGAAGTTTCATCAAGATCAGTTAATGTATGCTGAAGTTATAAGACACTTCCTGTTTCACGTTTCTCGCCATAAATTTGTTTCTTCGCCACGGCCAAACCGTTAGAGATATCAAAAATCCCCTCGCAATTTTTCATCCTCAATGTCTTGACTTCAGGCTGACCGAGTTTCGTTGTATGTGGATGAATGCTCTAGGAGGAGTATATTAAATTCCATTGCGTGCGTTTTAAAAACATCCGCAAATATCTGACTTCCTGTTGGGCTGGGATAAAAAGTAAGAGTGTGAGGTATAGATGAAACGATGAGATCGACATGTGTACCGAGTTTCATATTATTACACACAAGCGTGTTTGAGTTATGGACCAAGTGTTCAGACCACGTTCCAGGGGGCGCTGACGAGCCCCCCTGCCACGCCCGGGTACCAGCTTCAGCCCGGCCCTGATGGCCGCGGGTTCTGACCCGTGTGCAAAGTTTCAAGAGTTTTCGAGCATGTTAAGGGCCCCAAAAGTGCCCGAATAGTCGTTAGAAAAAAAAAAAAAAAAAAAAAATAATCCTAAGGAAAACAATAGGGCTCTTCGCCCTTTCAGGGCTTGGGCCCTAATAAACAGAGCAATTCCAAGAGGGTCCTCACACCATCGGTGCTCGGGCCCTAATAAATATATATATATATATATATATAGCTGCGAGCAGCGATTACGGGCCCAAGCCGGTGGCACCGCAACCCCGGTGCCTTTAGTACCTAAAGGCACCGGGGTGGCGGTTCCGCCAGCTTTGGCCCTTCATCGCTGCTCGCAGCTATATATATATATATATATATATATATATATATATAAACGGCCCGGTGGCACCGCCACCCTGGTGCCTTTAGGGTTATTGTGCACGACGTGCAAAAACGTTACCCCGCTTTGACTGTCGAAAAGAAGTGTGCTGTAGAGCTTGCATCAGTGGGGGCTCTGCAAAAGTGTGCATCAAGGGCACATATCAACCACAAAGTATGCGTGAGCAACCTTCTGAAACCTAAAATGAAAAATAAAACACCCTACATCCTACATGGATTTAACGGACACATGAAATAAGTACACAAGACCGAAAATTCATATGAAGTGTGCCATCTGGGACAGGGCCTATGATCGTGAACCACAATAGCCACATATATGAGATAATTTAAATTTAGAATAATTTTTTATGTCATAGGTCAATATGTTTTGCAGCACCTGTCAACCTGGTTTGTCTCTGCCTTTTCTGTTCTGCCCTGTTTGCCATTGTTCACCCTGCCTGTCTTGACCATTCTTAATAAAAAGCTACAAATGGATTTCCCTAGCCTGACCCTGCCTCATTACAACACATATGCTGCATCTGCTCGCTATCTGCCGAACAGCTCTGGTAGTTCCGCTTCAGCACTGATGATGTTATAAGAATAGTGCGCTCTGGTTGGTCTGGATTATTCGGGATTTTTTATTTTATACAGAAATAAGTTGTTTATAAATCAGATGAGAATAAAGTTAGTGTTGATAACATTTTTAAGGATAACATATTGATCTAATATATATATATATATATATATATATATATATATATATATAGCACATTAATTTTAAATTCATTCAGCTTAAATCACAAAACATACAATCTTAATTTTATTTAAAGCAAACAATACATTGCTACCGGGTATATTCGGTACCCACTAATAGGAGTTGCTTTCAGTCACTTCTGTGTTTATCTAAGCGCGGGGCTCCAGACTAACTTTTTTACTAGGAGCACTGTAGCCTATATAAAGCACAAAATAGTGTCTGTGTATATTAAACTGCAAAAATACTATTTAAATATTAACACTGCTTGTCTTTGTGTGAATGAATGGCGCAGACGCACGGTTTCATTTAACGTTAGCTACCTCTCTCTCTCTCTCACACACACACACACACACTGAAGCATGAGCAGCACTCGCGCTGTTTTCAGTCTCTGCTGACTCACGATATGATGACATGATTCATGATTCAATTCACTCTGAGAGTCACTTCATGAGCATGTGAGCGAATCGTTTGAACGAATGAATTAATGACTCGCTCATTAAGACGGTCGCCTGGCGACACCTAATGGTGGTTTAGTGTTTAAAAGTATCATTCTTTCCAACGATAGTCAACAAACTTATATTTAAAACAATCTCATAACATTATATAATGCATTGTACTTTTTCAGTGTAAAATATTTAATTTGATCAGCCCTACCTAGGACAATTAGCAGCCCTATAGTGTCTTATTATTCAAAATATTGATAAAATTTAGAAATAAAAAATGAAAGATGAACTATATATTTAATAAAACTAGACTAGAGGATGCCCTGCAGATATTACAATATGCAGATTTAAATATATAATTTGATGTGTGTGTGTGTGTGTGTGTGTGTGTGTGTGTGTGTGTGTGTGTGTGTGAGTCCCAGCAAAGATAAGCAGCAGTAGTCAAATTTCATAAAACACGAGAGTAAAGAGCTGACTGAATAGATGATGAAGGAATATTGTGTGTAAAAGCAGCTATTTAAGAGAATCTGTCATTATACTGTTTTGTTGTTGTGTTTTCCATGAAGAATAATAGGCTATTGAACTCACAATTCAAGCATTTTAAAATGAAACTAACGGCTGCACGTGCATTCATAACGATGCGCGTACACAGCGATTTCATTCATAAATATAATTTTGGACACAAGAGGGCAGTATAGCTCTATGTATGATTCAGTGTTTATCACCCACAGAGCCCTCCCCTCCCCCTCACACACACACACATACAGACAGACGCAGAGAGAGAGGGAGAAAAAATTCATAGAATCCACATTCAAACCACAATATCTGACTTTCTCTTGGTCGAAGCTAATGACTGTAAATTAGAAAGTTGTTCGGCTCTAGGAGAAGAATATAAATATAGAGTTTTGTGACTGTAGGTCAAACGAACTAAGTTATAACACACTTCCTGCTTCACGTTTTTTTGCCATAATTTCGTTTCCTCGCCACGGCCAAACCGTTCGAGATATCAAAAATCCCCTGTCAATTTTTCATCCTCAATGTCTTGACTTCATGCTGACCGAGTTTCGTGGCGATTGGTTGAATTCTCTAGGAGGAGTATATCGAAGTCCAGGGGCATACGCTTCCAAACAAACCATAATAGCCGACTTCCTGTTTGGCTGGGGTAAAAAGTAAGAGTATGAAGTATATATGAACCGATGAGATCTATACTGAGTTTCATATTATTACATGCAAGCGTGTTTGATTTATGGACCAAGTTTTCGGACCCCGTTCCAGGGGGCGCTGTCGAGCCCCCCTGCCACGCCCGGGTACCAGCTTTAGCCCGGCCCTGATGGCCGCGGGTTCTGACGCGTGTGCAAAGTTTCAAGAGTTTTTGAGCACGTTAAGGGCCCCCAAAGTGCGCTGAGAGTCTCAAAAGTATCCAAAAAGAATATTAAAGTTTGATGCGTTGTCACGGCAACAGCATCTAAGATATCAACAATCCTTTCACAGGTCTAAATCTGGCGTGTGTCTACATTATACACATCAAGTTTGAAGCAAATCGGGTAAAGCCTGTTTGATTTATGGACCAAGTTTTCGGACCCCATTCCAGGGGGCGCTGTCGAGCCCCCCTGCCACGCCCAGGTACCAGCTTCAGCCCAGCCCTAATGGCCCCAGGTTCTGACCCGTGTGCAAAGTTTCAAGAGTTTTTGAGCACGTTAAGGGCCCCAAAGGTGCGTTAAGAATCTCAAAAGCATCCAAAAAGAATATAAAAGTTTGATGCGTTGTCACGGCAACAGTATCTAAGATATCAATAATCCTTTCACAGGTCTACATCTGCTGTGTGTTTACATTATACACATCAAGTTTGAAGCAAATCGGGTAAAAATAAGAGGGTGATTTCAAAGGCTTTAGGAAGTGACACACTTCCTGCTGCCAGTTGGTGGCGCTATAACTTTGACTCACAATAGTCACATCCATGTTATTGGACTCTTACAGCGAACACACTGCTGAAGTTTCATCAAGATCAGTTAATGTTTGCAGAAGTTATAACACACTTCCTGTTTCCATTATTCGCCATAAATTCGTTTCCTCACCACGGCCAAACCGTTCGAGATATCAAAAATCCCCTGGCAACTTTTCATCCTCAGTGTCTTGACTTCATGCTGACCAAGTTTCGTGGCGATTGGTTGAATTCTCTAGGAGGAGTATATCGAATTCCAGGGGCATATGCTTCCAAACAAACCATAATAGCCGACTTCCTGTTGGGCTGGGGTAAAAAGTAAAAGTACAAAAGATATATGAATCGATGAGATCTATATGTGTACCAAGTTTCATATTATTACATTCAAGCGTGTTTGATTTATGGACCAAGTTTTCCGACCCTGTTCCAGGGGGCGCTGTCGAGCCCCCCTGCCACGCCCGGGTACCAGCTTTAGCCCGGCCCTGATGGCCGCGGGTTCTGACGCGTGTGCAAAGTTTCAAGAGTTTTTGAGCATGTTAAGGGCCCCAAAAGTGCGCTGAGAGTCTCAAAAGTATCCAAAAGGAATATTAAAGTTTGATGCGTTGTCACGGCAACAGCATCTAAGATATCAACAATCCTTTCACAGGTCTACATCTGGCTTGTGTCTACATTATACACATCAAGTTTGAAGCAAATAGGGTAAAGCGTGTTGGATATATGGACCAAATTGTCTGACCCGTTCAAGGGGGCGCTGTCGAGCCCCCCTGCCACGCCCGGGTACCAGCTTCAGCCCGGCCCTGATGGCCGCGGGTTTTGTCCCGTGTGCAAAGTTTCAAGAGTTTTCGAGCACGTTAAGAACCCCAAAAGTGCCCGAAAGCATAAAAAAGCATGAAAAAGCTTAAAAAAAGGAACATTAATGTTTGATGCATTGCCATGGCAACAGTATCTAAGATATTAATAATCCTTTCACAGGTCTACATCTGGCGTGTGTCTACATTATGCACATGAAGTTTGAAGCAAATCGGGTAAAAATAAGAGGGTGATTTAAAAGCATTTTGAAAGTGACACACTTCCTGCTGCCAGTTGGTGGCGCTATAACTTTGACTCACAATAGTCACATCCATGTGATCGGGCTCTTACAACGAACACACTGCTGAAGTTTCATCAAGATTAGTTAATGTATGCAGTAGTTATAACACACTTCCTGTTTCACGTTTCTCGCCATAATTTCGTTTACTCGCCACGGCCAAACCGTTCGAGATATCAAAAATCCCCTGGCAATTTTTCATCCTCAGTGTCTTGACTTCATGCTGACCGAGTTTCGTGCCGTGTGTTTGAATTCTCTAGGAGGAGTATTTCACATTCCATTGCATGTGTTTTCCAAACAACCCTTAATAGCCGACTTCCTGTTGGGCTGGGGTAAAAAGTAAGAGCATGAAGTATATATGAATCGATGAGATCTATATGTGTACTGAGTTTCATATTATTACATGCAAGCGTGTTTGATTTATGGACCAAGTGTTCAAACCCCGTTCCAGGGGGCGCTGTCGAGCCCCCCTGCCACGCCCGGGTACCATCTTCAGCCCGACCCTGATGGCCGCGGGTTCTGAGATGTGTGCAAAGTTTCAAGAGTTTTCGAGCACGTTAAGGCCCCCAAAAGTGCCCAAAAGGTAGTAAAATAATAATAAATATAGCTGCGAGCAGCGATTACGGGCCCAAGCCGGTGGCACCGCAACCCCGGAGCCTTTAGTTACCTAAAGGCACCGGGGTGGTGGTACCACCGGCTTTGGCCCTTCATCGCTGCTCGCAGCTATATTTATATATATATATATATATATATATATATATATATATATAAAAAGCCGGTGGCACCGCCACCCTGGTGCCTTTAGGGTTATTGTGCACGACGTGCAAAACCGTAACTCCACTTTGACTGTCGAAAAGAAGTGTGCTGTAGAGCTTGCATCAGTGTGGGCTCTGCAAAAGTGCGCATCGAGGGCACATATCAACCCCAAAGTATGCGTGAGCAACCTTCTGAAACCTAAAATGAAAAATGAGACACCCTACGGTCTCATGGATTTAACGGACACATGAAATAAGTACACAAGACCGAAAATTCATATGAAGTGTGCCATCTGGGACAGGGCCTATGATCGTGAACCACAATAGCCACATATATGAGATAATTTAAATTTAGAATAATTTTTAATGTCATAGGTCAATATGTTTTGCAGCACCTGTCAACCTGGTTTGTCTCTGCCTTTTCTGTTCTGCCCTGTTTGCCATCGTTCACCCTGCCTGTCTTGACAATTCTTAATAAAAAGCTGCAAATGGATTCCCCTGGCCTGACCCTGCCTTGTTACAACACATATGCTGCATCTGCTCGCTATCTGCAGAACGGCTCTGGTAGTTTCGCTTCAGCACTGATGATGTTGTAGGAATAGTGCGCTCTGGTTGGTCTGGATTATTCTGGATTTTTTATTTTATACAGAATTAAGTTATTTTTAATTCAGATGAGAATAAAGTTAGTGTTGATTAAAATGAAGGAAAACAAATATATTGATCTGAAATATAGCACATTCATTTTAAATTAATTTAGGTTCAATTACCAAACATACAATCTTAATTTAATTTAAAGCAAACAATACATATGGGTTTTAATTTTTTTTAAACATGTATTTATTTATATATATATATATATATATCCAAAAAGACAAGGCCTTAGACTTAAATTTGAACAAGGGTTAAACTCTTGTCACTGTAACACACACACACACACACACACACACACACACACACACTCACACACACACACATGCAGTTTAAAAGCAAAAAAAATATTTATCCAACCCCATTTAAAAACAGTCTGTGAGTGCCATCTTTTGGACATTGATCATATTGCATAGGTTTTCATTTCGTGTCCTCAAACAGAGCACTAATTTGTTTATTTTTAAGTTACACATTCTACATGTATTAAAATAGAAATTTTTTTTTTTTTTTTATGGTAGTATTTTATACAAAAAATTATAATTCTGATGAGAATAAAGTTAGTGTGGATAAAAAAAATTAAGGAAAACATATATTGATCTAATATAGCACATTCATTTTAAATTCATTCAGCTTGAATCACCAAACATACAATATTCATTTTATTTAAAGCAAACAATATATTTAAAAGATATGTTCTATGCATATTTTGTCATTTTAATTAAAAAAATATCCATAAAGTGCTATGCAAAAAGACAAGGCCTTAGATATTTATTTATCCTTTTAATGCAGGACTAATTTTAAACTTAAATTAAGTGCACGGTCATTCATAACGGTGCGCGTTCACGGCGAGGATGGAGCAGAACAAAGCAAACGTTTTTTAGTTCATTCTCCCATAGCAAATAATGGAAAACGCTCGCTCTGCTCTGGACGTAAGTATTTTATTTTCATTTTAGCGATTTAAATGCGCTAATTTTGAAATGAGAATTTTTATATATATAAAGACACAGATAATATTACTTGCCTGACCTGATTAGAACATTGAAAAAAATTTTAAAAAATAACTAGGGAATCACTAAACCGAGAGAATTATTATGATTTGATGATACACTCAAAATATTCCACAACAAATTCTTTAAATGTAATGATATTCAGAACAGAACACGAATAAAAAAATAACTATAATCAAGCCAAAACTAAATAATTTAAAACAAAAGTAAAAGTAAGTGGTTTTGGGCTCACGTAAATCTCTCTTTAGAATCAAAATGTTGCAACATTTGCGATGTATTTGGATGCTAAACTATTCTTTATTATAGGCTTTGTACTTCACTCACGTTACAATATCGACGGAAAAAATCATCCTCTTCACTTGTGCAAAAACGTGCTTGGTAACATCACAGTGGAGCGGTTGCTTACGCGGGCACGGGCGCGATCGAACTGTGTGTGTGTGCTTGTATGTGAGAGAGAGAGAGGCGGGCGCGATCGAACTGTGCGTGTGTTTGTGTGTGCGTGTGTGTGAGAGAGAGAGACGCGGCACGCGGGCGCGATCAAAGTGTATGTGTGTGCGTGTGGGAGAGAGGCGCGGGCGCGATCGTACTGTGTGTTTGTGTGTGTGTGTGTGTCTGCGCGCGCGCGCGTGTGTGTGAGAGAGAGAGGCGCGCGCGATGGAACAGTGGAAACATAGGCTACTCGTCATTTTGTTCCAGGACATCATTCAAACTGCAAACTGTTTACTTATATTTGTGTACACTCCTATTTTTTACAGTCTAAGGTGCAATAAAACACAAAATCCTCAGTCACATCTAATATATTTATTTAGAAATATTATTTGAACACAAGAGGGCAGTATAGCCCTATCTATGATTTTGTGTTTAAACTATCACCCGAAGAGAATCCCCCTCCCCTCCCCCTCCCCACACAGACACACACACACACACACACAGAATGGCAGCAGACACTCTATCTGTCAGAGAGAGGGAGAGAAAATTCTCAGAATCCACATTCAAACCACAATATCTTACTTTCTGTTGGTTGGAGCTAATGATTATAAATTAGAAAGTTGTTCAGCTTGATGAGAACAATATCTATGGTGAGTTTTGTAACTGTAGGTAAAACTAACTATGTTATAACACACTTTATGTGTCCTTTTTTTGTCATAAATTCGTTTCATCACCACGACCAAACCGTTCGAGATATCAAAAATCCGTTCGCAATTTAGCATCCTCAATGTCTTGACTTCACGCACAACAAGTTTGATAGCTATCGAATGAATTACCTAGGAGGAGTACTTCGTTTTCCAGAGGATGAGTTTCCAAACAACCCATAATAACTGACTTCCTGTTGGGCTGACGTAAAACTTAGAGCACGAAAGTTGTTCGGCCCGATGAGATCTATAAGTGTACCGAGTTTCATATTAATACATGCAAGCGTGTTTGATATATGGACAAGTGTTCGAATCCCATTCCAGGGGGCGCTGTCGAGCCCCCCTGCCACGCCCGGGTACCAGCTTCAGCCCGGCCCTGATGGCCGCGGGTTCTGACCCGTGTCCAAAGTTTCAAGAGTTTTCGAGCATGTTAAGGCCCCCAAAAGCCCCTGAAACCTTGAAAAACAATAATTAAAAGCATTCTCACTCAACAGAGAAATCCCCCTCCCCTCACAGACACAGAGGTATGCAGAGAGAGGGAGAGAGGGACAGAAAATTTTCCAAAACATCCACATTCAAACCAAAATATCTGACTTCCTGTTGTTCAGAGCTAATAACTGTAAATTAGAAAGTTGTCCGGCTTGATCCGAACAACATACGTACCGAGTTTTATGATTGTAGGTAAAACTATAAAACGAACCCTCCCACTTTTGTCAAAAGGTGGCGCTACTGAGCCCCTGCACCACGCACGTTTCTGAAACTTTGCACATGTCTACTGGCTAATAAATGTGATGTGTCTGTCGAGTTTCATGCAATTTCAAGCATGCTAAGAGTCTCAAAACCATCCAAAAAGAATTTTAAAGTTTGATGCGTTGCTACGGCAACCGTATCAAAGATATCAAGAATCCATTCACAGGTCTACATCTGCCGTGTATTCACATTATAGTAATGAAGTTTGAAGTAAATCGGGTAAAAATAAGAGGGCGATTTCAAAGCATTTTGAAAGTGACACACTTCCTGCTGCCAGTTGGTGGCGCTATAACTTTGACTCACAATAGTCACATCCATGTGATCGGCCTTTTACAGCAAACACACTGCTGAAGTTTCATCAAGATCAGTTAATGTATGCAGAAGTTATAACACACGTCCTGTTTCACGTTTCTCGCCATATTTTCGTTTCCTCGCCACGGCCAAACCGTTTGAGATATCAAAAATCCCCTGGCAATTTTTCATCCTCAGTGTCTTGACTTCACGCTGACCGAGTTTCGTGCCGTGTGTTTGAATTCTCTAGGAGGAGTATTTCAAATTCCATTGCATATGTTTTCCAAACAACCCTTAATAGACAACTTCCTGTTTGGCTGGGGTAAAAAGTAAGAGTATGAAGTATATATGAACCGATGAGATCTATATGTGTACCGAGTTTCATATTATTACATGCAAGCGTGTTTGATTTATGGACCAAGTTTTCGGACCGCGTTCCAGGGGGCGCTGTCGAGCCCCCCTGCCACGCCCGGGTACCATCTTCAGCTCGGCCCTGATGGCCGCGGGTTCTGACATGTGTGCAAAGTTTCAAGAGTTTTTGAGCATCTTAAGGGCCCCAAAAGTGCCCAAAAGGTAGTAAGAAAAATAATAATAATAAAGAAAAAAAAAAAAAAAGAAAAAAAAAAAAAAATCCTAAGGAAAACAATAGGGCCTTCGCCTTTTCAAGGCTTGGGCCCTAATAATCCTAAATAATAATCCTTAGGAAAACAATAGGGCCTTCGCCTTTTCAGGCTTGGGCCCTAATAAATAATAATCCTTAGGAAAACAATAGGGCCTTCGCCTTTTCAAGGCTTGGGCCCTAATAATAATCCTAAATAATAATCCTTAGGAAAACAATAGGGCCTTCGCCTTTTCAGGCTTGGGCCCTAATAAACAGAGCAATTCCAAGAGGGTCCTCACACCATCGGTGCTCGGGCCCTAATAAACAGAGCAATTCCAAGAGGGTCCTCACACCATCGGTGCTCGGGCCCTAAATATAGCTGAATATATTGAATATACTAAAAAATAATGCAAAAAATACAGCATTTTAGCACGTAATTCAAAATGGGCGACAGCAAAAATGGCCGATCTGGGAAAATTGGATATCAGTCGACTAGGCATGACGCCCTGAATCTATCGAGACCACTTTTATGATTTTTGGACAAACCGTTCAGAAGTTATAAGCAAAAATAGCCTTTTTTCGCATCTCCGGACCAGTAGGTGGCGCTGCGCCGAAACGCAGCATGTCATTTCCAGGTACACATTTTACGAGATAAAATTGAGACCAATCACCTGCCCCTGTCGGTGATTGGTTGAAACATTGTTTATTTTGGTTTTGAGTGGTTGTACCCATTTGTTTTTGTGTGCAGATTTCAGAGCCTATGGCTGCCTACAGAGATGCGGTTTTTGGACGGCATGCTTATGGGGCGGGCAGCTAGCGGATCATTAAAGATTAGGTGAATGTGATCATTTATGTTTCAGCCTTTTTTGGCCCTGAAATGACTGATACAACCTTTGAAAATTTACAATAAAATAATTTGTTGTTCAATGTCGATTAGCTCCAGCTGCAACAACATTCCATAGACAGTAAAAGAAATGGACACAGCGACCCCATTGATTTCAACGGAGAGAATTGAAGCCCAATAGAAGCACTCACTTCCTGATAGCCAAGCGTACTGCGCAGGCTCAAACTGAGCTTGACGGCGTAGATGTCACGTGAGCAACCTGACTGACAGTTGTAAATCTTCTAGTAGCTGTGCCAAGTCAAATCTGTATTCACTTGCCACATATCAAATTATTTCCAATTATTTCCAGTTCCTCAAAAACGTTGTTGAAAAATTGTCGCGTTGCTTTTATGGATTCTATCTATGCCATGGGCTGACTTTAGACAGTAAAAGATTGCCTGCGAGCTTCTCCTCCTGTTTATACGGTAACTTAATTCTCTACTGTGCGACAGAGTCCCGTGGTTATGACGCAATCGTTAGCCTATTTTTAAAAAAATGGCTTCTACGGGGCCATAACGTAAGATACAAAGTAATGGAGCCTTTTATACATCGTCATGTTTCTTTAGAAATAAATAATGGACAAATGGAGTCTTTGGACACCTCAGATGTAAAGTTATTCGCTGTCAAAGTGACGCCAAAATGAATGGGAGTCAATGGATGCTAACAGCAAGTGATAGCCAGCTACAATGGCGGCCCCCAGAGGAAGCTTCAGTTTCCTACGGATGGATTACCCCCTTGCAACATTCTCTCTTTCGCTCGCCATTGTCAGAAATGAAAAAGCGGAACCGGCGCACGGAACCAAAACAAACTAGCAAAGAGCACACAACCCCCTAGCGTTCTGGCAGTGAAATGCACCGCGATTGCAACGCAACCTGACGCAAAACCATAAAACGGGCACGGCCACGACACCGTAGGAGTGACGGCGCAGCTACGCCGGGGAGTTGACGTAGAATGAGGCCTTAACGATTCGCCCGCCGTTTAGTATCAGCCACAGGTTTGGCTCTGTTAGAATGTTCAGCACGCTTCTTCCGATCAAAGGGTTTAGAAGCCACGGCATGAACTGAACTTTGTGCCGTGAGCATCTCCGAATTCGAGAGCGCTTGTTCCACCTGACACGCAACAACAATAGGTGTCCAGGGTCAGTAATGGTCTGTCTCGCGCTGCTAGGGCATACGATCGTTCGACCAGCTGATCGCGCAGCATTTCACTCTCCATATCAGCATAAGCACATGATGATAATTCCCGCAAAGCAGACAGGAACTGTGAAATGGTCTCGTCAGCACGTTGAGAACACTGGCGAAAGCGATGTCGAGCGACCACAACATTCACCTTCGGAAGAAAATGATCCTTCTAATAAATAAAAGCTTGGGATTTAACTTTTCAAGTGATCTGGGATCAAACCGGATTTTCAGGGTCAGATCAAAAGATCACATCTCTATCAACAATAAACCAGGGCTCAACATAAAAAAAATCCCCACTGGCCCCGGGGGCCAGTAGATAAGAGTTTTGCTGGCCCTTCTATATTTTTACTGGCCCTGAAAGAAATATAATGAAAAACACTTTTCCATTCAACTGTATTTTTTGTATACATTAGGATTAATCATTACAGCAAAGGGAGTACAGGAATTAAGAGAGAGCCCCTGGAGACATGCAAAAATAACCAAATTGTCATTGCAACTATGAATGGTTATTGCAGTATATATTATTTTTCCTGCAATGGAAATAGGCTCGCCAACACAGAGAGAATGTGGTTTTCACAGGGATCCATTTTACTAAGAGATTCCACTTTTCCTCCTTTCAAGTCTTGCGCAGTCGGATAATACTCAGTGATGTAGTGGTGCCTGGAGAAGTGGGTATACTCTTAATTTATGCCCCCAATATTTTTTTTAAGCGTCCCAGCAAAGGATGAACAGTGTTATAAACAGTGACATCTAAGACGAGTCTTGCATTGAATTACTAGTATTCTTGCATATCAGGGCAGTACACAGGGTTTTATAAATACAGAGTTCCCATAAATGAGAAAATTTAGATTTTCCTGATCTCGACATGAGCATTTTAAGGTGTTTTGAAGGCTAATAAAATGGACAACAGTAGCTTTAAAAGCATGTCGGTTGGCAGTAGTATGATTTGATCAGATTCTTAAACATGAGAATCAGTTTAAATGTCGCAATGAATGATCCACTCTACAAAATGGAAATGCAGAATGTTTATGCTTATTGTTGACAATGCACAATCACATATTCAAAACAGGAATAGTCTTGAATAAGAAATGATTCAAGGATTATATTGCATAGATGTTACATTTCAAACATAGATGTGTCCAGAGGCAATTAGTATGAGCATCAAAGATCAGTTCCAGCTACATTTTCTTTCCTAAATTAATCAATATTTTGGACTAATCTGTTAATTTAATCAATGGTTCAATTGCTCACTCATAAAGATAGTCACTTGTCGCCACCTTCTGGCTTAATGATGCAATTGCGCAAACACAGACAAGCGGAGTGATACAAACAACACATTTGAGGTAACGTTATACAAATATAATTTATAGCCTAATAATAATGGCAATATATTTAATATGGTGCTTGTGTTGTTAAATTGATCTTATAATTTCCACGGCCTTTGATCAAACTGATTATTTTTGTCGGTCATTTAAAACTTCTATCGACAAAAACAGCTGTTCATTTTTGCTACGTGCATCTTATCCCGCACTGTATGATCTGAAGTGAAGCGTCTCGTTGGGATTCGCATTCGGCTCGCGCATCTGTGAACAAAAATCCTGCTTGCTTTGATTGGTCTAAAACATTTTGACATTGACGAGCGGGTGTTTGAGTGCTGAAGCAGCTCATATGAGGAGGTCAGTTATCGTCACGATGGGCGAATCATTGCAGCACGCCAACACCAAATTAGAATTAATATTAGGGAATTATTTCACACCTTTCATTAGGCTACCCTCAAAAAAACGACCCTGGCTGAGTGTTTTTTATTCACATGAGATTAGATTAGCTACTAAATGATGCGCATCAGAGGGGATTTAGAAGTGTGCATACTATGTAAGTCTATGTACCAATTTACCAATGTGTTGCTCGCGCGCAGACACACTTGGTCTCTCTCGCGCACTTTGACATTTTAACATGTTAAATAACCTGAAGTAACATTGACACTCTTCGTGCCACTGTGTATGACGTTTGCTGTTTGTTTTGCTGATGGCCATTCACTGGCCCGCACGGGCCAGTAACTGGCCAATCAACTAGCCCGACATACTCTTTTACTGGCCCCGGGCCATCGGGCCATTGCTTATGTCGAGCCCTGAATAAACAAGTAAAAACAACAACAACAACACGTAACAACTGATGAAGACTGATGATTAACAACAAAGAATAACTTACAGAAGACAATTATCTCATTATGGATTCTACAGTGGTTTATGTCATTGTTACTTTCAGGGTAAGAATCTGCAAGGCTATTCAAGACAAATGTTTTTTGTTTTTTTAAATGTGAGCGAGTGTTTGACTATTCCTTTTAACCATTAGCTAAATGAACAATGTCAAAGTCAGTTAGAATAATTAAATCAAATGTAACAATTTATTATATCAAGTAGCAGTTCAATTGTGTAATCAATTCAAAGATAATCAATACAACACATGAATAAAGAGAAGAGATGCGAACCCAACCTGAATAAATGAGCTGAGGTAAATCTCAGCCTCATGGGCCAATCTGAGGTACAGAAAATGGCCCTGAGCTCTCGTTGCGTTTTCCTTATATAGACAGGCCTCATTTCAAATGTAAATATGGGTTTCCAGTGGAAATTTACCGGTGGGTAAATTTTGCTTTTAACCATAGTGGTAAATTTGCATTTGGTCAGTTAATTTGGTCAGTAAATTTGGTCAGGTGGTGTTAACTCACACACCCTTCTGTGTGCAAGATATATTCTTAAGAACTTTATTACCTTTTGATTTACTTCTTTAGGAATGAGACATTTGTACCAGTCGCACTGAGACATTTAAAATAATACGAAACATTATCAAACTCAATGATATTCATTCATACGAAACATTATCAAACTCAGTGATATTCATTCATATTAAATAATTTCGATTCTTGTGAGTTTGTGTAATCTCTGCCAGGGTGAAGAAATGTAGATTAGGATCAGGGCACGGGGGAAGTCAAGTGGTCATTTCCTTTGTTCTCAGAGGATAACCCGCTCTTCCAGTTTTCTTCAGTAAGGGCCACTTTTTTTCTTTTTTTTTTACAATAGTTTACAGTCAGTTAAACCACCTATACACATTTTTTATCTCGAAATGATCAATTTCTTCTTTTTTTTTTAATGATGCACAAATATCACTAAAAACCTTTTTATTTTTGGAGTCATATGAACTAAAGAGTTAATACATATGAGAAAGTGTATTGCATTTAATCAAAAATCCCTTTACCATGAGAAAAGACGGAACACGCGTGAGACCTTCGCCGCTGACCGAATGCCGCCATTGGTTCGATTCAGCGTGACTTACAAAATCCTTCCAAATAATGTATTATTATTAGTTGCATAAAAAATTAAAAAAACACCGTAAAGCAATTGTGTTATAAAATAGATAATATCTGTAACCAGGAAGCTATTTTGTTGTCATGTAATAAGAAAACCGTGAGGCTGACTAGACAGACAAGTAGCCTATAGGCTATTGTTCCAATCAGATAGAATATCCCATTTTAATAATCATCTAAAAAATCAACTTTAACTCAAGTATTTTTTAACCTGATGGTTAATGTCACATTTTAACTTCACTAATTTTATTGAAAAACTAAACGTTGGTTTAAAACCAAAATGAATACAAACAGTAGCTATAGGCATTTACGAGTAGATTTTTTTTTAATTCTCAGTAACACTTACAATAATGTTTCATCATTTAACATTATTTAATATGAACTGACAATTAACAATAGCCTACTTATACAGCATTTATTAAACTTAGTTAATATTAATCTCAACATTAACTACAAGTGTTTTACAACCAAAAGTGTTATTAGTTAAAATCAACTGTAAACTACCATGAACGCATTAACAGCAAGACAAGTTAATAAATGCTGTAAAAATAGTTTGGTCGATGTTCATGTTACCTGATGCATTTATTACGAGACCTTATTGTAAAGTGTTGCCGATTTCTCTTGAAAAGGATTGTATAATCTCACACTTCATTAATCAAAATATAAGCCATTTAGCTATATATATATATATATATATATATAACAGTGTTCAACACTTCTATACGCTGTAAACATAGTTGCTTCCTTGATCTAAGTTTTGTTTTGTTTGACATGCCTGACCGAAGTCAACAAAATTGCAGAATTTATTCCTGGTGATGATCATTAGGCTATGGCTATAAATTAAAATTGAAAAATAGACGAAATAGTAACAGTAGCCTACCTTTACGATATGGAAACGTTGTCGTGTAGTCCTGTACAGAGGTACGAAAACATAAGCAAAATTCTGTTGATGGAAAAACAAAACAGGTTCCTGTGTTAAAGATCCAGGTAACTCTTGTAGGCTACTGCACGTAATTTAAGCCAGAGACTTTAGGAATGCGTGACACGTTCATTTGATGCAACGTTCCTTACTACAATGCACATTAAAGCAAATAGGTAGTGATGGCAATTTCAAAACACTGCTTCATGAAGCTCCGAAGCCTTTACGAATCTTTCGTTCCGAATCAATGGTCAAACTGTTGAAGCGTGTATCAAACTGTCAACCCATGAATCATGAGTAGCTATTCACTGAGAACCATTGAACAAGTGTCTGTGGGGTTTACCTGATCTCTGATCAGTTTAATACATGTGTATAAAAGTAATATTTATAAATATATTTTGTATAAAATTAGACAGTAGGCTAGGTTATATAACTAAAACGAATAATGGTAGCCTAGTCAATAATTTAAATGGCCTCGCTGAGCCATTCACAGAACAAACTAAACAAACCCTGACAATTGATAAACGAACATGCACTTGATAATCTCATTATATGATTAGATAATTGCATTTAAAAGAAAAATTGCAATAGATTTGTAACCGGTTTTTTAATGCTTGTTTGTTCTGACCAATAGAGAGGCCACTATGGAGATGGGTGTCTGATTGTTTTAGAAGCATCGAATACGGCACATTTGCTTCAGCTGTTTCAGTGTTTCACGAAGCCTCGGTCTGCCCACCACTACATAACGTTATTACAATTGCATACGTCGCTGACACTTACACGCACATAATTGTTAATATCTGCAACCCGCTGCATTGTCATTTATTTTGACTCCAGCCATCTAGGGGAATAATAATGTAATGTTTTAAAAGTGGCACGCAATTACAGGTATTGTTTGCACTGCAGAATTTCCCACCTTCGCTTTTTCCATAATAATATTTAAATAATTTATCTAACGAATATAGGCTATATTTTAGGTTGACGTTGACCACCCGTAGCGCGTGCGCGCACAGCGTTTGAAGCTAGGGTTGCCAACCGTTCCGTATAATACGGAATCGTTCCGTATTTGACACATAAACGGCTTGTTCCGTATTGAACTGATACGGAACGCACTTTGTTCCGTATTTTTGAGAATCAATTCAGTGTAAATCCATAACAGACGCATACCTTCTAATATATATGTCAGACAGACTATGAACGAAGACCCGCTGCTATAATGGCAAATTCGGGGACATGGCGCCCCCTTGACGGGCTCTCATTGGTCGCACGTCAGAGGCGCCCGCGCCATTGGATGTGCAGTTGCCGCAGCGCAGCCTATGAGCGAGCCAGACGCTCTGCAGCATAGATATACACACGGCTGTCCAGCTGCAAATGCGTTTTACAGGCTTCAGTAAATCGAGTAAAATGATACATTTGTAGGCTATGATAAGAAAAACTACTACCGGTAAATTAAAAATATATTTTTTTGCACTGGAAAGAACATTCTAGAAGTCTAATTCTATTGAATAAGTTTGCACAAGGCTACAGAAAACTGATGTGTTTATTTTTCTTCAAATGCAGTCTAACGCCGGTTTCACACCGCACGCGTTCGCAGAGCGTAAGCAGCGCAGGAGCAGTGCGTATAGTGAGCGGAAGCAGGACACGCGCGTTTTGCTTTCATACTGGCAGTGTTTGACGCGCGCGGCTGAACCACGGCGTGTTACAGACAAAGTACTCTATAATGAATAAGTTGGCATTGTTTTATTTAGTTTTCAAAGACATTTAAGAGAAAAGACTTGTCAAGAAGCTTATTTTATTAATTAATGGGCTATTTTATATAACTTTTGGTTCATCTTTGTTTTTGTTGACTTTGTTTTCTTTTTAAATTGATGAAGGTCATTTGATTGACTGTTTAAAACACAATAGATATCATCAATGCGCTTTTGGGTAAAACTGCTGTGTATTTTGGCCAGGATCAATGCATTGTCACTTTAATTCAGCGTAAGCCGCGCGGCAAAAATAGACCAGACGCCGAAACGATCGCGGCACTGCTGCTCCTGCTCTGCTCCTGCTACGCGCTGACGCGCCGCGTCTGCGTGCGGTGTGAATGCTCTAATCTGTTAACATGGGCGCCGAAAAAAATACGCGCTGCTTACGCTCTGCGAACGCGTGCGGTGTGAAACCGGCGTAAAGGGGCTTTCACACAGGACGCGGAATGCGCTGCGCTGCGCTGCGCTGGCCGCTCTGTTCAGCGTTGCCCTTCAGATACAACGTGATTTGCGCTGCGCTATGCCATTTTATAACATCGAAATCAACACACGAATCATGAGCTCAGTTCTTTTTAGAATAAAACTTTTATTCAAACATTAAAGCTGACACAAAGGAACAAATTATATATATATAAATATATTTAAACGCACCTGACATGCCAACTTGAATGGAAATATGTCTCCATGACACAGCTTTTCTGACGATGTCCCTAAACGACCTCAAACTTGTATGTATCATAAAGCTCGGGAAATTCCGACACACACAGTGACAGTACTAGCCGTTCGTCCATTTTGATTTCCGTGTTTGTTTGGATGTCCCGTTTCTATTGGCCGCGCTGGTAATCGTCACAGGGCGCAGCGGCAAAAGTTAAACTATTTTGAACTTTGACCGCGGCATGCGCGCGAGGACGTCAATGGTGCGCACCGCTGCGCTTGCGCTCAGGTCGACGCAGCAACAAAACGCCTTCGCGCGGCGCAAGCCATTGAAATGAATGGGTTTCATAGCGCAGCGCAGCGCATTCCGCGTCCTGTGTGAAAGCCCCTTTAAGGGTTAAAAAATATCATCAGCCGATGAGTTTGAATTGTATTGTTTAGGTTAAAAATAAAACGTATTATAAACTAAACAAATACATGGTTCATTTTTGGCAAAATGATCATGATAGCCTTTATATAGCTGAGCCTACTTTGCTATTCAAATTTTTGTGCAACTTATAAAAAATATTAAAAAAATATATAATGCAACTTTGCCTAATAAGGTGCATTATAATATGCTATAAAATGTATGAATTTCAGGGGTTATTTTTCCACATTCTTCCCCAAATTTTCATATCCCCCCGGGTAAATAACGGGTTCCTTATTTCCAATTCAGAAAGTTGGCAACCCTATTTGAAGCCCAATTCATGCGTCCCGCAAATTGAGACTGTGTCACGCATAATCAATGCTTGCTCAAAAAAAAAAAGTTGGTCGCTCTATAACCTCGAGCCCCAGGCAGCCAAACGAACATTACTTGACAGTTCAGCACGCTACTGTTGCCACACCTACGTGACCCACCCATCAGTTGAACTGCTGACTAGGTTGTTGTCAACTTTTTCGTTGTTGTCATGACAGCGCACGCACGTGCACACCAGACATACTGGGAAGGAACTTTTAGATGCGCGCTTTCCAATTCGAAAAATGGAGATACTGAAGTCTGAGGCACCGCACCGCCATCATCAATTAAAAAGAGGGGTTTAAGGGTACTAGCAGTTGGAAATTGAATAAATAATAAACATAGCAGTTTGAACTCTTCTCCACTTTATTATACCCCACATATCAGATTACTTACTCCAAAAACCCGTGACACTCCAGTACCAAGTGCGCGCGACCCATTCCTATCTACGGCAAGCCCCGAGGGGAAAAATACATTGCATACACACATACAACGAGCGCCAGTACAACCGGTATTATAGTAACAGACTTTGTTGGATTCTGTCATGTACAATCCAACAAAGTCTGTTACAATAATAATAATAAAAAAGATTTTGAGGACAGTTACACTGTATTGAGACAGTAATATTAATAGTAATAGTAATATTTTTACAGTTTTCAACAATAATTGCCATTGTTGAACCCTTGCTCTTATTATGTTTCTGATTTCTCAGTTTTGTCATTATTTGAGCAAATCATTTATTTTATATGTTTTGAGACAGTTTGTTTAAGAAGTTTCAAAGAATTAGTAAAAGAGTAAAGTAAAAGTTAAAACTTTTTTATTTAAGTAGGCATTTATTTTTTATTAAGTATTTATTTTGTATTAATATATAACCTCACTGTATTCATTTATAATGTATCATTATTGCGTAACATTTGTGTCAATAATCGTCAAGCACAGGTGACTCCGCGTAGTGGGCCCCCAAATCAAATTCTGCTAGGGCCCCCAAAAGGCTCGGGCCGGCTCTGGTTGAGGGGGATACCGAGAGGGGCTTTTTTTTTTTTTTAACTGTTCCTGAGGTGTTGAGCAACTACAATTCCTGTTAATCCTATAATTTTATATTATAATTTATTTAAAGTGAATAAATTGTAATGAAAAAATAAATAAAACTAAATAGCTAAAGTAAATCGTAAGTGGAAGTGCATCGGTCAATTCACTAATGTTCAAAATATTATGAATCTTTATTTAGAAAAAAATACACATTGGTTGGCCTATTCATGAGCATACATCAGCAATTACACATGTTTAGGGCATTATTCATATACCATGTAAGGTGGTATGTGCTAGAAATGGGTAAACCACTATCAGTGAGTCTGCCCGGCAGTGTCCCACATTGTCCCTCAGAAACATATCCCTTGTCCCCCCTTGGGCTTATTAGCAGGTGGTCACCCTACTATATTTAGAGAGAGAGAGCTTTTTTGAGCTAGCCTAATTAATATTTTTTTACATTGTAAATAGGCCTAGTGACGAACCCGGCTGGAGGCGCTTTGCTTGTGAACATCCCTATACCCTGCTGTGACTGGGAAAGAGTTAACAGTTCTTACACATTTTGCTTTTGCTCCAGTATGCCACTTGTGTTTGTTCACAGCAGGTTACAACTGTTTAGACCATCTGGCTTTAATCAAAGTCAGTACAGAACACAGTGTTTTGTTTTCCATAACCGTAAAGCCACTCATCTTTGCTCTAGTGTTGCTCAGTTACATGCCACTTCTCCTATGAGCTCAAAAAGGTGATGGGGAGTGTATGATATTGATGACATCACCACAGATCTTTTCTAACTTGTCAAACTGACAGTGTTGCAACTGATCCCACAGTCTCCCTATTAAGATACAATATAGTAGTAAAAAACAAACAAAAAAAACTTTATAGTAGTAGTAAAAACTTCATTGTCCCACACAGGGAAATTTGTCTTGGGCCATCACCCATGCTGCCATCAGTATACAATTAACATACAACAAATTTACAGACCAGACAATATTAATAATATAAATTGCATAAGTTACAGCTCCATTCCACCACCATTTAACATCTTTACAGACACTGGAATAAATGAGTTTTTGAATCTATTCAATTTGCAGCGAGGGACTCTAAACCTCCTCCCAGACGGCAGCAACTCGTATTCTGTGTAGCCTACAGGATATGCGATGGATCGCACACAATCTTTTTAGCTTGCGTTAAAGTAGCCTGTTCATAGAGGGTCTGTAATAATATCTGTAAATATTATTGATTTACCTGCTCCTGTGAGAAGTCTCTTACATCAAATCTACAATAAAATTCATTCAACTCATTTGCCTTTGCCCCGACATCTATCACATTGATAGATCTTTTAGCTGGATCCATGTTAGTCATATATTTCAGAGAATCCCATAATTTATTGGTATTCATAGTCAAACAACAGGCCTCAAATTTCTCCCTCTCCTTTCTCCTAGCTTTCCTTAATTTATAATTCAGTTCCTTCTGTACAGCTTTCATAGCTGTATGTTTTTTATACTTGGCAAAAATGTTATGACTCAGTTGACTCCTTCAATGGAACTCGCTTACCTTGATCTAAAGATGTGTTTATCCTGCATTTAAGGTACTTTTACATTACTAGTAGTGCAAAAATGCCTTGAACACATTTCAGCCTATATTCCCAGAAAAAAAAGTGTGTCATAAACTATTATGTTTAATGTTTGAATAAGATATTGTTTAAATTTAAGTTTTTCAATGAAACTTGGATTGGGCTTCGTGATTTTACTTTGTTGAGGCCTTTTTTCCCATTATCAAACCATGTTTGTTTTTTTAAAACAGAACTATGAATGACCAGATGAGTTGAAAAGACTGATCAAACAATTCCACAGTGACTGAACAAGCTTAACAATAATTAATTCAACCGACACAATAGATTCTATGTTTGGGCTTGATCTCCGTCTTCTGTTTTTGCTGTTCATTTTCTGTTCATGCAAATCAAGCTTTTGTTAAGCTGCAAATCAAGCAAACCAAGTTGAGTTCCCTAAATAGGAGGGGTCTGTCTGTAGAACTCTAAAAAGCATGTTTAACCTGCCCCAAAATGCTCAATCAATGCCGACAACCTGAAAGTCTGTTCTGAACTTCTGCTCAGGGAACATTGTGGAACCTGCCATGATGACAATTCAAAACAGTGTGTTATATGCTTTTCACCAAATGTTAACAGTAAAACAAACAAAAAAATTATGAAATATTCAGAATTTTTTTTTTTAAAATATACTCTAATTAGAAATGTTTGGTGTTTGAAACCAGCCTGCTAAACCACTGCTAGAGAAAAAAAAAGATTGTATAATTTGACTTTATAACCAAACATGACTTTTCATCAAGCTGTCACTTTCCAAGTGGAAGTGCAGTAAAAACGTCTCTTTTCTGACATGCAATTCTCTGCCTTTTCCATTGCACAGGTTCGATCGACTGACTCCTGGGGCAGCACTCCGACTTGGAGAGTGGTTGAGCTTCAATTGTTAGTCCTAGTCCAAAAGTTCAATTGTTAGTCCTTTCCTGTTCCCTCCCTCTCACTTTGCTTACTGTCAGTTCTTTTTCTACTATCATATCACAATATAAGAAAAAAAAACACACATAAAAAAAACACATTTCAGCTGGCATCGATTCATCATATCGGCTGTTGAATGACCTAATGATCTTCCTCCCCACCATAAAATCTAGTGTTGTCTTCTGTCATATCTTGATACATGATACAGTACAATTACTAACACACACACACACACACACACACACACACACAGAACAAAACAGAGGCATTAGTACCAGTGTTGGGGAAAGTTACTTTTAGAAGTAATGCGTTACAATATTCCGATTCTCCTTTAAAAAGTAACTTATTGCGTTACTTATAATTGGAAAGTAATAGGCCTACTACATTATATATTACTTTTTTCACATGGGCGGGGCTTGCTTAACTATAAATAAATAAATTGCTGTATAGGGTATAACAGAAACTACATATGTAATCGAAAAGACTGCTGTCATTTAAAAAAAAAATTTGAATCTTTAAATTGGATGTGAAATGAATATGCACACATTATAATGAACATTAACAGAAAAGATGCACAGTTGTGGCCGAGAAGCATCTGGGTCTTTTGCAAGGTGCTTCTATTTTAAAGGTAGGGTTGGTAGAATCTTTCTAAAATACTTTTTTCCAAAAAATTTGAAACTGTCTTTATATATCAATGCATAATTAAAATGTAAGTACTCTGGAAAAGAAATTATACAAATCGAGTGTCTGTAGTCCTCTCAGGACTGTAATAAACACAGTTCATTATTCCATTAACTCCCACCCCCTCCCTTCTCGGCTCCTTCCAAAGCCACGCCCCCAAAACACATGAACGCGCGCTGACGACCGCTCGCTCAGCTGGAAGAGTTGGACGCGTTTACCAGAGCCGAGCGGAGAGGAGCGCCGTGCATGTATAGTGACATCATGTCAGAATCACAATAATAAAATAACTAACTTTATCAGTATGAATATAAACAACTAACATGGCTGTTAGTACTCACTGTAAAGACTATGGGCGGATCTAATCCGTGGGGAATTTGCATATCATAATTAATAATTGATAATTAATAATTATTCATACATGTTTGGATTAGATCAGTCTTACATGTTAATAAATCTCCCTCTAAGGGAGGATGTAATTTTACCTGCATGCATAACTGTGTATCCTTGCATTTCAACTACAAGTTGATTACAGTTAATTACACTGATCACGTCTTACGAAACAGGCAAAATTAATTAGCTCAATTGCCAGAATAATATTGTGGGGATCCACGATATCACCTTACTTTATAGGATTTCAAGAAACACAATTCTCTGGCCAGAAGAATTGGGTTTCCCGCCCTATAAACACATACTCTTTAAAGTATCTTTCATTTGTAAAGCTTGTAGCATAAATTAGATCTTTGACACTTAAGGGACTTGAAAATGAGCAAAACAACACAGTTTGTCAATCACATGAATATAATGGATTTAATAAAGGCATGTCTACTTATATATTTACTACGGTTGCCATGGAATATATATATATATATATATTTACAAACATAATAGACATACAAAACACAATAAGACATCAATGAACGAGGAAGTGTGTGAGATATAGAGATATGGATAAATTACACGCGTGAGAGCGAGTAAGAGAGAGAGAAATAGGGTTACGTTCACCTAGACAGTCAACTTTCCTGAAACAACACGAAAACACATTCTTAATGCTCTGAAAACAGGGTAACCCAAATTTACTTGCATGTGGAAGGGTTCTCTCATGTGTTGCTGCGTTCCTTGAGCGGCCTGCATGGTCTAGCCGCGTTTTGGACGGCAGATCTTTTGTTCTCCGTGCGCGTGCGGCCCGCATGGTTTAGCGGCGTGCGTGAGCTGAGTCCTTGGTTCCGTGGAGTCACGTGATGCGGCGCGAGTCTTTGAACAGCGGTCGGAAGTCTTTTAGGTCACGTTACCAACGGAGATAGTTCGGCTCAGGTCATGTCACTTCGTGGAAGTGAAACAAGTTGAATACAGAAAACAGATTTTAGGCTAGAAAGTAAAGAAAAGATCCAGGATATGATCTGATCCCCTGAGGGGACCTCCGCGTGAATTACATGTTTCTGACGTGCTGGAAAGTTCAAGAGAGAGAGGCGGAGCCGCGCTCCTACATTTATCACCTTGTAGAATTCCCTCCCCTTCCGGTTCACGGGGCCAATCGGGGAATGGATGTTGCACGCGGGAACCCTCGGTTTATTGTCCTTTGTTTGGAAGAACATGCCCCTCGTGGTACAGGGGTGTGTTCAAGGAGGGTGTACAGTTTAACAGTTTGAATCTTCAATGGCGGTAAAACCTATTAAAAATACACTTTACTTTATATCTCTGTGCATATTCAGATAGCCCGTTCCATGAGCATTTTAGAGGTGTCAAACACATCAAATGAAAGTCAAAGGAAAAATACAGAGGTATTTAAAATGCATAAAGAAGGTATTTCTAATGTCCATTTATGCCGTGGCCAAACAAAGATATTTCACTGTGACATGGGGAAAAACACATACATTTAACAAAATATATTTAATGGTTTTTATGTCTTTACACAACAGAAATGTCCGTCTCTTTGTTCAGAGACATTCTGCGACATTCCGATGGGTTATAAAGTCTCGTAACAGGAGCTTCCCTCGTGTGTTGGGGGAGGGAAGGGCTTGTGTGTGTGTGTGTGTAAAATTCAGTCTTTCGGTGCCTGAAGGTTTTTGGGACTTTAGCACAGATATTTTTATTTATTCAGATTCACTCTTAGCCCAGTCCCTACAATATCCCCCTTTTTGTCCGATGAAGTCCCTGTGTGAACTTAATCGGACAACAACCATCACAGTGGACGGATGACAGGTGAATCATGATGATAGGGTAGCAGGTGCTCTCGAGCCGAGGCTGAGGGCTCAGCTTGATTAAGTTTGACGCAGCCTCCGGCGTGGTACCCTCTTCCTGAGGGTCCCGTGAGCTTGGCTGTAGATTTTCGCATCTCGTTGAGCCTCCTGATTGAAAGTCAAGTGTCAGGGTGTGGTTGATTACCGTAGAGGTACCCAGCGCAGGATCAGCTGCAGTCCAGGATTGGACAACAGGTGAGGCAGTTGAGGCGGGCAGTTGAGACACAGCTTGGAGGGCTATGTCGATGGGAACAAGGTCAGTTCTGATTGGAGCTCTTCGCTTGGAAGAGGATACGATGCCAGGTCGTCGAGGTGAAGGATGGCACCTTTGATGCTTGGATTACACGCTCTGGTCGAGCAAGGTGACACAGGTGTCAGTGTCATTTTGGTCGTTAGTGAGTGCGGCTGTGCGCACAGGAGTGTTAAGGAGTCCCCCTTTCACCTACAATCTCTGCGTGGGTCTCGGTGACCTGAGTGCGAGGCTTGGCTTTGGCAGGGCAGCGTGTGCCGCTGATCGGCAGCCCGCAGATTCCGTCAGTGTTGTCTGTGAGGAAAGGTTTGTTAGGGGCAGGAGGGGTTCTTGAACTTGGGCCCAGACTGTCAGGTGTTTGAAATCTAGTAAAGGCTCAAAGCGCTCTAGCAGATCTTTGCCAATCAGAAAGGGGTAAGTGTTCATTTGTGAGATGTACACAGGGTGTTTCAGACTCAAAGAACCAATTGTCAGGTGAATGGGAGCTACCTGTTTGAGCCGGATGTCGTTCTGGCTGTATGACTGCACAGTCAGCTCGCATGTTTGAGATGTAAGAGTTCGATTTTGTTTCTCAGAGTCTTTCAAAGAGTTTCCGGGCCATACCCTGTTTGATCATGTGCCCGAGGAGTTTTGCCGTCGGGGCTGGTGTGGTGATCGACGGGCGGTTAGGGCCGGTCTTGTGTAGTTCTTTGCGGAGACAGACAAAGCAGCCTTTCTTGGTCTTTTGGGATTTTGGTCCCAGTCGTGGGAAGTTGTCAGCTGTGTTAGCTGTGTTAGCTCTGTGGTCTGTTGTTGACAAGCAGTGTTCTGTGTGCCTGTTGCAGGTTTTATGCTGAGGCATAGGATGTCGTGTTCGTCCCTCTTGTTGTCTTTGTAAAGTCTTTTGTGAAGAAGCTCTTTAAGCAACTTCAGGCTCTTGGCTGTCTCGGATATGGCAGCACTGTTTTCGTCTGATGTGTGTTCAGACTTGTGCTGACCAGTGGCAGGTCGAGAGGGGTTCTGCTCTGGGCTGTTGAGGTCAGGCTAAGCAGGGTCTCTGTGACATTTTGGCACACTTGTGGTGAGTGACTAATGCATGGCCCTAAAAGTATAGAACTACTGCTTAATGGGTTCGCTAGATATGTAGCCTAAAGCTAAGTGTCTCTTGTTTCCTTATAAGCTTAGGTGTGAGCATTAGGAGGCTAAGACTTGTGTGGTTCTGAGAGTATTTCCTGGAGAGGGCATAGCCGAGATAAAATAAATTACGTAAGATGGTTCTTATGAGGGAAACGGACAGCTTTCTCATTTGAATCTTGCTTATTATCAATCCTTAGGATTATAGTTGTGCCCTAGTAAGTTGTTGAAATTACTTGTGCTGCAGGGTCACGAAAATGAGTGCACTGGTTGAAACTAAGCCAAAATAACAAATAAGGGTGTCTCTGTTTCCTTTCTGGGCCCTATGGGAAATGGAACCACATTTGAACAAGAGAGGAAATTAAATTAAATCATATAGATGACTGATTAGCCAAGGGAACAGCTGACTGCTGTTATTATGAAAGTTAAAGAAATGAAAGAATTAACAAGAGAAAAACAAAATTTAAAGCAAAAGGGAATAAAGTGATCAAACACCGGGAATGATCGGTTTAGTCACCTGTCGATGAAAATTCCTATTGCTATATGAATTATTCTCTAGCTACACAGTTTACATTTAGTTAAACGTAAGTTTAATTAACAGGGTATCTGCAAAGTTAGCCTTCGACGGTTACCAAGGACGATGCCTTCACTAGTGAAGGTGAACTTTAGCTGCAAAGAATTGTAAACACGGAAAGTGAATAATTAGAAACCCTAACTGGTGTTAAAGAAAGCATTCTAGAATAGTTTGCATTGTGTGAACACAAGCGGTGATTAAGGGCTCAAGTAAATTATGCTAAATGCTAACTGTAGAAGTTATTATGTAGCTTAGCCTAAGCTGGATGGAGGCTAGGCTAGGTTAGCGTAGCGTAAGCTAGCTGGATGCTATGTTAGTTTAGCTTAGCGTAAGCGGGAGGGATGCTAGGTTAGCTTAGCGTAGCGTAAGCTAGCTGGATGCTATGTTAGTTTAGCTTAGCGTAAGCGGGAGGGATGCTAGGTTAGCTTAGGCACCTAGGCTGGGTTGTTTACAAAGTGACATCACAAGTTAGCACTTCCTGTGACAAGTCGTTGTCATGGGAACCAGAGCATGTCAGACAATTCAACAGTCCCTAAAGAATGTCTGTACATTTTACATGAATTATGCATGTTTAAACGGGTTAACGGGATGCAACTATATTTTAAGTCTTTCTAGGACTTGGTGTTACATTAAGTAAAATGCAGATGAGTTTTGGCATTAGCTAACTCGTCTCTTTATTTTACGTAGCTTATTCTATTTGTTTACAGAGTAAGGAAATAGATTTGCTGTAAGTCAAAGCTTGTCTAAGCATATATGGTTACGTCCCTCTCGTGCACGAATGCTGACTTCTCAGCGAGTAACAGTTTTGATCGCTAGGTAGCTCTCTGCTTGTAGATGCAGCAAAAAAAATTTAGGTGAATTACATCAATCTAACAATAATTTGTAAGGCCTTTACATTTGTAGACACCCAGGTCTACCTAGATATAACTTTGTCCTGAGCTTTCTTTGTTAGACACAGGTTTAGTCATACTACCATTTGGATTTCCTGTTAATCAAAGCATAATAGATATCGATACGGTTTACAAGCTGCTGAGATGAGGTTTCTTTGTCAAACAGACTTACGCTTCTACTGCTGAACATGCTACTTTTACTTTTAGTTGGAAATCTAAGGCTATTTTACTTAGAGTAGAGATGTCAATTCCAGCTATCGTTTTATCTGCATTTAGACAGGCCAGCGATCAAAGATGCGTATTGCACGTTGTGCTCTGGTTGGATCGCAACGATCAAAAGCACGCCCGTAGGTTAACAGTAGTTTAAAGCCGTGGTGGTTCTACACCCTGGCGTTAAGGTGATGTATGCCCTATTTGGAGCTAGTGTTTCTTGTAACAAGTCATTGTCATGGAAACTAATGTACAGCAGTGCATTTTTCAAAAAGTATCTAGAAACTGTTTGTTTAAACAGGGTTGTGTATAGTCTGTTGGTTGTTGAGGCTTACACGTCCATTTAAGATTCCTTTAAATCAGTAAAATTCTAAGTTTACTAATGCTGAGTCTTGCAACTCTTTGAGCACACATTTTCATCTACTTTTAAAAGTTCTATGTCCTATGCTGATCAGGGACCTTTTTAGCAGAGTCTTGCACTGTGTTCGTGCAGTGTCTTCTGGTTTTGCAGTTCAAAATCATTGTGGTTTTTCAAAGTCTTTCGGACAGTCTTTTGCTTGGTGTAAGCTTCTCTTAGCTGTTGAGTAGTCATGCTATGTGGGCAGGCCAGAATGCCTAGGTGATGACTCACTGTGGGGTGCAGATTTCGGATAATCTGTCCCACGCGGTGACGTTGGTAACAGTTTTTTTTTTTTTAAGTGAAAGTCAATGTCTTGTAGGTAGGCGTGCACGTTGTGGCCTCCTGCAGGGTTCGGAGTGAACGTAGGGAGGTTTCTCTCCAGCTTGTTAAGTCTTCTGGGAGCCCTGCCGTTGTAAGTAGCAGGGGCTCTCCTGGAAAGGCTCTTCTCCCCTCGCTGCTGACGGGGGTTCTTGTGGGCTGGCTGGTGATGTTTTGAACAGTGGGCTTTCACCCCCCTTTTTAGCTCTGGGTTGTAGGCTGACAGGTGCGGACCAGCTGGTCAAGGGGAAACTTTGTGGTGTGCGTTTCCCCTTCCCGGTCATTCTGTAGTCTATGAGAGTGTTTCAGCTCTCCGTGAACAATGTCAATTTCGCATTTGATATTGTCTTTGTGCTGAATGAGTTCATGGATTTCAGCTCGGGCCGCTTGTAAGTGTTTTACACAGGCCTTTGCTTTAGTGTCTCTTTCTTTAGTTCAGACTCTGCTGAACGAGCTTGTGGATGGTATCGCGGGCCTCTTGCGGGTTTTTTTTTTTTCGCAGGCCATGGCTTTCGAGTCTCTTTTAGTTCAGCCTCTGCTCTTTGCAAAGGGGGCTTCACTTTTGTCGGAGTTTCTCGTTGAGTACCACTCTGGTTGTTTTCTCTGAATGCTCTCTTCGGTCTGTGTGCCGATGAAAATCAGACAGGGCAGTTTGAAGTCTTTCCACTTCCTTCTGTAGCTCGGGGTCGTTGTCGTCCTAGGCTTGCATCCTTAGCGTTGCAACTTCGTGCTCCAGGGCGAGGCGGCTCCTTTCACGGAGACGTGCTTGTGCGATGAGCTGGCAAGCGAGGGTTTGGACGTGTCTGGCCGGTCTTTGTCGTGGGAGCTTTGGCTTGGTTTGTGCGCCATCAGCTTGTCCACGTCGGCGCTGCTCTTGGCTTTGGAGCTCCGAGTCGCTGGCGACCTTGGTCAGGAATGGAGGTGTCATGAAACTCAGCCATGTCTCCAGGTTGTCCCAGCGGTTGTGGGACTGTAGGGCCGGAACATACTGGTTTCGACTGTGGGCGAGAGGAACACAACACACACAGAGAGACCAGGCAAGTTTGTTCTACGTTTAACGAGCTATAATACAGGCTATGCTGTGTATGAAAATTTTGGTTAACTGATGCGGACAGTTAAATCATTCAGTGGGACAATTTGGGTAGGTCAGCATGGGCCTGAATAAAGATTTTTGACGTGGCGGTAGCTTCGGGGTAACCTGTTGATGCTAACGGCTTGGCTGTCAAACTATTATTCAGCTTTCCTTGGTGTCTCAGATAGGTTCTGTCTCTAGGTGAACTGAAAGGAACAGAGCACAACAGAAAAAGAGCAATGGCAAGATAGCAGAGTTTGAAATAACATGCAACCATTTAAGATGGAAAGGTCTGTGATGAAATGGCGTTAATAGTACACAGGAAGAGTTACAGGGGAAAAGGAGGCCTAAGCCTGCGGTGTGTGGCTCAGAGAGGAAAAGGGAGCCAAACACTTCAGTGACCGGGGGAATCTCTAGATTCTGTGGCCAATACTAAGTGGATGGATTTAATACCTTTTCTAGTTTGCCTGGGGTGAAAGGTCATTCGGGTTGGAGTCAGCACTGTGGTTGGTCTTTCTGTCGTTCCCCAAACACTTGACAGCAGTGTCCCGGGCCCTTCCGTATATCTGTACCGATGTGCGCCCTCTTACGCTACTTGACTTTGAACACAACCGGCAGTGCCAAGTTGTTGAGGTTGTTTTGCGGGCCGCACCAACGGAGAGATACAGAAAAGTCCGAGACCCGTGCTCAGTCAGCGCTGGTGACGCAGGTTAGACGAGCCAGCGTGCTGGACGCCAAGCAGAGATGACTGTCAAATCACCACAGCACGAGAGAAATTTCTACCTACAAACACAAAACAGGATGAAGGACAAGTGAACCTCAACGTGAATTAAAGCTCTCTCTATCTAAATCAAATTGAGTGTCTATTTTTGTAGAAAAATCATCAAGGGCAACGGCTTTACTAAAATTATGGTACAAACAAAAAGGGAATTATGACAATGTTAATTATCAGAACAACCTAGCCTCCATTTGGAGAAGAGATTAAGTGCAGCAGGAAGAGCACAGGAGGAAGCAAGCTGTAGTGGAGCGTTTGGGCCACAAAGGGTTTGGGCCACTTCCTCTTAGTGGTCAACCTGGCTGACAGAGAACTTGCTTTAGATTGCATTCACACTGGCTTAAATACAATTCAAATCAAGCGTATGCATAGATGTTAAGTAACTTCTAGAATAGTAGGGATACAGTTGTCATAACGTATCAAATCAAAATTATTAAAAATAATTTGAAAAAGGAAATATAGAAGTAAAGCCATAAAACCATTCCCCACAGGGAAGGAGACTTCATTCAAATTAATCTTGAAATTTGTTTGTTTCCAACCAAATTTGAATAAGTGTAGGAAATTAAAGGTTGGCATTATTTTTGATGATGATCACGATCACTGTGGTATATCAATGATAATAACCAAAATAAAATCAACTGGGAGAAAGCCACTTCAAAACAGAATGAGAGTAGACAGTAAGAGATGAGCTGACTTAGCGGGGGGGAAGGCCACAAGGGGGCCGCACTCCTCCTAAGTGGTCATCAGAAACTGCTAATACTTACTCTTGAATTTTAAATTCAAATGTGGTTTGAACCAAATTCAAAATAAGTGTACACAGTCAGAGGTGAAATCATGTTAGTAACACTGGAACTTGCACATGCATTGAAAGTTAGAAACACACTTTCAGAAATTCACTGGAAAAATCTGAAATTGTGACGAGAGAGAAATTTAGGAAAGGATGACCTTGTTACCGGTGTCCACGAGGTGGTGCTATTTCGCTCATGGAGGGTAAAGTCAGGACGTGGAGGCCGTCTGATACTGGAAAACTCAAGGGCGCGCCCTAGCGTTTGGCAGTAGCATTGCAACCCGCCTGCTTTCAAATGTGACCATCTCAGAGGACATGCAAAGAATTACATGCCTCAATTGCTGCATAAATCACAAATAATGCGGAATTTAAATCTCGACGGATTTCTTTCCGGTGCTATATTTCACAAAACGGCGTGGCAGGATTTTTTTTTTTTTTTTTTTTTTCTACACACACACATAGGGTCACAGGAATTATACGTCTGTCGTTCGGATCCAAATAACATTTATCAAATAGCACTTTATGATTAAAATGTTTTTATGTTTTGGATTTTTCTGTGCTATATTTCACGAAACGGTGTGGCAGGATTTTTTCTACACACACACATAGGGACAACAGGAATTATACGTCTGTCGTTCGGATCCAAATAACATTTATCAAATAGCATTTTATGATTAGAATGTTTTTAGGTTTTGGATTGTTTCTGTTGGTGCTATATTTTAACAAACACGTCTTGCAGGGATTTTTTTTTCTGCGCTGTGTAGGAGAAAACAGGAATTATACGTCTGTCGGTTGGATCCAAATACATTGATCAAATAGCATTTTATGATTAAAATGTTTTTATGTTTTGGATTTTTCTGTGCTATATTTCACGAAACGGTGTGGCAGGATTTTTTCTACACACACACATAGGGACAACAGGAATTATACGTCTGTCGTTCGGATCCAAATAACATTTATCAAATAGCACTTTATGATTAAAATGTTTTTATGTTTTGGATTTTTCTGTGCTATATTTCACGAAACGGTGTGGCAGGATTTTTTTCTACACACACACATAGGGACAACAGGAATTATACGTCTGTCGTTCGGATCCAAATAACATTTATCAAATAGCACTTTATGATTAAAATGTTTTTAGATTTTGGATTGTTTCTGTGCTATATTCTAACAAACACGTTTGGCAGGATTGCTTCGCTGCGCTGTGCGTAAATAAAACAGGGATTATTCCTCTGTTTTTTCGACTCCCATAACATATTATCAAATAGCACTTATGATCAAATATGCGTTAGGTTTTACAATTGAGTAGCTACGTCAATGTTTTAACCCGGAGTTATCGATAATCTAACGATTATAATTAATATCAGGCCTTTCTTAAGAATAGTGAAAGAGCATCGTTTCACTAAATCTTGTCTTCACCCTGGCCGAAGAATCTCGTTCCGCCAGGGGAGTTTAACATTAAAATTGTCGTTGTTCAAAAGAGGTTTCTTCATCTTTTGTCGGACAACTTTAATACTCTGAAACTATGAAACTGCAGTTTACTTCTTAGCTTCGCTGGACTGAAACGGCTTTTTGCCTTTAATCAGTCAAGGTGAGTTCGCATAGCGTTCGCTCAACCGAGGTGGACGTACAATATTAAATCACAATATAGACATAGATTGAAAACTTAATTTGCTCAAAAACAAGTTTAAAGTGTGCTCGTATTTTCTCCACCATTGTAAAGACTATGGGCGGATCTAATCCGTGGGGAATTTGCATATCATAATTAATAATTGATAATTAATAATTATTCATACATGTTTGGATTAGATCAGTCTTACATGTTAATAAATCGCCCTCTAAGGGAGGATGTAATTTTACCTGCATGCATAACTGTGTATCCTTGCATTTCAACTACAAGTTGATTACAGTTAATTACACTGATCACGTCTTACGAAACAGGCAAAATTAATTAGCTCAATTGCCAGAATAATATTGTGGGGATCCATGATATCACCTTACTTTATAGGATTTCAAGAAACACAATTCTCTGGCCAGAAGAATTGGGTTTCCCGCCCTATAAACACATACTCTTTAAAGTATCTTTCATTTGTAAAGCTTGTAGCATAAATTAGATCTTTGACACTTAAGGGACTTGAAAATGAGCAAAACAACACAGTTTGTCAATCACATGAATATAATGGATTTAATAAAGGCATGTCTACTTATATATTTACTACGGTTGCCATGGAATATATATATATATATATTTACAAACATAATAGACATACAAAACACAATAAGACATCAATGAACGAGGAAGTGTGTGAGATATAGAGATATGGATAAATTACACGCGTGAGAGCGAGTAAGAGAGAGAGAAATAGGGTTACGTTCACCTAGACAGTCAACTTTCCTGAAACAACACGAAAACACATTCTTAATGCTCTGAAAACAGGGTAACCCAAATTTACTTGCATGTGGAAGGGTTCTCTCATGTGTTGCTGCGTTCCTTGAGCGGCCTGCATGGTCTAGCCGCGTTTTGGACGGCAGATCTTTTGTTCTCCGTGCGCGTGCGGCCCGCATGGTTTAGCGGCGTGCGTGAGCTGAGTCCTTGGTTCCGTGGAGTCACGTGATGCGGCGCGAGTCTTTGAACAGCGGTCGGAAGTCTTTTAGGTCACGTTACCAACGGAGATAGTTCGGCTCAGGTCATGTCACTTCGTGGAAGTGAAACAAGTTGAATACAGAAAACAGATTTTAGGCTAGAAAGTAAAGAAAAGATCCAGGATATGATCTGATCCCCTGAGGGGACCTCCGCGTGAATTACATGTTTCTGACGTGCTGGAAAGTTCAAGAGAGAGAGGCGGAGCCGCGCTCCTACATTTATCACCTTGTAGAATTCCCTCCCCTTCCGGTTCACGGGGCCAATCGGGGAATGGATGTTGCACGCGGGAACCCTCGGTTTATTGTCCTTTGTTTGGAAGAACATGCCCCTCGTGGTACAGGGGTGTGTTCAAGGAGGGTGTACAGTTTAACAGTTTGAATCTTCAATGGCGGTAAAACCTATTAAAAATACACTTTACTTTATATCTCTGTGCATATTCAGATAGCCCGTTCCATGAGCATTTTAGAGGTGTCAAACACATCAAATGAAAGTCAAAGGAAAAATACAGAGGTATTTAAAATGCATAAAGAAGGTATTTCTAATGTCCATTTATGCCGTGGCCAAACAAAGATATTTCACTGTGACATGGGGAAAAACACATACATTTAACAAAATATATTTAATGGTTTTTATGTCTTTACACAACAGAAATGTCCGTCTCTTTGTTCAGAGACATTCTGCGACATTCCGATGGGTTATAAAGTCTCGTAACAGGAGCTTCCCTCGTGTGTTGGGGGAGGGAAGGGCTCGTGTGTGTGTGTGTAAAATTCAGTCTTTCGGTGCCTGAAGGTTTTTGGGACTTTAGCACAGATATTTTTATTTATTCAGATTCACTCTTAGCCCAGTCCCTACATCACTATCAAGCTTGCATATCGATACTGGTAAAGTTTAAAATATTTTACTAGCTCGTAACCGAATCAAACTCAATATAAGGCAAAGCTATAAATATAGCTCATTCGTTGATACACGTTTGCCGTTCCCGGTGAACATAGGAACAAAGTTTAGGCATAGGGTAAAGCTAGGTATAAAAATAGATCCCCTAAACTTTTTAACCTAAAGTTAGATTTGGCGAAAAAACAGAAAAAAAAACAGCTCTCAACTGCAGATATGCCTATTGATTATTTATCATCTCAACCCTGGCTCGCTAACAGTAAGTTATACCAGTGGACACCAAAGTTACACTGTCACAGCTAAGCCAGTGTAACGTTAGTTATGCTACGTAACGTTAGGTAGCTATATTAGGTAGCTAAGTTACCTGTTACCAAGATTACCTGTCCAGCAGAAATAAAGCCACCATGGAGTCACTTTTAAGCCCCTTGAGATCCCAGTTGTCGCCACCGCTGGAAAGCCACGCCGATATTGACTCGTATTATTTCTTGATTTATCCAAAGACTTTTTGTTCATAGCCTTTTCAAATAGGCCTACTGTCTTCCTTTTTTTAACTTGTTTGCCTTCGCTGCCTGTATATGCAGGTATTGAGAATTTTGACTGTTCTTTCTCTGCCATAACTGTTATTACTAGCTTCCCTGCGTATTCAAACGTGTGCGCGCTTGTGGGCTGATCCTGTATCAGCAGAGTTGGTAGTCATGGTAGCGAGGGAGAGTGACAGTCGCCCCAGCCAATCATTTCATTCGTCCCGAATGGAATAATGAACTGTGTTTATTACAGTCCTGAGAGGACTACAGACACTCGATTTTTATCATTTATTTTCCAAGAGTTCTTACATTTTAATTATGCATTGATATATAAAGACAGTTTAAATTTTTTTGGAAAAAAGTATTTTAGAAAGATTCTACCAACCCTACCTTTAACATTATTGTCTGTAAACGCAAGTATCAAGTGCGAAGCGTAAGTAACTTTGTGGGCGGGTCTTGGGCGCTGTTGCTATTTTATCGGCGGGATAAATGACTCTTGCGCCCGACGCAAGTTTAAAAGGGGTTGGTCTGAAGTAGCTCCGTCATTCATAGGTGTGGTTTGGGCGTAATCTGAAATAAATCAATCAGAGCGTCATATCACATTCCCTTTAAGAGCATGACGAACAAGGTTCACAGCCGAGGAGATCGATGTTCTCGTCAGGGCCGTAAAAGAAAGAGAAATGACATTGGGGATGCGACAAACCCACCCAAATTAGCTTCGGTTATACATGCATATAATAATTTGGGTAAATAAATATGTAAGCTTTATGCCTACTTTTCCCATCGTCATGGACACAATGATTTCCCTCGTGGTTTAATCTTTTTCCTTATAATAATAATGTATCATTTGCAATGCGCGCTTAAAATAGCATCTGAATGTACGTGCAACGCGCCACTGACTTTAGACTAGTTTTTTTCTGGTCAGTAGCGCAATTGTTTTCTGGAACTGCAAAATAGCACCAGGGATTGTTTGCGCCGGTGTTGTGCCAAATTTCGACCCCCTGCCAAATTATTACCCCCCTCGTTGAAGTCAGTATCTGATTGCCTAATCCTAACCCCACCCCTAATCCTAACCCCTCCCCCACAACTAATCCTAAACCTACCAATGCTATGGGGGTAATAATTTGGCGGGGGTCGAAATTCGGCACAACACTGGAACACGCCTCCTTTATTTGCGCTGAACCATCCAGGGAGCGCAAGTTCATTCTCTAGTTTGCCGGCGTGCGTCTGTGGAGGGAAAAGTCTGCTTTGCGCGGCGCAAATGACTTTGTACACTGACGCATGTATCATTCGTATTTTGCAGATGGCAATGGATGGCAATTTGCAAATGGATAGGGTGCAAGATAGGGCCCATAGTGATTAATGAACTGGATTAGAATGAACACTATAGTCATGCTCAGGATACTGTACCAGTCTGAAGAAGGCCTCAGTAGCAGAGTGCAGGAGGAAGCAGGTTGTGAAGTTCCTTCACCCAAACTCATCAGCCCAAAACCTGCACAGGTTCATTGGGGAACCCTATGGTTCATATAGAACCATAGGGTTCTTTACTCAACTCCAAAGAACCTTTCATGCTAAAAAGGTTCTATAATGACAAGAAAGAACCCTTTTGGCACAAAGGTTCTTCATAGGCTATTATTCATTCATACATCATTCTGCAACATTTTGTAGTTGTAATTAAATTGTTTATGTTACGTCCCAGATGTAAAGTGGTCTAGGTTAAGGGAGTAAACAGTAAAAAAAAAAAAAAAAAAAAAAGGTTTTGGTTTGATGTGAGAAAATAAACATGCCTGAGCCCATTCCCAGCCCTGTATGAATAAAGGATTGCGCTGCCCCCATAGAATGGATACAGGTCGGCCAGGTAAGATAGCTGAAAGAGACACATAACCAGTTTAACAGGAAAGGTTGGTAACGAGAATCCTGGAGCTGTGGAAATGAGTAGTCGGAGACAGAACCAGCTTGAACAAAAGCTACACTCTTGGATTTTTTAGCAGCAGTCTTCTGTTTCCATGCTTTGCAGTCATTTATTATGTGACCTGGATCCAAGCAATAAAAAAAAGACACGTTTATGGTCAGAGCGTTTCAGCATAGGCTTTTCTTCTCCCTGTCTGGTCATTCACAAAACTCTGGCGTGTAAAAGAAAAAAACTGACCTGTGTGTAAGTGTAAACTCATCATCTACTACTGCAGCTTCAGATAGTGAACCTGTTTTTTTTTTTCTCATTCAGATGAATTACAATGTTCTCAGGAATGCAGTTTTTAAACTCTTCAAGCAAAATGAGTTCATGCAGTTGTTCAAAACTGGTAACCTTACTAGCCAAACACCATTTATCAAAAAGGGCTCTCTTTTCCTTTGCAAACTCAAATGTTTGTCTAGCGGTTTTTGCTGTACCTCGAAAACGCTGACGATATGCTTCGGGGACCAGTTCGTAAGCACGCAACTGTAAGGACTGAGCGGAATGACGGATCATCCAAATAACTAAATGTATTTCTTCCCATAAACCCTGGGACTTCAACACACACACACATACACAAACTGGTACGAATTTCCCCATTAAGGACATTTTAATGAGATATATGTTATATGTTGTTATGTGGGTCTGAGTGCCCATGCAGGGCCTATGAAGATACCTGACTGCATGGTAGTTCTAAACGAACGATAAATGCTTGTATTATGCATTTTAATGAATAATCCAGCATTTTCACTCCTAACAAAGTCTGTGAAACTTCCCCCCAAATCCAGCTAACACTGGCTGAAAGTGTCCTGTTACGAGTTTACGACCCAAAAGAATGTTCATAGACTTGATTCTTTGCTGAGAAGGAGAAATGAAACCTGTTCAATCCTATATGTTCCATGTGTATATATATATATATATATATATATATATAACCATGTGATAAATGTATTAACATGCATCTAATGTTCCATCGCATGATTTTTCCTTTTATGTGGTTTGTTTCATGTAAGCGCTAATACTTAATGTTTCAAACTCTGCCAAGTAGGGTTAACCAAATCTCACCTATAGCGTGTTTGGTTTTGCTAAATTGGTACTTTGGAGATTTAAAAGACTGTGTATATGATATGTTGGTAGATATGAAATATGATACAACATATAAGTATTACAAGAATCTTTCATGGTTCTTCAGCGATTGACAAACCCAATCCCCCCCCAGCATGCATGCAAAGAGCTCCTTCTTTGCAAACAAAGAGCAATAAAAACCAAAATCCCGCCTGTGAATTCCAACCCTCTCATTGGCCAAGCCCAGAGGAAGAGGCTGGATTTCGCCAAGGTGATAAATGGCGCTTTTGAGCTCCAACTGGCTCTCTTTTTCGCGCTCTGACTTCTTGCCTACGTCTGCCTTAGTCATGTAGTCTCTGATACGATTTTCCCTAGGGAAATGCATTCTTTCTTTTGTTTAAAAGTTTTGTTTTCTTTAAGTTTCCAACCTAACTCATCTCACAGAAGAGGAGATGAATTCAGCCGAATTTGGTAATGTTACCTCAAAGACTTTAAATTTATGTTCAAAGCGCGCGCGCCGAACGCCACGTGACGCGCGCACACGGAACAAAGAACGCGGCCGGGACAGGCCGTTTTAGGAACACAGAGAGACCAAGAAACTTTGCAAGTATCTTTCAGCTTCTAGGAAGCATTAAGATGATGTTTTTCATGTTGTTTCAGAGAGGTTATTGTCTGGGTGAAGTTTACCAATGCGCTCTCTCTCTCTCTCTCTCTCCCCCTCTCTCTCTCTCTCTTGTCTTACTCTCTCACTCTTGCCAGAATGTGATTTCTTCGTGAGTCCCCTTTGGGGATCTCTTTTGTTTTGTTTCTAGTTTAGTTTATGTTTTTCAGTCTCTGTGTTTAATTCCAATCGACGATTGAAAGAATACCGCGTGACATGTCTCTTAAGCAAATCCATCTACAAGGGACCTTCAAACGAGCGCGCGCTCGCGTTGAAGGAGAAACGCGCGCATGTGACCGCATGACGCGCAGGACCGAGAGACACACACATGCTTCTTCACCAGCCATGCAAAGAGTTTACCTACCTGTGCAAGTATCCGTGTTTGATCACGCTTTTAAGATGTGTTGAAGTCTTGTCTCTCAAAGTCCCGTGTCTATGCAAATTTGCTATTTAGTAAGATCTTCGGGTCTTTATAAAACTCCCTCGTGCATAACTGCAACTTTCTAAAAATTCTCTCTCTCTCTCTGTCTCTATGCATTTCTCGTTCATCGATGCCTTATTGTGTTTCATTGTTTATTATGTTTGTAAATACATATATCCCATGTAATTTTAGTAAATGCATAGGCTAGTTATTTCTTATTAAATTTCATGATACTCATTTGATGGATTGACTGTCTGCTCATACTTCAGGTCCCTGAAATGTCTAGATCAAAAGCTACGAGCTTTACAAATTAAAGATACTTTAAAGAGTATTTGTTTATAGGGCGGGAAGGCTAATTCTTGTGGCCACAGAATTAGTTTTCCCTAAACTCTATAAATTAATTGAGCTAATTAATTTGACCTGTTTGTGAAATGTGGTCTGTGTAAATAATTGCAATCAACTTGGGGTTAATCGCAAGGATTCACATGCATGCAGGTAACAGGACATATCATCCCTTATCAGGAGATGTATTAACATGTAAGACTGATCTGATACAAACCTGTATGAATAATTATTAATTATGAATTATTAATTATGATATGCAAATTCCCCGTAATCAGATCCACCCCTGAGTCTTTACACAACACTGTAGCTTTTATGGTGTCATAATCCAAGGACTGTTCTATTGGCAACGCAAAGCATACCTCCTGGGCTTTACCCACAAGATTACATTGAAGCAGTAAACCCCACATATCTTTTGGCCATCCAAGCTTTGAAGCAATGCGCTCAGGCTATGAAGTAAGCATCCACCTCAGCTTCTCGAAATGGAGGCACCAGTCTGATATACCTGGTCACAAAGTTATTCTGAGCATCATTCACAGTATCGAAATCTACTGTACTATTCTGCACTGGGACATTAGCTAAAACAGGTGAGGAAGGTCTGGATTGTGGAATCGGCACAGTGTTACGGCGTTCAGACTCTGCTTCTAACTGTAATAGTATTGTTAAATTCAAAATGAAACGTTAAATGTCCCCAACTAAGCAAGCCAAAAGCCAATGGCGACAAAGGCGAAGAGAGGCGAAAAAGGCAACAGTGGCAAGGAACCAAAACTCCATCAGGTGACAGAATGGAGAAAAAAACCTTGGGAGAACCCAGGCTCAGTCAGGGGGCCAGTCCTCCTTTGGCCAACGAACGAACCGTGTATGATTATGAGTTAGGCAGCATAATGTCAGGAGTCAGATGTGATCAGAACTTTCACAATATTTATCCAGTTCATCTGGTTGGGTTGGGTCATCTGGCCGGTGAGGAGATGAGTGTGTTGAGGTGTCCATGGGCACTGTTGGCATACTGTTGCCACACCTACGTGACCCACCCATCAGTTGACCTGCTGACTAGGTTGTTGTCAACTTTTTCATTGTTGTCATGACAGCGCACGCACGTGCACACCAGACATACTGGGAAGGAACTTTTAGATGCGCGCTTTCCAATTCGAAAAATGGAGATACTGAAGTCTGAGGCACCGCACCGCCATCATCAATTAAAAAGAGGGGTTTAAGGGTACTAGCAGTTGGAAATTGAATAAATAATAAACATAGCAGTTTGAACTCTTCTCCACTTTATTATACCCCACATATCAGATTACTTACTCCAAAAACCCGTGACACTCCAGTACCAAGTGCGCGCGACCCATTCCTATCTACGGCAAGCCCCGAGGGGAAAAATACATTGCATACACACATACAACGAGCGCCAGTACAACCGGTATTATAGTAACAGACTTTGTTGGATTCTGTCATGTACAATCCAACAAAGTCTGTTACAATAATAATAATAAAAAAGATTTTGAGGACAGTTACACTGTATTGAGACAGTAATATTAATAGTAATAGTAATATTTTTACAGTTTTCAACAATAATTGCCATTGTTGAACCCTTGCTCTTATTATGTTTCTGATTTCTCAGTTTTGTCATTATTTGAGCAAATCATTTATTTTATATGTTTTGAGACAGTTTGTTTAAGAAGTTTCAAAGAATTAGTAAAAGAGTAAAGTAAAAGTTAAAACTTTTTTATTTAAGTAGGCATTTATTTTTTATTAAGTATTTATTTTGTATTAATATATAACCTCACTGTATTCATTTATAATGTATCATTATTGCGTAACATTTGTGTCAATAATCGTCAAGCACAGGTGACTCCGCGTAGTGGGCCCCCAAATCAAATTCTGCTAGGGCCCCCAAAAGGCTCGGGCCGGCTCTGGTTGAGAGGGATACCGAGAGGGGCTTTTTTTTTTTTTTAACTGTTCCTGAGGTGTTGAGCAACTACAATTCCTGTTAATCCTATAATTTTATATTATAATTTATTTAAAGTGAATAAATTGTAATGAAAAAATAAATAAAACTAAATAGCTAAAGTAAATCGTAAGTGGAAGTGCATCGGTCAATTCACTAATGTTCAAAATATTATGAATCTTTATTTAGAAAAAAATACACATTGGTTGGCCTATTCATGAGCATACATCAGCAATTACACATGTTTAGGGCATTATTCATATACCATGTAAGGTGGTATGTGCTAGAAATGGGTAAACCACTATCAGTGAGTCTGCCCGGCAGTGTCCCACATTGTCCCTCAGAAACATATCCCTTGTCCCCCCTTGGGCTTATTAGCAGGTGGTCACCCTACTATATTTAGAGAGAGAGAGCTTTTTTGAGCTAGCCTAATTAATATTTTTTTACATTGTAAATAGGCCTAGTGACGAACCCGGCTGGGAGGCGCTTTGCTTGTGAACATCCCTATACCCTGCTGTGACTGGGAAAGAGTTAACAGTTCTTACGCATTTTGCTTTTGCTCCAGTATGCCACTTGTGTTTGTTCACAGCAGGTTACAGCTGTTTAGACCATCTGGCTTTAATCAAAGTCAGTACAGAACACAGTGTTTTGTTTTCCATAACCGTAAAGCCACTCATCTTTGCTCTAGTGTTGCTCAGTTACATGCCACTTCTCCTATGAGCTCAAAAAGGTGATGGGGAGTGTATGATATTGATGACATCACCACAGATCTTTTCTGACTTGTCAAACTGACAGTGTTGCAACTGATCCCACAGTCTCCCTATTAAGATACAATATAGTAGTAATAAACAAACAAAAAAAACTTTATAGTAGTAGTAAAAACTTCATTGTCCCACACAGGGAAATTTGTCTTGGGCCATCACCCATGCTGCCATCAGTATACAATTAACATACAACAAATTTACAGACCAGACAATATTAATAATATAAATTGCATAAGTTACAGCTCCATTCCACCACCATTTAACATCTTTACAGACACTGGAATAAATGAGTTTTTGAATCTATTCAATTTGCAGCGAGGGACTCTAAACCTCCTCCCAGAAGGCAGCAACTCGTATTCTGTGTAGCCTACAGGATATGCGATGGATCGCACACAATCTTTTTAGCTTGCGTTAAAGTAGCCTGTTCATAGAGGGTCTGTAATAATATCTGTAAATATTATTGAAGTATGTGCTATTAGACGATAATCAATATTCTCCTTACAGCTAGCCTTTTTTGAGACAGGGATAATAGTGGAGCTCTTCCACATAGAGGGAACTGTATTCGTGTCTATGGATTTCTGATAAATAGGGCACCAGGCTTCGGCCAGCTCTCTACTACAAGATTTTAATAACCGCCCAGAGATGCCGTCCGGCCCAGAAGCCTTATTAGGACAGACCTGTGAAAACAGTCTCTCCACCATATTCTGGTCAATAATTATTTTAGGATTATCCACTATAGACAGGGCATCCAGTGCATTTACCTGCTCCTGTGAGAAGTCTCTTACATCAAATCTACAATAAAATTCATTCAACTCATTTGCCTTTGCCCCGACATCTATCACATTGATAGATCTTTTAGCTGGATCCATGTTAGTCATATATTTCAGAGAATCCCATAATTTATTGGTATTCATAGTCAAACAACAGGCCTCAAATTTCTCCCTCTCCTTTCTCCTAGCTTTCCTTAATTTATAATTCAGTTCCTTCTGTACAGCTTTCATAGCTGTATGTTTTTTATACTTGGCAAAAATGTTATGACTCAGTTGACTCCTTCAATGGAACTCGCTTACCTTGATCTAAAGATGTGTTTATCCTGCATTTAAGGTACTTTTACATTACTAGTAGTGCAAAAATGCCTTGAACACATTTCAGCCTATATTCCCAGAAAAAAAAGTGTGTCATAAACTATTATGTTTAATGTTTGAATAAGATATTGTTTAAATTTAAGTTTTTCAATGAAACTTGGATTGGGCTTCGTGATTTTACTTTGTTGAGGCCTTTTTTCCCATTATCAAACCATGTTTGTTTTTTTAAAACAGAACTATGAATGACCAGATGAGTTGAAAAGACTGATCAAACAATTCCACAGTGACTGAACAAGCTTAACAATAATTAATTCAACCGACACAATAGATTCTATGTTTGGGCTTGATCTCCGTCTTCTGTTTTTGCTGTTCATTTTCTGTTCATGCAAATCAAGCTTTTGTTAAGCTGCAAATCAAGCAAACCAAGTTGAGTTCCCTAAATAGGAGGGGTCTGTCTGTAGAACTCTAAAAAGCATGTTTAACCTGCCCCAAAATGCTCAATCAATGCCGACAACCTGAAAGTCTGTTCTGAACTTCTGCTCAGGGAACATTGTGGAACCTGCCATGATGACAATTCAAAACAGTGTGTTATATGCTTTTCACCAAATGTTAACAGTAAAACAAACAAAAAAATTATGAAATATTCAGAATTTTTTTATTTAAAATATACTCTAATTAGAAATGTTTGGTGTTTGAAACCAGCCTGCTAAACCACTGCTAGAGAAAAAAAAAAGATTGTATAATTTGACTTTATAACCAAACATGACTTTTCATCAAGCTGTCACTTTCCAAGTGGAAGTGCAGTAAAAACGTCTCTTTTCTGACATGCAATTCTCTGCCTTTTCCATTGCACAGGTTCGATCGACTGACTCCTGGGGCAGCACTCCGACTTGGAGAGTGGTTGAGCTTCAATTGTTAGTCCTAGTCCAAAAGTTCAATTGTTAGTCCTTTCCTGTTCCCTCCCTCTCACTTTGCTTACTGTCAGTTCTTTTTCTACTATCATATCACAATATAAGAAAAAAAAACACACATAAAAAAAACACATTTCAGCTGGCATCGATTCATCATATCGGCTGTTGAATGACCTAATGATCTTCCTCCCCACCATAAAATCTAACGTGTTGTCTTCTGTCATATCTTGATACATGATACAGTACAATTACTAACACACACACACACACACACACACACACACACACACACACACACACACACACACACACACACACACACACACACACACAGAACAAAACAGAGGCATTAGTACCAGTGTTGGGGAAAGTTACTTTTAGAAGTAATGCGTTACAATATTCCGATTCTCCTTTAAAAAGTAACTTATTGCGTTACTTATAATTGGAAAGTAATATATATTACTTTTTTCACATGGGCGGGGCTTGCTTAACTATAAATAAATAAATTGCTGTATAGGGTATAACAGAAACTACATATGTAATCGAAAAGACTGCTGTCATTTAAAAAAAAAATTTGAATCTTTAAATTGGATGTGAAATGAATATGCACACATTATAATGAACATTAACAGAAAAGATGCACAGTTGTGGCCGAGAAGCATCTGGGTCTTTTGCAAGGTGCTTCTATTTTAAAGGTAGGGTTGGTAGAATCTTTCTAAAATACTTTTTTCCAAAAAATTTGAAACTGTCTTTATATATCAATGCATAATTAAAATGTAAGTACTCTGGAAAAGAAATTATACAAATCGAGTGTCTGTAGTCCTCTCAGGACTGTAATAAACACAGTTCATTATTCCATTAACTCCCACCCCCTCCCTTCTCGGCTCCTTCCAAAGCCACGCCCCCAAAACACATGAACGTGCGCTGACGACCGCTCGCTCAGCTGGAAGAGTTGGACGCGTTTACCAGAGCCGAGCGGAGAGGAGCGCCGTGCATGTATAGTGACATCATGTCAGAATCACAATAATAAAATAACTAACTTTATCAGTATGAATATAAACAACTAACATGGCTGTTAGTACTCACTGTAAAGACTATGGGCGGATCTAATCCGTGGGGAATTTGCATATCATAATTAATAATTGATAATTAATAATTATTCATACATGTTTGGATTAGATCAGTCTTACATGTTAATAAATCTCCCTCTAAGGGAGGATGTAATTTTACCTGCATGCATAACTGTGTATCCTTGCATTTCAACTACAAGTTGATTACAGTTAATTACACTGATCACGTCTTACGAAACAGGCAAAATTAATTAGCTCAATTGCCAGAATAATATTGTGGGGATCCACGATATCACCTTACTTTATAGGATTTCAAGAAACACAATTCTCTGGCCAGAAGAATTGGGTTTCCCGCCCTATAAACACATACTCTTTAAAGTATCTTTCATTTGTAAAGCTTGTAGCATAAATTAGATCTTTGACACTTAAGGGACTTGAAAATGAGCAAAACAACACAGTTTGTCAATCACATGAATATAATGGATTTAATAAAGGCATGTCTACTTATATATTTACTACGGTTGCCATGGAATATATATATATATATATATATATTTACAAACATAATAGACATACAAAACACAATAAGACATCAATGAACGAGGAAGTGTGTGAGATATAGAGATATGGATAAATTACACGCGTGAGAGCGAGTAAGAGAGAGAGAAATAGGGTTACGTTCACCTAGACAGTCAACTTTCCTGAAACAACACGAAAACACATTCTTAATGCTCTGAAAACAGGGTAACCCAAATTTACTTGCATGTGGAAGGGTTCTCTCATGTGTTGCTGCGTTCCTTGAGCGGCCTGCATGGTCTAGCCGCGTTTTGGACGGCAGATCTTTTGTTCTCCGTGCGCGTGCGGCCCGCATGGTTTAGCGGCGTGCGTGAGCTGAGTCCTTGGTTCCGTGGAGTCACGTGATGCGGCGCGAGTCTTTGAACAGCGGTCGGAAGTCTTTTAGGTCACGTTACCAACGGAGATAGTTCGGCTCAGGTCATGTCACTTCGTGGAAGTGAAACAAGTTGAATACAGAAAACAGATTTTAGGCTAGAAAGTAAAGAAAAGATCCAGGATATGATCTGATCCCCTGAGGGGACCTCCGCGTGAATTACATGTTTCTGACGTGCTGGAAAGTTCAAGAGAGAGAGGCGGAGCCGCGCTCCTACATTTATCACCTTGTAGAATTCCCTCCCCTTCCGGTTCACGGGGCCAATCGGGGAATGGATGTTGCACGCGGGAACCCTCGGTTTATTGTCCTTTGTTTGGAAGAACATGCCCCTCGTGGTACAGGGGTGTGTTCAAGGAGGGTGTACAGTTTAACAGTTTGAATCTTCAATGGCGGTAAAACCTATTAAAAATACACTTTACTTGATATCTCTGTGCATATTCAGATAGCCCGTTCCATGAGCATTTTAGAGGTGTCAAACACATCAAATGAAAGTCAAAGGAAAAATACAGAGGTATTTAAAATGCATAAAGAAGGTATTTCTAATGTCCATTTATGCCGTGGCCAAACAAAGATATTTCACTGTGACATGGGGAAAAACACATACATTTAACAAAATATATTTAATGGTTTTTATGTCTTTACACAACAGAAATGTCCGTCTCTTTGTTCAGAGACATTCTGCGACATTCCGATGGGTTATAAAGTCTCGTAACAGGAGCTTCCCTCGTGTGTTGGGGGAGGGAAGGGCTTGTGTGTGTGTGTGTGTAAAATTCAGTCTTTCGGTGCCTGAAGGTTTTTGGGACTTTAGCACAGATATTTTTATTTATTCAGATTCACTCTTAGCCCAGTCCCTACAATATCCCCCTTTTTGTCCGATGAAGTCCCTGTGTGAACTTAATCGGACAACAACCATCACAGTGGACGGATGACAGGTGAATCATGATGATAGGGTAGCAGGTGCTCTCGAGCCGAGGCTGAGGGCTCAGCTTGATTAAGTTTGACGCAGCCTCCGGCGTGGTACCCTCTTCCTGAGGGTCCCGTGAGCTTGGCTGTAGATTTTCGCATCTCGTTGAGCCTCCTGATTGAAAGTCAAGTGTCAGGGTGTGGTTGATTACCGTAGAGGTACCCAGCGCAGGATCAGCTGCAGTCCAGGATTGGACAACAGGTGAGGCAGTTGAGGCGGGCAGTTGAGACACAGCTTGGAGGGCTATGTCGATGGGAACAAGGTCAGTTCTGATTGGAGCTCTTCGCTTGGAAGAGGATACGATGCCAGGTCGTCGAGGTGAAGGATGGCACCTTTGATGCTTGGATTACACGCTCTGGTCGAGCAAGGTGACACAGGTGTCAGTGTCATTTTGGTCGTTAGTGAGTGCGGCTGTGCGCACAGGAGTGTTAAGGAGTCCCCCTTTCACCTACAATCTCTGCGTGGGTCTCGGTGACCTGAGTGCGAGGCTTGGCTTTGGCAGGGCAGCGTGTGCCGCTGATCGGCAGCCCGCAGATTCCGTCAGTGTTGTCTGTGAGGAAAGGTTTGTTAGGGGCAGGAGGGGTTCTTGAACTTGGGCCCAGACTGTCAGGTGTTTGAAATCTAGTAAAGGCTCAAAGCGCTCTAGCAGATCTTTGCCAATCAGAAAGGGGTAAGTGTTCATTTGTGAGATGTACACAGGGTGTTTCAGACTCAAAGAACCAATTGTCAGGTGAATGGGAGCTACCTGTTTGAGCCGGATGTCGTTCTGGCTGTATGACTGCACAGTCAGCTCGCATGTTTGAGATGTAAGAGTTCGATTTTGTTTCTCAGAGTCTTTCAAAGAGTTTCCGGGCCATACCCTGTTTGATCATGTGCCCGAGGAGTTTTGGCGTCGGGGCTGGTGTGGTGATCGACGGGCGGTTAGGGCCGGTCTTGTGTAGTTCTTTGCGGAGACAGACAAAGCAGCCTTTCTTGGTCTTTTGGGATTTTGGTCCCAGTCGTGGGAAGTTGTCAGCTGTGTTAGCTGTGTTAGCTCTGTGGTCTGTTGTTGACAAGCAGTGTTCTGTGTGCCTGTTGCAGGTTTTATGCTGAGGCATAGGATGTCGTGTTCGTCCCTCTTGTTGTCTTTGTAAAGTCTTTTGTGAAGAAGCTCTTTAAGCAACTTCAGGCTCTTGGCTGTCTCGGATATGGCAGCACTGTTTTCGTCTGATGTGTGTTCAGACTTGTGCTGACCAGTGGCAGGTCGAGAGGGGTTCTGCTCTGGGCTGTTGAGGTCAGGCTAAGCAGGGTCTCTGTGACATTTTGGCACACTTGTGGTGAGTGACTAATGCATGGCCCTAAAAGTATAGAACTACTGCTTAATGGGTTCGCTAGATATGTAGCCTAAAGCTAAGTGTCTCTTGTTTCCTTATAAGCTTAGGTGTGAGCATTAGGAGGCTAAGACTTGTGTGGTTCTGAGAGTATTTCCTGGAGAGGGCATAGCCGAGATAAAATAAATTACGTAAGATGGTTCTTATGAGGGAAACGGACAGCTTTCTCATTTGAATCTTGCTTATTATCAATCCTTAGGATTATAGTTGTGCCCTAGTAAGTTGTTGAAATTACTTGTGCTGCAGGGTCACGAAAATGAGTGCACTGGTTGAAACTAAGCCAAAATAACAAATAAGGGTGTCTCTGTTTCCTTTCTGGGCCCTATGGGAAATGGAACCACATTTGAACAAGAGAGGAAATTAAATTAAATCATATAGATGACTGATTAGCCAAGGGAACAGCTGACTGCTGTTATTATGAAAGTTAAAGAAATGAAAGAATTAACAAGAGAAAAACAAAATTTAAAGCAAAAGGGAATAAAGTGATCAAACACCGGGAATGATCGGTTTAGTCACCTGTCGATGAAAATTCCTATTGCTATATGAATTATTCTCTAGCTACACAGTTTACATTTAGTTAAACGTAAGTTTAATTAACAGGGTATCTGCAAAGTTAGCCTTCGACGGTTAGCAAGGACGATGCCTTCACTAGTGAAGGTGAACTTTAGCTGCAAAGAATTGTAAACACGGAAAGTGAATAATTAGAAACCCTAACTGGTGTTAAAGAAAGCATTCTAGAATAGTTTGCATTGTGTGAACACAAGCGGTGATTAAGGGCTCAAGTAAATTATGCTAAATGCTAACTGTAGAAGTTATTATGTAGCTTAGCCTAAGCTGGATGGAGGCTAGGCTAGGTTAGCGTAGCGTAAGCTAGCTGGATGCTATGTTAGTTTAGCTTAGCGTAAGCGGGAGGGATGCTAGGTTAGCTTAGCGTAGCGTAAGCTAGCTGGATGCTATGTTAGTTTAGCTTAGCGTAAGCGGGAGGGATGCTAGGTTAGCTTAGGCACCTAGGCTGGGTTGTTTACAAAGTGACATCACAAGTTAGCACTTCCTGTGACAAGTCGTTGTCATGGGAACCAGAGCATGTCAGACAATTCAACAGTCCCTAAAGAATGTCTGTACATTTTACATGAATTATGCATGTTTAAACGGGTTAACGGGATGCAACTATATTTTAAGTCTTTCTAGGACTTGGTGTTACATTAAGTAAAATGCAGATGAGTTTTGGCATTAGCTAACTCGTCTCTTTATTTTACGTAGCTTATTCTATTTGTTTACAGAGTAAGGAAATAGATTTGCTGTAAGTCAAAGCTTGTCTAAGCATATATGGTTACGTCCCTCTCGTGCACGAATGCTGACTTCTCAGCGAGTAACAGTTTTGATCGCTAGGTAGCTCTCTGCTTGTAGATGCAGCAAAAAAAATTTAGGTGAATTACATCAATCTAACAATAATTTGTAAGGCCTTTACATTTGTAGACACCCAGGTCTACCTAGATATAACTTTGTCCTGAGCTTTCTTTGTTAGACACAGGTTTAGTCATACTACCATTTGGATTTCCTGTTAATCAAAGCATAATAGATATCGATACGGTTTACAAGCTGCTGAGATGAGGTTTCTTTGTCAAACAGACTTACGCTTCTACTGCTGAACATGCTACTTTTACTTTTAGTTGGAAATCTAAGGCTATTTTACTTAGAGTAGAGATGTCAATTCCAGCTATCGTTTTATCTGCATTTAGACAGGCCAGCGATCAAAGATGCGTATTGCACGTTGTGCTCTGGTTGGATCGCAACGATCAAAAGCACGCCCGTAGGTTAACAGTAGTTTAAAGCCGTGGTGGTTCTACACCCTGGCGTTAAGGTGATGTATGCCCTATTTGGAGCTAGTGTTTCTTGTAACAAGTCATTGTCATGGAAACTAATGTACAGCAGTGCATTTTTCAAAAAGTATCTAGAAACTGTTTGTTTAAACAGGGTTGTGTATAGTCTGTTGGTTGTTGAGGCTTACACGTCCATTTAAGATTCCTTTAAATCAGTAAAATTCTAAGTTTACTAATGCTGAGTCTTGCAACTCTTTGAGCACACATTTTCATCTACTTTTAAAAGTTCTATGTCCTATGCTGATCAGGGACCTTTTTAGCAGAGTCTTGCACTGTGTTCGTGCAGTGTCTTCTGGTTTTGCAGTTCAAAATCATTGTGGTTTTTCAAAGTCTTTCGGACAGTCTTTTGCTTGGTGTAAGCTTCTCTTAGCTGTTGAGTAGTCATGCTATGTGGGCAGGCCAGAATGCCTAGGTGATGACTCACTGTGGGGTGCAGATTTCGGATAATCTGTCCCACGCGGTGACGTTGGTAACAGTTTTTTTTTTTTTAAGTGAAAGTCAATGTCTTGTAGGTAGGCGTGCACGTTGTGGCCTCCTGCAGGGTTCGGAGTGAACGTAGGGAGGTTTCTCGCCAGCTTGTTAAGTCTTCTGGGAGCCCTGCCGTTGTAAGTAGCAGGGGCTCTCCTGGAAAGGCTCTTCTCCCCTCGCTGCTGACGGGGGTTCTTGTGGGCTGGCTGGTGATGTTTTGAACAGTGGGCTTTCACCCCCCTTTTTAGCTCTGGGTTGTAGGCTGACAGGTGCGGACCAGCTGGTCAAGGGGAAACTTTGTGGTGTGCGTTTCCCCTTCCCGGTCATTCTGTAGTCTATGAGAGTGTTTCAGCTCTCCGTGAACAATGTCAATTTCGCATTTGATATTGTCTTTGTGCTGAATGAGTTCATGGATTTCAGCTCGGGCCGCTTGTAAGTGTTTTACACAGGCCTTTGCTTTAGTGTCTCTTTCTTTAGTTCAGACTCTGCTGAACGAGCTTGTGGATGGTATCGCGGGCCTCTTGCGGGTTTTTTTTTTTCGCAGGCCATGGCTTTCGAGTCTCTTTTAGTTCAGCCTCTGCTCTTTGCAAAGGGGGCTTCACTTTTGTCGGAGTTTCTCGTTGAGTACCACTCTGGTTGTTTTCTCTGAATGCTCTCTTCGGTCTGTGTGCCGATGAAAATCAGACAGGGCAGTTTGAAGTCTTTCCACTTCCTTCTGTAGCTCGGGGTCGTTGTCGTCCTAGGCTTGCATCCTTAGCGTTGCAACTTCGTGCTCCAGGGCGAGGCGGCTCCTTTCACGGAGACGTGCTTGTGCGATGAGCTGGCAAGCGAGGGTTTGGACGTGTCTGGCCGGTCTTTGTCGTGGGAGCTTTGGCTTGGTTTGTGCGCCATCAGCTTGTCCACGTCGGCGCTGCTCTTGGCTTTGGAGCTCCGAGTCGCTGGCGACCTTGGTCAGGAATGGAGGTGTCATGAAACTCAGCCATGTCTCCAGGTTGTCCCAGCGGTTGTGGGACTGTAGGGCCGGAACATACTGGTTTCGACTGTGGGCGAGAGGAACACAACACACACAGAGAGACCAGGCAAGTTTGTTCTACGTTTAACAAGCTATAATACAGGCTATGCTGTGTATGAAAATTTTGGTTAACTGATGCGGACAGTTAAATCATTCAGTGGGACAATTTGGGTAGGTCAGCATGGGCCTGAATAAAGATTTTTGACGTGGCGGTAGCTTCGGGGTAACCTGTTGATGCTAACGGCTTGGCTGTCAAACTATTATTCAGCTTTCCTTGGTGTCTCAGATAGGTTCTGTCTCTAGGTGAACTGAAAGGAACAGAGCACAACAGAAAAAGAGCAATGGCAAGATAGCAGAGTTTGAAATAACATGCAACCATTTAAGATGGAAAGGTCTGTGATGAAATGGCGTTAATAGTACACAGGAAGAGTTACAGGGGAAAAGGAGGCCTAAGCCTGCGGTGTGTGGCTCAGAGAGGAAAAGGGAGCCAAACACTTCAGTGACCGGGGGAATCTCTAGATTCTGTGGCCAATACTAAGTGGATGGATTTAATACCTTTTCTAGTTTGCCTGGGGTGAAAGGTCATTCGGGTTGGAGTCAGCACTGTGGTTGGTCTTTCTGTCGTTCCCCAAACACTTGACAGCAGTGTCCCGGGCCCTTCCGTATATCTGTACCGATGTGCGCCCTCTTACGCTACTTGACTTTGAACACAACCGGCAGTGCCAAGTTGTTGAGGTTGTTTTGCGGGCCGCACCAACGGAGAGATACAGAAAAGTCCGAGACCCGTGCTCAGTCAGCGCTGGTGACGCAGGTTAGACGAGCCAGCGTGCTGGACGCCAAGCAGAGATGACTGTCAAATCACCACAGCACGAGAGAAATTTCTACCTACAAACACAAAACAGGATGAAGGACAAGTGAACCTCAACGTGAATTAAAGCTCTCTCTATCTAAATCAAATTGAGTGTCTATTTTTGTAGAAAAATCATCAAGGGCAACGGCTTTACTAAAATTATGGTACAAACAAAAAGGGAATTATGACAATGTTAATTATCAGAACAACCTAGCCTCCATTTGGAGAAGAGATTAAGTGCAGCAGGAAGAGCACAGGAGGAAGCAAGCTGTAGTGGAGCGTTTGGGCCACAAAGGGTTTGGGCCACTTCCTCTTAGTGGTCAACCTGGCTGACAGAGAACTTGCTTTAGATTGCATTCACACTGGCTTAAATACAATTCAAATCAAGCGTATGCATAGATGTTAAGTAACTTCTAGAATAGTAGGGATACAGTTGTCATAACGTATCAAATCAAAATTATTAAAAATAATTTGAAAAAGGAAATATAGAAGTAAAGCCATAAAACCATTCCCCACAGGGAAGGAGACTTCATTCAAATTAATCTTGAAATTTGTTTGTTTCCAACCAAATTTGAATAAGTGTAGGAAATTAAAGGTTGGCATTATTTTTGATGATGATCACGATCACTGTGGTGTATCAATGATAATAACCAAAATAAAATCAACTGGGAGAAAGCCACTTCAAAACAGAATGAGAGTAGACAGTAAGAGATGAGCTGACTTAGCGGGGGGGAAGGCCACAAGGGGGCCGCACTCCTCCTAAGTGGTCATCAGAAACTGCTAATACTTACTCTTGAATTTTAAATTCAAATGTGGTTTGAACCAAATTCAAAATAAGTGTACACAGTCAGAGGTGAAATCATGTTAGTAACACTGGAACTTGCACATGCATTGAAAGTTAGAAACACACTTTCAGAAATTCACTGGAAAAATCTGAAATTGTGACGAGAGAGAAATTTAGGAAAGGATGACCTTGTTACCGGTGTCCACGAGGTGGTGCTATTTCGCTCATGGAGGGTAAAGTCAGGACGTGGAGGCCGTCTGATACTGGAAAACTCAAGGGCGCGCCCTAGCGTTTGGCAGTAGCATTGCAACCCGCCTGCTTTCAAATGTGACCATCTCAGAGGACATGCAAAGAATTACATGCCTCAATTGCTGCATAAATCACAAATATTGCGGAATTTAAATCTCGACGGATTTCTTTCCGGTGCTAAAACGGCGTGGCAGGATTTTTTTTTTTTTTTTTTTTTTCTACACACACACATAGGGTCACAGGAATTATACGTCTGTCGTTCGGATCCAAATAACATTTATCAAATAGCACTTTATGATTAAAATGTTTTTATGTTTTGGATTTTTCTGTGCTATATTTCACGAAACGGTGTGGCAGGATTTTTTTCTACACACACACATAGGGACAACAGGAATTATACGTCTGTCGTTCGGATCCAAATAACATTTATCAAATAGCACTTTATGATTAAAATGTTTTTAGATTTTGGATTGTTTCTGTGCTATATTCTAACAAACACGTTTGGCAGGATTGCTTCGCTGCGCTGTGCGTAAATAAAACAGGGATTATTCCTCTGTTTTTTCGACTCCCATAACATATTATCAAATAGCACTTATGATCAAATATGCGTTAGGTTTTACAATTGAGTAGCTACGTCAATGTTTTAACCCGGAGTTATCGATAATCTAACGATTATAATTAATATCAGGCCTTTCTTAAGAATAGTGAAAGAGCATCGTTTCACTAAATCTTGTCTTCACCCTGGCCGAAGAATCTCGTTCCGCCAGGGGAGTTTAACATTAAAATTGTCGTTGTTCAAAAGAGGTTTCTCCATCTTTTGTCGGACAACTTTAATACTCTGAAACTATGAAACTGCAGTTTACTTCTTAGCTTCGCTGGACTGAAACGGCTTTTTGCCTTTAATCAGTCAAGGTGAGTTCACATAGCGTTCGCTCAACCGAGGTGCACGTACAATATTAAATCACAATATAGACATAGATTGAAAACTTAATTTGCTCAAAAACAAGTTTAAAGTGTGCTCGTATTTTCTCCACCATTGTAAAGACTATGGGCGGATCTAATCCGTGGGGAATTTGCATATCATAATTAATAATTGATAATTAATAATTATTCATACATGTTTGGATTAGATCAGTCTTACATGTTAATAAATCGCCCTCTAAGGGAGGATGTAATTTTACCTGCATGCATAACTGTGTATCCTTGCATTTCAACTACAAGTTGATTACAGTTAATTACACTGATCACGTCTTACGAAACAGGCAAAATTAATTAGCTCAATTGCCAGAATAATATTGTGGGGATCCACGATATCACCTTACTTTATAGGATTTCAAGAAACACAATTCTCTGGCCAGAAGAATTGGGTTTCCCGCCCTATAAACACATACTCTTTAAAGTATCTTTCATTTGTAAAGCTTGTAGCATAAATTAGATCTTTGACACTTAAGGGACTTGAAAATGAGCAAAACAACACAGTTTGTCAATCACATGAATATAATGGATTTAATAAAGGCATGTCTACTTATATATTTACTACGGTTGCCATGGAATATATATATATATATATTTACAAACATAATAGACATACAAAACACAATAAGACATCAATGAACGAGGAAGTGTGTGAGATATAGAGATATGGATAAATTACACGCGTGAGAGCGAGTAAGAGAGAGAGAAATAGGGTTACGTTCACCTAGACAGTCAACTTTCCTGAAACAACACGAAAACACATTCTTAATGCTCTGAAAACAGGGTAACCCAAATTTACTTGCATGTGGAAGGGTTCTCTCATGTGTTGCTGCGTTCCTTGAGCGGCCTGCATGGTCTAGCCGCGTTTTGGACGGCAGATCTTTTGTTCTCCGTGCGCGTGCGGCCCGCATGGTTTAGCGGCGTGCGTGAGCTGAGTCCTTGGTTCCGTGGAGTCACGTGATGCGGCGCGAGTCTTTGAACAGCGGTCGGAAGTCTTTTAGGTCACGTTACCAACGGAGATAGTTCGGCTCAGGTCATGTCACTTCGTGGAAGTGAAACAAGTTGAATACAGAAAACAGATTTTAGGCTAGAAAGTAAAGAAAAGATCCAGGATATGATCTGATCCCCTGAGGGGACCTCCGCGTGAATTACATGTTTCTGACGTGCTGGAAAGTTCACGAGAGAGAGGCGGAGCCGCGCTCCTACATTTATCACCTTGTAGAATTCCCTCCCCTTCCGGTTCACGGGGCCAATCGGGGAATGGATGTTGCACGCGGGAACCCTCGGTTTATTGTCCTTTGTTTGGAAGAACATGCCCCTCGTGGTACAGGGGTGTGTTCAAGGAGGGTGTACAGTTTAACAGTTTGAATCTTCAATGGCGGTAAAACCTATTAAAAATACACTTTACTTTATATCTCTGTGCATATTCAGATAGCCCGTTCCATGAGCATTTTAGAGGTGTCAAACACATCAAATGAAAGTCAAAGGAAAAATACAGAGGTATTTAAAATGCATAAAGAAGGTATTTCTAATGTCCATTTATGCCGTGGCCAAACAAAGATATTTCACTGTGACATGGGGAAAAACACATACATTTAACAAAATATATTTAATGGTTTTTATGTCTTTACACAACAGAAATGTCCGTCTCTTTGTTCAGAGACATTCTGCGACATTCCGATGGGTTATAAAGTCTCGTAACAGGAGCTTCCCTCGTGTGTTGGGGGAGGGAAGGGCTCGTGTGTGTGTGTGTGTAAAATTCAGTCTTTCGGTGCCTGAAGGTTTTTGGGACTTTAGCACAGATATTTTTATTTATTCAGATTCACTCTTAGCCCAGTCCCTACATCACTATCAAGCTTGCATATCGATACTGGTAAAGTTTAAAATATTTTACTAGCTCGTAACCGAATCAAACTCAATATAAGGCAAAGCTATAAAAAATAGCTCATTCGTTGATACACGTTTGCCGTTCCCGGTGAACATAGGAACAAAGTTTAGGCATAGGGTAAAGCTAGGTATAAAAATAGATCCCCTAAACTTTTTAACCTAAAGTTAGATTTGGCGAAAAAACAGAAAAAAAAAACAGCTCTCAACTGCAGATATGCCTATTGATTATTTATCATCTCAACCCTGGCTCGCTAACAGTAAGTTATACCAGTGGACACCAAAGTTACACTGTCACAGCTAAGCCAGTGTAACGTTAGTTATGCTACGTAACGTTAGGTAGCTATATTAGGTAGCTAAGTTACCTGTTACCAAGATTACCTGTCCAGCAGAAATAAAGCCACCATGGAGTCACTTTTAAGCCCCTTGAGATCCCAGTTGTCGCCACCGCTGGAAAGCCACGCCGATATTGACTCGTATTATTTCTTGATTTATCCAAAGACTTTTTGTTCATAGCCTTTTCAAATAGGCCTACTGTCTTCCTTTTTTTAACTTGTTTGCCTTCGCTGCCTGTATATGCAGGTATTGAGAATTTTGACTGTTCTTTCTCTGCCATAACTGTTATTACTAGCTTCCCTGCGTATTCAAACATGTGCGCGCTTGTGGGCTGATCCTGTATCAGCAGAGTTGGTAGTCATGGTAGCGAGGGAGAGTGACAGTCGCCCCAGCCAATCATTTCATTCGTCCCGAATGGAATAATGAACTGTGTTTATTACAGTCCTGAGAGGACTACAGACACTCGATTTTTATCATTTATTTTCCAAGAGTTCTTACATTTTAATTATGCATTGATATATAAAGACAGTTTAAATTTTTTTGGAAAAAAGTATTTTAGAAAGATTCTACCAACCCTACCTTTAACATTATTGTCTGTAAACGCAAGTATCAAGTGCGAAGCGTAAGTAACTTTGTGGGCGGGTCTTGGGCGCTGTTGCTATTTTATCGGCGGGATAAATGACTCTTGCGCCCGACGCAAGTTTAAAAGGGGTTGGTCTGAAGTAGCTCCGTCATTCATAGGTGTGGTTTGGGCGTAATTTGAAATAAATCAATCAGAGCGTCATATCACATTCCCTTTAAGAGCATGACGAACAAGGTTCACAGCCGAGGAGATCGATGTTCTCGTCAGGGCCGTAAAAGAAAGAGAAATGACATTGGGGATGCGACAAACCCACCCAAATTAGCTTCGGTTATACATGCATATAATAATTTGGGTAAATAAATATGTAAGCTTTATGCCTACTTTTCCCATCGTCATGGACACAATGATTTCCCTCGTGGTTTAATCTTTTTCCTTATAATAATAATGTATCATTTGCAATGCGCGCTTAAAATAGCATCTGAATGTACGTGCAACGCGCCACTGACTTTAGACTAGTTTTTTTCTGGTCAGTGGCGCAATTGTTTTCTGGAACTGCAAAATAGCACCAGGGATTGTTTGCGCCGGTGTTGTGCCAAATTTCGACCCCCTGCCAAATTATTACCCCCCTCGTTGAAGTCAGTATCTGATTGCCTAATCCTAACCCCACCCCTAATCCTAACCCCTCCCCCACAACTAATCCTAAACCTACCAATGCTATGGGGGTAATAATTTGGCGGGGGTCGAAATTCGGCACAACACTGGAACACGCCTCCTTTATTTGGATGGCAATGGATGGCAATTTGCAAATGGATAGGGTGCAAGATAGGGCCCATAGTGATTAATGAACTGGATTAGAATGAACACTATAGTCATGCTCAGGATACTGTACCAGTCTGAAGAAGGCCTCAGTAGCAGAGTGCAGGAGGAAGCAGGTTGTGAAGTTCCTTCACCCAAACTCATCAGCCCAAAACCTGCACGGGTTCATTGGGGAACCCTATGGTTCATATAGAACCATAGGGTTCTTTACTCAACTCCAAAGAACCTTTCATGCTAAAAAGGTTCTATAATGACAAGAAAGAACCCTATAATAAAAAAAAAAAATAAAAAAAAGGTTTTGGTTTGATGTGAGAAAATAAACATGCCTGAGCCCATTCCCAGCCCTGTATGAATAAAGGATTGCGCTGCCCCCATAGAATGGATACAGGTCGGCCAGGTAAGATAGCTGAAAGAGACACATAACCAGTTTAACAGGAAAGGTTGGTAACGAGAATCCTGGAGCTGTGGAAATGAGTAGTCGGAGACAGAACCAGCTTGAACAAAAGCTACACTCTTGGATTTTTTAGCAGCAGTCTTCTGTTTCCATGCTTTGCAGTCATTTATTATGTGACCTGGATCCAAGCAATAAAAAAAAGACACGTTTATGGTCAGAGCGTTTCAGCATAGGCTTTTCTTCTCCCTGTCTGGTCATTCACAAAACTCTGGCGTGTAAAAGAAAAAAACTGACCTGTGTGTAAGTGTAAACTCATCATCTACTACTGCAGCTTCAGATAGTGAACCTGTTTTTTTTTTTCTCATTCAGATGAATTACAATGTTCTCAGGAATGCAGTTTTTAAACTCTTCAAGCAAAATGAGTTCATGCAGTTGTTCAAAACTGGTAACCTTACTAGCCAAACACCATTTATCAAAAAGGGCTCTCTTTTCCTTTGCAAACTCAAATGTTTGTCTAGCGGTTTTTGCTGTACCTCGAAAACGCTGACGATATGCTTCGGGGACCAGTTCGTAAGCACGCAACTGTAAGGACTGAGCGGAATGACGGATCATCCAAATAACTAAATGTATTTCTTCCCATAAACCCTGGGACTTCAACACACACACACATACACAAACTGGTACGAATTTCCCCATTAAGGACATTTTAATGAGATATATGTTATATGTTGTTATGTGGGTCTGAGTGCCCATGCAGGGCCTATGAAGATACCTGACTGCATGGTAGTTCTAAACGAACGATAAATGCTTGTATTATGCATTTTAATGAATAATCCAGCATTTTCACTCCTAACAAAGTCTGTGAAACTTCCCCCCAAATCCAGCTAACACTGGCTGAAAGTGTCCTGTTACGAGTTTACGACCCAAAAGAATGTTCATAGACTTGATTCTTTGCTGAGAAGGAGAAATGAAACCTGTTCAATCCTATATGTTCCATGTGTATATATATATATATATATATATATATATAACCATGTGATAAATGTATTAACATGCATCTAATGTTCCATCGCATGATTTTTCCTTTTATGTGGTTTGTTTCATGTAAGCGCTAATACTTAATGTTTCAAACTCTGCCAAGTAGGGTTAACCAAATCTCACCTGTAGCGTGTTTGGTTTTGCTAAATTGGTACTTTGGAGATTTAAAAGACTGTGTATATGATATGTTGGTAGATATGAAATATGATACAACATATAAGTATTACAAGAATCTTTCATGGTTCTTCAGCGATTGACAAACCAAATCCCCCCCCAGCATGCATGCAAGGAGCTCCTTCTTTGCAGACAAAGAGCAATAAAAACCAAAATCCCGCCTGTGAATTCCAACCCTCTCATTGGCCAAGCCCAGAGGAAGAGGCTGGATTTCGCCAAGGTGATAAATGGCGCTTTTGAGCTCCAACTGGCTCTCTTTTTCGCGCTCTGACTTCTTGCCTACGTCTGCCTTAGTCATGTAGTCTCTGATACGATTTTCCCTAGGGAAATGCATTCTTTCTTTTGTTTAAAAGTTTTGTTTTCTTTAAGTTTCCAACCTAACTCATCTCACAGAAGAGGAGATGAATTCAGCCGAATTTGGTAATGTTACCTCAAAGACTTTAAATTTATGTTCAAAGCGCGCGCGCCGAACGCCACGTGACGCGCGCACACGGAACAAAGAACGCGGCCGGGACAGGCCGTTTTAGGAACACAGAGAGACCAAGAAACTTTGCAAGTATCTTTCAGCTTCTAGGAAGCATTAAGATGATGTTTTTCATGTTGTTTCAGAGAGGTTATTGTCTGGGTGAAGTTTACCAATGCGCTCTCTCTCTCTCTCTCTCTCCCCCTCTCTCTCTCTCTCTTGTCTTACTCTCTCACTCTTGCCAGAATGTGATTTCTTCGTGAGTCCCCTTTGGGGATCTCTTTTGTTTTGTTTCTAGTTTAGTTTATGTTTTTCAGTCTTAGATAAGTCTCTGTGTTTAATTCCAATCGACGATTGAAAGAATACCGCGTGACATGTCTCTTAAGCAAATCCATCTACAAGGGACCTTCAAACGAGCGCGCGCTCGCGTTGAAGGAGAAACGCGCGCATGTGACCGCATGACGCGCAGGACCGAGAGACACACACATGCTTCTTCACCAGCCATGCAAAGAGTTTACCTACCTGTGCAAGTATCCGTGTTTGATCACGCTTTTAAGATGTGTTGAAGTCTTGTCTCTCAAAGTCCCGTGTCTATGCAAATTTGCTATTTAGTAAGATCTTCGGGTCTTTATAAAACTCCCTCGTGCATAACTGCAACTTTCTAAAAATTCTCTCTCTCTCTCTGTCTCTATGCATTTCTCGTTCATCGATGCCTTATTGTGTTTCATTGTTTATTATGTTTGTAAATACATATATCCCATGTAATTTTAGTAAATGCATAGGCTAGTTATTTCTTATTAAATTTCATGATACTCATTTGATGGATTGACTGTCTGCTCATACTTCAGGTCCCTGAAATGTCTAGATCAAAAGCTACGAGCTTTACAAATTAAAGATACTTTAAAGAGTATTTGTTTATAGGGCGGGAAGGCTAATTCTTGTGGCCACAGAATTAGTTTTCCCTAAACTCTATAAATTAATTGAGCTAATTAATTTGACCTGTTTGTGAAATGTGGTCTGTGTAAATAATTGCAATCAACTTGGGGTTAATCGCAAGGATTCACATGCATGCAGGTAACAGGACATATCATCCCTTATCAGGAGATGTATTAACATGTAAGACTGATCTGATACAAACCTGTATGAATAATTATTAATTATGAATTATTAATTATGATATGCAAATTCCCCGTAATCAGATCCACCCCTGAGTCTTTACACAACACTGTAGCTTTTATGGTGTCATAATCCAAGGACTGTTCTATTGGCAACGCAAAGCATACCTCCTGGGCTTTACCCACAAGATTACATTGAAGCAGTAAACCCCACATATCTTTTGGCCATCCAAGCTTTGAAGCAATGCGCTCAGGCTATGAAGTAAGCATCCACCTCAGCTTCTCGAAATGGAGGCACCAGTCTGATATACCTGGTCACAAAGTTATTCTGAGCATCATTCACAGTATCGAAATCTACTGTACTATTCTGCACTGGGACATTAGCTAAAACAGGTGAGGAAGGTCTGGATTGTGGAATCGGCACAGTGTTACGGCGTTCAGACTCTGCTTCTAACTGTAATAGTATTGTTAAATTCAAAATTAAACGTTAAATGTCCCCAACTAAGCAAGCCAAAAGCCAATGGCGACAAAGGCGAAGAGAGGCGAAAAAGGCAACAGTGGCAAGGAACCAAAACTCCATCAGGTGACAGAATGGAGAAAAAAACCTTGGGAGAACCCAGGCTCAGTCAGGGGGCCAGTCCTCCTTTGGCCAACGAACGAACCGTGTATGATTATGAGTTAGGCAGCATAATGTCAGGAGTCAGATGTGATCAGAACTTTCACAATATTTATCCAGTTCATCTGGTTGGGTTGGGTCATCTGGCCGGTGAGGAGATGAGTGTGTTGAGGTGTCCATGGGCACTGTTGGCATACTGTTGCCACACCTACGTGACCCACCCATCAGTTGACCTGCTGACTAGGTTGTTGTCAACTTTTTCATTGTTGTCATGACAGCGCACGCACGTGCACACCAGACATACTGGGAAGGAACTTTTAGATGCGCGCTTTCCAATTCGAAAAATGGAGATACTGAAGTCTGAGGCACCGCACCGTCATCATCAATTAAAAAGAGGGGTTTAAGGGTACTAGCAGTTGGAAATTGAATAAATAATAAACATAGCAGTTTGAACTCTTCTCCACTTTATTATACCCCACATATCAGATTACTTACTCCAAAAACCCGTGACACTCCAGTACCAAGTGCGCGCGACCCATTCCTATCTACGGCAAGCCCCGAGGGGAAAAATACATTGCATACACACATACAACGAGCGCCAGTACAACCGGTATTATAGTAACAGACTTTGTTGGATTCTGTCATGTACAATCCAACAAAGTCTGTTACAATAATAATAATAAAAAAGATTTTGAGGACAGTTACACTGTATTGAGACAGTAATATTAATAGTAATAGTAATATTTTTACAGTTTTCAACAATAATTGCCATTGTTGAACCCTTGCTCTTATTATGTTTCTGATTTCTCAGTTTTGTCATTATTTGAGCAAATCATTTATTTTATATGTTTTGAGACAGTTTGTTTAAGAAGTTTCAAAGAATTAGTAAAAGAGTAAAGTAAAAGTTAAAACTTTTTTATTTAAGTAGGCATTTATTTTTTATTAAGTATTTATTTTGTATTAATATATAACCTCACTGTATTCATTTATAATGTATCATTATTGCGTAACATTTGTGTCAATAATCGTCAAGCACAGGTGACTCCGCGTAGTGGGCCCCCAAATCAAATTCTGCTAGGGCCCCCAAAAGGCTCGGGCCGGCTCTGGTTGAGGGGGATACCGAGAGGGGCTTTTTTTTTTTTTTTAACTGTTCCTGAGGTGTTGAGCAACTACAATTCCTGTTAATCCTATAATTTTATATTATAATTTATTTAAAGTGAATAAATTGTAATGAAAAAATAAATAAAACTAAATAGCTAAAGTAAATCGTAAGTGGAAGTGCATCGGTCAATTCACTAATGTTCAAAATATTATGAATCTTTATTTAGAAAAAAATACACATTGGTTGGCCTATTCATGAGCATACATCAGCAATTACACATGTTTAGGGCATTATTCATATACCATGTAAGGTGGTATGTGCTAGAAATGGGTAAACCACTATCGGTGAGTCTGCCCGGCAGTGTCCCACATTGTCCCTCAGAAACATATCCCTTGTCCCCCCTTGGGCTTATTAGCAGGTGGTCACCCTACTATATTTAGAGAGAGAGAGCTTTTTTGAGCTAGCCTAATTAATATTTTTTTACATTGTAAATAGGCCTAGTGACGAACCCGGCTGGGAGGCGCTTTGCTTGTGAACATCCCTATACCCTGCTGTGACTGGGAAAGAGTTAACAGTTCTTACGCATTTTGCTTTTGCTCCAGTATGCCACTTGTGTTTGTTCACAGCAGGTTACAGCTGTTTAGACCATCTGGCTTTAATCAAAGTCAGTACAGAACACAGTGTTTTGTTTTCCATAACCGTAAAGCCACTCATCTTTGCTCTAGTGTTGCTCAGTTACATGCCACTTCTCCTATGAGCTCAAAAAGGTGATGGGGAGTGTACGATATTGATGACATCACCACAGATCTTTTCTGACTTGTCAAACTGACAGTGTTGCAACTGATCCCACAGTCTCCCTATTAAGATACAATATAGTAGTAATAAACAAACAAAAAAAACTTTATAGTAGTAGTAAAAACTTCATTGTCCCACACAGGGAAATTTGTCTTGGGCCATCACCCATGCTGCTGTAACGAATGTACATCAATAATAATATACATAAAATGTATTTAAGGGGGGCCGGAAGGCCAATTTAGCTCAAAAGGAATGATTCATCGATTTGCAATGAATCTTGACCGAATCACTATGGAACCGAGCAAATGACTCGTTTAGAGTTCATTTGAACGGGCCGTAATTATAACCTTGGCACAGATATAAATATCCAACCTATAGTGAAACACTATGTATTAGCAAGGTAACTTTAGATCGACAGTACAAGACATTAAATGTGCAAGCACAACACAAGGCAAATATCTTTTCAAATATAAACAAGACTTTATTGATTATCCTAAAACATAAAACTAATATCTAACACAAACACATGCACACGCATTCATACAAGTTGCAGAAAGAAAGAGAGTGAGGAAAGAATGAGTTTTAAGAGTGAGATAGTGAAATCCCAAGTTTCTATATGCACTTATAAGACATGACCTGAACGAACCATTAATCATTAATTTAACCCTTCTATCGTTTCTCAGGCAGGTTATTAGATATTACATTAATGCACCAGTTCAGTTAAGAGTCTGGAGTGTTACTTGCGTGTCCTTGCGTGGCTTAGGGAATTCCCTGTTTGCGGTGCTTCGTCAAAGGGGTTTCCCGGCCGTGGCTTGGCTGGCTGTGCCTGGAGACGTCTTGGGGCGGCCAATCACGTGTAGAGCTTAGATTCTCTGCCCGAGCCCGAGCCCGACCCGACCCGACCCGACCCGCGGGCCGGGCCGGGCCGATATTTCCCGCCACTATGCTCGGGTCGGGTCGGGTCGGGCCCTTGATCAAGCACGTCACGTGTCACGCGCAGCATCTCCTCCACTCTCGCACTGTGCTTTAAGTTAAGTGCAAAATGGAGCTTGAAGAAGTAAAGAAAAAAAATGAAAACAGGATAATTAACTGAGAAAGTATGAAGTAAAGTCGGAGGTATGGAACCTTTTTTTTTTTTTTTTTACGTTTCTTCATTCGGATCCATTCGCGATCCATTCGATTCTGAATAAATAAACAACGCAGTTTATGCTTCGTCCTTGTTACATTATTCATAAAGATACAAATTAAATGCACGCAATAAAGGCAATATGCCTTTCAACTTATGTGCAAAATTCAGAATTAAATGAATGTGCACTGTGCAGCAATTTGTACAAAGAGCGTCGTGTTGTAGCCATTAAATAAGCGCATTTAGTTTCATTTTTAGTTAAAATTAAAATATTATAATGTTATTTTTTTCCATGTTGATTATGAAAGTAACAGACTCTGTGAAGTACTCACAGTACTCTGTGAATATAACAGAGTAGGCTATAGGAGGATGCGCAATATCGGGAGAGAGTGGTACAGGGCAGGCATGATTTTGACCACTTCATTACGTTTTGTTTTGAATAAAGCCTTTATTTAAAGTGAATTTCGTTTTGTATAAATTGTATCTTAATTTTAATAAGTTTATCATCAACCAATTGCCTGGATTTAAAAAAATAAGAAGCAAGTATAACAGACAATATAATCATGACATGGAGGCGCCGGCGAGCCGCGGTCACCACGTGAACTGGAGCATCTCATCATAAATTAAATCAATTCTCGGGACGCTTGTCACCGAATTGAATCGAAGCTCCCCCCTGTATATGGTCTAGCACCCTTTCAGCACCTGCGTTAAAAAACCTGCGTCGCCCCCGGTTATAACGGCCCACGTATTAAAAATGGTCGGGTTTAAATCGGGCTCGGGCTCATAATCAGAGTTAATGTGTCGGGCCGGGCCGGGCTCGGACACAACATGCACGGGCTCGGGTCGGGTCGGGCTTGATTTTTTGGGCCCGATCTAAGCTCTAATCACGTGGCGTGTTGGCGCGGATGAATGAAGTCTTTGAAGTTGAAGCAGGCTTTGCAGTTGAAACGTTAAAACGAAACTTTGCAGCAAAACTTAACTTAGAACCGAGACTCACAACGGAAAATAAAGGAAAACTTAGGAAAGAAAGAAAGAAAGTGAGACGAGTTAGATGGCTTGAAATGAAGCTGTTGAACCCGTTCTTCTGATCTTAATTTGGGTTCTTTGTCTCTATGCGTCTACATGGTTAGGCTACCACAACCATCGTCTGCTGTCTCCACCCGACTTGTTGTTCTGCCGAGACCTTTTCGAGAGAGAGAGCCCGCCCGACTTCTGTGTTCGGGTCTAAGATTTTAAACTCAAATGTTTGTCCCGCCTCCTGGAGGAATTTGGACAATAAGATACTTGTAAGGTTGTTTGAAAAGGGGGTATTTTCCATCATCCCCCTCGCATCGTAAATCATGTGGTATCTGTGGTTTGCTTTACTCTGCAGCTGAGCAGAGGCTTTAGTTTAGACATAATTTCCATTTTAAGACCATAAACATTTTACACAGATTTCAATCAAGCCATCTTTTGAATTAAGGGCATACGATTCTTTTGATTGGAAGCACGGTACTCTTTCATTCATACCCACGGTTATAACACAATTACATGATTTATACACTCACCGGCCACTTTATTAGGTACACCTGTCCAACTGCTCGTTAACACTTCATTTCTAAGCAGCCAATCACATGGCGGCAACTCAGTGCATTTAGGCATGTAGACATGGTCAAGACAATCTCCTGCAGTTCAAACCGAGCATCAGTATGGGGAAGAAAGGTGATTTGAGTGACTTTGAACGTGGCATGATTGTTGGTGCCAGAAGGGCTGGTCTGAGTATTTCAGAAACTGCTAATCTACTGGGATTTTCACGCACAACCATCTCTAGGGTTTACAGAGAATGGTCAGAAAAAGAAAAAACATCCAGTGAGCGGCAGTTCTGTGGGCGGAAATGCCTTGTTGATGCCAGAGGTCAGAGGAGAATGGCCAGACTGGTTCGAGCTGATAGAAGGGCAACAGTGACTCAAATAACCACCCGTTACAACCAAGGTGGGCAGAAGAGCATCTCTGAACGCACAGTACGTCGAACTTTGAGGCAGATGGGCTACAGCAGCAGAAGACCACACCGGGTGCCACTCCTTTCAGCTAAGAACAGGAAACTGAGGCTACAATTTGCACAAGCTCATCGAAATTGGACAATAGAAGATTGGAAAAACGTTGCCTGGTCTGATGAGTCTCGATTTCTGCTGCGACATTCGGATGGTGGGGTCAGAATTTGGCGTCTACAACATGAAAGCATGGATCCATCCTGCCTTGTATCAACGGTTCAGGCTGGTGGTGGTGGTGTCATGGTGTGGGGAATATTTTCTTGGCACTCTTTGGGCCCCTTGGTACCAATTGAGCATCGTTGCAACGCCACAGCCTACCTGAGTATTGTTGCTGACCATGTCCATCCCTTTATGACCACAATGTACCCAACTTCTGATGGCTACTTTCAGCAGGATAATGCGCCATGTCATAAAGCTGGAATCATCTCAGACTGGTTTCTTGAACATGACAATGAGTTTGCTGTACTCAAATGGCCTCCACAGTCACCAGATCTCAATCCAATAGAGCATCTTTGGGATGTGGTGGAACGGGAGATTCGCATCATGGATGTGCAGCCGACAAATCTGCGGCAACTGTGTGATGCCATCATGTCAATATGGACCAAACTCCCTGAGGAATGCTTCCAGCACCTTGTTGAATCTATGCCACGAAGAATTGAGGCAGTTCTGAAGGCAAAAGGGGGTCCAACCCGTTACTAGCATGGGGTACCTAATAAAGTGGCCGGTGAGTGTATGTGATCTAAGCATAATAGACACATAGGGGTCATATATTGTAGAAACACATAGAAATATGGTTGAACGATTATATTTGATTATATCAAGTCCATCAAGAATTGTTTTGGGATGAGTTTTATGGATTTTGATATGTAAAGTCTCGTGTCTCTGTGGGTTTTAATGGATCTCAACACTGAGGTCATTCAACGGTCTTCAAGAAGGGGGAAGTCTGTTTTACATCTCTGTCATGGGATCTCCTGACCTCGTGGCGGTAATTTAGTAGGTCCTATCCCGTGACATCTCTTGGTCCTTAAGAAAGAAGGGGTCTGTTAGTCGCAGGTGACCCCTGTTAGGGCCCTGAGCAGTACCATTTCTGAACAGATCTGTCTTTCACAATTACCAAATGTAGACAACATTATTCCTTTAGTTAAACAATAAAAGGTCTTTTTGGTTGTAGACTCTCTGGGTCTGGTGATTTGAATCTGGAATGTGAAGACTCTTTGTGGGATTATGTATGAAGTATGAACAAAATCACCCAAAAGCTTCAATTGTGTTTGGGTCCATTCTCGTTGTCGCTACACTGCCATCAGTATACAATTAACATACAACAAATTTACAGACCAGACAATATTAATAATATAAATTGCATAAGTTACAGCTCCATTCCACCACCATTTAACATCTTTACAGACACTGGAATAAATGAGTTTTTGAATCTATTCAATTTGCAGCGAGGGACTCTAAACCTCCTCCCAGAAGGCAGCAACTCGTATTCTGTGTAGCCTACAGGATATGCGATGGATCGCACACAATCTTTTTAGCTTGCGTTAAAGTAGCCTGTTCATAGAGGGTCTGTAATAATATCTGTAAATATTATTGAAGTATGTGCTATTAGACGATAATCAATATTCTCCTTACAGCTAGCCTTTTTTGAGACAGGGATAATAGTGGAGCTCTTCCACATAGAGGGAACTGTATTCGTGTCTATGGATTTCTGATAAATAGGGCACCAGGCTTCGGCCAGCTCTCTACTACAAGATTTTAATAACCGCCCAGAGATGCCGTCCGGCCCAGAAGCCTTATTAGGACAGACCTGTGAAAACAGTCTCTCCACCATATTCTGGTCAATAATTATTTTAGGATTATCCACTATAGACAGGGCATCCAGTGCATTTACCTGCTCCTGTGAGAAGTCTCTTACATCAAATCTACAATAAAATTCATTCAACTCATTTGCCTTTGCCCCGACATCTATCACATTGATAGATCTTTTAGCTGGATCCATGTTAGTCATATATTTCAGAGAATCCCATAATTTATTGGTATTCATAGTCAAACAACAGGCCTCAAATTTCTCCCTCTCCTTTCTCCTAGCTTTCCTTAATTTATAATTCAGTTCCTTCTGTACAGCTTTCATAGCTGTATGTTTTTTATACTTGGCAAAAATGTTATGACTCAGTTGACTCCTTCAATGGAACTCGCTTACCTTGATCTAAAGATGTGTTTATCCTGCATTTAAGGTACTTTTACATTACTAGTAGTGCAAAAATGCCTTGAACACATTTCAGCCTATATTCCCAGAAAAAAAAGTGTGTCATAAACTATTATGTTTAATGTTTGAATAAGATATTGTTTAAATTTAAGTTTTTCAATGAAACTTGGATTGGGCTTCGTGATTTTACTTTGTTGAGGCCTTTTTTCCCATTATCAAACCATGTTTGTTTTTTTAAAACAGAACTATGAATGACCAGATGAGTTGAAAAGACTGATCAAACAATTCCACAGTGACTGAACAAGCTTAACAATAATTAATTCAACCGACACAATAGATTCTATGTTTGGGCTTGATCTCCGTCTTCTGTTTTTGCTGTTCATTTTCTGTTCATGCAAATCAAGCTTTTGTTAAGCTGCAAATCAAGCAAACCAAGTTGAGTTCCCTAAATAGGAGGGGTCTGTCTGTAGAACTCTAAAAAGCATGTTTAACCTGCCCCAAAATGCTCAATCAATGCCGACAACCTGAAAGTCTGTTCTGAACTTCTGCTCAGGGAACATTGTGGAACCTGCCATGATGACAATTCAAAACAGTGTGTTATATGCTTTTCACCAAATGTTAACAGTAAAACAAACAAAAAAATTATGAAATATTCAGAATTTTTTTATTTAAAATATACTCTAATTAGAAATGTTTGGTGTTTGAAACCAGCCTGCTAAACCACTGCTAGAGAAAAAAAAAAGATTGTATAATTTGACTTTATAACCAAACATGACTTTTCATCAAGCTGTCACTTTCCAAGTGGAAGTGCAGTAAAAACGTCTCTTTTCTGACATGCAATTCTCTGCCTTTTCCATTGCACAGGTTCGATCGACTGACTCCTGGGGCAGCACTCCGACTTGGAGAGTGGTTGAGCTTCAATTGTTAGTCCTAGTCCAAAAGTTCAATTGTTAGTCCTTTCCTGTTCCCTCCCTCTCACTTTGCTTACTGTCAGTTCTTTTTCTACTATCATATCACAATATAAGAAAAAAAAACACACATAAAAAAAACACATTTCAGCTGGCATCGATTCATCATATCGGCTGTTGAATGACCTAATGATCTTCCTCCCCACCATAAAATCTAGTGTTGTCTTCTGTCATATCTTGATACATGATACAGTACAATTACTAACACACACACACACACACACACACACACACACACACACACACACACACACACACACACACACACACACAGACAGAACAAAACAGAGGCATTAGTACCAGTGTTGGGGAAAGTTACTTTTAGAAGTAATGCGTTACAATATTCCGATTCTCCTTTAAAAAGTAACTTATTGCGTTACTTATAATTGGAAAGTAATAGGCCTACTACATTATATATTACTTTTTTCACATGGGCGGGGCTTGCTTAACTATAAATAAATAAATTGCTGTATAGGGTATAACAGAAACTACATATGTAATCGAAAAGACTGCTGTCATTTAAAAAAAAAATTTGAATCTTTAAATTGGATGTGAAATGAATATGCACATTATAATGAACATTAACAGAAAAGATGCACAGTTGTGGCCGAGAAGCATCTGGGTCTTTTGCAAGGTGCTTCTATTTTAAAGGTAGGGTTGGTAGAATCTTTCTAAAATACTTTTTTCCAAAAAATTTGAAACTGTCTTTATATATCAATGCATAATTAAAATGTAAGTACTCTGGAAAAGAAATTATACAAATCGAGTGTCTGTAGTCCTCTCAGGACTGTAATAAACACAGTTCATTATTCCATTAACTCCCACCCCCTCCCTTCTCGGCTCCTTCCAAAGCCACGCCCCCAAAACACATGAACGCGCGCTGACGACCGCTCGCTCAGCTGGAAGAGTTGGACGCGTTTACCAGAGCCGAGCGGAGAGGAGCGCCGTGCATGTATAGTGACATCATGTCAGAATTACAATAATAAAATAACTAACTTTATCAGTATGAATATAAACAACTAACATGGCTGTTAGTACTCACTATCAAGCTTGCATATCGATACTGGTAAAGTTTAAAATATTTTACTAGCTCGTAACCGAATCAAACTCAATATAAGGCAAAGCTATAAATATAGCTCATTCGTTGATACACGTTTGCCGTTCCCGGTGAACATAGGAACAAAGTTTAGGCATAGGGTAAAGCTAGGTATAAAAATAGATCCCCTAAACTTTTTAACCTAAAGTTAGATTTGGCGAAAAAAAAGAAAAAAAAAACAGCTCTCAACTGCAGATATGCCTATTGATTATTTATCATCTCAACCCTGGCTCGCTAACAGTAAGTTATACCAGTGGACACCAAAGTTACACTGTCACAGCTAAGCCAGTGTAACGTTAGTTATGCTACGTAACGTTAGGTAGCTATATTAGGTAGCTAAGTTACCTGTTACCAAGATTACCTGTCCAGCAGAAATAAAGCCACCATGGAGTCACTTTTAAGCCCCTTGAGATCCCAGTTGTCGCCACCGCTGGAAAGCCACGCCGATATTGACTCGTATTATTTCTTGATTTATCCAAAGACTTTTTGTTCATAGCCTTTTCAAATAGGCCTACTGTCTTCCTTTTTTTAACTTGTTTGCCTTCGCTGCCTGTATATCCAGGTATTGAGAATTTTGACTGTTCTTTCTCTGCCATAACTGTTATTACTAGCTTCCCTGCGTATTCAAACGTGTGCGCGCTTGTGGGCTGATCCTGTATCAGCAGAGTTGGTAGTCATGGTAGCGAGGGAGAGTGACAGTCGCCCCAGCCAATCATTTCATTCGTCCCGAATGGAATAATGAACTGTGTTTATTACAGTCCTGAGAGGACTACAGACACTCGATTTTTATCATTTATTTTCCAAGAGTTCTTACATTTTAATTATGCATTGATATATAAAGACAGTTTAAATTTTTTTGGAAAAAAGTATTTTAGAAAGATTCTACCAACCCTACCTTTAACATTATTGTCTGTAAACGCAAGTATCAAGTGCGAAGCGTAAGTAACTTTGTGGGCGGGTCTTGGGCGCTGTTGCTATTTTATCGGCGGGATAAATGACTCTTGCGCCCGACGCAAGTTTAAAAGGGGTTGGTCTGAAGTAGCTCCGTCATTCATAGGTGTGGTTTGGGCGTAATCTGAAATAAATCAATCAGAGCGTCATATCACATTCCCTTTAAGAGCATGACGAACAAGGTTCACAGCCGAGGAGATCGATGTTCTCGTCAGGGCCGTAAAAGAAAGAGAAATGACATTGGGGATGCGACAAACCCACCCAAATTAGCTTCGGTTATACATGCATATAATAATTTGGGTAAATAAATATGTAAGCTTTATGCCTACTTTTCCCATCGTCATGGACACAATGATTTCCCTCGTGGTTTAATCTTTTTCCTTATAATAATAATGTATCATTTGCAATGCGCGCTTAAAATAGCATCTGAATGTACGTGCAACGCGCCACTGACTTTAGACTAGTTTTTTTCTGGTCAGTGGCGCAATTGTTTTCTGGAACTGCAAAATAGCACCAGGGATTGTTTGCGCCGGTGTTGTGCCAAATTTCGACCCCCTGCCAAATTATTACCCCCCTCGTTGAAGTCAGTATCTGATTGCCTAATCCTAACCCCACCCCTAATCCTAACCCCTCCCCCACAACTAATCCTAAACCTACCAATGCTATGGGGGTAATAATTTGGCGGGGGTCAAAATTCGGCACAACACTGGAACACGCCTCCTTTATTTGCGCTGAACCATCCAGGGAGCGCAAGTTCATTCTCTAGTTTGCCGGCGTGCGTCTGTGGAGGGAAAAGTCTGCTTTGCGCGGCGCAAATGACTTTGTACACTGACGCATGTATCATTCGTATTTTGCAGATGGCAATGGATGGCAATTTGCAAATGGATAGGGTGCAAGATAGGGCCCATAGTGATTAATGAACTGGATTAGAATGAACACTATAGTCATGCTCAGGATACTGTACCAGTCTGAAGAAGGCCTCAGTAGCAGAGTGCAGGAGGAAGCAGGTTGTGAAGTTCCTTCACCCAAACTCATCAGCCCAAAACCTGCACGGGTTCATTGGGGAACCCTATGGTTCATATAGAACCATAGGGTTCTTTACTCAACTCCAAAGAACCTTTCATGCTAAAAAGGTTCTATAATGACAAGAAAGAACCCTTTTGGCACAAAGGTTCTTCATAGGCTATTATTCATTCATACATCATTCTGCAACATTTTGTAGTTGTAATTAAATTGTTTATGTTACGTCCCAGATGTAAAGTGGTCTAGGTTAAGGGAGTAAACAGTGAAAAAAAAAAAAAAAAAAAAAGGTTTTGGTTTGATGTGAGAAAATAAACATGCCTGAGCCCATTCCCAGCCCTGTATGAATAAAGGATTGCGCTGCCCCCATAGAATGGATACAGGTCGGCCAGGTAAGATAGCTGAAAGAGACACATAACCAGTTTAACAGGAAAGGTTGGTAACGAGAATCCTGGAGCTGTGGAAATGAGTAGTCGGAGACAGAACCAGCTTGAACAAAAGCTACACTCTTGGATTTTTTAGCAGCAGTCTTCTGTTTCCATGCTTTGCAGTCATTTATTATGTGACCTGGATCCAAGCAATAAAAAAAAAAAAAGGTTTATGGTCAGAGCGTTTCAGCATAGGCTTTTCTTCTCCCTGTCTGGTCATTCACAAAACTCTGGCGTGTAAAAGAAAAAAACTGACCTGTGTGTAAGTGTAAACTCATCATCTACTACTGCAGCTTCAGATAGTGAACCTGTTTTTTTTTTTCTCATTCAGATGAATTACAATGTTCTCAGGAATGCAGTTTTTAAACTCTTCAAGCAAAATGAGTTCATGCAGTTGTTCAAAACTGGTAACCTTACTAGCCAAACACCATTTATCAAAAAGGGCTCTCTTTTCCTTTGCAAACTCAAATGTTTGTCTAGCGGTTTTTGCTGTACCTCGAAAACGCTGACGATATGCTTCGGGGACCAGTTCGTAAGCACGCAACTGTAAGGACTGAGCGGAATGACGGATCATCCAAATAACTAAATGTATTTCTTCCCATAAACCCTGGGACTTCAACACACACACACATACACAAACTGGTACGAATTTCCCCATTAAGGACATTTTAATGAGATATATGTTATATGTTGTTATGTGGGTCTGAGTGCCCATGCAGGGCCTATGAAGATACCTGACTGCATGGTAGTTCTAAACGAACGATAAATGCTTGTATTATGCATTTTAATGAATAATCCAGCATTTTCACTCCTAACAAAGTCTGTGAAACTTCCCCCCAAATCCAGCTAACACTGGCTGAAAGTGTCCTGTTACGAGTTTACGACCCAAAAGAATGTTCATAGACTTGATTCTTTGCTGAGAAGGAGAAATGAAACCTGTTCAATCCTATATGTTCCATGTGTATATATACACTCACCGGCCACTTTATTAGGTACCCCATGCTAGTAACGGGTTGGACCCCCTTTTGCCTTCAGAACTGCCTCAATTCTTCGTGGCATAGATTCAACAAGGTGCTGGAAGCATTCCTCAGGGAGTTTGGTCCATATTGACATGATGGCATCACACAGTTGCCGCAGATTTGTCGGCTGCACATCCATGATGCGAATCTCCCGTTCCACCACATCCCAAAGATGCTCTATTGGATTGAGATCTGGTGACTGTGGAGGCCATTTGAGTACAGCGAACTCATTGTCATGTTCAAGAAACCAGTCTGAGATGATTCCAGCTTTATGACATGGCGCATTATCCTGCTGAAAGTAGCCATCAGAAGTTGGGTACATTGTGGTCATAAAGGGATGGACATGGTCAGCAACAATACTCAGGTAGGCTGTGGCGTTGCAACGATGCTCAATTGGTACCAAGGGGCCCAAAGAGTGCCAAGAAAATATTCCCCACACCATGACACCACCACCACCAGCCTGAACCGTTGATACAAGGCAGGATGGATCCATGCTTTCATGTTGTAGACGCCAAATTCTGACCCTACCATCCGAATGTCGCAGCAGAAATCGAGACTCATCAGACCAGGCAACGTTTTTCCAATCTTCTATTGTCCAATTTCGATGAGCTTGTGCAAATTGTAGCCTCAGTTTCCTGTTCTTAGCTGAAAGGAGTGGCACCCGGTGTGGTCTTCTGCTGCTGTAGCCCATCTGCCTCAAAGTTCGACGTACTGTGCGTTCAGAGATGCTCTTCTGCCCACCTTGGTTGTAACGGGTGGTTATTTGAGTCACTGTTGCCCTTCTATCAGCTCGAACCAGTCTGGCCATTCTCCTCTGACCTCTGGCATCAACAAGGCATTTCCGCCCACAGAACTGCCGCTCACTGGATGTTTTTTCTTTTTCGGACCATTCTCTGTAAACCCTAGAGATGGTTGTGCGTGAAAATCCCAGTAGATTAGCAGTTTCTGAAATACTCAGACCAGCCCTTCTGGCACCAACAATCATGCCACGTTCAAAGTCACTCAAATCACCTTTCTTCCCCATACTGATGCTCGGTTTGAACTGCAGGAGATTGTCTTGACCATGTCTACATGCCTAAATGCACTGAGTTGCCGCCATGTGATTGGCTGCTTAGAAATTAAGTGTTAACGAGCAGTTGGACAGGTGTACCTAATAAAGTGGCCGGTGAGTGTATATATATATATATATATAACCATGTGATAAATGTATTAACATGCATCTAATGTTCCATCGCATGATTTTTCCTTTTATGTGGTTTGTTTCATGTAAGCGCTAATACTTAATGTTTCAAACTCTGCCAAGTAGGGTTAACCAAATCTCACCTATAGCGTGTTTGGTTTTGCTAAATTGGTACTTTGGAGATTTAAAAGACTGTGTATATGATATGTTGGTAGATATGAAATATGATACAACATATAAGTATTACAAGAATCTTTCATGGTTCTTCAGCGATTGACAAACCCAATCCCCCCCCAGCATGCATGCAAGGAGCTCCTTCTTTGCAGACAAAGAGCAATAAAAACCAAAATCCCGCCTGTGAATTCCAACCCTCTCATTGGCCAAGCCCAGAGGAAGAGGCTGGATTTCGCCAAGGTGATAAATGGCGCTTTTGAGCTCCAACTGGCTCTCTTTTTCGCGCTCTGACTTCTTGCCTACGTCTGCCTTCGTCATGTAGTCTCTGATACGATTTTCCCTAGGGAAATCCATTCTTTCTTTTGTTTAAAAGTTTTGTTTTCTTTAAGTTTCCAACCTAACTCATCTCACAGAAGAGGAGATGAATTCAGCCGAATTTGGTAATGTTACCTCAAAGACTTTAAATTTATGTTCAAAGCGCGCGCGCCGAACGCCACGTGACGCGCGCACACGGAACAAAGAACGCGGCCGGGACAGGCCGTTTTAGGAACACAGAGAGACCAAGAAACTTTGCAAGTATCTTTCAGCTTCTAGGAAGCATTAAGATGATGTTTTTCGTGTTGTTTCAGAGAGGTTATTGTCTGGGTGAAGTTTACCAATGCGCTCTCTCTCTCTCTCTCTCCCCCTCTCTCTCTCTCTCCCCCTCTCTCTCTCTCTCTTGTCTTACTCTCTCACTCTTGCCAGAATGTGATTTCTTCGTGAGTCCCCTTTGGGGATCTCTTTTGTTTTGTTTCTAGTTTAGTTTATGTTTTTCAGTCTTAGATAAGTCTCTGTGTTTAATTCCAATCGACGATTGAAAGAATACCGCGTGACATGTCTCTTAAGCAAATCCATCTACAAGGGACCTTCAAACGAGCGCGCGCTCGCGTTGAAGGAGAAACGCGCGCATGTGACCGCATGACGCGCAGGACCGAGAGACACACACATGCTTCTTCACCAGCCATGCAAAGAGTTTACCTACCTGTGCAAGTATCCGTGTTTGATCACGCTTTTAAGATGTGTTGAAGTCTTGTCTCTCAAAGTCCCGTGTCTATGCAAATTTGCTATTTAGTAAGATCTTCGGGTCTTTATAAAACTCCCTCGTGCATAACTGCAACTTTCTAAAAATTCTCTCTCTCTCTCTGTCTCTATGCATTTCTCGTTCATCGATGCCTTATTGTGTTTTGTTGTTTATTATGTTTGTAACGTTTGTGTGTTTCATTGTTTATTATGTTTGTAAATACATATATCCCATGTAATTTTAGTAAATGCATAGGCTAGTTATTTCTTATTAAATTTCATGATACTCATTTGATGGATTGACTGTCTGCTCATACTTCAGGTCCCTGAAATGTCTAGATCAAAAGCTACGAGCTTTACAAATTAAAGATACTTTAAAGAGTATTTGTTTATAGGGCGGGAAGGCTAATTCTTGTGGCCACAGAATTAGTTTTCCCTAAACTCTATAAATTAATTGAGCTAATTAATTTGACCTGTTTGTGAAATGTGGTCTGTGTAAATAATTGCAATCAACTTGGGGTTAATCGCAAGGATTCACATGCATGCAGGTAACAGGACATATCATCCCTTATCAGGAGATGTATTAACATGTAAGACTGATCTGATACAAACCTGTATGAATAATTATTAATTATGAATTATTAATTATGATATGCAAATTCCCTGTAATCAGATCCACCCCTGAGTCTTTACACAACACTGTAGCTTTTATGGTGTCATAATCCAAGGACTGTTCTATTGGCAACGCAAAGCATACCTCCTGGGCTTTACCCACAAGATTACATTGAAGCAGTAAACCCCACATATCTTTTGGCCATCCAAGCTTTGAAGCAATGCGCTCAGGCTATGAAGTAAGCATCCACCTCAGCTTCTCGAAATGGAGGCACCAGTCTGATATACCTGGTCACAAAGTTATTCTGAGCATCATTCACAGTATCGAAATCTACTGTACTATTCTGCACTGGGACATTAGCTAAAACAGGTGAGGAAGGTCTGGATTGTGGAATCGGCACAGTGTTACGGCGTTCAGACTCTGCTTCTAACTGTAAGCTTCGCAGTTTAATATCTCTGTGAGCCTTTACTTCAACAGCACGGAGTTGAGTCTCCGTGAACAACTTGAGTCTCATGCTCCTGCTTTTTAATAGCTAACTCAAGCTCTTTTAATTTAATCTCTAGTAAATGATCCATTCTAGATTTAACAGCCATAGTCAAGTCAAGTCAAGTCACCTTTATTTATATAGCGCTTTTTACAATACAAATTGTTTCAAAGCAGCTTTACAGAGATAACAGGAAACCAATGTTGTAATAGTATTGTTAAATTCAAAATTAAACGTTAAATGTCCCCAACTAAGCAAGCCAAAAGCCAATGGCGACAAAGGCGAAGAGAGGCGAAAAAGGCAACAGTGGCAAGGAACCAAAACTCCATCAGGTGACAGAATGGAGAAAAAAACCTTGGGAGAACCCAGGCTCAGTCAGGGGGCCAGTCCTCCTTTGGCCAACGAACGAACCGTGTATGATTATGAGTTAGGCAGCATAATGTCAGGAGTCAGATGTGATCAGAACTTTCACGATATTTATCCAGTTCATCTGGTTGGGTTGGGTCATCTGGCCGGTGAGGAGATGAGTGTGTTGAGGTGTCCATGGGCTTTCACAGTGTTGATGGGCCTGTCATTGTCATCGTGTCCATGTGATGGTCCTTCCTCAGATCTGGATATGGCCTGGATCCGGCGGTTCGCGGTAAACCTCGGGATAAGCAGAGAGACTAATATTAGCGTAGACGCCATCCTTCTTATGATGTACAAAGTACATCAGGAATTATGGGAAGTGTTCCCGGTTCCGGCTGATCTAAACTATGCAGCCTAACATTGAATTATAGAAATCTATAATGTGTTATGTGTATGCTAAGCCAAAGAGATGTGTTTTTAGTCTAGATTTAAACTGACAGACTGTATCTGCTTCCCGGACTGTGCTAGGAAGATTGTTCCAAAGTTTTGGTGCTAAATAGGAAAAGGATCTACCGCCAGCAGTCGATTTTGATATTCTAGGTATTATTAACTGGCCAGAATTTTGAGATCGCAATAGACGTGAAGGACTATAATGCGTTAAGAGCTCGCTCAAGTACTGGGGAGCTAAACCATTTAGTGCTTTGTAAGTAATCAGCAATATTTTAAAATGTATACGATGTTTAATAGGCAGCCAATGCAGTGTTGACAGAACCGGGCTAATATGGTCATACTTCCTGGTTCTGGTAAGAACTCTAGCGGCTGCGTTTTGAACTAGCTGTAGTTTGTTTATTAAGCGTGCAGGGCAACCACCCAGTAGAGCATTACAATAATCTAGCCTTGATGTCATGAATGCATGAACTAATTGTTCCGCATTTGTCAGTGAGAGCATATGACGTAATTTAGATATATTTTTAAGATGGAAAAATGCGGTTTTACAGATACTAGACACGTGACTTTCAAATGAAAGATTGGTATCAAAGAGCACACCCAGATTCCTAACTGACGACGAAGACTTAACGGAGGAGCCATCGATTGTTAGACAGTATTCTGGGTTATTACGTGTGGCAGTTTTTTGTCCAATGATTAGAATCTCTGTTTTTTCAGAATTTAGTAATAGGAAATTACTGGTCATCCAATTTTTTATATCAGCTATGCATTCCGTTAATTTTGAGAATTGGTAAGTTTCGTTAGGTTTTGAAGAAATATACAGCTGAGTATCATCGGCATAACAGTGAAAGCTAATTCCATATTTCCTAATGATATCTCCTAATGGCAGCATGTACAGAGTGAACAGCAGCGGTCCTAGTACTGAGCCTTGTGGTACGCCATACTGAACTTGTGATCGATAAGACATCTCTTCATCTACTGCTACAAACTGAAAACGGTCAGATAAGTATGATTTAAACCATGCTAGTGCAATTCCACTAATGCCAACATAGTTTTCTAGTCTATTTAAAAGAATGTTGTGGTCGATAGTATCAAATGCAGCACTAAGATCAAGTAACACTAATAGAGAGATACAACCCCGATCGGATGATAAGAGCAAATCATTTGTGACTTTAATGAGAGCAGTCTCAGTACTATGGTACGGTCTAAATCCGGACTGAAAATCCTCGCAGATATTATTTCTTTCTAAAAAGGAACACAGTTGTGATGATACTGCTTTTTCTAGTATCTTTGACAGAAAAGGCAGATTCGAGATTGGCCTGTAATTGACTAATTCTGTAGGATCAAGTTGCGTTTTTTTAACAAGCGGTTTAATCATAGCCAACTTAAAGGTTTTTGGTACGTATCCTAGAGACAAAGATGAATTAATGATATTTAGAAGAGGATCTATGACCTCTGGAAGCATCTCTTTCAGTAGCTTAGTCGGTATAGGGTCTAGCATACAAGTTGTCGATTTAGATGAATTAACAAGTTTGCAAAATTCTTCCTCTCCTATAGCAACAAATGAATCAAAATGTTCCTCACGGAGACTACAATGCACTCCCTGATGCGCTACTGTAGTAGACGGTTGCATAGTTATAATTTTGTCCCTAATATTATAGATCTTATAAGTGAAGAAGTTCATAAAGTCATTACTGCTGTGTTTCTTGGAAACTTCTGGGCTTGAAGCTTTCTTTTTCGTTAGTTTAGCCACTTGTTCAAATAAATACCTAGGATTATGTTTATTTTCGTCTAATAGGGTTGAAAAATAATCCGTTCTAGCATCTTTTAATGCCTCTCTGTAAGCAATCGAGCTCTCCTTCCATGAAATCCGAAATACCTCTAGTTTTGTTTTCTTCCAGTTTCGCTCCATTTTTTGGAGGGTTAGTTTCAGATAAAACATTTTCTCCTTCGTTCTCCCTCTTCCTCAGTCTGCAAATCAGCTGGTAAAATGCCAGTGCTAACCAATTCACTGTACAGCTGATCCTTTAAAACTGCCTTAGTTATGTCCCTAGACACAGAAATATTGTAGAACTCAGCAATCAGCACTAAGTCTTTATGACAACAATCAAAAACTTCTACTGTTGGAGCAAGGGTAAACCCAATCAAATCAAACTCCATCCCTCAGACCAGAGTACAACTATTCCACCAATTGGCCAAAAAAAAAAAAAATGTTTTTTAAATAATTATATATATATATATATATATATATATATATATATATATATATATATATATATATATATATATATATATATATATATATATATATATATATATATGAAAACCTTAACTGATTGACTTTTAGTAGATTTTAATCTCTCCCAGACAAGCCCCCAATTTTCACTGTTACGTCCCAGATGTAAAGTGGTCTAGGTTAAGGGAGTAAACAGAAAAAGAAAGGTTTTGGTTTGATGTGAGAAAATAAACGTGCCTGAGCCCGTTCCCAGCCTTGTATGACAGACACATCAAATTCCAGCTCAAAGATTTATTAACAAAAAATATATGTATAATTGACAAACATACAAAAAACAAAACAAAACAAAAAAACCTCAGGAGGGGGTAAAGCCAAAATAACAAACAAGTACCCACTGACTAGTTGGGGAGTAAAACTTCTTAAACTACCAAAAGGAAACAACATTGTAAGTCCCCGCTAAATCGAACCAATGGCGGCATTCGATCAGCGGCGAAGGTCTCGCGCATGTTCCGTCCTTTCCAGGCTAAAGGGATTTTGGATTAAATGCAATACACTTTCTCATATGTATTAACTCGTAATTTCATCTGACTCCATATATAAAAGGGTTTTAATGATATCTGTGCATCATTAAATGTGAGCGAGTGTTTGACTATTCCTTGTAACCATTAGCTAAATGAACAATGTCAAAGTCAATTAGAATAATCAAATGTAACAATTTATTATGTCGGGTAAAGTATCATGCCAATTTCACAATCAGTTCAAAGATAATCAATACAATAACATCGAATGCTCTAGGATAAGAGAAATGCAAACCCAACATTTTAAGAAATACATGAGGCTGAGTTTTGGACACTCAACCTCATGGGCTCTCAGAATTACAGAGAAGCCCCCAACATTTTAAGAAATACATGAGGCTGAGTTTTGGACACTCAACCTCATGGGCTCTCAGAATTACAGAGCAGCCTCGAGCTTTTCACTGCAGTCCATTAAATAGCCAGAATCTTTTCACATGGAAAACCTGCTAATTTGCATTAAGAAGTTACACCTCTTTGGGTGAGGGGAAAAAGACCATTTGCCTTTCTTTGTGTGTCAGTTATCTCTAAACTCTTAAAAACCTTAGTACCTTGTGTTTTACTCTTTGGGAATGAGACCATTGTACCAGTCACACTGAGACCTTTAAAATGATACTAAACACATTCCTTCAATGATCATCATTCACATTAAAACCATATATATACACTCTCTGAGAGAAAGAATGGTGTGGATAAGGTGAGATTTGTCTCAAGGAAGAGGGGGGAGGTCAAATGTTAATTTCCAACTTCAGCCACCTATTTCAGCCTTACAGATCCCTCCTTCACCCCCGTGGGTCAGATAACCCTTACGGGGTCACAGTAAGACGTTTGTCCTAATCCTTGAGGTGTAACTCAAAAAATGGTGTTTTCAATGTCAGTATCTGTAGAAGCTCAGAGAGCTGTGTTCACCTGTAGAACACCTGGTCTCACCAGGTGTATGTAGCTTGAGTCCAGCAGGTGGATGAATGCGTTCAGGTTTTCTTTCTGTGATGCGAACGAGGTTCATAGAGTCAATCTGGACCTTTTTGACTTGTTCAGTTGACGTGTCATGGAGAAACTTCTGTTTCTCTGGCACCTTCCCCATGATGATAATCTGACCCTCCTTGACCAATCCTGTCACCTCCAGCGGTGCGGTTGTCTGGGCAGACCTCAGTGGGTGAAGGGGTTCTCCTTGATTCCACACTGCTTTGTGTGAGACACCTGACAAGCATCTTAAATGTCCGCTTCACGATTGAGCACATATGAACTTCAAGTCGTAAAGGAAATGCATAGGAAAACATAATGCAACAAAACAAATCAAGTCATGTTCAATGTAAAATACCATGTTCATGTCAGCAAGTGTGAATGGTACATCTGGTCTCATATGTTCCTCAAGGTCAGGTAAGGTGGTCTCATTTTTAATATCCAATTCTTTCACCACTGATGATATTAAATGGTAGTGGAATTTAAATATTCTTGGTCTGACTTACTCAAAGGAAATGCAGCAAGAAGTCGGTGCATAATCAAATAATCAAATAAATGGTACGCATCAATACATCTTGTAATAACAATAATAATATTCAAATACAAAAATATGAAGAATCACTGTTTGTTCGGGAATCTTCCAATGCAAGCCACCTATGCAGATATAAGGAGTGACTTGGAACATGAATAATCATACAAGAATGGAGATTGTTCATTCCTTGCAACAGTTGTTTGTGTGTGTGTGTGTGTGTGTGTGTGTGTGTGTGTGTGTGTGTGTGTGTGTGTGTGAGAGAGAGAGAGTGTGTGTGTGTGGCTCAGTCACAGTCGATGACAGGTAAATTTTAAATTCTGTAATTTGTTGAAGCGCTCACACTTCAGATCTATTCGTTATTGATGATGTTTTTGTTATTCTTGGTTTGTTGAGAAATCAGGGGCCCTCTGACCTTCCAACAACCCTAACAACAATCAGAAAGTTTGAACATTTTGAAACTTGAATAGCAGGTCTGTCTCTGCTTCATAATTTTTCATCATTGATTTGCGACTGTAGCCATTCATATGTATGTTACAGTGTTTTCCCATGGGTTGGAAGAGTGTTGTGAACAGTATGTTATGATAAAAGTGATGTTATGTCATGGGATCAGCTTTCCCATCCTATGTGTGTGAAGCTATCCGCATCTGTCCGTGTGAAGATGCACAATAGATCTTTAGTGAGGTGACACTTTTGGACTCTGTCATCTTTATCTTCTTTTGTGTCGTGTTCAACCTGGATAGACTTGATCTTTTCCAGGTGATGTTGATGTGAGGGTGTAGTGATGGAGGAGTGTGGGTTCATGTCTAGGAGATGGGTGGAATATAATCTATAACAATTGTGTTGCAAATTTAGTTCCAGTTCTAAACTGGTAGGCCATGCTAATGTAGTGATGTGCTACTGTGAGATGTAAATGGCCTTTGAAGTGTCGTTTCACCCATCTCCCGTGTTTCAGGTTCTGTTCTAACAATCCCGCTGTCCTGGCGATCCAGGTGGAGTCCGGCCCGTCCTGGCATCCGTCCTCCGAGGAATTGCAGAAGTAAACCTGACAAAAGCAAATGCAGAGAGAACCACAGTTAATTCTGATGTTTTCAACAGTTTTAAATTCAGACATGTGGAATTCTTTTGCTTCCTCCATTGCGATTTTAATTCCCGTTGTCACATGAAACCGAGTTTCATTGACCAGGTCTGAATTACTGCCGTTGTTTCAGTGCAGTGTGCGACACCTTAAAGCTGCTCTTGCAGTCAAGCCTTCACAGTCTGCTGTGTCATGAGCATTAGAGATCCCAGTTCTGCTGGGGACATTTTGTCTGGCTTTACCTCAAGTTGCTTTCATTACAGCCAGATCTGTGGGCATAAATTAGTTCACCTGTTTTGGTGTGGTGTCGTTCACACATTTGGTTAGTGCAGATCTCTTGTGACCTGCAAAAGGCTGTGGTACTTCTGTTCGATGTTTAGCTCACACCCTCCTTGTAAATATGCGTCCTTGATCAGTTTGCTATTACCTGTGCCACACTTCTGAGAGTGTTTTTTAAATGCAAAAATAAAAGCACACCTCCGTCCGCCCTTTTGGCACTGGGTAGTAGCTCAAGGGATGAATGTCACACTTCTCCAATTAATGCCCTGCTTGGCGTGGCGATTACAATATAATGTGTATTATAATTCGAGTTATAATACAATTATATTTAAGAATATAAGTGAAATTATATTGTTTTTGGTCTCTGAAGAGTCTCTGCTCGTTCTTGTATCAATACATTTGAATATGAAAAGGCTTTCTGGCTCAGGCTGATAAGATGTACATTTGCTGTTTCTCTTTTCTGTTTGCTAGGTTTCGAATACCTTTTTCTTTTCATCTAGTCTTTTTAAAGACTATAAGAAAGCCAAGTGGCCATTTTAACATTTGTTTATTCTTTTGAACTCTTAGTTTTAGTTTATCCGCTCAGATCAGGAAGCTATATCGCTCTGCAGTCCTTCTCTCAAGGCCGCACGACACACCCCCGTCAGTTCCAATGATCAATTCAGAGGTAATTTTGACTAAATATCTGGGATCTGCCGTATTCACACGTACAATCAAAGATATATCTACAAGTCCCTTTGAACGTTAATGATATCCGTGCATCATTAAACGTTAGCGAAGGTTTGTTTATTCTTTAAACTCTGATTATGTTTTATCCGCTCAGATCAGGAAACTATATCACTTCGAGTTCCTCACCAGGTCTCCGGCACAATCTCGTCAGTTTCCGATTATCAAAACAGAGGTAATTGGCTGAATGTCTGGGATTTGCCGTAATTCACACGTACACAATCGAAGACATATACACAGCCCCCTTGAATGCCACCTCAGGAACTAATTCAATAACTTACTTTACCAGCGTGCACTTATCTAAAGTAACATTAAATTAGAACAGAGGTATTTAGACGTACCCAAATATAGATCAAACAGCATTAGCTGATTCTAGACGGAAACTACCCGTCTCCTCATTCAAGTACACTTGAATCTGATATCAGATATTAGTCGTCACTAAACTCTGACGCAAACTTGTGGAAATATACGAATCCTATAATCTACTCGGGGGAAAACAATTCTCAGAGTCGGTTAGAATAAAATCAAACGTAACCATTTACAAATTTTGTATGCGAAAAACAGCTCCCATAGAGTGGAGAGGTAAAGTGTACGTTCTCTAAAGCTTTGAATATGAAAAGGGTTTTTTTTGTTTCAGGATTAATGAGATGCACGTTCACTGTTTCTGATCTTCAAATTCAAATTGTGAATCACACAATAGCCTAGACACACGTGTTTAATTCAGTTTACACAGGACACATGGCCTAGAATACAACATCTACAGCCTTTACCTAAGTGATACAAACACACTTACAGTAAAGCAATCCTGTGCTTCATGAATAAACTTAAATTTAGCCTATGTGCATGCTGTAGCACAAACAACTAAAGTGTGTTCTATTAGCACAATGTGTTAAGCACAATTCCAAATTTGAAAATTAACAGAATTATTTCATGCTTTTTAATCCCATTGGTGTTAACGTGTAAGCTTTCAAATGCAATATAGAGATTTTAATGTTTTGAATGTGGCTTTGGCCCGCCACCAGTAGGCCGAACAAATAAGGGTTAAGCGTTGGACGCAGCATGGTCATTAGCATTTAGCATTAGCCTTGAGCGTTTTTGAAAGCAGCATGGTCATTAGCATTTAGCATTAGCCTTGAGCGTTTTTGAAAGCAACATGGACAATAGCATTTAGTGTTATCCTTGATATTTGAGTTTTAGCCTGTAAATAATATCGTCATGTTTTCCCAAAATTTGCTTTTCATAAACAATGCATCGATTTGCCTTTTTATTTATAAAATCACGTGTTTTCCAATTGTTTACAAACTTAGAATTTTCTTTCTCTTTGCTCATTTCCACCACATGTTGCAAGTTTGTTCAAACAAAGCCAATGCAACAATGGAGAAAACACGCTGATTTCAAAACTTTAGCCTCTAATTTTACAGCTCTTCATCAAGTAAGTTAGGCTACCAGAAAATTATTTGGAAGATGTAATTCCAATTTTAGGTTTCGTTTCTTGTTGCTTAGGCAAACAAATACATCTTTAAAATCGTATTTAGGATTTTTCTTCCTCATCTGCGCTGCCGTTATCACGTCCTCACCTCACGTGTTTTAGTTCAGGACTAACGTTACACAAAGGGCTTTCCGACCGTAACAATGCAAACAACATCTTCTCAACACTTAAAAAGGGCAGAAAAAGTTGACTTACCACAGCGCAGAAGATAGAGAAGATTTTCAAACCTCATTGTCGATTTTAAAATCCCAATACTTTGCTGGAAGGATGTTTCTCACGAAATCCATTTGTTGCGAAATCACGTCGAGGTCACCATTTTGTAAGTCCCCGCTAAATCGAACCAATGGTGGCATTCGATCAGCGGCGAAGGTCTCGCGCATGTTCCGTCCTTTCCAGGCTAAAGGGATTTTGGATTAAATGCAATACACTTTCTCATATGTATTAACTCGTAATTTCATCTGACTCCATATATAAAAGGGTTTTAATGATATCTGTGCATCATTAAATGTGAGCGAGTGTTTGACTATTCCTTGTAACCATTAGCTAAATGAACAATGTCAAAGTCAATTAGAATAATCAAATGTAACAATTTATTATGTCGGGTAAAGTATCATGCCAATTTCACAATCAGTTCAAAGATAATCAATACAATAACATCGAATGCTCTAGGATAAGAGAAATGCAAACCCAACATTTTAAGAAATACATGAGGCTGAGTTTTGGACACTCAACCCCATGGGCTCTCAGAATTACAGAGAAGCCCCCAACATTTTAAGAAATACATGAGGCTGAGTTTTGGACACTCAACCTCATGGGCTCTCAGAATTACAGAGCAGCCTCGAGCTTTTCACTGCAGTCCATTAAATAGCCAGAATCTTTTCACATGGAAAACCTGCTAATTTGCATTAAGAAGTTACACCTCTTTGGGTGAGGGGAAAAAGACCATTTGCCTTTCTTTGTGTGTCAGTTATCTCTAAACTCTTAAAAACCTTAGTACCTTGTGTTTTACTCTTTGGGAATGAGACCATTGTACCAGTCACACTGAGACCTTTAAAATGATACTAAACACATTCCTTCAATGATCATCATTCACATTAAAACCATATATATACACTCTCTGAGAGAAAGAATGGTGTGGATAAGGTGAGATTTGTCTCAAGGAAGAGGGGGGAGGTCAAATGTTAATTTCCAACTTCAGCCACCTATTTCAGCCTTACAACATAAACAACAGAAGATTACACTAACTCCCTAACTAGCCAAAACCAGGAGAAAAGGTGTTACAAAAATAAAAATAGGCACCCACCTCCCTACAGCAGACCGTTAAGTATTCAAGAATAAAATAACAACAAACAAAAGTGGTAGTAGGCTACAATAAGCCTTAGCTTGGTGAACGATAACAACACAACACAACACAACACAACACAACACAACACAACACAACACAACACAACACAACACAACACAACACAACACAACACAACACAACATATTGGAGTAGCGTCTCCAATATAACGAGCAGCAGGTGCAATCAATCATCCCTCTCTCTTCTCCACCTGGTAGAGCTGCAGAGTTACAGAGAGAGAAAAAAAAGAGAGAGAGAGAGAACAAACACAAAACCCCAGCACTGCCATAACACAACCACGGAACGTAACATTTATTAATCTGTTGTAGTAACTTAATATCACATTTTAATCATGCTGATTTTTGGAGGAGAACAACTGAAATGGCACTCTTCGTGTGATATTGATTAACTACATAAAATGATTTAAATATATACATTTTCTAACCCCCATATTGAATTTTGTGATCATTCATATGCATTCATAAATACATTTTAGGGTCTTGATGTTCGTCAATAATATGAAATATTTAAAGGTGGGGTATGTGATTTGCAAAACGGCCGGCAGATTTTGAAAATACACAACTCAAATGGTCCTACCTTCTTTCCTCCAACGCTGGCCCTGATTCGCGTGAGGGGGATGGGGGGAGGGGGGATGGTACGACCGTTTGGTTGACGGACTTACTGTCCAATGATTCTATTTGGTCTTGGAAATGATTGGCTGGAGTTTTTCGAGCCCTGCCCGTTCCACAGATGATTAAATTGCTTAATATTCATTTCAGTGCTTCTAACTCAGTGGCTGTAAGTGAGTTATGAATAGGATTTCAAGTGATTTTGAAAAAATTGACAAAAAAGAGAATCACATACCCCACCTTTAATTAGGAATGGAAAAAAAATGATAATGAATGAACCCCTAAAAGGTTCCATATAGAACCTTTTTCCTGGTTACAAAGAACACTAAAGGGTTCTTTTTATTGAACCCTTAAAAAGGGTTCTGTATAGAACCTTTTAGGGGTTCCAAATACGTAGTGCCTATAGAAACTTTTAAGGTGCTATATAGAACCTTTTCTTCTAAGAGTGTGGGGTGACAGTGAGCATGACTTTGCTGAAAACCTGGTGTCTCATGAAGTGTTACAAATTTATTAAATGTTTAATTTAGATTCCAATACCAAAGTATAACTGAGAATGTTCATTTCCAGAAAGAGAATCTGGCAAATCCTGTCTTTCTGTATTTGTTAGATTGCTGATACTCTTAATTGCTTCTTCCTGACAGTCGCAGATTACTGATACTCTTGGTCCAGTCCTTGAATCACACTGTATGAATAGTTATGTTGAGTGGATTAGGAAGGGCAATAGTTTCAATCTAGAACTGGTTTCCTAAACCTGTTCCCATCATTCACATGCTTTGTAAGTCCCTCCCCTTTTAAGAATGTAATATTTGTGAGGGAATTTCTGCCTTAGTTAGACTCGTGACGACGCGTGGTAAAGACTACAGCAACGCCAGCTCATGTCAAATAAAGAACCTGCAAAAGATACAACCGAGTCTCCTGGTCTTAGCTTCTGAATCTTCTACACTTTAGAAGAAATAAGTTCACTACACTCACCATGACTACACTCTTAAAATAAAATATTCCAAAAGAGTTTTTTTGCAGTGATGCCATAGAAGAATTCTATTCTTTCATTTTTTGTTCCCCAAAGAATCTTTCAGTAAACAGTTTGTAAAAGAACCATTTTTTTTATTAGTGTAAAGAACATTTTAATGATCTAAAGATTTAACTACAGGGTAAATGAAGAAAATATATGACAGACAAATATAACACATGCAGAAAGTAAAAATTATACATGTCAAAATAGCATTCACAGACAAGTCACAAGTTGTTTGTAGCTCTAAATATTCAGGAAACACAGTCCCCATAACATCACAGCTGAAACAAAAATAAGTAACACTTATTAATGTGAAATAAAAGCTCTCCCACTTAATAGGATTCTATAGTCCATATCACAATGATAAAAATATTACAGGATTATGGCATGTAAGTGTGAAATAAGTCAAACCATACCATTTTTTTTTCATTAAGCATATATTTCCATAAAGACAAAACACCAAACACAAAAAGTATCGAGTTAGTAAAAGGTCTATAGGTTCAGATTATAGACCATATAAAGATTCAGTGACATCACATTGTGAGAACTGAGCAGAACAGTCCAACTGCTCCATGAGCAGAGGACATACATATACATAAATACATGTGAACTTTCAGATGGTAAGATAACCATAAATCCAAAAAACAAAAAACAAAGAGGTAGCAACCACCTTAGTTTAGTAATACTTGTTGAAAACGTCCCATCCATTGTCTTTATCACACGTTGTATCTGTTTTGGATCTTGTAGTTAGCCAATGGTACTGTATAAAGAATTAAAGCCTGATTCAACTTTTTCAAGATAAATAATACAGGTTTTTTTTTAGCTGTCATGTAGACGGCATGTCTCAATAATGTGTTTACACATGCATACTGATGAAGTGACACAAAAACCTGTTAGTTAGTCCAAACCATCCATGCATGTTCCAGAGATCTTACAGGATATCAGACAAAATATAATCTTCTTTTGCCATTTGCAATATACAAAGCATTCTACACTTCATATTCAGTGCCTTAATATCACATTTAAGGAGGAATAAGTCTCATTACTGCGCCTTATAAAAATTTGTGACTGTGCAAAATACTACACTTTGCAAAGAACTTTACAATTTATACACGCCTTTAGATGTATTCCATTTAAAGAAAGAAATAAGCAAAAATAATAATACACTTAAGTTTTAGATAATGTGAATACTGAATAAAAACATCATTGTGGTTTCATTAGATTATCCACCATTCAACCCATCATCTGCTCTGACCAGAACAGTTGCTTCCCTACAGTCTCCCGGGACTTTATTTTACAACATTATGTCTATAAAACCTAAACAGCATCCATACAGTACCATACCATAAAGTGAGCAGGACCCAGAAGCTATAGAGGTAAAGACTTCACTAATTTTTTTCTCCATAGGTAAATCTGCTACAGAACGTTGAGTTGAAATACACCAAGTTAACACTGGCACTTATTTACTGATACCCGTGTGACATTACATTTATTGATCCAAATTTGCCACCTAAATTACATTGCGTTACAATTCCCTTTATGTAACAAAGGTCAATTCATTGTTATGAGCATCATTTTCATCAAATAATGTGCTCGTAAATATTAAATTGCCCCTATTATTTTTCAAATATTACCTTTCATGTAGTGTGTAATATAGCTGTTTGTTAATGTAAAAGGTCTAAAAAGTTTTAAAGATCAAAGTGCCAAATAAAGTTATTGTCTCCTAAAAGAAAGAAACGATTCTGAACTGCTGAAACGAGTCTTCAGCAATTCCAGTCTCACTCCCTGCTACATACCGATGTAACAATTTTGCATAATGCAAAATGTTGAGGAAGCCTCTGGAGCTGAAATTCAGATATGGTAATAGGCATTTCGTTTCCGACTCCTGCTGTAAATGGTAGACCAATCAGAACAGACTGGGCCGTCTGACGAATCAGAGCAGAGTAGGCTCGTGGAAAGGAGGGGTTAATGAGAAGAAATCTTCAAACAAACCATTTTCAGACTTTAAGAAATAAGGTGATGTGGAATGTGTATCATGAGAAAGTTAAAGTGTTTTTTAACCTTTGATGCATGAAAACCTTAAAGGGGTCATATAATGGTACATGCACTTTTACAAGTTGATTGTACTGAAATGTGTGTTGGCAGTGTCTGTACACAACCATCATATAATGATAAAAATCCATCCAGTGGTTTTGTTTTAATCTCCTTATATGTTTTCCCCTGCCTCAAATCGAGCCGTTCGAGCCTATGACGTCACAAGCTCGCACGCCCCTCCCACGATTGTTGATTGACAGCAGCGTTTCAACACAGACCCGCCCTCGCTCGTGAGTGAGCTGTCAATCATGCACGCGCGGACCGGTGTTGGGCCGAAATGTACACTGGAGCACACAGTCTGTGAGCAGAATGGAGTCTAAGCGATTGTGGTGTTCTGTTCTTGGGTGCAATAAGGAACACAACAGTCATTTTAATGTTCCTAAATCCGAACCGCTGAAGACACAGTGGCTGAGTTTGTTTTCGAAGGGAATATTCCCCACGATCAACGTCAATGCTTTCATGTTTGTGCGAATCATTTCACACCAGACTGCTTTCGAGGAGGTATAAAGCTGGCTTTGCTAAGAAGCTGCTCCTGAAAAAAGGAATCGATACCAACTATTCGTGTTCCTGCACCTCGAGAAGAACTGAAGTGAGTGTAATGTTTTATTAACCTTTATATTAATATTTATATTAATCTTTGCAAATCACTAGCTTCACAATGAATGCGGCTAATGTTTACTCTCAGGGTACATTATGGCATGTTTTCTATGTACGACGTTCTGAATATAATTCATAATCCCACGTTTATAATGAACAACGCGTTATGGTTATTGTGTTACAAACATGTACGCACAGAACAGAGCATAGACTGTGGAACAGAGGGGCGGGGTGAGTGAAGCTCATTATCATTTAAAGGCACATGCACTGAAACAGCGTGCTGAAAACAGAGCTGTATTTGACCAGGTAAAATAAGTGTTTTCCTACAATACTAATGAGAATTTTTAATTAAAGTATATTACAAACTTTTAATTTAGACCCTAAAGAATTATATTAGCTTGTACGAAAATGGCATTATATGACCCCTTTAAATCCAGGAGACCTCCAAAACAAAATCAGAAACCTTTAAAATAGCATAATAGGGGCACTTTAAACAAATCTTTATTTTACCAACTGTGCATCACAACAACTGTGATGTCTCTACAGTGCATCTATTTTTTTTTTCTCCTCTTCTGTCATTAATATTTTACGTATGTAGTAGACAAGTTATGTGCCTATGCTTATTGTCCAGGGATTTCACTTTTGCTCTAACATCGAACATGAATGGAACATAATTCTACGAGATTTAACAATACAAAGGTCATAATTTTGGCACTTAATCACATGAAGACATCTATTAGACAAAGTTAGTTTATACATGTCATTTACAACATTTCACATGTACCTTAGGTTTGTCAGGTAAAACTAACAATAAGGTTTTAATTTGTTAACAGCAGTCATATATTACTGTATTAAAAAAATTTGCATAATGAACAAACATAAATTAACAATGAATAGTATATTTATAAACAAACAATAACCTAGATGAATACGTGCTATCAAAATTGTTGTTTAGTGTTAGTTCATGAAACCTAATGCATTAACTGATATTAACTAATTAAACCTTAGGTTACACTTTATTTTAAGGTGTCATTGTTTCAGTGAAACTATACATTTAAGTACTGAGTACTATTAATTAACTATGTGTACTTACTATAGGGTTAGGGGTAGAATTCGGGTTTGGTTTAGGGTTAGTTGCATATAAATATGCATAATTTAAAGTTATTACTATAGCAATTACATGTAACGTTTACAAGGACACCGTAAAATAAAGTGTTACCAAACCTTATTGTAAAGCGGTACAGCTAAACTCGAGACAAGACCATCCTTTCGATACAGCTGTGTCTACAATGTTTGAATGAATTTGGGACTTTTTCACCAGATACAGCTGCCACATTTCCAAATATGTTAGGCCTTTCAGTCTTGACAAGAACATCACCTTCGCACAAACTCTTCTACTCTAATGTCTTTCTCCATTAGGTGTGTTCCTCTCATTTGTTTCCCACTTTCCAAAAAGCAGCTATTCAAAGGACATGAGGTTTGCTGGTATCTGCGGAAAACAATGTGATATTCCTTGAATTGCTTGTTAATTACACAAATTTTTTTTTTAAATATGAGAACACACGTACCTGCGGTCTTGTACTCCTGCAAGCCTCGGCTAGATGTCTGTGCCAGATAATCGCAGAGAAACGTGATCCAGTCTGGAACTTGTAAACATTACCTGAAACCACAGATTAAAACAAAAGAACTTTCATGAGTTTATTCAAATTAAGTTGTGTGACATTGCAAATCTGCCATTTATTTTCTCTTTTACACGAGAAAGTAGAGACTAGGAACAGATAAATAGATCTCCCAGTTTCACAGACAAGGTTTAAGCCTAGTCCCAGACTAAAATGCATGTTTGAGCTGTTTTAACCGAAAGCAACTTACACTGACATATCATAAAGTGGAATGGCCAAGGGTTACGTGGAGATCCCCCCGGTGGATCTTGCGGTTGGGATGCAATAGTGTCCACAAAGCGCTGCAGCCTGAAGGGTTATCTGCGTCTCCCATCCAGGGCCTGTAAATTCTCGTCTGTGCTTCCGGCCAAGGCTTTCAGAGCCGTTGGACATGTCCCCTCCACCCTGCAAGCCATGGCCCTCCTCCTGCAAGTCTACCAGGTCAAGGCACTCAAAGAGATGTACAAGGGTAGTTCTGACTCAGAGTTTATGCAGGTGCTGCGCACAGTGACGAACTTTGCAATCGTGCAACGAAGTCACTGCGTGGTCGCTTGTGCTGATGATGTCCACATTTGTGGAACGCCATCTATGGCTGAACCTGGCAGATATGAGGGAGACCGACAAATATCAATTTCTCTACTCCCCGATCTCCCAGGCTGGCCTCTTTGGCGATACGGTCGAGAACTCCGCCCAGCAGTTCTCCGCTGGACAGATGCAGACGGAGGCTATTAAGCACATCCTGCCCCGGCGGCCAGCTGCTGTCTACCCCCACCACTGGCTTCCACCTCTGCTCCCGCATGGTCACAGCAGCAGCCTCTAGCCAAGTCACAACGCGGAGATGGCCGCAGGATAGCGGCACAGCCCCTGCCAGATCCTCCAAGCATCAGGCCAAGCGGCATTCCTGAAACAGGTGACCCAGTGATGGAGGGAACAGCTCTTCAGGGGTTACCACACCACTCCTGGTGAAGAATCTTTTGTTGAGTTTTATTTCTGTTCTCGTAAATTCTCAAAAAAAAAGAACAGTTTCTTCTATCTCCGCCTCCCAAGAGGGCACGGACGGCAGTTTGTGACGCTATGCCTTGCCACTCTCATATCCCTTTTCTATCGCCAGCAGTGTGCGGTTCGAGGATGAGATGTCTTCTCACGCCAACCAAACCGTGGAGCCAGGACAGTTTTGCACCGCACACTCAGATCCCACTCCAGGATGCTCTGCCTTCCGGGTCGGGCCCCTGTGCTTACCTCAGTGCTGAACAAGGATGCTTCTGTCCTGCTTCTGAAAGGTGGTTGAGCACTGGCTTCATGACCGCGTCCTGAGACTGCATGGCAAAGCGGCACGCACTGGGTGACAATCACCCTGGCCTGTCGCCAAACCTTCAGCCCATGGTCATACCTTGAGTTTCTACGGGCAGGAGTTCCCCTGCAACATGTCCAGGCATGTTGTTGTCTCAACAAATGCCTCCATCACTGGCTGGGGTGCCATGTGTAATTGGCACACAGCATTGGACTCCTGGACAGGACCTCAACTGCAGTGGCACATCAACTGCCTCACTAGCAGTATGGCTTGCTCTACGCTTCAAATCGCTGCTACAGGGCAAGCATGTGCGGCCATTGTGTACATCAACTATCAGGGTGGTCTACTCGCATGTCGCAACTCGACCGCCATCTCCTCCTCTTAAAGGTGCCCTAGAATGTTTTTTTTTATTATTTTATAATGTTTCCTGGGTTGCCCTTATAATGTTAGTATGTTTTTTAGATCAAAAATAGTCATAATTTAGAAATAAAAGGCATTTTTCCTAGCCTGATTTTAGTCTCTGATTTGAACACTCTGTTGGAAGGGGCGTGTCTGCTGTGAGAACCGGCCACTGCTGTGATTGGCTGACATGCTTGCATATGAAATATGACATGTGAAACTCTCTCGAATACTTTTATTACAGCTGTTATATACGTTTTAACTATTACAGCTATCGAGATTAACGAATCGTGAGATGTTTTTAAAGTATTTAAATCTATTTCCATCACATAAAATGTTGCTGTGATGAGCATTGAGCAAGCAGATGACAGTCTGTTGATCGCGAGACAACGCAGTTTCTCTCTCTAATGCTTTCACCAATGCAAACGATGACATAGCCTACTTCTATGAGAGCTTCGTTGTGCAGTGTAACAGCGTCATTGATTTCATAACGAGTTTGGCAAGAGAGATAAACTCGCGCTGTGTGGATTGTTCTTTGACCGCTTTCTGTATACTTTTTTCACTGAGAATTAGCCTATTTAACGTTAGTTATGTATGCTCGTTACTTGGAGTTTGCTATTACTGTACTAGGATCTTGCGCTGGATCTAACACAGTGTAAATTATCTTTAATAAAATCACTACTTACCGGTTGCGGGAATATAGTTGGAATTACCCCCTTCTTCAGTTTGAGACGCTGAGAGAAGCTTGATATTGTCCCAGGTTCGAAAATAAGTCCGTGGTGAAATGGGCAGAGCAAACTAACAACTTCGAATTAAACTGTTGCGGTATCCGATTAATATAAACATCAACCACGCGTCCACGCCTGTTGACATTTCTTTTCTGTGGGAAGGGTATGAAAATACCTCACATCCCCTGCACAGCCTGGAACATAGCATTTATTCCATGATCTGCCATTTTCTCTCTGATCCTCGCTTGTTCCGATGATGACTCGGCTGTGCAGTGCTTGTCATTGAGGGCTGGGATATGCAAATCTTTGGAGGCGTGATCCCCGACTGTTGCGTCACAGTCGGTATTATGTGGAGATTCGCCTGTTTTTCAGGGGTGTTTTTTAAAAACGAGATTTAAATAAGAAGGAGAAAACAATGGTGTTTGAAACTCACTGTATGTCATGTCCATGTACTGAACTCTTGTTATTTAACTATGCCAACATAAATTCAATTTCACATTATAGGGCACCTTTAAGTCAGAAGTATCTGAGGTCGCTTCACGTCGTTCACATTCCAGACGAGCTCTCATGACAGCCCACATTCCCAGGAAAATGGCGATTCCAGCTGATATGGAGACGCTTCAGGGCGGCACAGTTTTATACCTGTTTTATACCTGTTTTACTCTCGGGAGACGCCCCACTGCTACTCATATATGAAAAAACTTTATTTTATTAAATGTATGATGCATACAATCCGCCTTCATTTTTTTTCATTCACTGCAAAGAGACGTGTGTGTGTGTGTTTCTTTTGAAAAAGTTTCCCCGGAAATACCCTATTCAATGGGAATTTAAAAATTACATTATCAGCATAACAATTTGAGTAAATGTAGCTGTGTAAAATGTAAGGGATGAGGCCCCCTTCCAGAACAATGTGTATTTACATTAACATATTTAATGTCATGGAATTACAGTGTTATTACCTAATGCACTGAAAAAGGCTAAGATAGTGAGCTAAGGTAAATGGGTAATATCAGAGATTCTTATTTCTTTATCAAAACACTAAAACAGGCACCGTTTTGGAGAGAAATAGGGTCTTTTTAATCTCTCTATTTAACCCATCTCATGGTGTGTGATGCTGAACTCTCGTATTGTCACGGCTCCACCACATCTGCACACTCCGCCCACTCGTTCACTCTCCCCTGATTACTGATTCACAACACCTGTACCATCACCTACTCAGTATATACCATTCACTTCCATTTCTGGTCTCGTCTATTCATGGACATCTTCATTGTATTCAACTCACCATTTACATCTGCTGGCTTCCGTGCTTCTGTTCATATATACATCTGTTGTATTTCACTCACCTGTCTGCCTCATCACTATCCGTGACACGTATGAGTTTCTAAAGGTTTTTGAATTCTTTTGAATATGTTACGTTATATTTCTGAAGAATTATATTTTAAATGACAAGTATTAAACTTGTACATTCGTGACTAGAAGAGTAACAGTACCTCTTTCAGGATCGGTGAGCTGGAAAATATTTGGATGGTCAGGGTTTTCTGGCAGCACCACAATCCAACCTGTCAGCGTGATCTTTTTACATGGCCTGGATTTATACTTGAGATAAAAAGCCACAATTACAAAGAGGTTAATTTAAATGTAAACACTGATGTTTTCCAAATGCAGTTAGGTTGAACATAATTTATTTAAATAGTGTTCTTAAAGCTGAAGTGTGTAAATAAAATAATGATTGTTTTCAAACTTCCCCGTCTGTCATTGGTCGTGTCAAACAAACAGACAAACCCCTTACCAAATGAATTCAATCAGTTTGGTTAAAATAATTCAATTGTTTTAATTTGTCAAATAATTAATATGTAGCCTATTATCATGCTATGTAAAGTCTAAATATGTTACGGGTGTGGTGTTGGCAGAAGAAGAAGGTGAGGCATAAAGGTTCCAATACTAATTAGTTTTACTTCCAATAACTTTCTGAACAGGTACAGGCAGGAAAACACTACACACACCTTACATAAACGTGAACGGACAAAGAATGAGGGAGAACACAGGGTATAAATACAAGGCTGAACAAAGGAACATTAACTGGACACAGGTGAATGAAATGATGATGACAAGACACAGGTGCTATAACTAAAGACTAGCGAGGAGCGGAAAAACTGTGAAACAGGACTGAACCAAAAACACTAAGAAGGGGGAAACACAGAACCTACATATAACAAAATAATGGCTTAGATGCCACCTCATAAATAAAGCTCTTAATAACATATCACTCTAAATTGTAACGTAGACACATGCATTTTCTGTAAAGCTGCTTTGAAACAATATGTATTTTAAAAAGCGCTATACAAATAAATGTGAATTGAACTGAACTGAATTGAATTGACCTATGTTTTCTCACTGGATTGAAGGAATAATTAATCACTTACATGTCTTCGCTCATTTGCTCTTAGAGCTTTAGAACCAAAATAGATGAGAATGGAGCCGGATAGGACAATCCAGTAGCGCTTCCAGGATGAGAGCTGGCGTAAAGAAAACATGAGTGCAAATGAACGGATTAAGTGCTCTTCTCTATTAACTCTAACATGTCTAGACATTTTAGACTATTTTATTGACCGTATATCCATCTTTATTCCTTTATTAATTTACTAATAACCAAGACAGACCCATTGAAACTTAATATTAATTTTTTACATTTACATAGCGCTTTTTATGGGACCTCAAAGAGCTTTACATGGAAGGGGGAATCTCCTCAACCACCACCAATGTGCAGCATCCACCTGGATGATACGACGGCAGCCATATTGCGCCAGTACGCCCACCACACACCAGCTTACTGGTGGGGAGGAGACAGTGATGAAGCCAATCAAATTTGGTCAGGATGCTGGGGTTACACCCCTACTCTTTTTCGAAAGACATCCTGGGATTTTTAATGACAACAGAGAGTCAGGACCTCAGTTTAACATCTCATCTGAAGGATGGTGCTCTTTGACAGTATAGTGTCCCCATCACTACACTGGGGCGTTAGGACCCACACAGACCACAGGGTGAGCGCCCCCTGCTGGCCTCATAACACCTCTTCCAGCAGCAACCTGGTTTTCTCATGAGGTCTCCCATCCAGGTACTAACCAGTCTCAACCCTGCTTAGCTTCAGTGGGCAACCAGTCTTGGGCTACAGGGTGATATGGCTGCTGGCGGCTTAGACTTCCAAAGTCTAGTACAATCATTTTCTAAAGACATGGATTCTGCAGTTAATAATGGATTTAATAGCATGTAAAGTTACCAAGTACCTGAGCCAAGTATATACATTACAGTCACCAAGGCTGCATTTATTTGATTGAAAAATAAATGAAAAACTAGCCTGGGTTTTCCCATGCTGTCTTGCGCGTAGCGTGATTTTATTCACGCTGCTAGGCAGCCTGGATTCCATGGACCAGATTTGCGCCTCAGATAGGGAACCAATCACAGAACGGGGAGGGAGCAGCAAGACGATGACGACGTCTATGCGACACACCGAAGCAGTTTGTTTATATCTATGGATCCAACATGTAGACTCGAAGTTACCTTTCGATGCAGCCTTAGGTATTGGTCTAAGTAGTTTAGAACGCAAGTTTAGTTTGAAAAAAGAGCAACTTTTCTGTCGCTCTACATACGTCATCTGGTATAATTGAAACGATTGGCTATGAGCTACGTACAGGCGCATTTGATAGACATTCGTAGCCCCCAATAAACGGCTCTGGGCATTCGTAAACCACGCCTCAAATATGAGAAAATTAAGATGTTCCCAGACCACGTCTCAATGAGACAAGGTCTGACTTTAGCCAGGCTAGGTAGAAATCTTCTAATATGCTGATTTGGTGCTCAAGATGCATTTATTATTATTATCAATTTTGAAAATAGTTGTGTCACTTAATATATTTGTAAAAGTCTTTACTGTCACTTTTGATCAATTTAATGCATACTTTCTGAATCAAAGTATTAAGTATTGTACTTTGCAAGTTCTTGTGCCTTGTCTTTTTGATGTAAAATGCAACTTTGTTTTTGCCTCATTCCATCATAACTTTCTGGACCGGTATAATCACTGCATCCTTAAAATTTAACCCATAAGTGTCATATCTTCTTGGACATTAAATCTGGCAAATGACAGGATAGTCTACCCAAAGATTTATTGTAAATGTTACATTATGTTGATGTTAAATAGCCTGGCTAACGTCAGACCACATCTCATTGAGATTGAGACGTGGGTCCGGGAACCACATGTTAATTTTCCCGTATTTGAGGCGTGGTTTATGAATGCCCAGAGCCGTTTAATGGGTGCTACGAATGTCTATCAAATGCGCCTGTACGTAGCTCGAAGCCAATCGTTTCAATCAAACCAGATGACGTATGTAAAGCGACAGAAATTAGACGAGGAAGAAGACGATGGGTCAGAGGCTGCGTTTACACTTGGCATTAACATGCGACCTGTATCTGGATGTTGTCCACATACACATTGAAAAGACAAGTGTAAACGCGTTTCTGATGGGAATGTTATCCGATCAGCGTGTCCTGGTCCAGAGATAGTCGAAGACACATTGTGATCGGATATCATTGTAATGTAAATGCAATCCAGCCATCGTGTGTGTGTGTGTGTGTGTGTGTGTGTGTGTGTCTGCATTCACAGGTGGACGTCATTTAAATCCCCCCGCCCAGTCTCCCCACGTGCTGTCAGAAAATAATGTCCAGACGCAGTTTAGACAAGAAATTAAACTTATTTGAACCTTACAAAAAAACGTCAATATTTAAAACAATCATAAAACAACTTCAATTAATTTATTAGACTTTACAATTAATTTTAATTGTGCAACATTATCTGAACGAGGTGATCGCCTGTACAATCACAGCTGTGATCAGTCATGAGATGAAGAGCGTGCGCTGCTTTGCCAGAGGAATAATGGGAATACACTTTATTTTAGTTTTTAATGTTTTAAATGTTGCATGTTTTTATTGTTTAAGCATGTTTATTAATCTCCCATTTCTGTTAATATAGCCATTGCACGCTAAACTTAAACCCGATAATCGATGATGTGACTTGTTTAACATGATCAACCAAGTTATTTTTGTATGATCAGCTCTGGAAATATTCCTTCATTCAAAAAACGTAATTTCATCTAAGACTGGAGATTGCATAGGCAAGTAAAGTGGGTGAAAGCAATTGGGACATTGCTTAATTTGTATCATCTTTAGGCTATAATCTGGTGTCGTGCTACACACCTAATTTAAATATTATGCAGATATCAGTTATCCAGATACAGAGGCTACTTAATGTGAAGTGAACAAATGTAAATGCAACGTCCTGATAATGACCCGATCTGCTTTATGGTGATCGCCATGTTAATGCCAAGTGTAAACGCAGAGATTTATGGCGAGACAACCATAACGACTGGGGTCTCGCTAGTCTAAGCCCCATTGCCTTAGCCACTAACGGGGCTAGTTGATATATGAGGCTTTTGCCAAAGCCTGTTGGTAGCAGGTCAAAAACATCCTTCTTGGTTATGAAATGGTTTAACGCCAAAAGTTGCTCTTTTTTCAAAATAAACTTGCATTCTAAACTACTTAGACCAATATCTAAGGCTGCATCAAAAGGTAACTTCGCGTCTACATGTTGGATCCATAGATATAAACAAACTGCTTCGGTGTGTCACATAGACGTCGTCATCGCCTTGCTGCTCCCCCCCCGTCTGTGATTAGTTCCCTATCTGAGGCGCAAATCTGGTTCATGGTGTCCAGGCTGCCTAGCAGTGTGAATAAGTCGCACTGCGGCAAGGCAGCATGGGGAAACCCAGGCTAGATGTTAAACATTATAGTGCCTGAAATTACCAGTTTCAAATTTCAGTTCCTGTTTCAGTCTTTTATGTCAAGATTTTGAAATATTTACTTTTATAAGGGTTCAAACTAGGCTCATTCAGATTTGGCAAAACATTCTGTGTGCAGTTATAGAATACATTTAGGCAACCGCCTTACCCACACACCACACACATAATAAGCAAGCCAGCTAACCAAATAGTTATGTCAAATAGTAATATGCATATTACAGAGTTTGATAAGGTTAAAATCTCCAAAATCCTCAGTAGGTAAAAGCTTCAAACCAAAAACACATCTATATGATTTCTACAAAAAAAAATCCACATTTAAACTGACAATAAACTTACCTTTATAAGAAATGAAAAGAATTAAGTCATGTCTAATCTAATAGTTTCAACAAGGTTAACTTACTGGTCATAATTGGGATATGGGATAAAAATACCTGGTCATGTTAAATGTTTAAAACTTTACAGATACATTTGACTGCAACTTACAGTTGGTTTTTTACCCTCCTTCATCAGTGTCTTTCTCCGCAGGGGTCCTTCAATGGTTATGCTGCTCAAAGAACTGCATTCATAGCTGGATACGGACCCTGGGGTGCTGATGAGGAAGTAAGAGGATCATATTTACCTCACGGTTTGCCCAAGCATGATGTAATGAGGATATGCAAATCAATTGGAAAAAAGGCAGTTGTACACTAGAAAGACCCATTTGAATACTTAAAAAGACAATAGTATGAAATTGAGTTATGTGCTTTATGAACACACAATTAACAGCTATAAGGTTTCCTACCTATAAATATAACTTCTGCTTCTAGGAGAGTTACAGATCGGGACTCTCCAGTTTGGACCAAGTGTTGCGTACATACGGCCTCTGAAAGGGATCAGGAGGAGGGACGTGTTTTTCATTTGTATTAAGAAAATAGTCACAGATAAATAACAACAGGTTGACAGCTGACATTCTGAACATTGCTACGTACAACAGAAAATGTGTATAACTTAAAGAGGGAAAAAGGACAAAATACACAAACACACACACACGCACACATGTCTGGTTCGCTATCTTTGTGGGGACTCTCCATAGGCGTAATGGTTTTTATACTGTACAAACTATATATTCTGTCCCCTTACACTGCCCCTGTCCCTAAACCTACCCATCACAGGAGACATTCTGCATTTTTACATTTTCAAAAAACATTACTTAGTGTGATTTATACGCTGTTCTCCTCATGGGGACCGCTGACTGGTCCCCACAATGTAGGTGATTTCAGGTTTTACTATACTTGTGGGGACATTTGGTCCCCACAATGTAATATAAACACGAGCACACACACACACACACACACACACACACACACACACACACACACACACACACACACACACACACACACACACATCAAAACAGAAAACACTAATTGCAATCTATATTCTATTCTAATGAATAATAACGATGTGTAATTAGCCTTACCTCTCAACAGTACTTGATAATTCATCACTAAAAGAGCTCTCTCTACTGCCTGCAGAGGGACAGAGAAAAGGTGAATGTCAAAAAAACAACAACACCATCTTCTTTTCTTAAAATAAATTCATGAAAGGTGGTAACAGAAAAAAAATCCACAATAAAGATGACAGGTCTATTAGGGAATAAATGAATGTTAAGTTTTCAAAAGGCAAAAACCCACTGCTCAAAATCTTGAACACCACTCCCATCTAGTGGTGAAAAATCAAAGACAAACACAAGTCCAACACAGCAGTGATATTTTATGGTGGTAATGGTGGAACACTCCTAAATTAGGACACAGAAATCCTTGCACTAATCCTGTGTGAGTGGAACAAAGACTGAGATTGTGTACAATAGGAATAAACTGCAGTACCCAGTGAGATGCCGTTGGTAAATACTGAATCATGTGTGTGGTTTCTGACAGGACTGTGAGACTCTAAGAAGCTGTCATCCAGTAGGTGTCGAGCCTTTTCTTTTGCAGGGAATGTCGCACTTTTACTCTCCACTACACCAAACTGGCACATCATACTGTGACGAGACGGGTGAAGTGAAACAGAGAGAGGCAGTCAGATTAAGAAATGTGTTCCCTTGTGAAAAAGCTGTGCAGTTGTATTGAATGTGTACTTGCATATAATATAATACTAAAGAAATAAATGCCCACTTAAGTATACTTGAAGAGAGTACACTTTTATGACTATGTTTCTCAACACACTTAACTACTCTTTAAAAAAGTGCACTTTGTAAAAATTATTTTAAATCACTGTTTACTCTTTTGTCATTCTTTATAAAAATACACTTATTTTGATGTGACTAACATACTAAAACACATGCAAGGTACTTGAGTATAGGTTTAACTGTAGTGTTATTCAATATTACATTTAAAGTTAACATATCTGAAGAGCACTAAAATGCAACTTAATTTTAAATACTTGACAAGTTTCGATATAGATTTCATCAAATCATATTTTAGTTTACCATAAATGCTCATCAATACATTCATTAGTAAACATTATTTCCAAAGAAAATAGAACTGTGAAATTACATATAAAGATGTGCATAAGTGGGTAAAAAAAGCACACTACAGTTCAGCTAATTGGATTTAACATACATTTAAAATATGATACATTCTTATTTCATTGTGTCTGAAAACATTACATTCATTTCACACTTACACATATATTCAGTATATCATTCCTGTAATAAGTACTCTTTTTAAAAATCTCCATTTTGGATCAAAGTTATATTCTTTTGTATTTTATTTTAATTCCTTGTGTTGTGATTGGTAAACTTTTCACACAATGTACTGTGATACTTACTTATTCCCCAGACTGTGGCTCTTTCTGTGTCGGGCAGGAGGTGGTGTTGGGAGGTGGGCAACCACTGATGTATCAGGACAGGTCGGTCGTCGGTTATACCGACTGAGGTTATACACTTCTGAGGGTCCTGTACACACATGCGCACACACAAGTTTTCATGTTTTATAGGGATTTTCCATAGACATAATCATTTTATACTGTACAAACTCTATCCCCTAACCATAAACCTACCCATCGAAAGGGTAAACGTTCTGCATTTTCATCGTTTAGTGTGTTTTAAAAGCTGTTTTCCTCATGGGGACCAAAAATGTCCCCTCAAGATCAAAGCTTTCTGGCATTACCATCCTTGTGGGGTAATTTTGTTCCCATAATATAGGGCATACCCGAACACACACACACGCATCCTCATACGCATGCAAGCCCACACACACACAAACACTCCATATCAAGGTCTTAAAGATCTCCTTGCTTGTTAAAACATTGAAGCTACATTGAGACATAGATCACTAGATTGTAGCTGCATTTGTAAAGCCTGTTCCTGTTCTGTTCAAAACAAACAACCACAAAATGCTTACTTGGCACCAATTAAAGTGTGTGGATAATTAGAAAAGCTCTGGCTCTCAGAAAGCTAACAGGACTCAAACATTTGAAAACAGTCCCATAGCTCCACTGCTGCAAGTTAGGCATCATGTCAAAGAGGACGGCTCAGTTTCTCGAACCAGCCACAGCCTGGTAAACAAGAATGTTACTCTGAAGTAGCAAAAATAAGTGGACAGCCAGTGAAAAGGTTCCCTGCAGTCATGTTTACAGGCCTTTTTCCACAGTAAAGTCAAACCAGAGGGGGATGTGTGGCAATTTTATAAATGGCTTTTGAGTATTAGGAGTATTATGTTCATCATGACATTCCCTACTGTCTTTTATAGTACATTAATAGGTCTCATAATGGGTAAGAAGACCCTTTCTCTAAATGAAAACAGGATTTCTTCCCAACTAACAATCAGAAGAGACAAGCTAAGTGGTGCCAGTAGAGAGCCTCAGAGGCCTTTCAAACACTAGATATATAGTCCAGGAAAACACTGGCCAACAGAGAATTCTCAAGAGTGGCAATGGACAATAATCAAGCGTTCTGGCAGGTCACGTTAGTCAAGCTCGCATCAGCTGACTCAGCTGATCCACGTCTACCTATAGGAATACGACGCCTATCACTGTATACATACAGTAGAGATCAAAAGTAGAGAACAATTAAAGCTGTTGTCCGTAACTTTTTTTAAGTTAAAAATAATCCAAAATAATTTTTTATAAAAAAAATATTCAGACAGTGTTCAAAACTATCTGCTTGCTGTAGCTAGATTCAAAACGGTTAGCTTGTAATAATGATTTTAATTCCAGTGGTACTGGTGGGTTTCCGCGGGAAATTCGAGCATGTCTTTGCGTCATTACGTCACATCCGTACACATAAAGGAGGAGTTTCGGCAAGCCGGCTATACTGCGCGTGAGGATGTTGACGGTGGGGAGATGTAGCCTAAAGCCTTTTCTCGCAGCACTTTACATAAACTTATGGCGATCCAGAAAGATCCAAACGACAATCATCAGTGTCAACTGGAGATTCACCAATTATAAAACCCAAAAGACTTCATACTTCGGATTTAAAAAGGCTAGAGAAAAAGCAACCGGCTCATGCGAACAAGGATTTAAACATCGGCAGGGCTTTTGAAAGCAAAATTAGTATGAAGTGTAGGCCCTTGCTTTGAATGACCTGAGCACATCTGCGGCCACAGGACATCACTAGATTCTCACACTGCTCTGGTGTAATCTTGGTCCACTCTTCTTCCAGTCTCTTCCACAGTTCCATAACTGTAGAGGGTTTCTTAGCCAATACTGCTGGAAGCCTCACATTTTTGCTGTAATGCTTTCTTTTGTGCTGCAATGGTTATTGTTCTCTTATTTTGATCGCTGTGTTTTCCACAAAATAAAGGTTTTTGTTGAAGTACCTTGGTTATTTTGTAAAAAATGCTAGTACAACAATGGTATACCCATAGCGGACATTCCTTAAAATTTCAACCAATGAAGATGAACAATATTTCTGAAAATAATCAAGTGTTTCTTAATTGTTCTCTAATTTTGATCTCTACTGTATATAAGCTCCTTCAGTATTATCAGCAGCTATCGCGTTTCTCAGGAGCGAATTACCCTCCTCCATCCCCAGCTCCTCCTGCTAGGCTGCATGGATGCGCAGGGAGTTCTTGCCCAGAAAATAACCATTCCGCCAATCCAAACTGTATGCTAATTGTCAGTTGCTTTGATGATAGTGGTCCTGACAGAAATACCAGCAAGAATTCTCTGAAATGTAGCAAAGGATATTTACACATTTAAAAGCAAGAATGCAATGTTCAAATGTGAAAGTGAACAACTGAATCCCTTCACGAAGAGCCCAGTGTTAGTGAAGGGAACATGCGATGGTCACTTCAAGGAAATAATTTAATAGTTTCTGGTTATGTGACCCAGGGTGACAAGTCCTAGTGATTCATTTTAAATCTAGATATGGCGGGAGAGTTGGAGTTAACGTGTTAATAGAATAATTCAAATGGTTTCATTTTGTTGTGATATATTATGCACATTTTCACCATGCATTTCATATTAAGTTTAAACAAGTTTAATAGATAAGAAATGTGTTTAAGCTTATTGTTTAATGATTAACTTATAAAGTTAAGAGCAGGGGTGCGTTTCCATAAGCCATCTATGGTCGCAAGTTCTGTCGTAACCAATAGAGTTTAATGGAACTTGCGACCATAGTTGGCTAACGATGCTTTTGGGAAACACACCCCTGATCGGGAACACACATGCACACAAAGCATATTTTTAAAAAATCATTATAAATGTATTTGCCTTTATTTGCATCATATTAACAGCATTAATCAGATAGTCCTGTTGTTGCTGACTAGCTTTGTCGTAGAAACGTTCCATGTGAAGCTAATAAGGAATGTCTTTAATTGCTCCTTTAACCAAGTGCGTTCCAAACAGCTTCATTATGACACAAGTTCCCTGCTCCCTTCAACGTCCCCACTTCAAGGGCTCTGTAGGGCATAGGGATACTCGCTTCCAATTGGAATTAACCCCTAATAATTAATAATGAACATATAATCTAAAACTAAATAAAAATAATTTAAATAAATCATCACAAAAAATGCATTTGATTATAATATGCAACTTGTAAACGTCTCCTCTTAAATTGCATGATTGCTTTTAGAAAACTATTTAAAGTGAGTTTATGTAGAAAAAATCCAAATTAATTAAACTTGACATTCCTGAATTAAAAAAAATATCTTGATTTTGACCATTCTTGATACAATACATATTCTTTCCATATCCAATCTGAACCTAGATTTCTCCACGAGTTTGGCCAGTTCTGCCACAGCTGTTACAACCATAAAATGCTCAATGTAATTTGATTTCCCACTCAAATATCTGATAGTCAAAAATAGGAAACATCCTAATTGCTCAGCCTCTCTTGAGAGGAACTGACATACTCCATGATCTTATTCAAACTCTTCACTAACTTCAGTTCCTTGTCTTGACGTACAAGGACCAAACAGTCTTTTTAAACATATTTCTATTCAGTACTGCTGTGTTCCTCCAAGAGTGAAATCTGTGTGATTAAAGGTAATATATGTAGGTTTTCTACTAAAATGAATCCTTTTTTTATTGCCTGTGTGTGAAGGGGTTGTAATCACAAATTACAGTGATCCACTTGTCGGGTTCTGCTATTACCTCTGAAGGCCAGTATTCTTATAACTTTTATTTAATGTACTAGATCTATTGTCTAACGTTACTCATCCCACTACTATCATATTGTTTATAATATAAACATTTCCAGACACGTTCAGTACAGTAATGTTACTTCCTACGGTCTTACTGTTACACTGAAATTGTTTTCGTTATCATATCATACATTCACCTATGTTGACATTGCTCATTGTGAAAGATACACGAATAGTTAGTGAAATGCCTTATGCTAGATAACACCACATGTCGGCTAAATGCAGTCAATGTAACGTTATCATGGTACGAGCATGGTGCATTAGTTCAACGTCAAGCTGATCAAAGTAGCCTATTGTAAGGTTGCAGTGGGAGTTTACTTGAGTTTCCAGCATGTTGTGTGATGCTTTCTCCGGAGTGTTGAAAGTCTCAGTGTGGCCGGTACCCTGAGTGCTCGCTCTTGAGTTCGAGCACGAGCGCTCTTGTAAAAATTGGTTGCAATCTGAAACATCACCGCTAGAGGCCGCTAAAAGTTACATATAGCACCTTTAAGGGTATGAAAGTGAAATGTATTCGTGTTTTTATATTCTTGGTGTTTATGTAGTCTTTGACACCACATTGGGTTTTAAACTTCATGGTTGCAGGACTGAAAAAAGAAAAAGCCTTAAAGAGGTGGTTCAGAATTTTGGACGTCGGGCCTCATTTCCAAGTTAGCCTTAGTGTTATTTAACAGTGGAGACAGTTTTCAAAATTTTTCATCCAGTCGTTCCAGTTGCATAGTTCGCCGGTGCTAGGCTAGCGCGAGTCAAAGGTATCTGCTAGCCTGCCATTAAAAACTGTTTTACCCACTCCACAGTACACCAAAAGCAAACAAATTATAACGCCAGAATATCTACGTAAATCTGTTGAGAGAATAATGTTAGAAATCAAACTACCCGTTATTAAACTGTCTCCACTGATAAATAACACTAAGGCTAACTTGGAAATGAGGCCCGATGTCCAAAATTCTGAATCACCCCTTTAAGCTTATGCATCTTAAGTCAATATTTAACCTTAACCTACAAAGGTCTATCTGAAATTTACCAAAGACCACCATGATCCAGAAAGACGGCTCCTTCAGAGCCACTCTACAGACGGCAGGTGTTTTTTATCTGCCAGACAGAAAAGAATAAGCTCATGGGAGAATTGAAGAAAAGTCGCTCTTTTTAAACAAGCGTCTGTGGGTCTGATCTAGGTTCATGAATGCTAGGTTACATGGGTCTTACTCTTTTATTGTCCCTCCAACACACACATCTTCAGAATCCCTCCAACAAACAATGATTTGCAGAATACCAGCACCTCTCCTGTCAGGACCAGCTGAAATACTTCAGCTAAATTACTGACGATCCTCCATTTTTCCACTGGTGATCATAACTCAGAAAAAAAGACTAGAGTTAACCACTTCCAGGAGGAGTTTTGAGAATAGTAAACTGAAAGGATGAAGGCATAAAACTTTTTACCTCCAAGGTCTTCTTTGGAGGATACCAGACGAGGTGAGCTGTTCCCAGGTTCAATCTTCAACGATAGCCTGTATAAAAGGGTTGTGACAGGGTTATAGTCAATCAAATATAATGTTTTGGCACATGGTTAAAACTACAGAAACATTTGTACAGTCTTCATTAGTATTTCATTATGTGTATACATTATGTCTTTTTCAAGCTCAACAATTATGCTCTGATACAGGAAAAGATAAAGATAATTTTTATAGAAAGACTACTGTTTTTGAAGCAAAGCACACAAATAACATTTGAATATAACAGGGGAATGTAGTTTAGGGTCCAATTCTCCCTATTAACTAGTTGGTTATTAGCAAGCACATTACTAGAATATTGGCTGTTTATTAGTAATTATAAATCACATATGAATGCCTTATTCTGCATGACCATATTCTACTCCCCTTAATCCTATCCAATACCTAAACTTAACAACTATGTTACTAACTATTAATACACAGTAAATAGGAGTTTATTGAGGCAAAAGTCGTAGTTAATAGTTAGTTAATAGGCGCGCGCACACACACACACACACACACACACACACACACACACACACACACACACACACACACACACACACAGTTGGTCTGGGTACATTGGGTTTGAGATCAAAGTTCAAAGTTCATGAGTGTTTTAGAAAGGAATGAAAAAAAAAAAACACAAAAAAACCCCAACACTTTTTAGGCATAAATGGAACACATTTCTGCAAATGACCTCTTTAAAGCCAGCTCCATAGAGCTCGCTGTAACAGCAGTGCCAGATGGCAGGACATGCTGTAAGTGTAGGCTAATGGTTTTAAGACTGTTACCCTGGATCGCTGAGGTTGTCCAACCCCACAGACTGCCAGACGATGATGTCATTCCCCACAAAAACAACTATTACCCTACAGTCCCATCTAATCCACCAAACCCATTCTCCTCTGGCAGCCCTGCATCCTTTGGTGTTGTCAGAGGACTCCAAGTGCCTGAGACAACTTCACATGGAGCCCAGTGACTGTCTGAATGTCTAAATTTAGGCACTTAATTATGGTGCAATGAATACACTTTCATAAATAGGACCTTTTTGGGTAAAAACAGAGTTGTCTTTTGTACAATACGTTATTTTAATGGTCTTTTAACCAGAAACACTATTTTAAAACTCAAGTTCAAGAACCAGATAAAGATTTTAATACAAACTAGAAAAAGTTCGTCGAGACAAACTTTAAGTTGGCTTGTGAAAGTTTGGACCAATAAGTTTGAAGAAGTTTAAAGAAGTTTAAAGTTTAATTAGTTTATAGTTTAGTAAGAAAGAAAGAAAGATAGATTAGTTAAAAAGAAAGAAAAAAAGATTAGTAAGAAAGAAAGAAAGATAGATTAGTTAGAAAGAAAGAAAGAAAGAAAGAAAGAAAGATAGATTAGTTAGAAAGAAAGATAGATTAGTAAGAAATAAAGAAAGAAAGAAATATAGATAAGTTAGAAAGAAAGAAAGATATATTAGTTAGAAAAAAAGAAAGAAAAAAAGATTAGTAAGAAAGAAAGAAAGATAGATTAGTTAGAAAGAAAAAAGGAAAGAAAGATAGATTAGTAAGAAAGAAACAAAGAAAGATAAATTAGTAAGAAAGAAAAAAGATTGATTAGTAAGAAAGATAGAAAGATAGATAGATTAGTTAGAAAGAAAGAAAAAAAGATTAGTGAGAAAGAAAGATAGATTAGTTAGAAAGAAAGAAAGAAAGAGATTAGTTAGAAAGAAAAAGAAAGATAGATTAGTTAGAAAGAAAGAAAGATAGATTAGTTAGAAAGAAAGAAAGAAAGTTAATTAAAAAGAAAGAAAGAAAGATAGATTAGGTAGAAAGAAAGATAGAAAGATAGATAGATTAGTTAGAAAGAAAGAAAGAAAGATAGATAGATTAGTTAGAAAGAAAGAAAAAAAGATTAGTTAGAAAGAAAGAAAGAAAGATAGATTAGTTAGAAAAAAAGAAAGAAAAAAGATTAGTAAGAAAGAAAGAAAGATAGATTAGTTAGAAAGAAAAAAGGAAAGAAAGATAGATTAGTAAGAAAGAAAGAAAGAAAGATAAATTAGTAAGAAAGAAAGAAAGATTGATTAGTAAGAAAGATAGAAAGATAGATAGATTAGTTAGAAAGAAAGAAAGAAAAAAAGATTAGTGAGAAAGATAGATTAGTTATAAAGAAAGAAAGAAAGAGATTAGTTAGAAAGAAAAAGAAAGATAGATTAGTTAGAAAGAAAGAAAGATAGATTAGTTAGAAAGAAAGAAAGAAAGAAAGTTAATTAAAAAGAAAGAAAGAAAGATAGATTAGGTAGAAAGAAAGATAGAAAGATAGATAGATTAGTTAGAAAGAAAGAAAGAAAGTTAATTAAAAAGAAAGAAAGAAAGATTAGTTAGAAAGATAGATTAGTTAGAAAGAAAGAAAGAAAAAAAGATTAGTAAGAAAGAAAGATAGATTAGTTAGAAAGAAAGAATGAAAGAAAGAATGAAAGAAAGAAAGAAAGTAAGAAAGAAAGAAAGAAATATAGATAAGTTAGAAAGAAAGAAAGATAGATTAGTTAGAAAGAAAGAAAAAAAGATTAGTTAGAAAGAAAGAAAGATAGATTAGTTAGAAAAAAAGAAAGAAAAAAAGATTAGTAAGAAAGAAAGAAAGATAGATTAGTTAGAAAGAAAAAAGGAAAGAAAGAAAGATTAGTAAGAAAGAAAGAAAGAAAGATAGATTAGTGAGAAAGATAGATTAGTTAGAAAGAAAGAAAGAAAAAAAGATTAGTGAGAAAGAAAGATAGATTAGTTAGAATGAAAGAAAGAAAGAGATTAGTTAGAAAGAAAAAGAAAGATAGATTAGTTAGAAAGAAAAAAGGAAAGAAAGATAGATTAGTAAGAAAGAAAGAAATAAAGATAAATTAGTAAGAAAGAAAGAAAGATTGATTAGTAAGAAAGATAGAAAGATAGATAGATTAGTTAGAAAGAAAGAAAGAAAAAAAGATTAGTGAGAAAGAAAGATAGATTAGTTATAAAGAAAGAAAGAAAGAGATTAGTTAGAAAGAAAAAGAAAGATTAGTTAGAAAGAAAGAAAGATAGATTAGTTAGAAAGAAAGAAAGAAAGAAAGAAAGTTAATTAAAAAGAAAGAAAGAAAGATAGATTAGGTAGAAAGAAAGATAGAAAGATAGATAGATTAGTTAGAAAGAAAGAAAGAAAGTTAATTAAAAAGAAAGAAAGAAAGATTAGTTAGAAAGATAGATTAGTTAGAAAGAAAGAAAGAAAAAAAGATTAGTAAGAAAGAAAGATAGATTAGTTAGAAAGAAAGAAAGAATGAAAGAAAGAATGAAAGAAAGAAAGTAAGAAAGAAAGAAAGAAATATAGATAAGTTAGAAAGAAAGAAAGATAGATTAGTTAGAAAGAAAGAAAAAAAGATTAGTTAGAAAGAAAGAAAGAAAGATAGATTAGTTAGAAAAAAAGAAAGAAAAAAAGATTAGTAAGTAAGAAAGAAAGATAGATTAGTTAGAAAGAAAAAAGGAAAGAAAGATAGATTAGTAAGAAAGAAAGAAAGAAAGATAGATTAGTGAGAAAGATAGATTAGTTAGAAAGAAAGAAAGAAAAAAAGATTAGTGAGAAAGAAAGATAGATTAGTTAGAAAGAAAGAAAGAAAGAGATTAGTTAGAAAGAAAAAGAAAGATAGATCAGTTAGAAAGAAAGAAAGATAGATAGTTTAGTTAGAAAGAAAGAAAAATAGATTTGTTAGAATAAAAGATAGATTAGTTAAAAAGAAAGAAAGATAGATAGATTAGTTAGAAAGAAAAAAGATAGATTAGTTAGAAAGAAAGAAAGAGATTTGTTAGAATGAAGGAAAGATAGATTAGTTAGAAAGAAAGAAAGATAGATAGATTAGTTAGAAAGATAGATTAGTCAAAACGAAAAGATGGATTAGTTAGAAAGAAAGAAAAATAGATTTGTTAGAATAAAAGATAGATTAGTTAAAAAGAAAGAAAGATAGATAGATTAGTTAGAAAGAAAGTTAGATTAGTTAGAAAGAAAGAAAGATAGATTAGAAAGAAAGATAGATAGATAGATTAGTTAGAAAGAAAGATAAATAGATTAGTTAGAAAGAAAGAAAGAAAGATAGATTAGTTAGTTAGAAAGAAAGTTAGATTAGTTAGAAAGAAAGATAGATTAGTTAGAATGAAAGAAAGATAGAGTAGTTAGAAAGAAAGAAAGATAGATTAGTTAGAAAGAAAGATAGATAAGTTAGAAAGAAAGATAGATAGATTAGTTAGAAAGAAAGATAGATTAGTTAGAAAGAAAGATAGATTAGTTAGAATGAAAGAAAGATAGAGTAGTTAGAAAGAAAGATAGATTAGTTAGAAAGAAAGATAGATTAGTTAGAATGAAAGAAAGATAGAGTAGTTAGAAAAAAGAAAGATAGATTAGTTAGCAAGAAAGATAGATTAGTTAGAATGAAAGAAAGATAGAGTAGTTAGAAAGAAAGAAAGATTAGTTAGAAAGAAAGATAGATTAGTTAGAAAGAAAGATAGATAGATTAGTTAGAAAGAAAGATAGATTAGTTAGAATGAAAGAAAGATAGAGTAGTTAGAAAGAAAGAAAGATAGATTAGTTAGAAAGAAAGTTCGATTAGTTAGAAAGAAAGAAAGATAGATTAGAAAGAAAGATAGATAGATAGATAGATTAGTTAGAAAGAAAGATAAATAGATTTGTTAGAAAGAAAGAAAGAAAGATAGATTAGTTAGTTAGAAAGAAAGTTAGATTAGTTAGAAAGAAAGATAGATTAGTTAGAATGAAAGAAAGATAGAGTAGTTAGAAAGAAAGAAAGATAGATTAGTTAGAAAGAAAGATAGATAAGTTAGAAAGAAAGATATATAGATTAGTTAGAAAGAAAGATAGATTAGTTAGAAAGAAAGATAGATTAGTTAGAATGAAAGAAAGATAGAGTAGTTAGAAAGAAAGAAAGATTAGTTAGAAAGAAAGATAGATTAGTTAGAAAGAAAGATAGATAGATTAGTTAGAAAGAAAGATAGATTAGTTAGAATGAAAGAAAGATAGAGTAGTTAGAAAGAAAGAAAGATAGATTAGTTAGAAAGAAAGATAGATTAGTTAGAATGAAAGAAAGATAGAGTAGTTAGAAAGAAAAAAGATAGATCAGTTAGAAAGAAAGATAGATTAGTTAGAAAGAAAAAAGATAGATTAGTTAGAATGAAAGAAAAAATAGATTAGTTAGAAAGAAAGAAAGAAAGAGATGTATAGATAGAAAGAGAGATAGATAGTTGAAAGAGATAGATAGATAGATAGATAGATAGATAGATAGATAGATAGATAGATAGATAGATAGATAGATAGATAGATAGATAGATAGATAATAAGTTTATTAGTACATATAGAATGGTAGTTTAATTGAGTCTAGGGCTTCATGGAGTTTAGATTTGAGTTTATTTGGTGTCCACTGCTGGGCCACCGTAGTCTTGGCTCAATTTGAACTGTTGCAATGAAAGTCAATGGGATTTTTATGATTTTTCATATTAATTTTTAAGAAATCTGAAAGTCAAATCAGTTTGAAAAGATATAGCACGCCGAGTCAGAACAGTCTGAAGGTCTGACCCGAGTTTGGAGTTTGTAGAGTTAAAGCTCTAGGACGAGTTAGAGTCAGAATTTTTTGGGTAAGAAAAATAAGAAGAAGAAGAAGAAGAAGAATAATAACTAGAAAAAGTTCGTCGAGACAAACTTTAAGTTGGCTTGTGAAAGTTTGGACCAATAAGTTTGAAGAAGTTTAAAGTTTAAATTAGTTTAAAGTTTAATTAGTTTATAGTTCAGTAAGAAAGAAAGAAAGATAGATTAGTTAGAAAGAAAGAAAGAAAAAAAGATTAGTAAGAAAGAAAGAAAGATAGATTAGTTAGAAAGAAAGAAAGAAAGAAAGAAAGAAAGATAGATTAGTTAGAAATAAAAAAATAAAAAAAGATTAGTAAGAAAGAAAGATAGATTAGTTAGAAAGAAAGAAAGATAGATTAGTAAGAAAGAAAGAAAGATAGATTAGTAAGAAAGAAAGAAAGAAAAAAAAATAGTAAGAAAGAAAGAAAGATAGATTAGTAAGAAAGAGAAAGAAAGATAGATTAGTTAGAAATAAAAAAATAAAAAAAGATTAGTAAGAAAGAAAGATAGATTAGTTAGAAAGAAAGAAGGAAAGAAAGATAGATTAGTAAGAAAGAAAAAAAGATACATTAGTAAGAGAAAGATTGATTAGTAAGAAAGATAGATAGATTAGTTAGAAAGAGAGAAAAAAGATTAGTAAGAAAGAAAGATAGATTAGTAAGAAAGAAAGAAAGATAGATTAGTTAGAAAGAAAGAAAGATAGATTAGTAAGAAAGAAAGATTAGTAAGAAAGAAAGAAAGAAAAAGATTAGTAAGAAAGAAAGAAAGATAGATTAGTTAGAAAGAAAGAAAAAAGATTAGTAAGAAAGAAAGAAAAAAAGATTAGTAAGAAAGAAAGATAGATTAGTTAGAAAGAAAGAAAGAAAAAAGATTAGTAAGAAAGAAAGAAAAAAAGATTAGTAAGAAAGAAAGAAAGATAGATTAGTAAGAAAGAAAGAAAGAAAAAAAGATTAGCAAGAAAGAAAGAAAGAAAGATAGATTAGTTAGAAAGAAAGAAAAAAAGATTAGTAAGAAAGAAAGAAAGAAAGAAAAAAAGATTAGTAAGAAAGAAAGATAGATTAGTTAGAAAGAAAGAAAAAAGATTAGTAAGAAAGAAAGAAAGATAGATTAGTAAGAAAGAAAGAAAGAAAAAAGATTAGCAAGAAAGAAAGAAAGAAAGATAGATTAGTTAGAAAGAAAGAAAAAAAAGATTAGTAAGAAAGAAAGAAAGAAAGAAAGAAAAAAAGATTAGTAAGAAAGAAAGATAGATTAGTTAGAAAGAAAGAAAGAAAAAAGATTAGTAAGAAAGAAAGAAAAAAAGATTAGTAAGAAAGAAAGAAAGATAGATTAGTAAGAAAGAAAGAAAGAAAAAAAGATTAGCAAGAATGAAAGAAAGAAAGAAAGATAGATTAGTTAGAAAGAAAGAATAAAAAGATTAGTAAGAAAGAAAGAAAGAAAGAAAAAAAGATTAGTAAGAAAGAAAGATAGATTAGTTAGAAAGAAAGAAAGAAAAAAGATTAGTAAGAAAGAAAGAAAAAAAGATTAGTAAGAAAGAAAGAAAGATAGATTAGTAAGAAAGAAAGAAAGAAAAAAAGATTAGTAAGAAAGAAAGAAAGATAGATTAGTAAGAAAGAAAGATAGAAAAAAAGATTAGTAAGAAAGAAAGAAAGATAGATTAGTAAGACAGAAAGAAAGAAAAAAAGATTAGTAAGAATGAAAGAAAGATAGATTAGTAAGAAAGAAAGAAAGATAGATTAGTAAGAAAGAAAGAAAGAAAAAAAGATTAGTAAGAATGAAAGAAAGATAGATTAGTAAGAAAGAAAGAAAGATAGATTAGTAAGAAAGAAAGAAAGAAAAAAAGATTAGTAAGAAAGAAAGAAAGATAGATTAGTAAGAAAGAAAGAAAGAAAAAAGATTAGCAAGAAAGAAAGAAAGAAAGATAGATTAGTTAGAAAGAAAGATAGATAGATTAGTTAGAAAGAAAGATAGATTAGTTAGAATGAAAGAAAGATAGAGTAGTTAGAAAGAAAGAAAGATAGATTAGTTAGAAAGAAAGTTCGATTAGTTAGAAAGAAAGAAAGATAGATTAGAAAGAAAGATAGATAGATAGATAGATTAGTTAGAAAGAAAGATAAATAGATTTGTTAGAAAGAAAGAAAGAAAGATAGATTAGTTAGTTAGAAAGAAAGTTAGATTAGTTAGAAAGAAAGATAGATTAGTTAGAATGAAAGAAAGATAGAGTAGTTAGAAAGAAAGAAAGATAGATTAGTTAGAAAGAAAGATAGATAAGTTAGAAAGAAAGATATATAGATTAGTTAGAAAGAAAGATAGATTAGTTAGAAAGAAAGATAGATTAGTTAGAATGAAAGAAAGATAGAGTAGTTAGAAAGAAAGAAAGATTAGTTAGAAAGAAAGATAGATTAGTTAGAAAGAAAGATAGATTAGTTAGAAAGAAAGATAGATTAGTTAGAAAGAAAGAAAGAAAAAAGATTAGTAAGAAAGAAAGAAAAAAAGATTAGTAAGAAAGAAAGAAAGATAGATTAGTAAGAAAGAAAGAAAGAAAGAAAGATTAGCAAGAAAGAAAGAAAGAAAGATAGATTAGTTAGAAAGAAAGAAAAAAAAGATTAGTAAGAAAGAAAGAAAAAAAGATTAGTAAGAAAGAAAGATAGATTAGTTAGAAAGAAAGAAAAAAGATTAGTAAGAAAGAAAGAAAGATAGATTAGTAAGAAAGAAAGAAAGAAAAAAGATTAGCAAGAAAGAAAGAAAGAAAGAAAGATAGATTAGTTAGAAAGAAAGAAAAAAAAGATTAGTAAGAAAGAAAGAAAGAAAGAAAAAAAGATTAGTAAGAAAGAAAGATAGATTAGTTAGAAAGAAAGAAAGAAAAAAGATTAGTAAGAAAGAAAGAAAAAAAGATTAGTAAGAAAGAAAGAAAGATAGATTAGTAAGAAAGAAAGAAAGAAAAAAGATTAGCAAGAAAGAAAGAAAGAAAGAAAGATAGATTAGTTAGAAAGAAAGAAAAAAAAGATTAGTAAGAAAGAAAGAAAGAAAGAAAGAAAAAAAGATTAATAAGAAAGAAAGATAGATTAGTTAGAAAGAAAGAAAGAAAAAAGATTAGTAAGAAAGAAAGAAAAAAAGATTAGTAAGAAAGAAAGAAAGATAGATTAGTAAGAAAGAAAGAAAGAAAAAAAGATTAGTAAGAAAGAAAGAAAGATAGATTAGTTAGAAAGAAAGAAAGAAAAAAAGATTAGTAAGAAAGAAAGATAGATTAGTAAGAAAGAAAGATAGAAAAAAAGATTAGTAAGAAATAAAGAAAGATAGATTAGTAAGACAGAAAGAAAGAAAAAAAGATTAGTAAGAATGAAAGAAAGATAGATTAGTAAGAAAGAAAGAAAGATAGATTAGTAAGAAAGAAAGAAAGAAAAAAAGATTAGTAAGAATGAAAGAAAGATAGATTAGTAAGAAAGAAAGAAAGATAGATTAGTAAGAAAGAAAGAAAGAAAAAAAGATTAGTAAGAAAGAAAGAAAGATAGATTAGTAAGAAAGAAAGAAAGAAAAAAGATTAGCAAGAAAGAAAGAAAGAAAGATAGATTAGTTAGAAAGAAAGATAGATAGATTAGTTAGAAAGAAAGATAGATTAGTTAGAATGAAAGAAAGATAGAGTAGTTAGAAAGAAAGAAAGATAGATTAGTTAGAAAGAAAGTTCGATTAGTTAGAAAGAAAGAAAGATAGATTAGAAAGAAAGATAGATAGATAGATAGATTAGTTAGAAAGAAAGATAAATAGATTTGTTAGAAAGAAAGAAAGATAGATTAGTTAGTTAGAAAGAAAGTTAGATTAGTTAGAAAGAAAGATAGATTAGTTAGAATGAAAGAAAGATAGAGTAGTTAGAAAGAAAGAAAGATAGATTAGTTAGAAAGAAAGATAGATAAGTTAGAAAGAAAGATATATAGATTAGTTAGAAAGAAAGATAGATTAGTTAGAAAGAAAGATAGATTAGTTAGAATGAAAGAAAGATAGAGTAGTTAGAAAGAAAGAAAGATTAGTTAGAAAGAAAGATAGATTAGTTAGAAAGAAAGATAGATTAGTTAGAAAGAAAGATAGATTAGTTAGAAAGAAAGATAGATTAGTTAGAATGAAAGAAAGATAGAGTAGTTAGAAAGAAAGAAAGATAGATTAGTTAGAAAGAAAGATAGATTAGTTAGAATGAAAGAAAGATAGAGTAGTTAGAAAGAAAAAAGATAGATCAGTTAGAAAGAAAGATAGATTAGTTAGAAAGAAAAAAGATAGATTAGTTAGAATGAAAGAAAAAATAGATTAGTTAGAAAGAAAGAAAGAAAGAGATGTATAGATAGAAAGAGAGATAGATAGTTGAAAGAGATAGATGGATAGATAGATAGATAGATAGATAGATAGATAGATAGATAGATAGATAGATAGATAGATAGATAGATAGATAATAAGTTTATTAGTACATATAGAATGGTAGTTTAATTGAGTCTAGGGCTTCAGGGAGTTTAGATTTGAGTTTATTTGGTGTCCACTGCTGGGCCACCGTAGTCTTGGCTCAATTTGAACTGTTGCAATGAAAGTCAATGGGATTTTTATGATTTTTCATATTAATTTTTAAGAAATCTGAAAGTCAAATCAGTTTGAAAAGATATAGCACGCCGAGTCAGAACAGTCTGAAGGTCTGACCCGAGTTTGGAGTTTGTAGAGTTAAAGCTCTAGGACGAGTTAGAGTCAGAATTTTTTGGGTAAGAAAAATAAGAAGAAGAAGAATAACTAGAAAAAGTTCGTCGAGACAAACTTTAAGTTGGCTTGTGAAAGTTTGGACCAGAAAGTTTGAAGAAGTTTAAAGTAGTTTGAAGTTGAAAGTAGTTTGAAGTTGAAAGTAGTTTATAGTTTAAATTAGTTTTTAGTTTAAATTAGTTTAAAGTTTAACTTAGTTTAAAGTAGGTTAAAGTTTAACTTAGTTTAAAATTTAAAGTAGTTTAAAGTTTAAAGTAGTTTCTAGTTTAAAGTAGTTTAAAGTTTAACTTAGTTTAAAATTTAAAGTAGTTTAAAGTTTAAAGTAGTTTCTAGTTTAAAGTAGTTTAAAGTTTAAAATAGTTTAAAGTAGTTTCTAGTTTAAAGTTTAACTTAGTTTAAAGTTTAACTTAGTTTAAAGTTTAAAGTAATTTAAAGTTGCTAGGGTGTTTCTAGTGGGTTGCTAAGGGTTTCTGGGTGGTTGCTAGGGTATTCTAAGGTATTGTGGGTGGCTGCTAGGGTGTTTTGGGTGGTGCTAGGGTGTTCTAATTCATTTTTGGGTGGTTGCTAGGGTGTTGCTAGGGTGTTCTAAGGTATTTTTGGTGGTTGCTATGGTGTTGCTAGGGTGTTCTAAGGTATTTTGGGTGGTTGCTATGGTGTTGCTAGGGTGTTCTAAGGTATTTTGGGTGGGTGCTAGGGTGTTCTAAAGTATTTTGGTTGGTTGCTAGGGTGTTCTTGGTGGTTGCTAGGGTGTTCTAAGGTATTTTGGGTGGTTGCTATGGTGTTGCTAGGGTGTTCTAAGGTATTTTGGGTAGTTGCTAGGGTGTTCTGGGTGGTTGCTA